>JANVCC010000057.1:8797645-8918070 GCA_025345505.1 Todiramphus chloris collaris | reverse complement strand
CCTTTAACAGAAAATTCCTTTAACAGAAAATTCCTTTAACAGAAAATGCAAAACCAGAACTGCTGACAAACGAACTTTTATTTGTCTCATTTAGAAAATGAAACCAAAAACCAAACGTGTCCTCCTTTCCCACAGAAAAGAAGAACAAGTTGGAGCACGTGAGCATGTCAAACATCACATCATGAACATCAACCGCTTGGGCACTGTTTTTTATTCCTTCAGAGAGCAACTTCTTACTGTAAGATACAGTTAACAGAAATCTTATTTAATTCTGACCCTGAAATTTTATCTCAAATGAATTTCTAAATAATCAGGAAACAGAATCAGGATTCTTGTTCTCAACACAGAGCTCCAGGAGAACTGACACCTGTACTTCATGACTTACCTAGCAAAGCCCAATCCCGTTTTACTCCAAAGACCTCTTCAGACAAACCGAGGGTGGAGAAAACGTGCACATCAGTGCACACATCACACTCAATAGTCAAACTATTCAACAGCTGTGCCAGAGCAAGATGAGCAGCAAGTACAGGATTTTGTACTTTGTACAGACCATTCTATCAATCACAGTTCATCCTCAGTCCGAAAGTACGCTGCCAAGATTATCCTATTCCTCTCCATCTAGAAAAATTAAATTGCGTGCATCATCTAGCAAACTGCCACAAAACAAACCCCTTCTCTTTGATTGCTCCTCTGTGTAGATAAAACTTTACATCTCTTTGCCTATTGCTGTAAAACACACCTGTCATCCCCCAAAGAAGCTGCCATAAAATGTGGAGAACTACAGAAGTGTAAGCAACTGTGAAAAATACACATTGATATGAAAAACTCAGGAGGACCAAGTTTTGCCTAAATTCTGTTGCAGCCAGATGATTTCCAGCCACCATGGCTGGATTTAGAATTCTTTATTAAAAGACCAAAGAAGGGTAAGTTCTGACACTTATGAATACATCTTCTTAATAAAGCCGTTTGATATCCTTAATTGTAAAGTATCCAAAGAGTGAAATGGCATCCACCAAGTTGCCCCATGCACAGGTGATGGAAACTTGGTGCTCTTTCAACCAATACTTTAAGTTTTCTTACAGAAAACACCAGATGAAATTGTCTCCCACTAAGCAGAAGAGACAGGATGTGTGAGCTTTTACTGCCGTGGGTGGCATCACAATGATTGGCCCCAAACTAGATCTTTGACAAATCGCTCTGGTCCTCTTTCCTTAAGGAGAAGCAGTGGTGGCTGTTGAATCTGCAACAGTTTTCTCTCTCATCCACGACCGTAGACATAATCTGGCTGTTTTTTAAACTATAGCTTGTATTCTAGAAAGTCACAGACTGATGCCACATCTGATATGGAGCAGTACGTTAATCTTATCTAGACAGCACTGACTGGCACATTTTCTTTTTCCTCATGTACTACTGAAATTATGTCCCAAATAATTTCTGTTCCTAAAATAGTAAATGTTATGTTGCATTTGTTATTGGTCAGCCAATACATATGCCAATATATTTTCTAATCAGATATTATTGCCAAGCTTGAAAGACCTATTAAAAATCTCGTTCTTTCACCTGCGATGTCATGCATCAGCTCTTTCACTGTGGTGGGATGAAAATGCTCTGCTTTCCTTCCTGCTCCTCCTGTTGTGAGGACAGGCAGCCCACCCACTGATTTTCCCTCCACCTAATCTCAGTCACGTCCATTGCTTCCATAGCTCTCCAGCAGCTGTCCTGCCCTTGCCCTCAATTTCACCATAGTCCTCCTTAATTACAACTCAGAGTGTGCATTTAGCTTTGAGGCAATCTCTAAGACCATCTTTAACCTTTAATCTCTCCATAAAGCACAGGCAAAACACTTAATTTATACTTTTTCTCCTCTTTGCTGAAAAATATTTTTCTTTTCAATATATCCTTTGATGTCTGAGTCAAATAGATTTTGATAGCCCTCTGATGTCTTGATCAGAGCCTTCTTTCTTGATAGACTCCTTTCTCCATTTCCCATCTAGATCCCAAGTGTTCTTCAAGAATCTCATTTATCTAGTTGATTCACTTTTAGCATGTTCAGTTAAAAAAATTAAAATATTATTTATTTCTTAAAATACCATTATTGAAACTGTAAAGGAATATTAAAAATCATAGTGATTAAATACTGACCTATGAATATAAATTCAGTTGAAGAGCTATACTGACATTCAAAATCCTGAACACTTTCAAATGCCAGCTCTCCTCTGCTGTGATAGAGAACATCCCAAGCACCGAACTCTGCTAGTCCCATCCCTTTTGACATTGCAGTTTACCATCCAGTTCAAATTATACAAAACATCCTGACTATATAATGATTTTTGCCTGGAGGCTGCTGATCCCAGACACCTAACAGCATGTATCATTCCGAATCTCACATGAATATCCCGCATTAATACAGCAACTTCCCATCTATTTAGAAAAACATGCATATCGAAGGCTCAGATTCTTCACTAACTCCCCAAAGCTTTTCTGAGCAGCATTAAATGTGTAAATAAGAACATGTTAAAAACAAATATTACAGGAAAATGGGTCACTCCTGTAACTAATGAAGTCCCCCAGGGATCAGTGCTGGGTCCACTCTTGTTCAACATGTCTATCAATGACCTTGATGACAGGACAGAGTGCCTTCTCAGAAAGTTTGCCGATGACATGAAACTGGGAGGATTGGCTGACTCACCTGAAGCTGTCTGGCCATTCAGCAAGATTTGGACAGACTGGAGAGCTGGGCAAAGAGAAACCTAATGAGGTTCAACAAGAGCAAGTGCAGAGTCCTGCATCTGGGAAAGAACAAAATGCCCCAGTACAGGTTAGGAGGTGATCTGCTAGAGAATAGCTCCATGGATAAGGACCTTGGAGTCCTGATCAACAAGTTATCCATGGGAAAGCAATGTGCCCTTGTGGCAAGGAAGGCCAATGGTATCCTGGGGTGCATTAAGAAGAGTGTGTCCAGCAGATCAAGGGAGGTTCTCCTACCCCTCTGCTCTGCCCTGGTGAGACCTCACCTGGAGTATTGCATCCAGATCTGGGCTCCCCGGTTGAAAAGGGACAGGGAAATACTTGAGAGAGTCCAACGGAGAGCTATGAGGATGATTAAGGGGCTGCAACACCTGCCTTACGAGGAAAGGCTGAGAGACCTGGGGCTTTTTAGTCTGGAGAGAAGACAGAGGGGATCTAATTAATGTCTATAAATACATGAGGGCTGGGCATCAAGAAGGCAGGGACAAACTCTTTTCACTCTCACCCTGTGATATGATGGGGGGCAATGGATTCCAGCTCGAGTACAGGAAGTTCCACCTCTACATGAGGAAGAACTTCTTTACTGTAAGCGTTGTAGAGCACTGGAACAGACATACCAGAGAGGTTGTGGAGTCTCCTTCCCTGGAGACTCTCAAGACCTGTCTGGATGCATTTCTGAGTCATCTGTTCCAGTTTTGGTCCTGCTCTGGCAAGGGGGTTGGACTTGATGATCTTCGGAGGTCCCTTCCAACCGCTAACATTTTGTGATTCTGAGTTAGGGTTAAAAGAAAGGAGGAGTGCCTTGTTGCCTCTGGTACACACCATTTGCAACTTCAAGGCTTGCAGTCAATCAGAATCACCTTTAATAAAGAACCACCCTCAACTCTGCTTTAAATAAGAAAACCACATTTACAGTCTGGGTGATTTAGGAATAACTGCACTGGGTATTTTTTTGGGTTACCTAGAAAACTCCTCATCCAACAAAGTGGCTGTCATTGACATTCCTTCCTAAGGGAGCGCTGGCAGTCCTCTTTTAGCAACTTTTGCTCCCATTTTCTTTTCTAAAGCTGTAAGTCCTGCCTTGCTAAGAAAAATCAAGTATAAATCAGAAGTTGACAGAGTTATACAAATCAAACTAGCAGTGGCTAATCCAATACAAGATGCTATGTAAAGTCAACTATGCCTTTTTTATTTCAACCTAAATGTTAAACTGGCATCCTGGTAGGTCCTGGGACCCCCAAGCAAGTGCTTATTCCCATGCATAAAACATTTCCCCCCGCCCTTGGGGAGGGAGTTGCATGCAGTGTTGTCACAGAAGGTTCTAGATGTGCAGTGATCTTTAATGAGATTTACTTCACTGGTAATTATCTCGGTCTTATTCATTTTGATTCACTACTTCAACTCTCATGTACCTCAGAGGTAAAAAATTATGCGCTCTGCTTTGCAATGAAAGGCAAAGATGAACTCTTTCCAGTTGTCCTCTACAATTCAGAACACATACACTTCTCAGGATGTCCCCAAAATATAACAGCCACGAGATGTGTAAGATTCAAAGCTACTGCACAGAACATCCAAAAGTTCTGCTGGGATATCCCTAATCAATTAACAGATAAGAAGCTTGTCTCTAAATAACATCTTGATCCAGAGAGTTTTTTCAAGAGAGTTTAAACAGAAGCTACCACAATCAGAGATCTTTACAGAAACTAAAGTTTAATATGTCATGATATTATACCAATTTCAATCTTGAGCCTTACAACTGCTGGTACAAGAGGATGGTAAATAGCAATCAGACAATGAGCACATTATCTCATTTAAATGTTTTCCTTTTCCTTCATGATTAACAGAGGATATGGTAGAACATTATTGCCCCTTAAAGATGCAAACAATTCAAACAAATTTGCATTGCAAACCAACCATCCTGCTTGCTAATAAGGCAGTTTTTAGCATATGCTCAGAATCATAGAATAAGTAAGCTTTGAAGGGATCGCTGGAGGCCAGCTAGTCCAAGCCCCAGTTCAAAACAGCAGGAGCTTCAGAAAGCAAGAATGACCTTAATTTCAGCTCTAGCAATTCATAGCTTTTTCCAGTATTTTCTGTTGGATCAAAAGCTGATGGAACAACTTACTTATAGATTATTAGAACAAAAAAACACATTTGTTCCAGAAAGCTAATTCCTAGCAGCAGTCACAGGGTTCACATCCCATCAAGAGCCAATATTACCAAGCAAGTTTCCAAATCTCGTACTTCAAGAAAAGGTCCAATGATAGAAGAGTAATAAATGCTCTTCATAACACCAAGTGTAAGAAAAAGGGTAATCTCTTCAAACATTGTAGCCACCAAATTCTCCTAGAAAGACAAAAACCATTGTGGATGTTTCCTCTCTCATGGATAAACCATTCTGTGAAGAGGAAGCGTGTCTCCACAATCTATCGAGTCTTTAAATGGTAACTACAATTACATCAATTACACATTCACATCATCATACATCCAAAAATATTTTGCCTGTATAAATCAAGACATTTCTCACAAAACCTCCACAGCTGGTGAACAGCTTTGGTTTGTAGCAGCTAGAGACCTGCTATCATTATTATCCATAGCCTGAGGGCAACTTGCTATCCGAAGCGGAAAACTCTCCAACAGCCAAAGCAGCCCAGGTACCCACAGTCTGGGAGGCGTGCCCGCTGTAGGTTTAATGGCTGGTCTATCATGCTTTCAGAGTCCTGACTGTTTCAACAAGAAATTAAAGGGAGCTGTGGCATAAATACAGCACTGCAGAATAAAGCCATAAAGAAAAAAAAAAATTACAAGTAGAAAAAATACTAGAATGCAAGAGAAACTGGAATATTAGTACCTGTTTGGCTTGCTTCTTCCTACCTATATTTAAAAAAATGAATAAACCATCTTTAATTTTTTGTCAAAAGCTGCATATGTATTTATTCAGCTATCCTGAGCTTCAAAAGAAATGCCACCTCTGTGACACTCCGTTGTACCCCATCTACCACTGGATGCGTTTCATAGACGTTATTTCAGCTGCACTTCACCACATTTTAAACACACAGAAGTAGCACTTCTGAAGCTGAGTGAAAAATTGTAAGCTATATGAAACACCAGTATACTTAGAGCATTTTTGGGAAAAGAAAAAAAGGCAATGAAGCTGAATGAATGCATTAGAAATAACAACTCAGGAAAAGGAAAATAAAGCTGTCAGGGAGGATAAAAGGAAAATAGATCTCCATTGATTTAAGGTTTGATTTTTTTATTTTTTTTTAAAAGAAGTGGCAGGGAATCAGTGAAGTGAGGCAAAACCCACTAAACATTTCCATTAAAAAGGCAAACTTCATCTTTGAATTTCTTCTTTGAAATTTCTCTAGCTTCTAAGTCATAGAATTCAACCACAGAATAATTAGAGGTGGGGTAAAAAGGAAAAAAAAAAAAGCAAACAACAAAACACACAACCCTGGGAGCTATAGCATGTGGAGCAAAAAGGGAATCAAAGCAAGGGATGAATAACTATCTCTGGTGAACTCAATACAGAGGAGATGAAGGCAAAACCAGAACTGTACTTCCCAGGCGTCTCTGGTCTGTGGGGTTAACCAAAAATTAATTCTGGAAACTGAAATTGAGACCTGTATTGAGACAAATAGGTGTGGGAAGCAACCAATATACTCCAAAACTTTAGAGAGAGATTAGGACATTCAGTTACTTGCACTTACTAACACAACAGTTACTTGCAGTGAGAAAATGCAATTCTCCAAAGGATCCCCAAAGAGGACTAATAAAATCTTTGCTTGTAAAAGGAAAGAGACACAGGAGTCATGAACAAGAGTGAGCAAACCAGTGAAAGCACAGTGAGGAAGGAGGAACCACAGTAATGCAGACAACCTCAGAGACAACCGGAGAGGAATGGACCAGCACACGAGGTAGGTCTCAGGCTGGCGTGTTTGCCAGAGCTGCACCCTCACCCCCCACCCCTTCCCACACTGGTGGAACTATGGAAAGACAGACCTGAATGCCTAAAAAACAGATGTTGGGGAGTTATGTGGAAAGGGCAATAGAAACAGTAATCAAAACAAGAAGATTGAACAGGAGAAATTATCAAAACTCACAGACATGTTGGAGAACTTGGGTGGTTCGCTCAGCTGCTGCCTTCCTCATGGATGCCCTTTTCAAAAATTATTAATCCCTTGTGTGGGAGATAATTTGTTAAAGAATTGCTCTTATAAACTTCACCTTGTTGTGACAATGACAAAATAAAAGGCCAAACAAATGCTCAGTAGTGCATTTCAGAAGCAATATTTGCCAGATTTTTTCATTGGTCTCATAAACCATCCTGAAAAATAAAACTGAATGCCTGGCAGCAGCCATGTATAATTAATTATTCTTCTGAAAAGAACTAATATACATTTGGTCTGATTTAAAGCTTGGCATCAAATAATTAAGCAAAGAAAAAAATAATTATGCCCTACACGCCTCATACACTGCAGAAGTTCAGTGTCATTTTTTTTCTGAATGCATTCAGTACCACAGTACCCCTCCACTAACACAAACAACAATAAAATACCTGCTTTATACAGAAAAAAGCTCTGTGAATCAAGCAGGGTCTCAAACAGAACTGGCTCACAATGAAAACCAGCAGAAAAGTGTTTCAGAGTTCAGCACAGAGAGCAGCCCTGCTCCCTCAGCAAACACTTGACCAAAAAAATTCTCGCCCCTTCAGACTACACAGGTGACCACTGCTCCTGTATGGGCTTCGTCAGAGGAAGAAAATTAGCACTAGGAATAAATGATGATGGAACATCATCCAAGAGGTTAAAACTTTGTTTTATTTTAATCAGGTTGTATTTTCCTAAACAATTGACTCACCAGGATGAAAACGTAGAAAACCACAGTAATGATGAAAAATGGTAAAGGAATAAAGGAGGGGGAGGGGGAGGTCTCAGATCTGCAGAGAATAACATTTGGCTTGATTAACACGACTTTGAAGATCTAAAAGGATACAAGGAGTTTTCACATGAGACTACGTAACGAAATAAACTAACAAAAGTAATTTACGTTTGAGCCAAGCAAAGCTTTGAAATCCATCATTTCTTGAATTATTCTTCTGTTACAAGCACTCTGCTGTTCAAAACAACCAATAACTTGAGTGTTATTTTTATTACTGTTTCTAAATTGGAATAGAGCTAAAATTACTGTTCTTTGCAGAGCAACCTGCTTTAAAACACAGGGAGAAAAGTATATCCCGAGCTGCTGTACTGTCATCTGTCTAGAACAAAGCAAAACACAGGTAATGAAAGGAAGCTTGAGCACAATGATTTCCAAGGCTTCCACTCTCACTTTTTTTTTTTAATGTGTTAATGCTAATGAAAGCATTGAGAACAGCTCATTACTCACCTGGTCCAGTTTCATGCTACCCTTTTCCAGCACGTGATGGAGAGTTAGAGGTGCAAAGCCAAACCTTCTCATTCAGGTGTACAAAGTATTGGCATTCTACCATCAATTTGAATTAAAATATGTCGCAGGTCTCCTCAGAGGCAGGCAAATTTTCAAAAGCATGCCTCGTTTACAGAAAACCCCTCAGAAAAGCAATGGGAATTTTGTTCTGCAGCACAGACTTCTCAAGTCCTTGGGGACCTCCTGAAGGAGACACAATGACTAAATTTCCCATTTACTGAATGTTGTATAGATTCTGTGTATTCTATTGTGCTAAGGAGCGAAGCAGGGAAGGTACCTCTACATGGACACTATCCTCTGTATCTTGCTGAGCTGTTTGGATAGCAAGTGGAGAGGACTATGTCCACCCTGCTCCTAAGCAACTAAATATGCTGAGCTTTCCACAGAGTGGGTGGCTAGCTAGAAGAAACCATGTAAACAGGGGGTCCAGTCCTCAGGGAAAGTGAGACAAGCAGGCATGCAAGCACACTAACCCTAAACCCTACGGACAATTAAAAGACATTCTGGATTGCTCGAGAAGTCTCTGGGAGCAATCAATTTTAATTCCGAATCTGGGATGCCAGTTTTGTGCATTTTAATAAAACACTTATTTTTCCAACAAGGTAATGTAGGGAAGTGTTTTGACACAGAAGAGAAAAAAGAGACCAGTTTGGGATCCCATCACCCTGTTCACACCTATCATCTGGTGCTAGCTGGACTTTGAATCAAAGTTCTCAAGTGGTTCAGCCCCTCTGACCATCACCAAAACCAAGTACCCGTACAAACCTGCTTCATCTCTCAAAAAAGCTTTTTAAGATACCTGTCCAGAAATGCAGTGCAGGTTCCCCTAAATGACACTGGCCCTCCACACTTCGGTATTCTGGGATGCATCCAAATCAACTATGGCAAAAAGACTCCCAAGCTAAGATTAAACAGAACCCCTGGTAAATTCAGCTTCCAGCGCTGTGCAAACAACTGCTTCAGCCCTCCTTGCAGCCAGCCTGTCTGAGCAGTTGCTTCCAAACCTCTGCCTCTCCTGGTATCAGGCTCCACAATAACACATGCACAACACCAGGAAAAACCCAACTCACTGTACTCTTTGAGAGCGTATCGTAAGGACTCCTAAAAAATAAGAGATAGTAAAATAGTTTAAAAGGCACTGGCTATCTTACCCATCTTTACTGCCATGGAAACAAGATTTAAAACCTTCAAATTAATCTTTTAAGAAACTTATTATATGCAACCAAAATAAGTGTTCTTGTAGATTAGAAAGAATTTTTACTATAGCTCTGCAACAGCCAGATCATTTTCTTACTCAAGTAAGTTACCTAGCTTAGGTGGGGAAGTGAGCTTACAATTAAAACACACTTAAAAAGTTATCAACAATTCTAATTAAACTATGATTGCTATTTAAAAGAAAACAAAAAACAAACCCTCAGCTATGTAAGAGCTATATTCAGAAAACAATAAACAATTTAGGAGTAAAAGCTGGTAAACCAGACATTTTCTAAATGATACTATTTTCACAAGCATTCCTACACAAATACTGCGTCTACAGTTCTATATAAAATGAGTAACATACACAGGACTGAAACAACCAAGAGGTGAATCTAGTGCAAGCTGCTAAGTAGGTCCAACTCAGCTGCACCTGACTGCGGGGAGAACAAATGGTTCTGGGACCAGGAGGGTCAAGAGCACAGGAACCAGCAGAGCCATGACTTTTAGGAACAATAGCATCTGCCTGATACCTCAAAAGAGACTAATGAAGAAGGAATATCTGATTGGAAGCTAGAGAGTTGGAACATTACTGTTTGTCACCAAACACACATAAATAACAAGCCTCCATCAGCTCTAGCATTGCTGCCAGACCTTTGCCTGTGGCAGAAGAGCAGACTTGAGCTGTCAATGCTGCAAGGTCCCTGTGGTGTTTGCTACATCCACACTGACAAGAGCAGGGGTGGCGAGGACAGTCAGAAAACACCCAGCTTTGTGCCTTAGACAGGCTCACTCTCACCTATCAACACCATATTCCTGCTTTGGACTCTGTTTCATACTTTATTTTGGTAGAACTAAGAAAAAATACTATCCCCCCCCCCCCCTTTGCTGCCAGCTGCTTCAATCTATTCCTGGCTCTGTCACTCATTTGTCTTGGCATTCATATAAATGCCACCGATTCCCACAGCATAAGAGTTGCTTATAGAAACAAGCAGTGGAGGATACCAAAGAAAAGGGCTGACTCCTTAGTGGGTGGTGTAACAGGTAGAGAGATCCATTACAATGACACTGACATGCTCCAGGGAAGAGATTTTTTTTCCAGATGAGCAGCGTGCCCAATGTAAACAACTTCTCCAGACACAAAAAAGTCTCACAAAAGGAGACCTTAGCAAGAATTATTTTTAAGTCAGGATGGTAAAAGCAGTATCAGTTGGTGTCACAGTTTAGGGTCAGGGCACCCCCTTAGACCTATAACAGATGCCCTCTGTTAATCCCCCTCCCTCCCCAATGGGGAAGAGAAAGGGAATAAGGGAGAGAAACTTAGCAATTAGAAAACTAGAACAGCTTTAATGAAAATGAAAATAATAATAATAAAAAAGTCGAATATATACAAATATATAGAAAACCAGTATCGAACCCAAACCCTCCGATGGTAATTTTGTCACCATCACCACTGATGCTGTGGAGCAGGCACCAGGGGAGTCCCAGACTGGGCCCCACAGCAGATGGAAGCTGTGTTCAGGAGCTGGATTCTGGTACCAGATTCAGCAACACACCGACTGGGATCAAAGGCAGAATGGACAGAGGCCAGTGCTCCGAGGAAGAAACCAGAAGAAGACCCAAGCCAAGCTGAGCAAAGCCAGTAAAGTGGTCCAAGAGGGCGAGACCCTCATGATCCCTCAGCTTTATACTGAATATGCCGTATATGGGCTGGAATCCCTCGTTGGTCAGTTTAGGGTCCCCTGTCCTGTCCACTCTTCCCTGCAGGTGCAGCCTTTCACTTTCTGCACCCCACAATGTGGTACACAAAATCCAGCAGTGGCCTTGGTCTGCACACCAACCCTTGGCAGTAACTCTAAACATGGGCTGTGATCACTGCTAGAAGCAGACACTGCCTGTGAGAACAGGCTGATAACTTCAGACAGTGCACTTAGAAGAACTGAGCTGAAAAGTAAACACTGAACAGAGTTAGTTCTGTTCTCACTCAAACCAGGACACTTGGTGAAAACAACGCAGGTGAATACTTAAAAGCATCACCTTACGTACTGGGCTGACCCATACACATGACTCTTGCTTTTAAGAGGATTTTCACAGTATCTACTTTTAGCCATCACAAAAGGAAGTGAAATATGCAGCTCAACTTGCAGTTTGGGAAAATGGTATTGTATATTCAAAACCATGCCACAGAAAGAAATTTGTCTTGTGTTTTGTACACACTGCCGAGAAAGATTTCAAAACAAGTTTCTTTCAAAGTTCACCGGTGCCCCCTCTTTGCTTGCAACGAGTAGAAAAATGGAGCTCACTGTGTAAATGCGTTAGTTCAATAAACTGCAAGTCCAAAAATTAAGTGATACCAACACACTTACAAAGCATCACAGTTCTGGCAATTACTACTGATCACTTCACACTCCCCAGAAGAAAACTGAATTTATACAGGCTTAAAATGCATGAAATAGTCCTATTCTTGCACTTACTGCTTTACTGGACAGCAAAGTAAAAGATGACAACAGTCAAAGAATATTGCTAGTAAAGTGATACTCAGTGTTTCAAAATTATATGAAAGCAATAAATTGTTGAAATATGCAGTTCTTCATTTGCAAAGGTAAACTGACAGCCTAGGAATATGAATGGATCGAGTATCATAGTCTGAATAATATATTCTGCATACTCAAACTGTCAAAGATGAGCTGTTCGGAAGAGTTTAAATCACTCCGAGAAGAACTTCCACCAAAAAAAAAAAAAAAAAGAATGTAAATCTCAAACACAGTTTGAAAAAGCCTTGGTATTACAGAATACAATCATCATTCACAAAAATTACACCTACCACAAAATGGAGTTAAATGCCCAATTTTTGTCATTTTAATACTAAGCCTGATCTGCTAATTACCCCTACATTTAATCAATATTTTGTGAAAAAACTCAATAGCTTGCATCTGAATTGGAGACTATGGATACACTGATACAGTTGCAAGTTGTCAGCAGAAGAAAGATGTCAGCACCTACAACTTGAGCCAGGATACAACACCTAAATGTGTGCACAGACCAAGCAATGAAAACCAAAACAGATTTGATGACTATGTACAAGTCCTAAGAACCCACAGAGGTAGATGAGAGAGTTAATGATGAAAATAAGGGGAAAAAACCCTTTCAAACCAGAAAAGAAAATCTATTTCGCCTGCCCTCTAGAGCCCCAGTGTCAGGTTAGGATATTTTTCTAGACAGAAAAAAAACCTAAAACAATTAATTCCAACTCTATCCCTTACTAATTGTATTTTCTATGCTTAAGAATGAATTAATGATTCTCTAAAAGGACGACTTCTTTTCTCCCCTACTTCCACCCCAAATTACCTCCTGGGCTTCGGCACACTGACTTTTTCTCTTAAAAGATGTGTTTTTTTAAAGAATTACTGAAAAAGGAGAATTGTAGAGATCTTAAACAAAAGCTCTGCTTAAATACTGACCACAGCTCATGTCTGTGCTCATGTATAGTGGTCGAATAATAAACTCATCCATTTCACAAATTTTTCAGTCTTTAGGCACGTGTCCCCGGTGAAAAATATACAAGTGTGAATTTAAATATGCACTATAAAAATGGCATTAGACACCCAAGTGATGCTTGAATTTTCAATTAAATGACTAATACCAAATCCCAAGAATGTATGATTTCAGAATGGAAATGGACAAACAGGCTTGAATGAAACAAAAATAATTTCCATCCCTTTAAACCTCTCTCCCTACCTCATGAGTTTACAAAGCAAAGCAAATCAAACCATCAGTTAACAAGCAATACTTTCCTTGCACTAGTTTACATTGCCATTTGAACAACTTAAAACAGTGAGTTGGGCACCCAGGTGTAAAAGCCAGCTGTTGACAAAAAGAACAGGAGGAAAAGCACCAATACAAGTCACCAAACCCAATATATTCCATCTTGTTGAAGACAGTTATTACCTAAATCTAAGAGAATTTTCTAACTTCTAGCTCTTACACTTTCCCTCTCTCTCCTCAACTCTGAGCCTTCTTACCTGCCAAGAACAGCAGCTATTCTCTTCCAGGCAATTTACCCTTTCTTGAAGTATAACTTTGTTATGCTCTGATAATATTCCTGTTGTTGCACATAATAATGATTCCTGAGACAGCTGATTAAGACCAAATAAGCCTTAGCCTTAATTGCCTCTCTGTCTGAATACAAAATTAAAAGGAAATTTCTATCTCTGGCAACCAAGCATGCAAGTCACGACAGAAAAAGAGGAATAGTCCCAAAAGTACACTATTAAGCTGTGGCATATTAGCCAATTTTCCTACATTATGGAGAAACTTGAAGACTGTACTTCGATGAGAACATTCAGAAAATCCTTGAGCAGGAAATAAAGTTCTGTCAGAAGAAAACCCCAAGTCACCTGTAGCTGGGTCTGTCTCAGATACTCTTGCACCTCTCTGTACACTTCCCACCTCAAAGTCAAGGAGCACAGTCATGGTCAGTAAGTCCCGTTCTGATGCTACTGCTGTAACTTTCCTGGACTGTACACTGTTCCCAGGGGATTTCTATGGCCCAAACTAACCTCCTCTTCCAGGTCAAACCAACACCTTCCCAAATGGCACAGGAATGCCATAAATGATCCAGAACTAGAGCCAGCACTTGCCAGGGCTGTGAACACCAAGCTGTGGGCTTTCTTTTCAGCTGACTTTATCTTCAGAGCCACATCTAGACTCAACCTACACCAGCCCATTCAACAGCTGTTCATTTGGATGACTTAGAGAAGCGTTGGTAGGAAAAAAGTGAGCTCCCAAATCAGTCAGAGCGTGGGAAGGCAGAGCAGAACTATACAACACTCTGCAACATGATAAACTCAGCCTTCAGCCCTTAGTAGCAGTACAGTGCAGCCACGTGACCTACACCAGTCAATACAAATCCACTCCTTGGGTCACAATTTGTCCAAAACATTCTGAGACGGTAACTGCTTCTGACAGAAGTTACTTCATCTGGCAGATATTTGATCTAATGTATCATCCTTCTTCCTAGATAAAAACATAAACTCCGTACTGCGTGCCTTAATTTGACAAAACGTTATTATGGGCCCGGGCCAGGTCAGGTTTGTATTCCTGGCTGAACGCCTGCGGCACGGAGCTGGTATTATTCACTATCTCACAGCAGCACCAGCACGCACACATTCAGCAGGAAACCTGCCCGTGCTCAACGCTGTAATCATATCAGCCACCCTGACCACACCAGCACCTAACCGACAGCGCTAGGCAGAGTGGCAGGGCTCACCTGATGAGTATCTACACTTAGTTAAGCCTTCTCCGATGGCCAGTAGGGCATCAATAAGCTGCAGTTAGCTGTATAACAGGAGCAATTAGTTTTATCATTGAAGAGAAGTTGGTGGTTTAGAAGCACACTCTTCTTTCCCTTTTACTGCAAGATAGTATCTCAAAGACGTAGTTACTGACTGCAATACCTGAACTTGCACTGTATTGTACATATACACAACACACCACATCTCCATTCCTACACAAACACAGTTCCAGGTTGGTGATATATCTGAACAGGAATATTTTCCACGGCTGGTGCAAAACCTTCACAACACTTTCAGAAGCTGTAAGACTGTCTAAAGACATGAGAAAGATCTATGTGTGGACACATTGACATATAGACAACTACCTAACTTAGACTGGAAAGCGACCGAAGCAGTTTCCCCCCGGAAACATTTCACAGGAATAGTAACAACATACAAGCTAATAATTTGATTTTAATTTTTTTTTTTCCATTCTAGTAATGTAACTAAACTGCTACAGAAGAAATAGTGCACCAAGTGAAAGTTAAATGCAAAGAGAACTAAAACTGCACTTGTGTGGAAAAGAAGAAAAATCAATACAAAATTAGAGCACATTGCAGCTTGGTCTCTCTTGCCTTTTCACATCCACACAAACATCACGGACTTGATAAGACTTTTGCCTCAGAATCACTCGAAATAGTAAAACTAAGATTACTTTCATAATGCTACATATAAAGATGAACTTTGAATGATAGGAAGTAATAGGTGAAAATATGTTGTTCTGAAATTAAAGCTTGAGAGGCTCCTAAAGACAGTAAACTCTTAACTGATATGAGTCACATTATCAATTCTGAACTCGTACGAATCAATAATCTTATGAATTCTAACACCTCTATGCAACAAGCTAGCATCTGTACAGCTTAAAAGACAACCAAGTCCCCCCCTCCTGCAGCAAGAAACCCAGAGCTAAGGCGGAAAGCTCTGCTCTGTTTCAGGCCTGCTAATCCCCATGCATTGAACAGCTTTGAGCTGAGCACACAAGGATGTCTTCAGCATCCAACATCTCTTCTCAGTCTGCTCTCCATGACGAGGCTTTACAAGGCCAAACACCAAGATTACTTGCTTCAGACTTTATTTCCAGTAATTAGACCTCAGCAACTCTTAAGATGTAAAAAAAAAATCACACAGCATTTCTCACAACGAAATCTGAGTGTTTGTTGGGAAAAAAACCCCACACCCCAGGTTTCAATAACCCAAATGTGGACTTCTGAATGTTCAAAAAAAAACCAAAACAAAAGTTAAATGGTATTTTTAAACCAGTTCTATATCCTCAACAGCACGTTCAAAATTCAACTACAAATCCAAAAAGTTCTCAGAAAAGAGATTTCCAAAGCAGCAATAATAACAGAGACATCATTTCTGTAGGAAAGACGTATTTGAAGAAATTAAGATGCTGAAGCACCTTCTCTTTCTTCAAGTCATTAATTCATCCTTTTTCTGAAACGGAAGGGAACAGCATGGAAAGACCATAGAGCTGCAACCCTTAAGAAATGCTATTCGCCATACAACCACAGCAACTTTCCACATCAGGAAACGGTATTTCACTGAATCAATTTATCTCCTTCAGCACAATGTCTTAAGGCAGCCAGACCGGAATCGGCGTACACGGGAGATGGATAGCGGGACCTTCATCTTTAAGGCTCACTAGCTCAACTCCAGCCCACACCAGTAGGCACTGAAAATTTTATTAAGTAACGGCTGTTTGGAAGCCATCACACACAGTCCATAGGAAATGTATTAGACAGTTAAGCCTGTCTCAGAAGAGAGGCTACACATTTTGTGCCTCTAGAGACGCTCAATTGCCCCTGAGAAACAAGTTGAAATAGTTTGGTACAGCACGGAAATTTCCAGTGACATTGCCAATGTGCCTTAGTAATCAGGTCCATTCTTCCAGCATTACAGACAATTAAACCAAAAATAAATTGGTCCAACAGTAGCTGGGAAAAAAACAACAAAACCAAAAAACACAACCAACAACCCACAGCCTGGCTTCCTGCATATTTGTGCCCTATTTCACACTTAATCCCTCACCACAGGGAGTTATTGATGGGGATTTGTAGAGTGATCACACATTCTCTGTCTCCCCAGGAAGTCAGGCTGACAAAAGATTGCTGCCAAGATAGCAGGAAGATGAACAGATATAAAAAAGAATACCAAGGCCACCTACAGCCATGAAAGCTCATTCTCACACTTACCTGTGTTTGCATAAATACCAGACATCCCCACTGCGTACTGGGATTTATGCAGGGAGAGGAGAGAGCAATCATGTCATTTGTGGAGAAGACCCAACTGCTCATTAACACTCTACACTTGGGGGGGGGGGGGGGGGGGAAAAAAAAAAAAAAAAAAAAACCAAACAAACCAAACACAAACAAAATCAAAAGCAGAATAACATTTATGGATTTACCTTGCAGAGGCAAGAACACAAGAAAAATAGTCATAACCACGGAGCTGCTGTTCTGAATGCATTACCAAGACACCAGTTCCGATTCTTCTTCATGTCAGGGTAGATCTTTCAGAGTAACCCCGCTCTCTGTGTTGGCACCTGGCTCACACAGTGGTTATTAGATAAGTATGTAACTTATACCCAGAACACAGATCTGTTTAATTTGAATAGGACTTGTTCATTTTCTACTAATTTTGTAGCTATCTGGAAATAAAACGTGTAAAGGCAGATATTCAGCAGAGGCTGACAGAGGTCTGTGCACCCTCATTGTATGTGAGGTCACCCACCATTCTGCTTGCTCCCTCACCTCAACCTCTGCTTTTTGCTCCAAATTCTATTTTAAGCAGATCTCAGTTTTGCCAATGATCAAATTCCCATTAAAAAAGCCTTCTGAAAGATTCTAGGTTAACTTCTAGCATTTCAGTCTGCTCATTTTCAGGAAAGAAGCACGGGCAGCTCTACATGAAGGTCCTCAAAAACATGGGGCGTAGTTGCAATGAAAAAGTCTGAAGTACAAGTAAGTCTCACTTGTCCAGTCTTTACAACAAGATAAAACCAGTTCTCAAATTCAGTAATGGAAACAAAGCTGAAAGTGAAAATGCTTATTAAAAAAAACGTGTACATCTCTAAGAATTAAATTTTGCCATTAATATTTTATTTCCTGAGATTTGCTGTTTTCTAGATGTCTTGTGAATTAGAAAGGATTGAATTCAGTTTACTTAGAAGCAACATTCACCACGGTGGAACTACAGATACCCTTCTGAAGAGCCGGATTTTCTTTTTATTCAGTTGCCAGAACATGATGAATGTGTGCACTGGATGGAATGAAACATCACACGGAGGTGTTAACTCTATGACTGTTTTGAGATATTCTTTCTAAAACCTGAGAAGAGACAGTCCAGCATCAGCAACAGACCTTTGAAAGCTGCATTGCAGTGCAAGGAATTAAAATATCTTGATCAGATTTCATATTTGAAGTGATCTGGAGATGTATTTGCATATATTACAATGAAAACAGGCAGATGACTCCTCCGCATCTATTCCAAGTCCAGTGCAAAAACTGTTTGGTCACTGGAAATGCTGTATAATGTCTAAGCTGCGTGTATCACCCTAATGTCCATCACTACAGCTTTGCTATTGGTTTTAACAACTACATAATGCCAGTTTTGAGACAGAATGGCAAGTGATTTGAAATATTTTTTGATAAAACTATTCTAGCTAACTTACACACAGCAAATGCACTCACTTCATTGATCTTGGCATCGATATCCACATTTTTTACTTTCAGGCTGCATGCTCTATAACACAGCAATGTCCAAGCCTCATACCAAAGCTCCCAACATATCAAAAACTGGTATCAAAACATTTTATCACAACATGCTGCTTCAGCTGACCTTCCTTATTACCCTTTATAGCTTCCATTTGTTCTCTTCTCGAGATTTGTACAAAGGTATTTGGTGACTTATTTATAACCCCTTAGAACCATTTCTGCAGATTCATCTTCTAATGCATAGGAAGGATGAAAGGCTACAGGAGACAAGCTCTAGTAACCAAACCATTTGTACTGAACATAACAGGGGTCATTCTGTCAGTCCAACGGAGACCACGCTGGTGATGAATCAGCTCTCGGGCTGCTGCTTTCACCACTTGTTTCAAGCCACAGCTGTAGTGTAAAACACGTAAGGAAGTGGGCTCGAGGGCAGTGCTGTAGAGCACCAGTTGACACCATAGCCAAAACCAAGCATCACACAAATGGCAGTGTACTCATCAGAATACACTTGCCTAGAAGCAAAACAACGGCATATTAAGGAGTATAAATAATGATAGCCTAGTAATATTTTGCAACACTGATGGCATAGCCGGATACTAGTTAGAAACATCATCTGCAAACGTGTGAACATGGCCACAAAAACAGGTTGGTGTACGTGTGGCATGGATGCAAACTCAGCTCTACCAAGCTAAAGCATTTGCCCCAAACCTGAAGGCATCTGGAAGGGTACACACAGAGCTGGAAAATCTGCTGGTAACTGAAAGCATGCTTTGCTGAGACTGTTTTTCTATTTTAAAAGCTCTACATTAAGTTTAAGCAAGACTCATGGAAAACCAGTTATTTCATACTAAGTACACCAGTAGTAGCATTGACTCATCTGCCAAGCCTCTGAATTGCACTGAGAGTTAACCTTCACTAATTTCACTCGCAGAGTAGTGGGGAGGAGACAACTTATCGCTTCAACAAAGACATTTTGGCTCAGGAACTGGCTTCCCCAGAGTTCCATTTCCTCAGTATATATATTGTGACTTACAGATGAGGTGTGTCACTACAGTGCAAACTGAAGTTTTTACTTCTGATTAAAGAAGTCAAATTGGGAGTTAATGGTTCATAACAATTCACAGCAAAATAGATAAATTAATTCAATGCAGACACTTGCAAAGCTTTTAGGAAATTCACATCTCTCCCCACCATATGCAATTTGGCCATCTTTCTTGCAGGACAACAGTTACATTTGAATAGAAATTGTCAATTTCTACTTCTTAGCAAACACTGAATCAAGCATTTGAAAGCTGAGAAATCAAGTTTATTATGCCATTCAATTAGAGAGCTGCAAGCTTTTTATTTCTCTAAATTTTTTGTTAATACTTCCAGTGACTCTATGGTCAGCACTTAGTTTCAGTGGCTGTTCCCACCACATTCTCCAGATAAGCAACTCCAGAGCTGCTGGCATGTAAGAGTAATGTGCTATAAACTATGTCAGCACTTCCTACATAGAGTCAAAAATACTTGACATCTTCCCAACAAGGTGATACAATTATTTCCTAAGCATCAAATCAAATCCCGAGACTCCTTCTATAGCACATACATTGAAAAAAGATAAAGGAGAAAACCCACAGCACTGATTCCAGACCCTTTTACTATTTAGGTACCAGATACACTAAACTATTTTAATGTTAGTTGACTGATGTTGCAGCACAAACTACACACAGAATCCTAGTAGTAAAGAGTAAGACCTATCGTGGATGTTGTGATTGCACATCACTGAAACCATTTTCTCTGAAAGAAGAGAGTTGGGTTTTTTTCCACTTGATACCAGCATGATATAAATGCTACAGTTTTCTACTTGAAATAATACTGTGCTGTAAGAGTTACTTTTATGGCACTCAGGGTGCATTACCAAAAAACCAAAACAGAGAAGAGAGTCCTGCTCAGCACATGGTCATGATTACTAGGGGAATTTCATTCTGCTAAGACCAAGCATCACCTTTTTTAGCAGGTGTGATTGCAAGAAAAATCAGCCCAGCAGTAAGAAAGCAGTGTGGTTTTAAAAAGCCACTCTAGTACCAACTAACAGAGTTTTTCAGCACATGGGTACATTGGTAGTAGTTTTTTTGGTTCTCTTACCAGTTAAATCTGCACACTCTCATACATCTGACCTTAAGCAACTCCCAAGAGCAAGCAGATCCCCCAAGTGTAACAGCAGAGAGGTTCACCATTTCAAAACATAACCACATGCAGCACACAACCGTGGCTAGCTTATAAAGTTAAAAAAAATTACAGTAATATTAACAAAATAAAAATCAGGAAAGAATAGCAACTTACTATTAGTAGTAACAGCCACCTGTGCAACATGCCGACTCTTAACAGGGTAAAGCATTTCATCCTATTACAGTGTGCTGCATAAATGCAACGTTGAGAGTAAGCTCAACAACTTGAGAATTCTATGATTTCACAGGAGAATTAAACAAATTTTAAAAACCCTAATACATTCATTTTATTCTGAAGTTTCCATGACTACATGCAAGCAAGTTCTGACATTTCAGAGGTGTCCATAAACTCATGGCATTAAACTTCAAGCCAAGCAACCTTCTAAAAGCTGCATGTGAAACCCAGGTGACAGCAATGTTAATAGTCTGTTAAGTTTCAAAGAAAGAAGGTTTCAGCTATACCTAACCACACCAAAACCAAAAGCTGACCAGAACTTTATCCTCAAGTAACATCACACCAACCCAAGTCAGACAGTAAAAAGTAAGATGGTAGATTAGAAAAAAGGGAGCTAAACTGCTCTTGTGTTACAAATAACCTCAGTCTAAATACCTGTTAAAACTAAATGCACTTGCACAGAAGTCAAAGACAAAAGTCATCAAAAAGTAAAATTTTCAGGAAGAAACAGCACCTCCCAGCATTCTGGATCACTGTCACCTTTCCACCCGCAGTCCCCATGAACAGGTTTTGAGAGAGCAGTCCTGTGAGCCGAAGCACTGGGGGACATGCTTCCCCACCCAGCTCAGCTAACACGCGGGGCCCGAAGGGTGTCGCAAAGAACAGAGGTGCACTCACCGTTCCGACTTTCTTCATCAATAGGAACTATTGTGGCTGGAGGACCTGTCCTGGCCAATTTGCAATCTATAAAGATGAAAAGAGAAGTTATTTCTAATTCAAGGAAAAGGATCCTGGGGGTTGTGTGGCTGTTTTTTAAAACGGGTCAGCATATTTGGCACACTGAAGACAAATATTCACTTTATGATGTATGTGCAGGTTACAGCTGTTACCCAAGTTACACTCACAGAGGATCAAAATCTGAGCTGTTTGCTTATCCCTTACTCACATAAACTTTATAAAGCAAAGGAGAATCGGATGACAAAGGTTTTAACATCTCAGATGCTGATTCACAGTTAAAACAAACACCTAAACTGCAAGAACTTAACATGGTTTGTCTGTCACCTCTTAGCTAAGTCTTGCTTTCCACATCCTGAACATCTCCCTGAGTAACTGTGACATACCACCACGGTACAGGGTGATACAAACTATAACCCTGTTCCTGTCTTGCTCTAGAGATACCAGCAGGGATCTCAGTGAAGAAGTAGTCCTTCAGGACAGACATAAGATGACAGTAATTTAACCCAAAGAAATAACAAAGGGATGATTCAAAGGTATAAACTGTAATTAAAACATCACAACAGAAACAAAGATGATTTGAATATAACTGCAACAAAAGGATCTAATTAAAGACAGTGAACAGAATTCTAATAATGTTCTAAGGAAAATAAAAAATAAAAAAACATATAAGCAACATTCAGGAAATTACATTTTGCCATCTTACCCTCATATTGCCAGTCTGAAGTCAAAAGTTTAGAGTCATCAATGGAAGCAGAGCAGAATAACGAAAGAAAATAAGTAAGATTTGGTTGATTTACTCAAAAGATAGGTTCAAAGACAAAGCAGCACATGCAGAGCTAGCAAACGCACAGGTGTAGTCTTAAAATATATAAAAGCATATATACTACATGTGATGACTGTACCTTGTGAACAATTTGATTTTCTACATTAAATAGAAGAAAAATATTACCTCTTGAAAAGTACACAGAAAGTAGAGCTTATTAAGAAGTGATTTTCATTTTCTAAGAGCCTCACAGTCCCACCACCACAGTGCACTAAGCGACAATCCTTCTCCTCCCCTTTTTGGCACAGGGACTGTACATGAGCTTGCAGTCTACATTTTTAGATGCTCTTCTGATCCTCCTGACAGGGCCTTGGATGCATGGATGGCTACACCCTGTGTGTAAGCTATTACAGCTTCTAGGTGGTTTCTAGCCAAAGAAAGAAATCCTGGAGTATCATTGCATTAACTTTTATTATCTTTTTTTTTTTTTTTTTTTGGTGGGGGTGTGGAGAAGGAAACATGACAGAGGACACAGAGGACAGGGACAGTGTAAGTACTTCACACAATAATGCCAACACAAAACCATCTCTAACTACACACAGGAGCAAGTTGAGGTAAAATGCTGCTTCCTAGCTTCCAATAAAAACTACATATTCATCGAGTTCAAAAGATTTGTGCTGCAACTAATTACAAACTACAATTGCCCCAGCAAAGATGAGACTATGAAGGAAGGTCAAGACAGCAAAGGGTTTATTCTAATCTCTGTTCCAGTGAAGCCCTCTGAAGGCCACCTCTGTAGCATGGTCATTTCCTCTAGCAACAGCTCTGCTATTCAGCTGTCAGTTCAACTGTAGGACAAAACAGCAAAACACCAAGAGTAAAACAGTGGTCTAAAGCAAATTATTTCATGAATAAATTCTTCGTACTTTTTCCTTTTATTCTTATATGTTCTAGTCTGATAAATAAAAATTGTGTATCTTCTGCTGATAATTTTAAAGCTTTTTGTTTTGAAGGCATTGACAGATCATCTGAAGAACTACGATTTTCATTTCATTGTCATTTCCTACCAGTGCATCATGTGGAAGATAAGCAATGTTTGTATATCTACACAAAGTAAGGATTATTTTTTTTCCTGCTCTTATTTTTTAACACTGGATGCTACGAAAATAACAGAACCATAACAGACGTAACCCTAACCTTTCCCAGAGAAATCTGTTACAGTCTTCTAGAAGTCGGGATTTGGCTGAATGACCCTCTGACAAACTCTTAGGGAAAAGCTACCCAACACAAACCTTTACTGAAACTTGGTTTTCATTGACATGGTCCTGCTATTTCACCACTGAACAGCAATCACTGGGCTCACAACCAAAAATAAACCACAGAGTGTCTTTGGTTGGAAGAGACCTTCAAGATTAACTCGTCCAACCTCTGAGAAAACATTGCAAGCTCACCACTAAACCCTGTCCCTGAGCACCAGGTCCACGAGCCATTTAAATGCCTCCAGTGATGGTGACTCCACCACTGCCCTGGGGAGACCATTCCTGTCTCCTACCATCCAGCCTAAACCTCCTGGCACACATCACCAGGGAGAAGAGGCTGTCCCCTCTTTGCTCCAACCTCCTTTCAGGTAGTTGTAGAGAGCGAGGTCTCCCCTTAGCCTCCTCTTCTCCAGACTAAATCCAAATCATGGACTATCTTTAATTCTAAAAAACTGCACATGCTTTACCAAAAGAATAATCTTTTTTTTAAACAAAGAAACACAATGAACAAAAAAAAAAAATACAAAGACAAAAAAACACCAAAAACCAAAACAAAAACAACCAAAAACCCCAACAAAACTGAATGAGCTTTTTTCCCCCCCATTATCTATGCTTCCATAATGTTTTCCCCCTGCTGAGTGCCTCAATGAAAAGTTCACCCAAATCAGGCCACACTTGAGGTCCTTTCTTCAATAAGTAAATTGTCCTAATTCCAAGTCCATCACATGAGCAATGTTTTCACAGGACTATTTTTTCATCCACCGCGTCAGGGTTTCCAGACTTACAAAGGTAAGATGCTCAGCAAGGTCAAATTATATAGTGTGTTTAAAACCAATATTCAGCAGTGGAATCTGGATACAGAGCATCTCAGAGAAAAGGCAGACTACACAGTTAAGTTCAGCTATTTGCAGAGGACTTATTGCAAGTGTAAGCAGGTAAAGCAATAAAATTTACTCCGAGATAAAATGACAAGGAAAAGAAGAGATTAGAGCAATAGCCACAACTATTTCTACAGCTAAGGGAGAAAGAAAAACAAACAGGATGTGTAGCAGAAATCTTGCTGTGGACTACCCTCAAGGCACCAATAAAAAAATCATCTGGGAATAAAACTGCATATAACTGTCAAAGAGTTTGCACGTTATTTCACATAAGCTTCAACCATGTCAGTACTAGCCAAATATCAGGTTGCTTTTTAAGGTGTCTGTCACCCCTCCCTCCTCTTCTAAATGACTGAACCTAACACTGCCACAGTCTCATCTACTTTCACACACTCATCATCACACACTGAAGAGGGAAAATTAAAATTGCAGTCTTTGACAAATATCTTAGAAGTTCTGTGTTGTAAATACATGGGTGATGCATTCCCTCGCCTCCCCGCCCCAACTTGCAATATATAGTCAAGAACCAGCAGCAACAGTAAGACCTGGTGGGAAAGACTGGATACATGGAAAAGAGTATCTTTAGCATGAGCCAGGTACACAGTAAGGTTACTCCCATATTGAAGAGGATGGATAGTCCATCCTATAAAGACAAGAGAGGCTTGAATTATTTAGACCAGAAAAATGAAAGCTCTCTAGAAATACACGTGGTTAAGTACAAAGGAGGAAAAATGAGGTCCTCGAACTAAAGAGGAACACCAGTGCAAAGAACAGAGATAGCAAAGAAGAAATGGCTGCACACTGCCCAGAAATTTAAATAGAATGTTTCCAGCCTGAAACTTTTTTGGGGTTGGGGACTGGCAAAGAAGGTAGATCCTGCAACACTGTTCCACGGCAGGAACAGCACAGAAATGCAATTTCAGCACTTCTGAAACATACCTTTGCTTATGAAAAGGATAACACTAAATGCTCCTCAGTGATACTATGAGATGGGCTCAGTTTTTCCTCAAGTTTTATTCACATGTTCCTCAACAGTATTTTTTTTCCCAGCAGTAACAGATTGCTTTATTCAACAGACACAAGCATAGATAACTGCAGCAGAAATGACTTGCAAAGGATACACGCACACAAGCCTTTGCTTTCCCATCCTTTGTTTTTCAAATGTCTCATTGTGGGCCTCAGTATAAACCTGGTAGATATTTTAACTATTCTGATTTCACACTACAGATTACTACCCAAATACTTCACAAGGAAAAACCTCTGTTTCGCTGGAAGTGGAAAGAGAAACAACATGCTGAACCAGTTCTAACTTTCTCAACAAAAAGCAAGTGGTCCTTGAAATTCATGGGCGTAATGCAGTAGTCATGGAGGTCAAATCATCCCAAATTGAACCCACTTTCAGAAAGGCAAAAAAGGCACGACACAAATGAAATTCCCTACAGTTTTCCCCATGTGTTTTATGCCTCTGCAGCAGCACTGGTAAATGTAATTGTGATACTGCAGTTCCCTCCCCTCTGGCACCTTACAGTAAAGGCAGAAGGCATCAGGCAAATCAAACTTAGTAAATAAAACAACAAACTATGAAGGCTTTCCTGAAAGCTTCCAGAAAAGTGGTTTTGTTCCTGTCATTAGCTTCACTGTTTCATCTAACTAGTCTATTTGCTTTACAATTATATGATCAAGGCAAAGGCAAATAAATAAAGGGCCTGTCTCCTTGGGAGCAAAGTGAAAATCTAATAAACTTCATGGAACAGTTACATGGCTCAGATCCATTTGGTTTCTGATGGCTAATTTTCACTATTTTAATTTCTAATTATTTCTAACAAGATGGCTCAGAGGAACACCTCATTCATTGTTCTAGGTAAGATGCTCAGCAAGGTCAAACAGCCCGAACCAAAACAAACACAGCAATTCGAATAATCCTGTATTGTGCCAAAGGTGAGCTGCCCGGTTGGTTCCTCACAGCCTGTCCTCACCCTTCCGACCACAGCACCCCCAACAAGGGTGGGGGTTTATGAAGGACAGCAGCATGCTTTCTCCTCCCAAACTCTCATCTTCATTCCCACCAGCCCAAAAGCCGACTGTATCCTCATAGCCCCTCTGCCAGGGGGCTCTTTCTCCTGTTGCCTCCCAAGAGGCCAGTTCCTGCACAAAGGTGTTTCAAAGGACCTTACAAACTGTCTCCAAATCACCTCTTCTCCATAAACTCCCTGCGTGTGTGTGTGTATGTGTAGATTATGAGGCTACAGGAGTTTTTGCAAGTATCTCCTTAACAACACTTCTGATAAGCCCCATATTCATGCACTGGCAAAGATGGATGGAGCCTCACACCCAGCCAGAAGCTGAGTGAAGACAGAAGGAGTTTTACCCTGAATGAAAAAACTAAGCGAGCTGCCCTGCAGTGAGCACAGCTTGCTCACCTGGAAAACAAATGGCCAGCTCAAACCTTTCTGGGGACATTATTCTGTGAAATAACTATCATCTCCTAAGTGCTCCTGAAATTAAAACTGAAAATAAATCCACTTCAATATAAGCACCAACTCTTCTTCCAGCTGCTTCAGAAACACCCGATTATTACTCTTGTTATTTTATGCTGTATCTTCTATTCACTTTTCCTTTTATATATTCAGATAAGTAGTGTAGTTTGGTTCTATTTAAACAGTCAGAAGGAGTACAAGAGGCCATCTCAAAAACCTCACTGTTCCTAGAAGCTAAGCAGCTTGATTTAGAAGACTTTACTTCATAAAATTCTACTAACTACTGAAGGCAATTATTTTGTTTGTTGGCAGAATAAAATTTAATTCTTTGTCACTGGAACAAAGATCCACCTCTAAACTTCATCAGTAACTGTAGAAGGCTCTACTACTCTTCAGCATCAATCCCTTTGTTACCTAGAGCTTCCGAGTCAGAAAATTACTCTGCATTTATGTTCCAAGCCACTTCTGATGTTTTGTTTCATGTTTTGAAATTCATTAATGACAATTCCTCAGTGTTTGCCTGAACATTGAATCCAAGTTGAAAATATTTGTAAAGGTGGTGTGCATGACACTGACAACAGCTTTCCTGTACAGCTGTGAATTCAAAGGACAGAATTACAGCCTGACAACTCTTACACACCAAATACAGCCATGTTCGTTCAACAGAAAAATCTCAAACCAACCATCAAGCACCGCCTACAAAGGTGGTATTCCAAGAAAATGGTTTTAATCTCTTCGTTATTTTTTTTTCATTCTGTTATTCATCCAAACTCTTCCTGAATCCATGAAAGTGTGCACCATCTACAACATCTTTACAACAAGCTTATTTTGAAATCACTGCTTCTTCACATGGAACCACCTCATCCTGGTGCCGAAAGGAACAGTATCCAAGCAATTCCCTACTGACCCTCTACATCTTTAATAAACCATTTAGTTACCCCTATATTTGTTGCAGCAAATAAAGTAAGCTCAGAATTCTGATCCACTTCAGTGACTATATGCAAAAGAGTAACAAAAACAGTAATACAGAAAATTTAATATTAAACCCGTTGCCATCTTTGAACAAAAATTTTTGTTTTAAGCTCCATGTGCAAATATAGCAATAAGGCATGTTAATAACATACAGGACCAGTGAGTTTAACCCCTCTTTAAACTGCAGATGAACACGAACAATAGTTTTCAGGCTAACACCACATAAACCATACCATATTTTATCAGAAATACTGTGGCAGTTTCAAGATGTCGCTGTCTCTTGGCTGGAGAAATCATCTCTGCTGGTGAGGGGTAAAGCAGAGCACGTTGACATTTAAGCCAAGCTGACTCATTCCGTTCCGACATCCACGAGGCGACCACCTGCAGTCTTTGAATTCAGCTGAATTCTCCCTGAATAGAACTACCTGAACTATTATTCAACAATAGCAGCTGACAACAAAGTGGTAACAAATGACTGGTAAGTGAGATAGGATGCTCTGACATCTTGATCCACCCCTGTGGTTTCTGAAGCAACTGTCCGGCCACAGCCGAACACACAAATGATTTCTGTGAATGGAAATTACAGCCCCAGCTGTCTACCTGCGCTCCACACCAAAGGAGACACCGAAATCTCTTTACTGGATAGACGTGCAACTCTAGAGTAAATCCTGGCGAGTTCAACACCAACTGCTGGGCACTCAACCTCTGTAAGAATGAACCACTGACAAGTCCTTTGGTACCACAAAAAGCCTAACACAGCAGGCAACTCAAAACTCATTTCCACAGCCAGAAGAGTGGGAGCAGGGTTAGAGAAAAGCCTAAATGAACAGAGGGAAGTTTTCTAGTTCCTGAAGTAGAGCTTGATTTTTAAAGTTTTGCATCTTCCCCTGTGGATTTACTTGCCTTCTAACTTTACTCTAGTGAGAATAACAAGCAAACACTCAACAATGGCCAGCGCTGCTTAGTTCAGGGAGAGCAGTAGGCATATTAAGCAGCAGTCTGATTTCAAGCATACACTCCTCTTCAACTCCAACCCTTTCCATCTATGTCAAGAATTAATGATAAAAAGAGCTTGTGAAAGAGGGTTGAGGAGGTCAAGGTATTTAAAGCCTTTCCCCCCTGTTTATTCTGCACTGCTAAGCCCATAAAACATTTGCATAAATGTCTTAGAGATGGAAAGCGAGAACCACTAAAGTCTAGTACCTCAAACCTGAGCCACTGATAATACTGTGGCCATTTTAAATAAGAAATGAATGAAGAAAGAATAATAACCAAAAAAAGTAAGTAGACATGATTTCTGCCTGACCCTGGACTAGAAATTAAAGCGAGTTTGTGCATGTGCCACACAGAAGACAGCAGAGGGAACAAAGCCAAAACACCTGCACCAAGTGATTTACTAAACCGCTGCCAGAACAGCAAGTGCCACGAGGGCAGATTCTGAATCGCTGGCGTGGTGGGAGATTGTACAAGCTACCGAGAAAGCTCGTTTCAAGATAACTAAATGGTTCACAAAACAAAGCATCAATGAATAGAGTAAAACCTCAAGCCCACGGATTTTATAGATTTGAAATTCGCAGGAAAGCTCTTGGGAGTGGGGGAAATGATAGTGCATTCTCTTGCTTTATTTAAATCGGAACTGAAATTCTAACAGACTGTGGTGCTGGCTGAGATTAAAGCACCTCGTGTTTAAATCTACTGGAAAATGTAGTTCTGTTTTCAAATGCACTTTATTCTCAGAAATGTCCCGACTGCTCATTAACTAAACAATCCTTTCAAAGACCTCATACTTACCTCCACGTTTTGTACTTCCACTGCTCATTCATCGGGGAACACTCACGGAAAAAGCCCATGAAAGAGTCTCTCTAAACATCTCAATTTACAGAGCAAGGTTGCTAATAAGGAGCTACATAGAACCATACATTGAAATGGAGTAACTAGGCAACCCAATTTCAGGGGAAAATGTCCTGTCCCGTTTCCTGTGTGCCTGAATTCAGAACTACAGCTGTGCAATTTAGGATAAGCTTTGGCATAACCTTTACATTAGCAGGCTTGTACTACAGTTGCTCTGTATTGAAACTAGCATAAGGGCGGCTTTCACAGACCATTTTTAGCTCTTCCTGACACACATCTGTATTTGTAGAAGCAGGGAAGGAACGAAAGCAAACTTGAGTTTGATTCAAACACGTTTGTGATTTTTCTTAAACCTACACTGAATTTGTGTGCTTCGATTCAGAGCGGCTCAGTTAATCACTACTCTAGAATTCATAGCTCCCAAATTCAAAGAGCTAAGTGAAAGATGATCTAAGTGTTACAGTTTGATTGTGGCTGAATTCTGGTTCAGTTTTGGTTTTAAGTGAACAAAAAATGAGGCTGACAGATAATCAAGAACAAAAAGGACAAACCAAATAAAGAGTATTCTTAGAAGCTCTTGTTCCCACTGCCTCAGAAAACGTGCTTATAAATAGAATATGTAACTTGAACGGCTCACTTATTTTCTAGCTTTATCTTCCTATTCTTCCACCTCTGTGTTTTAGAGATATAATATCTAAAAAGGGTTTGGTATGTGAAAATTGCCCTGCAAGTGGTGCGGATTGCTTTTTTTTACTTTTACAGCTTTAGGAAAACACCATACCATCCATCTTTCAGGCAATATTCTTTTAGATTGAAATAACTTTCCATTTTACATGCAGTTTTGTATTTGACAGTCTTGAAAAATCATACTTGTGCCTGAAAACACTGTAAAACACATTAAAATGATACTATGCCAAGTAGCTCCTCAAATTGTTATTACCAAAAGTAATTTTTAAGACCATTAAAAGACAGTGGATGACGACTCAAGAACAGCTGCAATATCTTCACAAGTGCTTAAACTTGGGAAGTTGACTAAACCTGCTTTTAAATATTACTACACACCCCGCATTAAATTTTCATGCTGTTTTCAATATTCCCAAAATTGCATTTTCCCTATTACCTGTGTGATGCATTTAAGATAAAATTCATACAGGAGGATGGAAGAGTACTTAATATTTCGAATTAACTTGAATCCAGGTGCTGTAAGCAAATTTTAAAGTCACAGCAATTTTAAGTGTTGTATAAAAAGCAGACAACTACTAGTACAAGCAACTCGGAAAAAAGCATCTGGAGATATTTGTAGTCTTTTATATTAATGAAACTTCTTTACACGCAAATAAAATGAGATTACCATTTCTTAATTGAAACATATGAGAAGAGGCAGCTAAATGGCCTATAGGTGAGCTACTATTTAGCCTTCCCTTCTTCTTAAAGGGTAAATTTGTGACTTTTCGATTTCAGGCTCAACATCCATGTACATTGCCACTGGAGTCACATTTAATTATGAAGCTTCTCTCCTGAAACTGCACAGCTTCTCCCATTTCAGACCAGGATTCTTTTTGTACACAGCAGATTAAAAAAAACTTGCCTTCCTGTGAACTGAGATTAGCTGAGATAAAAGAAAGAAACACTAAAAAGATTAAACTTAGGGAGAGAAAAAAAAAAATCAAAAAATCATGAAGCTTTGCTATATACACAGGAATATTTCTGGGTTTATAGCAGATGTAAAATTTTAGACTATAATATTACCATACCACTGAACTGTATTCTTGAGACTATGGTTTCAGCAACTTTCTTTAAAAAAAACAGTGCTTGATGGACTAAAGTGATAGAGATGTGAAACCTCAAACTCTCTTTGAATTTTTGAGATTATAACACCTGCCCCCCATGGTAAACTTCACCAGCATTCATGTGTTGCTAAGCAAAACCCAAGACTTCAGCTGACAGAGTCCAGCTTCTACAGTCAATAGTAGAAAAGTAGCAGTACCTGGTTTGCTCCTCTGAAGTCACCTCTCTCACACCGAGAACTAACTGCTGTAAATATTTAAACAGTTCAAGAAAATTCCACATGGTACCAGATGTGCCAAATATACAGCACGTAACCCATACCCACCTCCACCAAAACCAGGCTAATTAACCTGCCAGTTCCAGGACTGTTTATGTTTCAGGTAATTACCTAGTAATTTTGAAAGCATCGACATATTGTGCCTATAAATATCTTTGTCATGACATCTCTAATCAAGTCAACGTTGATCAACATCCTCCTGTAATTTAATCAAGGCATCAAGCAGCAGTGACAGAAGGTGAGGAAGTCACTCTGCTGCTCGGTGAAGCAATACCCCGCTGCGCACCTTCAGAAAGGAAGGCAGGCAGGACAGCCCCTTGCCTTAAAAGGCTCTCAACACTTCCAGCTCCTGGAGTACTCACATGCTGCTAAAATTAGCCAGTCAGAACAGACCTTAATTACAACAATTTGTCTCAACAGCAAATGCAAGCCTGTTCTGGGAGGACAAGCTGACAGGCCCTACGGTCACGGGACTCCATCGCCTTATCTGGTGAAGGGTCACAGGCAAAAGGCTTCTGAGGAGCAGCTGAGGGACCTGGGGTTCTTCAGCCTGGAGAAAAGGAGGCTCAGGAGAGACCTTCTTACCCTTGACAGCTCCCTGGAAGGAGGCTGGAGCCAGGTGGGGTCGGTCTTTTCTCCCAAGGAATAAGTGACACAACAAGAGGAAATGGCCTCAAGTTGCATCAGGGGAGATTTAGATTGGACATCAGGAAAAATGTCTTCCCCCGAAGGGCTGTTCAAAGCCTGGCCCAGGCTGCCAGGGCAGCGGTGGAATCTCCATCCCTGGAGGAGTTTAAAAAGCTGTGGAGATGTGATGCTGAGGGGACATGGATTAGTTGTGACCTTGCAGTGCTGGCTTAAAGTCTGGGCTTGATCTGAAAGGTCTCTTCCAACCAAAATGATCCTATGATTCAGCATTCTCCAGAGTATCCCCTGCTCCATCCCTGCAGGAACAATCATCTGCATGACCGAGGACTGACCTGGAAGTTTGCACATTTTAAATATGGACCCTGATAATATGTCTTCAATAAATCATGATTTAATTACCATTGAACACTGTCTTCAAGACAGACTCTGTGCTTTGGCTTTGAAAGCAGAAAAAATTAAATATTTCAGGCCTGGGAGAAAAGGTAGAGAGCTGTGAACAGAAAGAAGGATCCAAAGTCAGACAGAAGGTCCTTTCCCCAAAAAAAGGTTAAGGCATCCAAGTTACTGTGCATCTCTCTTCCACACCACCTGAGTCACAGCCATTTGCATGTTCCTCATCCGTGAAAACACAAAGTAATAAGACTTCACTGAAAGTGTCATCCTTTGAAGTATCTGTTTAATAAATTATGGTCCAATGGATTCAATAATTGAAGTCTGAACTGCTTTCTACCCATCACAGATCTAGCCTGTGTCTAAACAGTCTGAACTTGAGTTAATTACAAAAGCAATAGGAACTTCAATATTGAAAAGCTACAAAGAGTTACTTGGTTTTCTTCTGGTTAGATGCACACTTTGGATACCTAGTTTGTTGAGCAAAAAAGGATACAATCTTCAAGAAAAGAAAAAAAAAGAGGCCCTATTAACTCAAAAATGGCCTGAGAAATACAAAACAGATACGGTCTTACTTGTCTTTGAACCAATTTAAGCTTTATTTTAATAAACTTAATTTTTTCAGGTATCTCCCCTGTAAAGCAACTATGCGAGAAAGAAGCATTGGATGGGACAAAGGACTGTTCACCTCAGCACCCTTCAGCAGATGATGGTCACTTGCACCCATCTGAAGAAGAGTCCCCAAACTCAAGCACCCCCAGAACACTGTGTTAAAGCCAAGCAAAGCATCTGATGACCCTGTGTGGGCTCTCCAAACTCTGAAAGCAAAGAGTTCTTCCAGAAACTCATACACTTTAAGCAGGATTTTTCTTCTGTTTTGCTTTGGGGGTTTTTTTGTTTGTTTTTAATAACACAAGTAAAAATGAAGTCCAAGCATGGTACATCTGCTGTCCAAACCCTTTATCATCAAACAATAGATAAACTGTAAGAAGAGAGACAATGCATTTCTGCTACATTGAAAAAGACATTTCATATCCCTTGCATTATGACTCTAAACCCTCAAAATATTTACTTCTCTATTTTTACCTACTTAGAAAATAATTTCAAAATTACTTCAAAAATGGGACATACTGATTACCATCAAAATCTCTCTATCCACCACTAATCTCAAGGAGAGCTGAAGATATTAAAAAAAAAAAAATTCTCCAAAAGAGGCACAATGATGATGCCTTTGTACTTCCAAAGATATCAAATAGCAGAGAAATACCGTAAAATCATCACACAAATCTACTGCTCCTGGTGCTAATAATGAGTACAGGTAAATTAACGTAAAATAGAAATTCAGCTCCTTATTGCAAAGACTAGCAAGACTTCGAACAAAGAAGAGACTACTCGAAGGCAGAAATTAAGATATCATCTGTTCTTGTAAAGACACAGCTCTCCTCCGTGTTCTGTCTCCAGTAAAAACTAGGGGTGCCCATAAAGTATCAGTTTCTGCCCTTTAGTGATCCCTCTGTCCCCTCCAAACACACACGTACACACAAACACTTCTCAAGGTGGCATTTGACTGGAAAGGACAAGAATTAGTAGGTGTCCTTGTTAAGCCAGTCCAGTCCAAGGGCATATTCAGGTAAGTTTTACATGAGCAAAGACGAGCAACAAGGAGAAGGTTTTTTCTTAATTTACAAAAATGTAGTAATAATTTGGACCCATGGGCTATGTAGGAGCCATCAGCAGGGGGACAGAAGTGATGCCTCCAAGTTGGACACCATTTCATCTCTACAGCTGGAAATATGAGGAGATAGGGGAGCTTTCAATTTCTTCCTGTAAGGTCTCAACCCATGAAACAGCATTGAAAATAATTCCACAGATGAGACAGCAACTGCAGAGGCATTTCTGCGGGCTGCAAATGCATTCTTAGCCTTCAGTAGTGCCAAGAACTATTCCCCTTCTAATCCCATCCAGCCCTACTTTTTGATTTTATCTAGCATGCAGGCACTGATAAAGTAGTGCACCCGACACAAAAGTACTTGGCTTCTACTCTGTATCCAGGCTGACTGTAATGGAGAGGCTGATTAATTTTCCATTAGCCAGATGCACAATTGAAAATAAATCCCAAGCCATTGATCACACTGGAAGAACAAGCAGATAAGGCATTTTCTTTTCATACTTCTAGTAATTAATTATACAAAGGTTCTACCCACAAGGACTGTGAGAAAATAGCTGAGCACAGCTATGTGGCTTTTTTTTATTATTATTTTCTATGCATGATTATGTTCTTTAAGTATAATTTTATTTATTTAGGTAAAATTCTGTTTTGTTATGGGTATACTTCCAGATAATGAAAAAAAAAGTCATTTATCTGAAGCCATTCAGTTGATCATTCTGTGTCTGTATGTTCAAAACCATTTTAATTATCAATAAGTGGTTCACTGATTTTATGGAACTGTGTGAGGACATGCCTGTAAACATCTGGATTTACTCACAGTTTGTAAACTGAGCAATTCAAAGGCATTTCAAATACAGTCACCCCCATCACATTTCTCTGAGCTCCCCAAACGTTATTAGCCAGAGACTCTCATCACCTGTTAATCACTTAGCTGTTAAACCAGTAGCCTGTGCCACTATACCCAGTGGTGTTATTAACTAAACAGATAAAATTGTAGATATGAGGAGCAATTGACTTGAGCAGCATCCCAGAGGCAAGCTTCTGTGTCTTCCTGATTAGCTTCATTCAATTATGTCCTCTTAATTGCTTGTGCACTAAAGCTCATTAAATGAAAAATAATATTGCTTTCCTGCAGGTCGTACACTGAAGACGTGAAAAATGGACACCACCGGAGCACCTCCGAGATATCTCCAGAGAGATTTCACAGATCGGGTCCAGCCTGTCCAAAGCAAAGCATACTGCTGTTTTTCGTGGCTGTGGGATCCTCAAAGCTCATTGGGACCTCAGTGATATTTCTCATTTTCTTCTACACTCCTGGTAAATTTTCACTTTAGAATCATTAATTTTTTTTTAATTGTCCTCTCAGAAGATAACCAAAATTTTAGAGTTTAGGTTAACACAGCAGCTCATAATTCCACCAGTACAAAAAATACCCAAACCAACAAAAGGCATCTTTGGGACTGTGTTTAGCTTTAGAGTGTTAACCTGTAACTAACACGTCCCAGAAAAGTGAAATGTCACAACCTCAGAGCTACACTTCATGACCTTCTGCAGTTCTCTTTGGTAAATTCAAGTTTCTCCATTATGTGTTCAGACAGAAATTATTCCAGAGTATTTCTGAAGAGAAACTCTCCAATATTCTGAAATCACACTGCACATGTACGAGCAGCATGATTTTTGCAGAAGATACTAAGTTGGTACACAGACAAGCAAAGGGGTGACAGGTTTTTTTGGGTGGTTTTCTTGTTTTGCATTTTTGCTTATTGTATGTTTTGGTGTTTTTTGGGTTTTGTTTTGTTGGGGATTTTTTTCCCATAGAAGATACACCAGTAACTCCAAGTTAATGCCCCTAACCCTATAGTCTATCAGATGAAAGCATCATCTTCCCATACTGTACTATTATGCTTAGCAGGAATTGCAGGTGCCCCATTTAATTGAACCAGAATAGATTTCCTAACAGGACAAAGATACTTCGTGAGCATCTCATAAGAAACATATATTTTAGAATGTAGCATTTTAGTGAACTGAAGTCAAACAGGAAAGATGGCTCAACCCCTATAATACTTCTCAGAAGGAAGCATCATAAATATCTCTCTAGAACCTCTTACCAGAAAATCCCAATCTGCATTGATAAATATTGCTAAATAAAAACCAGAAGCATGGAATACTTCATAACAAAGCTTCCAATCATTAGAAAGCTAATAAAGAACAGTGCCCAGATTATTTTTTTTTTCCCCAATTAATTTTACATGAAAAAGTTGTAAAGGAAACTTGGAAGGGCAAAAAAACCCCAAAAAACCCAAAACGAAACCAAACAAAAAATCCCAGCAAAACAAACCAACAAACACTGACAAAATGGAATTAGAATTGAATTTTAACTTGTGTATCTGAAACTTTGCAAGCCAAACAATATGGCCTGTACTAATGGCTCAAAAAGCCACTTGACACCTCTTGCTAGAATTCTGAAGATGAACTTCAGATAAAACCATAACAGAAGCTTGAAGAAACTGGGTGGTTTTTTTCACTTTTTTAAACTAAAAAACTCAAGATAAAACACCATTTGCCACGGAATTACAGGTATTAACAGTGGTACAAATCGTGGTCTTAATTGTAAAGTAGTCACCCTAACGAGCATCAGGTACAGAGGAGGACTCCCCCAGGTTCAGAGAAGTGGGACTCATTTAATTTTAGAGGGGGTTCATTTCTCAGCACCGACTCCTGAGCACTGACAACGCAGGGACATGAAGCACACTTGTATCACACAACTGCTGAGGCTGTCGGAGCCTGCTCACAAAACCGACCGACACTGCAACTGAAATTCATTTGAAGCTTCCCAATTTGCAGCCAGGTGCTCCGTTGTTCACCACTTATTATTGCCAAATAAACAGAGCAACAATTTATGGAAGTTTTTGAAAGGTGTAATTTCCTGCAACTTCATCTAATACCAGCAATTAGTGCAGAATCACATTAAGTGGGATCAAGATTCACGTGGCAGAATCACAATTGTTCTACGGGGAAAAAGTCTGATGAGTCAGAAATTATTTGCAAAGACGAGTAAAACCTACTGTTTCTATGAAAGAAGATAGAAGAGAACATCACCACAAGCTCTCCATCAACTTAAAACTGTGTTTCTCTTTAGGACCCAAACAATAGATCTGTTTGAACAACTCTGTTTAGAAATAAGCTGTGAAATCAGTCTCATGCAAGACTTGCACAGCAGGTCAAATGATTAACTCCCATCCCATTATATATCTTTAAAGTCAGGGAACCACTTGGCAGTAATGGAATTATATATATAGCTGATCAAACCAACAATGTTCCCAACAGGATGATACTAGTAACAGAAAGCCCTTCTTGTCAGTATAACCCAGTAAATACAAACAGCTCACCCTAGAAAATAAAAAGGAAAAATAATTCTTTTGGTGATAACATGTTTTCCTCAATAGACAGTACTGCAGAGTAGGATTCGACCTATTTTAAGGGACAGATAAATCAAGTATTTAAAATTGCATCAATATTGCAGGCAAAATAATCAGTAACTTAAAAATTAGAGACTAAAACCATGATATTACGGTACAAGAGCAAACAAAGCAAACAATAAGCAAACAATGCAAGTAAACTATTTACTGCTCTGCAGGAATATGTTTAAAATTGCTCAACAATCTGCAACACCCTTGAACAACAACCCTTTTTAGATGTTTCTAAAATGAGAAGCAATAATATTTATCGCTACTGAATTCAAAAAAGAAAGCTGAAATCTTATTTTATGTAAACACCCTCCAAATCATACCACAACATCCATCCTTCTGTGAAAATCAGACCTCTAGGATAATTTGGACCAGATCTGTTCAGACTTCAATTGCAGAGAAACCCCATTTATCTATAAATCCAATTTGAGAATGCAGTTCCTCTCCCTTGCTTCCTTTTTCACCTCCTCAGCCCCTTCACTTTGCAATCAGGCTTAACTGGGGATGTCACAATTTTTGACATTATTTACATATTTGACTTCTGCTGACTGTAACCTATATATATATAAAATACTCAACTCCAATGTGGGGCTTGCCAAGCCTCAATACACTGTCTAATAAATCCTGCAGTGAAAGACAAATTGGTTTTTCTTACCATTTTTCAAATCTGACTCAGTAAGACCCTTGAAGGGGTTTTTGGAATTTTTGTTTTGGTTTGGCTTGGTTTTATTTTAAATCCACCTATTGCCTTCTCCCATTTACCCAGAAGTTTTCCCTTCACCACCTAAATAAGAATTACTTATCTCTCCACAGAGATTCCCTACAAGAGATGAGAGATACGGTTACTTGCCTGGGAGGTGACCCAGTGATCACACTCCATGCATAAGGGCAAAAATACTGAAGACAAAAAATAAATCTTTTCAAATCTGTTCTGTTTGCTCTATTAAATTCACATTACATAGTAACACATTGTCTTACCTGTTGCAAAATTCAAAGGTCAGAATTTACCTGACACTATAAGCTAAAGTTACAGACTGCAGTTACTTCAAAAATTACAGCAATATTTAGGAAAAAGGGGGGAAGGGTGCTCTGTCGGGGGGGGTTTTGGTGTTTGCTTTTGGACTTGGGTTCGGAAGCCCAGATGTTTCCTCTCCACAGGCATTCCACAGAAATCCCACAGAAATCCCTAGCAAGTGACTAAGTTTATGTGAGCTTCAGTCAAGAAAAACACTGCCTGTATTTAATGATAGACAACAGCTGAACAGTAATGATCCCCTAATCTGAAAATGATTACTGCAAAATGAATGCATTAAGGTGAGCCGTGAGAGCTCATCCTTTACAATTATTGCCCAAGCAGACACCTCCACTCCCACTGCGCGCACTGCAGCAGAGGTGCTGCTGTCTGGGCATCAACTCAGACCCTGACTGAATTTAGACCTCCTGAGATCCATTATGTAAAGCCTCCGTAAGTAGGAGTCTATCCTTACCAAGTCATCAACAAGGAAGTCAAGATCACCTCTGCAAAAAGATTTCATACTTCATGATTTTCAGAACAACATACAGTACCACTGATCTTTTTCTACACTAATCACTTAAAACTTCGTATTTATTGCTGCTGTAATTGGGGGTGTTCTTGCAATAACCCACTGTTCAATCACACCTTTGCCACATGATAAATCAGAAAACTCAGGCTCATTATTGATGCAGGTAAGAATGCCACTCCTGATATATAAATCCATAGAATCATAGAATGGTAGGAGTTGGAAGGGACCTCTAGAGATCATGGAGTCCAATCCCCCTGCCAAAGCAGGATCATCCAGGGCATGTTGCACAGGAACACATCCAGACGGGTTTTGAAAGTCTCTAGAGCAGGAGACTCCACAACCTCTCTGGGCAGCCTGTTCCAGTGCTCCGTCACCCTCACAGAAAAGAAGTTCCTCCTCATGTTGAGGTGGAACATTCTATGCTCAAGTTTATACCCACTGGTCCTTGTCCTATTGCTGGGCACTACAGAAAAGAGATTGGCTCCTTCCATTTGACACGCACCCTTCAGATATTTATAGACATTAATAAGGTCCCCTCTCAGTCTTCTCCTCTCAACACTAAACAGCCCCAGTTCCCTCAGTCTTTCTTCACAGGGGAGATGCTCAAGTCTCTTAATTATCCTCATAGCTCTCTCTTGGACTCTTTCCAGTAGATCCCTGTCTCACAAACTGGGGAGTCCAAAACTGGACACAGTATTCCAGGTGTGGCCTAACTAGGGCAGAGCATAGGGGGAGGAGAACCACCCTACACCAGCTGGAGACAGCAGACTGAAGCAAAACTGGGCATTTGAAGTGCTTCAAAACCAGATCCATAGTTTGGAATGCACGGAACCTGTGCTCTGAAGGGCACACCTATGAGTCAGTTCTAGTTATGTGAAAATGCAATCGTAATACAATCCGATTTTGATCAAGTTGAAGTTCCTGCATCTTGTTTTAAAAAAAAGATACTTCTCATAAAAACCAGATTACATTGAAGCATAATAGCAACAGGGAGGTAGCTTCTATCACAGTTTATTTGTCAACATATGACAGCCTCATACAAGCATTCAGAAAATAATTCATACTGCTGGACTCAGAGGAGAAAAAATGAGATGAGATTTTAGAGTAATATGACAGGGGAGGGACAGCGATGCGTAGGAGCAGAAGGAACATGCAGCTTGCCAAACTAGAAACAAAGTTCAGTGGCAGAACGGAGAACCCCAGTGATAAAGGGGAAGTCATTATAATGCACAAAAATGGGGTTTTACAGAAGAAAAGAAGCTGTGCACAACAGCTCCTCATGAGCAGGAAGAAGGGAAAGCCTGGAGAAAGAGGAAGGAACAAATACAGGCTTCTCTTCACCCCTGACTTTAAAGAGGCTTCAAAAGGGTAAATTAATAGATTCTGGAAACTGTTTCTACTCAGAAACTACCTTTGTGTTTGAACTCATACCTCATCCCATTCTTCACCTCTCCTGTGGCAGCAACAGAGTCTACAGTAGAGAAGACTGTAGCTCTGAACAGATACAATATTCTAGAAAACCTGACATCCTTACTCTGATTCTACATCAAAATAATGATTAAATTGTTCATGTTACACAAATACTTCACTCAAGACTTGGTCAAACATTACTATTATAGCACAGGAACCACCAGTACAGGGGTTAGCTCTTCTCAACATGCACACACTCTGGCTATAAACCAACAGAGGAACAGACAGACAAGACTGTTACTGATTTTAGGAGCTCAGCCCAGTATCACTGGAATTACACTTCATGAAAGTCCTCAAATCCAAACCACACTTGCAGAGGGGACACAACCCTTTCATAAGGGTTTCTGTTTTCCCTGCACCGGGCCTGGCCTTCCCTTCCCAGATGCGACTCATGCTGTAAGAAAGGACACTTGTCCCTCCAAGGGAGAAAGCCCCAGCTCAGTTGTCACAGCTTTCCCACACCGAAGGGTGGCTCAGGTCAGTCAAGTCCTAGGTGACTCAAAGCACATCAACACTTGCAGTCATATAATCCAGGTGATATGACACACAACACCTTGTGTGCTCAAGAATAAGGCTGAGCAGAACGAACTTGGAAGGCTAGAGTCTAGAAGGGGCTCATTCCTAGCTAGATCCCACAGTCTGGTTTTTCCAAGGATGGTGGGATCTGAGATTTGTTACTTAACAAGTGGCTTCCTGCCTCATCCACGCCAACATCATCACAGGGAGCATGAACGGGGCTTGGTCACTTCTGACAGGAGACTTAGGGCTGGTATTTGCACATGAACTAAGACAAACCTTGTTTCCAATGACCGTACTTCATGAATTTAACTCACTTTTTGTGAGAAATTAATCTTCTGCAGACTCAAAGCATTGCTAGTGGCACTTCAGAGTGTAACTGATGGGACATTCTGAAGAACTAAACCCTTCAGAGGAACAAATGGCTGAACTACAAACTCAAAGATGTCCAACAACAGCTCTTTTCCCTTTAGGATCACCGCAGAGCCAAGTGCCAGTGCTCCCAACCAAAGGCAGCAAGTTCCCATAAAACTAATGACTCGTGTTCTGAAGAACAGAGCCTTTCCCAGGCAGCCCTTAGGCAAGCACCTGTTTGCACTGCTCTTCTTTCACTGGATGTGCATGCTACAGGGCTCAGGGAATGAGAAATGAGCTACGTGGATTCAAATATGCATTTTCCTGAGCTAATTTCCTGCCCCAACAGTAATATATCAAGATCTGAAACTATCTGATTTTTAAAGTAGCCTCTTCAAAGTGCTTTGTAGAGCCCTTTACTCCATTTTTGTAGCATTTTGTTGGACTAAGAGGCAGTAACTAACGTGAACGATGCCCGTGCAGCAGAAAAACTGCTTAAGGGGCTTATACCTAAACAATCCTTGGGGCAAAAGCAAAAGGCACAGTTGTGTTTTCCACAGGAAAGCTCTTATTTTAAAAACAATCTCCCACTCAGGGTAAAGGTAAAGACCATTCAAATGGCTGCTCCATACATCATGGTATAAAAACCAAAAAAAAAAGTATCTGCTTAACCCTTAGAAAGCGAAACATTATGTGGATAATTAAACCTTCTTATTAGCCCCAAATTCATTTCATTTCAGATGCCAGCACTAACTATAAATGGACTTAATCTCCATTAGTTCAGCATATTCTACTTGCTGTAGTTGGCAAGACACGTGTTTATTCCTGCCAGGCCACATGCCTTGGGAAGTCCCAGTGTCAGTTTACGAAGCCACCGAGCTGAGTTTTACTTCATGCCTCACCTGGAAGCTGCTCCAAAGCCCTTCCAGACTTGGTAGCCCTCTTCCCTGCTGCAGATCGAGAAGTTACACAGTGGGTCAGCTCAGCTTACTGAGCCAACAGCAAATAAAGCCAGGGAGATCTGCTGTTCACGTAGCAGTTTCAGTATTGGGGGTGGCTAACATGCAAAAGGACTCAGGAGCAAAAGTTTCTGTTCTTCTTAGCTCAGGCAAGTTTATACTCCCCAACAAAAACAAACAAACAAACCAACCCCCACCAAAACATTTTGATTCAGCCCTTTAAGGGCCTTCAGTAGCTTCAGAACAAAAAGCAGTAATTACTCCCTTGCATTTCACACAAAATGTGTTTCTACCCTCTATCTCCATGGTAAGACTGCAATGAAAACACCAATGCACATTTCCTCAAGCTTCCCAAGCATCACATCATCATCCTGCAGAGGCACTCCTCCTAGCAAGTCCTGTACTCTGAGAGAAGTTCCAACTAGTAGGTTTGAACGAAACAAAAACCCACTGAGCAGGCAGCAACACACAGTCCACAGTGTACATGTCAAGGGCACATCTCCTATTCAACAGGCTAGATAAGTCAAAAGTAAGGGAATGAGCCTGGAACTAGAAGATTAGAAGATAACTTCAATACTACTTCAGTGACAAGGCCAAGTTCACCAATGCATTTGATGAAAAATGTTTAAAAAAAAATTTAAATCAATACAGATCATCCCTACTTTACCATTACAACACAAGTACTGGTTCCATACCAAATGCAAGTGGAATTCAGGTATTGACATTTTTTAACGTGGTAAGTCCCTGAGTCAGCTGAGATGTAGGGACACAGGTAACAACAAGTGTCAAATTGTGCAGGGGAACACATGCAGCCTTTGCAAGCACAGCCTTTCTCCTCCTGCCCCTCAAGAACTCCCTAAACACAATCCTAATTTGAACCTGCATTAGAAGATAACATTAGGACCAAGACTCTGGCTGTATTAATTAAGGATTTTAGTCAGTATTCTTGTTTTACAGGTAAAAATCTTCAGCAAAACACAAGAGATTTCTCAAAGCTTTTAGTCATTTGTGTATAAAAAAGGCAAATTAAGTCAACTTCAGGTTAAAAGCAGCCCCAACAAATTACTATCTTCAAAAAAATCTCTGAAAGATGCCATTATATTAAATACATCAACAACAACTCACAATCTGATTAGACACTTCTGAAAATCCTCATAATGGAATCATTGTACCTTTTGTTGGTGGCTCTTCAGGCTTACTTTTGGTTTTCTTTTATTTTTAAGCAGTGATTAGAACTACTTTTTCCCTTCTTTCATCTTTTTCATTTAAGAATAAAATTACTGGTACCCCCAAGTTCGCAGGCATATCCTTCAAAACAGGTATATGCTAAGTCTAACTCTGTAAATTGTCAAACAATCATTTTTGCTGAATTGGTTTGGTGTGGCACTTCAGTGCTTCTGAAGTGTTTCTTCCACTCACATACACTGGATTAAAAGGAATTGAATCCTGGGTTTCCACCTTCATCCTCACTGCTGCTTCTAGGTTAGGAGTCTCCCTCTGAATTTAATAGAATAGAGCTGAAAAAATAAAAGAGATTGTAGCTGACCTAATTTCACATATTGCAAGGCTATAACTGACAATTCTACTTCTAGTTAAGCTAAAACATTACTAAAAAAAATAGTAATAAAACCTTTGTAGTCTTTCTCCTATTTGAAAAAGAATGAACTAGGGGCAGAAATAATCATAAAATCAGATTGATTTCTTAAAAAAAACTCCAGAAAACCAACAAAGCAACATCCACCCATAGCCTTACATTTATTTTGACGTATCATATGACTGAGCAAACGGATAATACAAAGAAAATATTGGAAGAAAACACTGAATTGGTACATCAACAGTAAGGTAAGATTGCTGTGATAGCTCTTTAACAGAAGAACTGTTTTATAAATGATTTGTGGATGGAGGGGGTTGCGTTTTTCATCCACTGTAGACCCTTGATTTGAAAAGTATTTGGATTTCATCTACAGACTTTACGTACTCCCCACAGGAAATGATTAAGCTGGAAAGGTTGGATTAGTATGACAATTCTAAGTGCCACTTGAAGAGTGATGGCCAAAGTGAGATGACAGTCAGACTTAGTTCAGATGGGCCTTAAGAGGTGAGAGAGCTCGCTAGAAATAGGTAGGAACATATGACTGAAATTCCAGCTCACTGAAAACATGGAACATGAAATGCAGGACACAAATTGAGCAGAAAATTGACACTGCTTTGCATGTCACTTTGACATCATTGACAAAAACACTACCATAAAACTAAAATAAATGAATAATTAAAAAAAAAAAAGAACAAAACACACACACAACTCTACAGTCCCAGTACTTCTCAGTTAGTTCTTATGACAGAAGAAGATAGAGCTGTTTTACACTGCAGCACAACCGCCAGCAAATAACACAAGGAACACACTTTGAGGGAAATAACTCCACTAGAGACTGCAAAGCACAGCTGGCATCGTAAACAGCTGTCAGGATGTCACCAGGACACAAAATACAAACACCAGCAACCATGTTCAATTTAGCCAAAAGGGGGACATAGCAGGACTACCGGGATCACAAGGGGAAGGAGAATCTACTTTGCAAGGGCGGACTGCAGAGATGTGTTTGCTTAGTTGAACGAGAAAACCAAAAGGGGGAATTGCTGCTCTCTGTATGTTCCTTTGGCTGGAGAGCAGGAACACCAGTGATGGAAACACATCAACTGAACGGAAAGATCACACAGGCACTAGATCAGCCAGGCAGGAATAAACCGTCTCCTTTCTACAAGACAACGGCATTGAGCCAAACAAACAAGTGAGATTCCAGGGGAGCTTTCTAAATAAGTACAGGAAGAAGGCAATCTATTTCTGAGGCAGCCCTTGATAAAGTTTAAGGCCACTTTGTAGTATCATTAATTGCTGTGGTTGGGGAAGATTTGATGACTCAGGAGGTCAAGCAAAAACATCTGAAATAGAGCAAGTATGGAGCCAAATGCAGTGAGAGAGAGGTGTACAACTCACTAAACATGCAGAGCTACAACTGGGAAAAGTGATCATATGCGTGCTAGAGACAAAGAAATAGGTTATCATTTCTGCCACAATTGATTTTTCCTGTTTGTATTCATGATTGTTCTGCTGTTAAAATAACCATGCTGCTTTCAAATTGCAATTGCTAAAATAATGCATCTTTTACGCGTTAGATGTTAGATTACAAATTTTGTTATTGCAAATTAGAACAATTCTACCACTCCCAGGCATGCCAAAGTACTTCTCTGCAATGATGTAAGTACTGAATAGAGCTTTCTATTTAGCTGCAAGAAATATACTTCAAAGTAATTGCTTTTATAAGCATTGACTCATCAGCTCAGTAGCATTTGTTGAGTAACCAGTATCCCACCCACCCTGGCTTAAACTGATTTCCACATAATTTTTTCCTCTATTATAGCATTATGGAAGTACCTTGAAGATATTTGAAGTATTTTTAGCTAAGTTTAACCTTTCCTGAGCATGAGGGGGGAGAGAGTGGGAAAGTTCATTCCCAAGTTTGTATTGGGATGCTGCATGTTCCTCAACTGAAAGCATCTTTGAAATTTCCATCTGAAACATCAGCTTTGACAGAAAACACAGAATTTCAGGGATGTAAGTTAATGACCTAGAAGGAAGTCTATAAAACTCCAGTACTGTCTGAACACTGCCTCCAAAGCTGTGGATGTTTGGAGTAGATAGGTTACACAAAGTCATCCACAAGATTTACACCTGACTTCAAAACATTCTGTATTTTCAGGCCTTCTCCATTCCCTACTGACACAAGTAAAGCTTTATGGGCAAGTTTTCATAGAATTATTGCAAGCATTCAATGTAAGAAGCAAATAAAAAGTCAAACTGGTGCAAGGCAATTTAAAAACCAAAAAGAAATCCAATTAGCTGAGTTCCTGCTGCCACTGCTATCTATCAGTGTGGCAATTTTCACCTGCTCACAATAACTCCTGACACTGAAGTGAAAAAGTTGCACAGTCCCTCTCCATCACACGACCCCATCAGACAACAGAGAGCTTTATGAACAATGGATCGCTAACTGCAACTACACGTTCACAGCTTTTTTAAAATGTGAACTTGTAGAATCATTTAGGTTGCAAAAGACCTTCAAGATCATCGAGTCCTGCAGGAAGTTGCTATACAGTTTCAGTCCTGCTATCATTAATCAATGATAGCTTTGTATACTTAACTGTGGACAAGGGTCTTTCCCTTCCTCTACATCACCTGTAACCAAAGGGGTTTTGGAGATGGGGACATGAACAAACAAGGAAGTTTGTCAAATAAAAAGTAGAAAGGAACAAACACTGAAGCCTGAGAAATCTCTCTTCCTATTTTGAAATACCAAAACACCCATCACTATACTTTTTAGGCTGCCTTTACCATGTGTTTTGCACACTTCAGCACCATTCAAGTGTAACTAGAAACCGGTATTCAACTGAAATTCAAAATGCTATTCTGATCAAAGATGTCTTTTGGGATGAAGGTTATGGTGTTGCCTGTCTGACTACAAACAAGATCACAGTAAAAAGTATCACTGTGTATTTTGAGCCTCTCTTTTTCCATGACCACAGGATGGATATAGCCCAGTGCAGCCCTATCATCCTGTTCCCCTCCTTCAACTTATTCCCACTGTTCTCCAGCAGCCACCTCCTCGAGGCCATGCTGCTGAACATGCCAGGGGCATTCTGCTGCCAGACAGCGTCTCCTCCCTCAGATCTAGCATTTTACTGCTCAAATACCACTTGACAACCATTACCACGTCCAGTCTTACAAAGCACAATGGCCCCACTCCTCCACTGTAATAAACAATTAAAAAGCAAGCTAACTGTACGCAAGCATAGACCAAGTATCTTAAGTATGAGCAGTAGCTCATACACTTCACTGCAGTGTCAAGAATGACAACTACAGTGACAGTGTATAAAAACGGGTAACATAAAATTAGTTTTCTTGTATATCATGGAAATCAAACACAACACAGGGTTGGGCTGGGGGATGCAAGGGAATAAAAAAAACATTTGGAGAATGATTAATAGAGCAAGAAAAATACACTTTTTACTTGTGGACACAGAAACTCAGCAAAATTGAAGCAGGACAGAATACTTCTCATGAAAGCAAAACTACTGTACCTCGTAACTGCCAAAACAGTTTTCTAAAAGAAAATCCAGCTTGCATGAATAAGTTATAAATATGCACTATTACAGCTTACCTTTGTGGAAAGCACGAGTGCCACTTAAAAAGAACAAGTTCATTACAGACATTCTGAAACCCTACTCAGTTTTTACTTATGCCCCTCATTATTCTTCAGCATATTTAAGAACAAGTCTGTCAAACTCAGCTCTTTTTAAAACGACATCACGGAATCACCCCAGCCCTCCCACAGCTATACCCCCCCAGGAAAAACCTTACCTTCATCATTCTGGGCCAAACAACCTGCTAAGAGAGGAGCAACTGCCATCCCTACAGCTAACCATTTCCAGAGACAAAACCGCTGTAACATTGTTTGTCAAACTTCACTCAAGGCAGACCTGAAAAAGAAAGATTTGATACACACATTAGTCAACCAACCTACACAAAGGTGACTGATTGTGAACTATTTCAAGGGGAACTACGTATATGTAACTACACAGGGTACAGCTATAGGACTGAGACATTGTTTCTGTTAAAACAAGCATGGGTAACGCCATTAGCATTGATACGTATATATGTACTCATTAACTTGATAACCATCTAAGCACAGGTCTCCAGTCAAGGAAATCAAAGTTTCATGCTTAAATCAGGTCTAGTTTCCCTAAGTTCCATCCAAAGTATTTGTTATCCTTCCTGATTGAGCCATATGCTGTAAAGCACTTGGAGAAGTGACGTTAGAGAAATTCCACTTACTAAAACTAGTATTCTACTGCAGAAGTCAGCAGGGACACAGTATTCTAAGACATCAGCCCACAGAAACAAGAGCAAACCCTGTAGATGGCAAGGGAAACCAAACAACCCCCCCACACATACCAAAAACAACAAACACAACAAAAAACCCTAAACCAAACAAACAAACCAAAAACACAAACCAAAAACCACAGGAGAACAGCCTGTCCAAGACAGGTCTGAATGAACTCCACTGCATATTTACAGTGAGTAACATTATAAAGAGTTATCTAAAGCTTGCTTTATGGCTTCGATAAAGATAATTAGCATATTTTTGTAGCCCAGAACTGAATTATTTAAAAACATTGGTTCACATTAAAAACATTGTGACTAATACAATGGACTTCCTAGCAACAGAAGCATGAAATGGAGAGAGACTTACAACGATATAAAAACAAGCTCTTGTATAAAAAGGGTTTGAGAGCTGTCAGTTTTCCCAAGCAAAGGACTTGATTCCAGTTTCATTGCTACTTTCTGCTTATAACTTTCTACCATAATTACAAAGCTGCTGTATTTCATGCCAAGTCAAACAATGAGACTATTAGCCCTCACTTAACAGCCTCAACATTAACAGCAGCTCATCTTCTGTCAGCACGACGTTATTGAAGCTGTGCTTTCATATTCCTTCCACGAGCCAACCTTACAGAAAACACAAAGGTATGTACACCATCTAATTCACACAACACACACAAAAAAGAAATGCATCTAGTTAGGGCAGAAAGACACCCTTTTAGATCACTCTCAAGAGTTATCTGAGACACAAGGAGGCAGGGTTTCCACTACTGGAAAGAGGTGATGGTTTCATTAAGTACTGGCTAAGCCAAGAATTTCTGAATTTCCTCCAAATTTTATCACCTCACAAAATATTTTGGTTAATAGCATGCAAACAGTGCTATGATACAAACTGCTCCTCTTCAAAAGAAAACGGACTAAAATGAGTACACGTCAAGAGTTTTGGAGAAAAAGCTTGTTTTGTGATTTTTTTTTTTATTGGTTTTGTTTTGTTTTTTTTCAAACAGCAAACGAAAGCCAGCAGTGAAATTTAATAAACCAAACTGAGTGGCCCACACTTATTTAAATATTTCAAGTTCCTAGGTGGTTGACACTGCATATATTTATCCAGCTCCCAGGACAACTCTTAGGGGTGGGATCTATTCCCGATCTCCCTTCACACAGGGCAGAGCTCTTCCTCTCTTTACAAACCCATGGATTGCAGTTGATTCTCTGCATTCCAGTGGTAACACTATTCCAAACAATGCTGTAAAAAGCAAGGGGAGCAGCAAACCCATTTAAAATCCTACACCTCACACACTGCTCCACTTCTCATCCAGGGAGTTAAAGAGGAAGAGAAGTTTTTCCAGTCTTCATTCAAGTAGGACTCTTCCCACACTGTTGAGCAGCAGCAGGTCACTGCAGGCAGTTTGCAGTAGGCACCGTTTTTAAGAACAACTTTAATATTACACCTCAGCCAAGGAGGCAGCCTGTGTCTAATTGACACAGCAGCGCAGATCTCATGGGACCATTAATGAATTCAAGGTACACAACAGCATCTGTGAACCATACAAAAACACTCACCTTCCTCCTCTCTCCTCCTCTGGCATTTCTATCACAGCTTCTTCCCCTAACTCCAGCTGAGACAGCTCAAATAACAAATTCAGACCCTTCCTAAAGGGCCTAGTATTCCTATATGCGTGAGGTGACCAGAATTGCTAGCAAACGTTCTCCTAGCCGTAAGAAAAAACTATTTAAAAGCTTGCTACAGCTATGAAATGGAAGCTTCAAGCTCATCGATTATATTACCAAGAACTTGACACATATCTTCTTACCCGTATAGAAAAAGAGCAGCTAGTTCTTCTTTGAGAAAACAAACAAATCCCTCCCTTGAGGAACCCACCAGTTTGCCAGCATTTCCTGCCTTCTACTTCCCAAAATGCTCATGGGATTACTATCATCTAAATTTCCACAGCACCTTTCAAAGAGGAGAAATCATTTCTACCATAATGTATTCTTGTTTACTGCTTCTAAAGAAAGGCTGATAGACTCCACATTGCCCAAATGGATTCAAATGAATCCAATGTCATTGTTAAGACTGTTATACTACCTGGGAATTTCTGAGGATGTGAATTTGTCAGTATTTCACCATTTTTTTCCTCCCACATTATGAGGAAATCCAGCAGAACTGGGCTCTGGTGCTTCTTCAGTTTGAACAGACAGTGTCATTACATTAGGGGGCATCTGCTGGCAAGTGTTTCCAACCTTTGACACCCCAAGCACAGAAACAAGTGTTTCAGGAGACTATCTTGGTTTCTTTGGGTTGGTCTAAGATTGATCACATCCATATCATGGATCACATGGAAAGAAATGCACATGCACAGTTCAGAGGCCTCTGATACTTCAATTTTACAACCTTGGAAAAAAAAAAGTCTCACTCTCCAATCACGATTTTCTATTTTTGAAACTTATTCAGAGCTCAGCTGACATACTTGAGTTGAGTCTACTCTGGGAGAGATTTTTAGGACAGAATCTTGGCAGATTTATTTTTGATTTTGATGAAATGTCATGTAAACCACAAGGATAGCAACACTGCTGCTCTAAGAATAAGCATCTCTATATGCAACTGTAATACAAAAGAATAAGAATTGGAGCTCCTTTTTCCTCCCATGTATACCAGAAAAAACACCCTGTCATGAACTGTGGAAAGCAGGACAATTACCTTAAACAGACTCTGCTAACTCAGAAATAGCTCACAACAAACTACAAGTCACTACAAAGTCCCCAAAGTTGGGTGATCTGTAAGAGAGTGTTGAGCTCTAGATGCAGTTTGACAGGGCAAAGGACAATTATGAATTGATGTCAGAAAGAGGAACCTGTAAAGTAAGAACATACAGTATGTCTTTAAGAGTCAGTATTTTCCTGGCAAAGTCTAGTGTCATAACAATAGCATTTTAAAGTTTGATGCTACCACAGGCAAGAAGTTATACACTCAAGCACAAAAAAACTTGAAATGAAGAATAAGAATTTAAAAGTTGAGGGGAATTTCACTTCCTGGCCTATGTGTGTTTAAAAGAAAACAGTTTCACTAAGGTTCTGTCCAAAGTGTTCCCTATTTGACTGTGCTGCTGTACTGAGAAACTAAACTATGCCCAGATTTTCACAGCAGAGCAGCAGCAGCTGATCACCGAAGATCTTTACAGCTCGACTGCAGCAAACTGGTGTAATAATCACACTCCAAGGAGCAATTGTGTCTCATCATCTCACTTCGGAGCCTTCCACCCCTCCACCCCCCCTCTCAACAGCATAGCTACTGAATCAGTCAAAATGCCAACTAGTTATCAAGACATCTATATAACAGGCACTTCAACAAATTTTAGGAGGGGATAAAACTGAATTAAAAATTCCCCAAAATATAAAATATAAGTTATCACACCCAAGCACCTTGAATATATTTAAGGCCCAGTGATACTACAGTAACCTTAAATACTTTAAGACCAGCTGTTATTACAGTATTTAAATCATTCATTTGATGCTAAGGGGGGAAACATGGACTCACTCAATATACAAAGCCACACATTGCTGGGGTAGAAAAACATTTTTAACTACACATATAGAACTGCTCTTAGTATGGAAATAAAAACTGAAAGTATAAGAAGTTTTTTTGATATCAGGTACATGCTAATACAGTCTAATGCCATATACTGAATGGAACTGATTCTTTACAAATGTTAGTCTCCCAGAGAAAGATAGACAAGGGGCAGGGAAATAATTTATACAGTTAGGAGATAACAGAGAATGAAAAACTACTTACTGTACAAATATCCAAACCCTTGCACACATTTTCCACACTGGTCACTAAACTCCTAGCTCAGAACTATATTAAATTGGAGCAGAACATGGTCTTTCAGTGAAGAAAGCTGGTCAAGGGATTGGAGAAGAGATCATAAGAGGACCATTTGAAGGAGCTGGGTCTGTTTAGTTTGAGGAAGAGGAGGCTGAGGGGAGACCTCATCACTCTCTACAACTACCTGAAAGGACATTGTAGAGAGGCTGGTGCTGGTCTCTTCTCTCAGGAAATTAGGGACAGAACCAGAGGGAATGGCCTAAAGCTGAAACAAGACAGGTTTAGACTAGAGATAAGGAAAAAATTCTTCATGGAAAGGGTAGTGAAATATGGGAATGGGCTGCCCAGGGAGGTGGTTGAGTCACCATCCCTGGATGTGCTTAAACATTGCTTGGATGTGGTGTTGGGAGATGTGGTCTAGGGGTGAACTTGTAGAGTAGGGCTAATGGTTGGACACGATGATCCCAAGGGTCTTTTCCAACCTGAGTGATTCTGTGACTTGAAACAATTCAATTTGTATTGGAAAAATCTAAAATTTGGACTGTGTTTGCAGCTGTTCGGAAGCCATCAGCTTATTGAGAACCACCCTATACCCATCTGATTTCGTATGAAACGTGGAATATAGTAGTGCCACACCACAGTCACATAGCAACAACCTCTTGAACTGTTTTCTTACCAGTAGCAACAAATCTGCAAACACTATTATGGCTTTGAGCCCACTGGAAGAGCAGGAAGTGACTGGTTAGAAAGGCTGAGAGAGTTGGGGTTGTTCTGGGTGGAGAAGAGAAGGATCTGGTGAGACCTTCTTGCCGCCTTTCAGTACTTAAAGGGGGCCTAGAAAAAAGATGGGGACAATCCTTTTAGCAGGGCCTGTTGTGACAGGACAAGGGGTCATGGTTTTAAACTAAAAGAGGGAGATTTAAACTAGAGAAAAGGGAGAATTTTTTTTTTTTTTTTTAAACACTGAGGGTGGTGAGACTCTGTCCCAGGTTGCCCTGAGAGGTGATCAATGCCCCATCCCTGAAAACATTCCATGTCAGGTTGGAGGGTCTCTTCTCACCCAAACCACTCTCTGATTCTATGAGATCATTAAGTACGTATCAACTCAGCAAATATGTAAATAAATTTTTACCATTTTATATATATGTCAAAAACAAGAGCTCCCGTGAAATTGCCACGGTTTGATGAATAATACAGCACCTAAAAAAACCCCAAACCCCTTTATATGTGTACCATTCATTTACACAACCAGACAGAACTCCTTCAGGCATCACATTGTGCTTCGTTGTGTTGCTCTTTGAACAGTCTGACTGCAAGAATTTTTTTAAGTATACATATCTTTAAAAGTGTATGTAACTGAATTGTTTAAACACAGTCCAAGTTATAGTGGACAGCTTTATTATAAGGCTCATCTATACTATTACTGATCAGATGAACTCTTTTATGCAGACACAAAATTAGGGAGTCTCTGAAGTGCAAATGCTTATTCTACAGATCTGGTGCCATATTAAATCAGAAATGTCAGTAGAAACGGGGTGGGGTGGGGGGGGAAGTCTCTTCCAGAATCCAAGAAGGAGATGGATTTGCTTTACAGTCTGACAGTGTTACTGGCTTGCTTAAAGCTACGGTCCATTAAACAACATGTCCCAAATGTTTTATTTTTGTTGCTGAAACAATTATGTTGAACTGTCAATATAAGAAAAAAAAATTCCAGACTTGTATTTAAATACAAGAACAGTACAAAAAAAAAACAAACCCACCAAAAAAACCCACACAACAACAAAAAACCCCCTAACAACACAAAAACAAACCGCAAACCAACTCAAACCAACACTCCAGTTTGTCTCAATGCCACTCTAAACTAATGTCACTTCACATGGTAAGCAGCTACACCTGCCTTAGCATACCTCCTACCCCAATTAGGCCCAACACAGCACCCACCCATCCCCACCTTCAGCTGTTCCCAGCACCACACAAAGCTAACGCCGCACGGCACTGGTGCCAGCAAGCAGATGGGACACACACAGCAGAAGCCCCTGCTGGGACCTGACATCCACGCTAAGTATCTTGGAGACAGGAGGGGAGGTGTTTGCTTCTGATTAGCCAGGTCTTGAGCTGCAGTCCCTGGTGGGAGAGCATCTGGAGGACATCAGCTGGAAAGCGACAGTACTGAAAACCACCCTCACTTCAGACTTCACAAGAAAAGAAATCATTTCAGCTCATGAGCTCCGAGACCACTGCAGCTAGTTGGGGGCATCCTGGGAGGCTAAATAGCCTACAAACTCCCTCTGCTTCCCAGGCAGCTGCTGAGTCCATTTCCTAGCGCTGACTTACGACCAAGAGAAGAGCCAGCCAAGGAAGACTTTACCTTTGCATTAAAGCCATGTAAGCTATTCATGGTCCTAAATCAGCAGCAAGTGTGAATAACTTCCTTACTGAACTCAACTACCTGTATAAATGCTTTCCTGAAGAATTCAAGCATAAGCAATTACTTGGCTGAACTGGGGTTATAGCGAATAATTTATAGTGCAGCTACAACCCTTCCTCCAGTTTTAGGTGTTCCAAACACCAGAACACCACTGCAGTTTTTACTTCACTAATGTGTCACTATTCATATGTTCACTTCATATGTCACTATTTTAGCCTATGGACTCTTGGATTTACACAACCCTTGTTATATTAGCTATAGGGCTTTCATGCTATAGAATTAGCACAATTGGTATGGATTTTTCTACTCTCCTTACATAAAATCTTTCAGTAATACAAAGATTTCTAAGATCAAGTTTCAAGAGCAAACCTGCTCATAACTCCCTTTTCACAGCTATTGGATTTGTTCTCATGAATCTATTCCATATAAACATATCAAAAATAGAGGAACACTGATGCTGCCTTTGTTGCTCTTCTGCTCCATGCTTCAGATTTTAGCTTTACTTGGATAGATCACTTTTAGAAAACAAACACACAAGAAGTTAAAAAAAAATTATGATGTCAATTTTTATGAAGATCTGAAGATGTTTTCATCTGCAAGTTAAAATTCCTCAGCATATTCTCTGTATCTATGTTCAAATAACTACCACATTCCTCCTTACCCATATACTTTGAAGGACTACTAGGTTTTAATGATTTCCTTACCCCACTCTTTAGCCCTATTCTTTTCTGTGCCCTTTCTTACAGAAATGCCTGTTTTTCCATGAGATGCATGCCACAAAGTATTTCAAAGCCAAAGCAGAGCATCAGAAAAGAGCTACTTGCCCCTGCATCAGCTCTAAAGCAATTTAAAACGGCAGTGACAGCCCTTCGAGGTACAGCTGATCCCGTACCTAGATGTGAGATGTGCAATTTTAAAGTTAACAATTAAATAGTCATTGGTGCTTCAAAGCAAAAAGTCCTACATTTATTTCAAGACTTTGTACCCCAAAACAAAGTAACTGGTATTTTCTTACACTCCATCAAGAATTTTCCATCTCTATATAGCAATGGTAACCAACATCCATATGGGCCGTTTCACAGCAGGTGACATCTTGAGAACACTTCCAATCCCCCTGCCAGCAGAACATATTATAAATGCACTATACTACATTTGATGCAGCATGCTGCTGATTTCCACAGGAGAGAGAAGATTGGTAAGTATATGTAGGTTTGTGCAGAGAAATGCCAACTATGCTCCAAAAATAGAAAAAAGCTTTTATAGAATAATGGAGGTAGGGATGGAGAGGGACTTTTGTTTCCTGCTTCCATCACTAGTTGCAACTCCTTGATTTATTTTCTGTATTTTTTAAAAAGTAATCCAGTGATTAGATGGATTAACTGTATTACCTCTTAATCACAACTAGGCAAACAGGGCAGATGCCTCATTCCTGTCTACAAATCCAGTTTATTAACGCGTTACAAAGATATTCCCAACCACTCTGCATAGCCTGAAGTCATAAAACACTGTTCTCACAGAAGGCTTCAGAGGCTTAAAAGAAGTTTTGGGCTACATCACACCGTACACATGAGACTCCTAATTTGCAGGTAGTGCCTCTGGAAAGAGGAGAGGGGAGAAGATATCCTAACCCCCCTGTATAACAATGCCAGAAGACTTCATTTGAAGAGCAACATTAACAGCTTAACAGTAAAAGAAATAGAACTACTTCTGACAAATATAGATTATGTTAATTCTTCAATAACCTTTGTCTTTACAAAGCAGGCACATAAACCTGAAATTATACACTAAAGTGCAGGCTATTTTACTAGTTAATAATGAAAATACATTTTGATATAAAAATACAAAGTAAAAGATTGGGCTTGCTGCTTTTACTGCAAGACAAGTATTGGATGATATCCCAGAAACATCTCAATTTCTCCTTCGTCAGAGCTATTTCTCTCCAAGGACTTAAGAGCAAATCAGAGGTTTTCTTACAGTGAAAACTAAGAGAGATCTTGGTATCACTGCGGAGGAAAGAATACTGGATTTCTGAAATCTCAAATCCTTCGGAAGTTCAGGTTTTTCCCAGCTCCCACACAAGTTCTCAACAAGTTAAAGGATTCTCACAAGAGCAAAACACGTGACTTGCGTGGAGGAAGAAAAAGTGTGCTCAGACACACACCTCTTAGCTTGTGCTGCTGGGATGCCAGATGAATGTTAGTGCCCTCAGGTTAAGGAACGGAGCTTTGGCCAGGGGATTGCTGCTGTCACAAATAAAATAAAAAACACAGCTAAAAGCAGCAAGGCTGGAAAGCAGGCAGCTCGCTGCTCTGCCACCAGCCTAGAGGCAGAAGGGATAGACAGGCTGCTGTCCAGCTTCAACAGGGACCTTCAGGCTGCAGCTCCTGCCACACAACACACTGAGCCCTCATCAGAAGCACACAACAAGTAGCTGCACTGTGTGGTACCCTTTAAAATAGATGACCCAGTTAAAATGGCTCACTGGACACCATTAGAAGAATTCAGTTTCTGGGTCTAGATATCTATCTGGTCATCTTTCCCAAGAAGACTGATTCTTTAAAGATAAGCCTGCCTTGAAATACTCAGGTTGGAGTCAAAACACCCAAAGGTTCGCAGCTCCATCTTAACTTTGCCATTCCTGCTTCCTGCTGGGCCAGGCAGACATCACTATAGGCATGAGTCTCTCTGATGACAGGAACTATTCTGTCAAGAGACCCTCTGAGTGCTCCTTCTGGAAATCAGTAACCATCTCAACATTTTAAGGCTAAAAAAAAAAATGACTCGCATTATAGCAGTGGAAATGTCCAAAACTATGTTAAGTGAATTTATTTCATCGAAGACAATTACGCTTTCTCAAGTAGAATTCGTACGCTGCAGCTTCTCTTCTCCAAGAGATTTTTTTTTATTTATTTAAAGTTTGTAAAATAAATGCATCAAACTTGTCAAAGCAAAGGCTACCTCCCTAGAAAATGAATGTTTCTACTTGCCTGTTAGTCATCACATATCTGAAGTAGTGTTAAATACATCCTGGAGTAATTACAGGGCTTTTTTTATTAGCTCAATGCAATGACATTTCAGAATACACATAAACATACACATGTGCATGCACACACACTGAGCAGATATTATATATAACCATGTCAAGGTAAAGACTGATTATGCATTACTGGGTCAGAACCTTTAAAAATAGTCCTAGCTTTTGAAGTTAGAACAGCTTACAAAAAGTAAAGCTAATTAAGCCAAATACTTAACAGAATAATAGTGTGTTACAGACTATATAAAAGTAAAGAAAGTTCAAAAGGTTTAGAGGCATCTTCTCCTGTAATTTGTTTCTCTGGAAATAAAATTTTCCACTTAACACTCTAAAGCAGTTGTTCTTCAACTACCTGTAATTACTATCCAATGTTGATAAAGAAACCCACCAAGAAGAGCCCCCAAGAGTTATCTGCAGACCCATTTCTAATGCTGCTCCCAAAATCCTGTTCCTAGACAGATCCCTGTAGAGACAGCGCAGCTCAACAGGCTGCCTCTCACCAGGAGCTTCATTTAACCTGCAATCACAGAGAGTAAAACCAAAGGCCACTGCTGCTGCTCTTCGTTGAAGTGCCTCTATCCTCTTTTATATTGCTGAGCAGGGCACTCAGCTACATGCTCCCATACCTGAGAGTTCTATAAGCAGCTGCTGGTAGCAGTGGCACAAGCGTATTACAAAGTCCTCCGAAGGTTAATGCACACACCGCTATTGTACAAAGGATTCAGTTCAGCCTTCCTGCCTACCTTCCTTCACACCCTCGGGGTCCTCAGTACCTGCTTTTCCTCATGCCTCAGAACTCAGTCACCTCTTCTCCCACCAGTGCCTACCTGCTATTAACCTCCAATAAATGGGTGACACTCCTAAGTGTGGCTTTTACCCGTCAGCCACAGCTGCCTACAGGAGAGACCCCCTTTTCTAAACTCTCCAGAGACCAGACTCCTCAACACAGATCAAACAGTAAGCTGTTTAAAGAATGGAGGTTTCTTTTCTAACAAAGTGTAGTAATTAGCTGGTTGGTTTCACGTTTATCAGTTCCTTGTTAGTAGGTCACTCAATGCACTATCAGTTATTCTGCTATGCACTGACCAGCACTTAAAGCAACAAATTATTTAACCCATAAGCCAAGTACACAGGGAGGCCTCAAACCATTAAACCACTTCAGTTATGCAACTGCTATGTTCAGACCTCTCATACATCAGCAGTTTCGCTGGGAAGCCTCATCAGTCCGGACAGCTGGATTTGAGAGTCTGCTAACCAAGTCTCACGCAAGACCTCCATTATTTTAACAACATACCTGCTGTTAATTACTCATTCTGGATTTCAAGCCCCGAGTAGTGTTACTTATACCTAAGCTCAATAGGCTTGCCCTTCCATTTCCTTCTGCTCCCATCTAGCAGCAACCCAAAAACCAAAGGAGTCCTGTCTTGTCCTCCCACCTCCACCCTCTTCACTGTCAGGTGCTAGCTCTGCACATCAAACTCGCTTTTCATCACCACTCTCCTACAGCATCTTCCAAACCTCCAGCTCTGCTCCATATTCTCTCATCTATCCCTCTCCTCTCCAAGCTTTTCCCTATCTGACAGAATGTCTATCAATCCTCAAGCACTTTCACTTCTCTGCTCCGTGATTTTCTTTTCCAGTATGTTTGGGAGCACAGAATCCCTCTAAACAGGCAGTAAGAGCATAATTAGATGTGATTACTTGTTTTTATTGCACCCTGATTGCTTTCTGAGCTTGTTGGCCATGAGGGAAAGTATTATACAAAGTATTTGCCCACGTTTTCCCATCTTTACTCTTTTCCTGTATAAAAATCTTCACAGAAGCTACAATCACTTTGTTCTCCACATTTGTCCATGTATCTAACCATACCACCTTTAAACCTCCTCATCAGTTAAAATAATACTTAAAACCAGGGCTATGATAATTTCAAAAGATGTCAAAGTAAGTGCAATGATGGAAACAATTTCCTGGGACGTCTCAAAGTAAAAAACAACTTTGGTATTTGACAGTCTTCCAACTAACAACAGCTGGACACCCACGCAAGGGCATGGAGTTCCACCACTCTGGCTCTGACTGAGGCCAGCTGCAGAAGAATGGGCAGAAGTCAACAAAGTAAATGCATTTGGAGATGCAGACAGTATTCAGGATGCAGACAGCCCATACACATCGACAGGGGTCTAGTAACATTCTCTCCTTCTCCTGCTCCCTTCCAGCACCCTGCTTGATACTGTCATTGTTACTGAACTGACGTTTCCATGAACTCCACCAAAAGTGTTTAGAAATCATTAAGCTGAGCTAGTAAAGTTGCATAGAATCTGGAAACAGCCAGCACAACCTTGACACTAGCTGACCTCCACAAAGCATATGAATGAGTCAGGACATACCTAGTAACACATGCTCACAAGTTCAGTTGTGAGACAATAAACCTAAGTTTAGAAAACAGGGATGAAGACACCTCTCTTACCTGACAACAGTGAACCTTAGAGACACCAGTGAAACTGTTAACATTTCCAAACAGCAGGTAGCTCAGCATCAGGCATGTGCAAAGCACAGCGTCCTACTCACCACTGAAGAATAAGTAAAGGGGAATGGACTCAAGAGTCATGATTTTTAGTACAGGTGAGGTGGGATTCTGGACATGGTCTCCAGACAGTTACTTTGACACAAGAGGAAGATGCATTCATATAGTTTTCATCAAAATGATGCCCTGCCCAGGAATTATGGCTAAATAGTGGCAAATGAAGGGATACGCCCACTCCTCTTGCCTTGTTCTGCCTTGCACAGTATATCCTGAAGCTGCCATAGAATCACAGAATGCCTTGGGTTGGAAGGGACCTCAAAAGGTCATTTAGTTCAGCTCCCCTGCAGTGAGCAGGGACATCCTCAACTAGATCAGGTTGCTCAGAGCCTCATCAAGCCTGACCTTGAATGACTCCAGAGATGGGGCCTCCACCACCTCCCTGGGCAACCTGTTCAGTGTTCCACCACTGCCCTCATAGTAAAGGGCTTCTTTCCCATCCCTCTGGTATATTGACCACATCACTCAGCTTGGTGTCATCTGCAAACTGCTGACATGGACTTCACCTGACTGCCAGGACTTTTCAAATGTAATGGAGAGCAGTTGGCAACTATATTAGCCAGTTCCCTCAGGAGTCTGGGATGCCTCTCCTCTGGTCCCATAGACTTGTGCCTGTTCAGGTTCCACAGGTGGTCACAAACCATATCTTCACTTCTAGGGGAAGGGACTTCGTCTTGTAGCTACCTTGTAGCCTTTTAACTTGGGAGGCACAAAAAAAAGGCGCCAAGAGCAAGAACATAAAAGCGGAATTACAGAAAACATGCATCCTAAAGATAAAATTAGAGATCAGGCTTCATTTAGTATCAGAGGAGAGACATCTTTCAATGCAAGCAGATCTTTGATGGGATTTGCAGCACTCCTCAGATTCACGGATACTTTCATGCTCCTCCCTCCTTTTTTTTTTTGTTTTTCTGGGTTTGTTTTTATTGGTTTTTGTTTTTTGTTTGGTATTTTTAAGAGTGGCCTTATATCAAAGTGTGTAAAGAGACACTTCTGGGATACTTTAGAAGGGAAAGCAGCCATAGTGTACGAGATTAGACGTCCAAAATGAAAGGCTGATATGTGGGACACACAATTTTATTCAGTCAAATTTAGTTGTGAACACAATAGAGAACTAAAAGATAACAGAGCAGATGAGCTGGCCCACATGGTTTACTATTGTTGGATGGAGGAGGTGTAGGTGGCAGTACCGGAGTCTCCAAAGCAGCGTGGAATAAAGAAGTACCAACTGTGAAAGTCTGCTGACTCCACAGAATTCAGCTATGGTTATTAAGAACCACGGAGGACGGTGAGCAGCTCTGCGAGGATTTAAATGCATTTAGTACCTGAACACCAGCTTTGGGAAATGAATTTCCATTTGGATAAAAATGCACATTGGGACAAATAAGATATTCATGTATGCAAATAGGGATCCTGAATTGGCCAACTTTTTAGCTATTTTCTCCTCCGAGACGGCAGTATAGATAGCTGCTGTTGTGTTATGGCTAGAGAGCTCAAGTAAACAAAATGCTTGGGAGCATTAGAAGAGATTGAAATAGAACCTAAATTATCATGACTATATTATAAAGGACAATAGAAAACCCTCAGAGCATTGAACACTGGTCCTGCTGCTGTAATTTCAGAAAGAGACACCAAAGAAAGAAAAGGTCTCAGGAAGGACAGCTCAACTGTCTTTGAAACACTGTGGGACCCAACTCTTCCTTCTCTAACAGAACAAGAGCCCCCTGAAAACAGCCCCCACCTCTGAGAAAGCAATCCAAGGATTATCAGAAGCAAGAGACATTATGGATACAGACTTGAAATCTTGGTTACCAAAACTGCTGTTTACTGCTGACACTGTAATATTTCTATAGTACGGAATACAGAGAGACATAAAAGCAAGAATAAGTACAAAGAAACCTTTTTTACATTAACTCAACATTTAGGCTTGTTCAGGAAGTCATTAGGACAGAGAGAACAACTGATTCTACTCACAGTTTCTTTTCCAAACAACAATACTTTTCATAGTGCAGGTAAAGTCAAGGATATTCTATGCTTCAGGGCTTTTGTAAACTGCCTGCAGGAGCCAAGAGACATCAACTGTGTAAGGCTATACAGCTCACCTCAGGTGTACGGTTCAGGGGCGCTTCTTACTTTCTCCAAAGCATGCAGTAACAATCAGAGAAAGAGGTGCTGAACGTAACAGATGAATGGCTTCATTCAACTGATAATTCATATTTTAACTCTCTACACCCCTTCAGTTGTGCGTTATAAATTCAGTAAAGCATGTAAAACCCATCAATTAAATGCGAGCTTCCTCACACTGCTCTACACTTGTTCCAAGCTAAAGAAACTGCCTGGAGTAAGGAATTGTCTCCAGCTTACCTCTTCTACTTTTTCTCTTGCACCACTTTGGTCCTCAGCACGTTACAGAGAAGAGGAAAGGGACCAGAACTGAGCATAAAGCAGCCAGCTTTTAGGGAAACTTGGGCTTAAATCCAGCTGTTTCAGCAATATCCCCACTCAGACTAGTTGTAGCTGCTGACATGACTGCAAGTGATAAACATGTCCCAGAGAGGTACTGACACCTCTTTCTCTCTCATACAGTCTTCCCAAGTAAGGTGACCTCAAAACAGTTTTTATTTTACAAAACAAATGTTTAATGCAATTATGCAAGCTCAGTCTCTTCTGTCTTCCTTCAAGGGAAAAATACAGTTTTCATATTTGAATCTCCTACTGTAATGTGATGCTGCAAAGCTGGAGGAGAAATGGGTTTCTAGTTGAAGAGATGAGGAATTAAAATCCACTAAGTGAAATACAGCACAGCAAGTAAAAAGAAATAACCAATGCTTTCACTTTGTTCTCAATAAGCAAAGGCAACACTGAGCAACAGGACTGTTTTCTCTTTTGAAATGCATAATTCTATCTTAAACAGCTTCCTGGTAGCAAACCATACCCGTTCTTTGCAATCCATGCTAGTGACAGAAATCCAGCTCCCTAAGATGCCAAAATTAGGGCACGTGTCATGTTCCTGCAGAAAGCTGCATCTTCCATTATCAGACAATAATGAGACATTATAGAGACAGGAGGTCCCAGGCAGCAGTACTTCCTTGTAGGCACAAACAATTCTAAACACTGATGTACACCTGCTCCCCAGGCAGCCTTGCTGACTATGTCGTAGATGGCTCCGATTCCACGGGGACCACATAATCATTTTCTCCCCAAAACATCTATTAGAGTACAAAGATGATGTTTTTGTCTGCTGTCCTTCTCCAGAGCAGATTTTCTATTTTTGCTACTGTTTTCCCAAAAGGGATTCCCCAGCAGTGCCAAGCAGCAGGCTTCTTTTCCTCCTAGACTTCTGAAGGCCAGATCATAGTTACCTGTCTCAAGATCAGAGCATGCCTGCAGGGCAGGACTAGCACCACAGGTTTTTCTCTTCTATCATTTCAAAACCAACTCAAAGTCAACAGATGCTAGAGTGCTATTTATAGCATGTAGTCCAGCACTTCTTGATACACGGTTTCAAGACAAATTTGAAAGCCATCATGAAAGCCTCTTCTTGACTAGCAAGTAGCTACACAGATTAGCCACATCCTTAACTCCCCAAAGAACCATAAGACAAGGAGATTTCTGCTTTAGTACCAGGGCTCATTTGATTAGGAAGCTGCATGTTCTACTATGAACACACAGATATATTCCTACAGCAACAACTTCTTCCTGGAGCTAGCTCCTAATCTGCACAAGTGCAGTGTGAAGTATTCCTCCCCAAGAGAGAGTAGGAAAAAAAAGTCTCCTTTGTGACAAAGTATCATTATAAAAATAAGGAGCTTTGTCTTAGAGGCAAGCCATCAAAACCAAGGCAAAAGCTATAGGGACGTAGTACCAACAGAAACCTTTGAGAAATCATACAAAAGAGGATCCATGGCAGAAGCAGTGTAACTTGTCCTGAGGATAAAGTCAGCCTTAGGTGGCAGAACTAAATAGGGGCCACGACAGGAATGATGTGAATACTGCTCTACAGCCTTACGCCACTTTTGAAGTTTCAATTACCTGCACGCTCTCATAAATTGTGTCTTGAAGGCATTAGATGGGTTTAAACTTGATGAAATCAGATTTATTTCAAACAGTTTCAATTATGTTATTGTATTGATGATTATCTATGCCACTATGCCACGACTTGAATTTTTTTTGTCCATCCCCCTTTGAAAGGCATAGGGGAAACGAAAAATCAAACTGACAACCATAAAGCTTTGAACTTAACACTGATAACAGGTCAGGAAGATCTAGCTTTGGTTAAACCTCCTCACAGGCCACTTACATGGGAAACCTACTGGGACTGGAAGGCAGCAACTCTTCAAAATAGCACAGATAAGCCGACTCATCCTAGAACATATATTTCTCCTCAAATCTTTTATGCATAGAATCACAGAACAGTAAAGGTGGGAAAGGACCTCTGGAAATCAACTGAGTCCAACCCCCCTGCCAGAGCAGGATCACCTAGGGCAGGCCCCACAGGAACAGATCCAGGCAGGTTTTAAAAGTCTCTAGAGAAGGAGACTCCACCACCTCTTTGAGCAGCCTGTTCCAGTGCTCTGTCACTCACAGGGAAGAGGTTTTTTCTCATTCCGAGGTAGAATTTCCTGTGTTCTGGTTTGTGACCATCATCCCTTGTCCTATCATGGGGCACAACTGAAAAGAGATGCACCATCTACCCAGTGCTTTAATCATCATTTACATCTTTTTCAGAACAAATGCAGAAGCAAAAATGCAAATAAATATATTTTTAGATACCACTTACCAGGCAGTCATAAATACTACATATATCTGATAACACATCTGATGCAGGAAGACTGCAACATCTCATTCAGCAGATGTCCCATTGGGAAAGTTAGACAAGCGTACGTTGGTTTTTCTGTGCTACAGTCCTCTTGCAGAATCTTTTAGAAATAAAATCCTGTTGTTTCTGTTCTGTGACCATCCACACAAATCATTCTTTTAAACAGACTCTCAGCGGGAAACGTCTTTCCCCAAGTGAAAGACAATCTAGTGCTGCAACTTTTACCACATTTGAATATGAAGTGAATTGTTATTCACAAGACACCCTACTCTTCTACTATTACATACAGCTGTTAGAGTAATCCCCATTCCAAACCACTCAGTTTTAGAATGGAAAGACACAGGAAATTCATCCACGTCACACAGCTGCTCTTCGGATCTGTGCTCTACTTTCAGTGTCAATATAATTGCTTAGGAAAATTAATTTGTGATTGAGCTTATTTGTAACACACACATTTTAAAAAAACCTGTCTTCTTTTGTCCTGGGTCCCCCCCCAAACATAAATACTCCTCAAAGTACACCGAAGAACAGACTGTTCAGTAGAAAATATGTTAGCAAAAATATATATTTGAATAAACGGTTTTCAAAAGTACTCTGTTCATGAGATTTTTAACAGCTTTGATCCAAATTGGAAGCTTAATGAGATATAATTTTCAAATTCATTAGGAACACCAAATGACCCAAGAGTAGACTACTGTATTTCTTAATTCCTGCTCTATATTTTTCAACTCAAATTAATAATTATACTTCTCAACTCTTTAAAGGAGAAAAAGGAAATCAGTGCTCAAAGAGCAATGGTATTTTGGGGTAGATATCTTTCATTCCTTATATGGAAACCAGGCTTTCAATCACTTCACATTCAGAATTGGGCTCAGGTAAGTAAGTACCAGCATCATTCTACAAGTATATTTAAAGGGTACAAAATTCAGATTAATCTTCTTAATATAGCCAGAGTTCAAGAGCACAAGTTTCCCAACACTATTTGCTGAGCTCATCACACATTACCTCCTCATCTTTCACCAGAAACACAAATCCTGGGCCTATATGTTTCAAGCGGAATCAATTAACATACATTTCTCCCTTTCCCTTCTGTTCCCTCAAACTGAATTTCACAGAAATGGGTGTTCATTAAAAGATTATTTTTCCTCTTTGAGGATCACCAACACAGAAGAACTCTGATATCAATCCTATTATCAGAAGTTCTGGAGCCCTGCCATTGTACTAACCAGACTGGTCCAAGTCAAGTCACTCTATCATTGGGAAAAATAGAAGCCAGAGCACAGAAAATCATTTTTAAGGTAAAGGAAATACCAGCACAGACAAGCTCAGGAAGCTGGGTTTGTCAGTGGAGTCAATTTGCAAGAGATTAAAGGGGACAAGCTACATTGCAATCAATCAGTTGACAGCATATTTAAGATTTTATATAAAGAGAAAAGGTATTCTCTAAATAGATCAGCTCTTTAATGCTTCTGAAGGCATTGTTTGCAGGCTCTGCCCCACCATTTGATTTAAGAAAATGTCAAATTGGAGGTAGGAGGCAAGAAACAGGAGCTGAATTCTTCCCAGAAGAACATAAACTATATGACTGTACTGGAAAAGGCAGCTGAAGGATTTACTGATCTGCTGGAGTATTTAATGAAATTATTCTCATGAGCATAGTCTTTATGAGCTGGATCATTACATCTCTCCCCCAATAATTCACTCCCTTCTCATTATGCAAAAACCACAGAAATACCTTCACACTCATCATTTCCATCACTTATGCAACTGGAAGACTGCTGCTTAAAAATCATCTTACATTTGCACTTATCAGGCATACTCCAGTTTAGAAGTTCTAAAATCCAAATCTGAGCATACCAAAAGATAAAGAAATTTTGTTTTGTAGAAGGACGTCAAGTCTACTCTTATTACTCATGAAAGTTTTGTAGAATCTTTAAAGTTAAATGGAACCATATTGCTTTACACTAAATTCAGTTCACCATTAACAAATGTAAACATAACAAACAGTGGAACCATAAAACACACAATAAAAAGGGGGGATCTCTGAAAAACAATTCCAACTGAATTCTTACTTCAGAGGAGGGAAGAAAAAACTACATATTTTGGCTACTGGCTATTACAAATTTTCTTCTACAGGTAAAAGCCTCTTAACATTAGGGGAAGGAGAAAAATATTAAAAAAACCCAAAATTGTTGGTTATACTCCCAGAAATTGATGACTTCACCTATGCTTGAATCCTCATTCCAACGTGATCTTACAAAGATCACTGCAGATTGTTATCTTGTCTTGTTACCTTGTCCATCTGCAATTTTACCAAGGTCAGAAGAGACTCGAATGAGCAGCTCGCAGGGGGGAGGCTTGATCAAAAACTCCTGAGCTTTCCCATTTACCACTCAGCGCACTCTGGTGTTGAACTCCCAAGATACACATTCCTAAGTGTTGGGTTATTTTTTTTTCCAAAACTTTTCTTTGGAACACAGCAGGTAGCTCATAACATAGATGTACCACGTACCCAAAACCCAGAAGGAAGGAAAGAGGCAGTGTCTACCTGGAAGGGAACAGCAGCTCCTTCTGGGAGGCTGAAGTGGTACGTTTCCCACCGCTGCCTTGCTGGGTACACGCTCAGTTGTGGCACCTCCCTCCAGCACACCATTTCTCCACATGCCTTGAAGTCTCCAGGGCCCTTCTGAGAATAGGGGTTTTGAAGTAATTAAAAGGGATTTATTCTTCCAAGCGCTCCTTTGATACAAGGTGAACAAAAGCCACACCAGTGTGGCCACATAGATAAATGCTGTATTTCAATGTCCATGGATGCTCTTTCACCCAGCATCTGCCATCCACCACTGCCAAATATCCATCAAGAGACACTGTCCCAGTTTCACCTGATTTTTGGCCAGACCTGTCTCTCAGTACCATTAATCATGTATGTGAAAGGAAATGGCAAGCAGCAAGTGAATGCATGGAAGATTCACCAACTACACCAAGAAAGCAGAGCCTGCACAAGCTGCTGCCAGCTCGCTTGCCAGCAGATACAGAACACCAAGTCAGCAGAGGCTTCACAGACTGCAGGGACACAACATTTTAAAGATGCTCAAGTAAAAGTGGTAAACGATGATCAGAACAAGTATCCCTTTCCCTGCCTCCACTCCAAGACACCACAAAAAGCACACTTAATACAGCAAATCCTCTTAGCATGAGCATGGAACTTCTACAAAAGGTTCAGGGATTACAAACGGAAGAGGCAAAGGATTTGTAAGATCATACATGCGAAGCAAGCTAGGCTTATTCAATATTTGACAAAACAGTGAACAAAACTTACTGTTCTGGTTTTAAAATGTAAGTCCCTGTCACCATCCTTCCTTTTCCTGCTTTATTTTTTTCCCCAGTTAAGTGATCTCAAAAGATACTACCTATATTTTTTTCCTTCTAATGCATAGAAAATGTAAGAAAAATATTCAAGAGCATGAAGAACACTTCAGCATTCATTACTTTCAAATTTCAGAATTAAAACCACCTGCAAAACACAACTGTTCAGCACAAATAAAAAAGTGGTGAAATGACGTTCTGCGACCGAGGACACTTTTGCAGTATTTTGCCAATGGGAACACTCTGTATTGCTGGAAAAGTAATACCTCGTTTAGATTACAGTAGAAAACAGCTCCATCTTAAAAGGCTTTGCAAGCAGAGACACAAGAGTTTGGTGCAAACACAGAAAAGATATATGCCAATGCACCAATAAAAGCAATTCTGGCCTCAGGTACAAGGGAATTAAGTTTGAAGGCAAGACATAATCCTGCTTGAGTAAAGGTTCAATACCACAGAGAGCTGACAAATACGTAAATACAACTGGAGAATGCTCAGTTTTGCAGGAGGGAACAGATAATGTCCATGGGAAAAAAGGAAACTATTTCAGCTACAGTAGGGAACTTATTTCACTTAAAATCTTTGTTATCATTCTGTTAGTATTAAAATGTGTCCTAATGTATGAAAAGGACACACTCTGCAGATCAGCATTCTTAGGCAACCTCACGAGGCAAGGATTTGGATCAGAAGAAATTTCACCTGGGAACTGATGAGCCTACAGCAGCCTTCACAAATCTGGGAACCCCAAGATCCCTCAGACTGACAGCCAGAGAAATACTTAATGATGAGGAAGCTCTGGCTCGGCTACAGCTCCTTACCTTGTTGTGGGGCAACTACCCACAGCAGGGAACTGACACGTGTAGACAAGACACAGAACTGATGCCCTGATTACTAGTGATCTGCAAAAGTAGCATGGAATTCACATCACATTCAGCACCACATTTCAATCCTTCACCTCCTCCTTTGAAAATACAGATGTTTAGTAGATGGGTGGAGTTGACCCTGAAGGTCCTTTCCAACTTTATGGATTCTATGATTCTGTAGATCTCTTCACTATTTTTCAAGTATTTTCTTTGTAGAAGAATGAGATGACCCCTGACACAAGGGTAAATAATGTGGGGATATGATTAAGAAGTACCTTGCAGTGCTCTGCACATCTGGATGCAAAGTGTGAGAGGGTAAGCCACAGTGCTTCAAGGTCTTTATGCATTGATGTATTTGTCCTTATAGAACACAGTTCCCTAAGATTAAATCTGTGTTCTTAAGAGTTGAAAAGCATTAGTAGATAAAAGCTTACAAGTGTTAGTTTTTTAGAAAATAAAATGATTAAAAAGTCTATCCTTCAACCTTTCCCCTCTGTGCCCTCCTTTCTCCTCCCAAATACATGCAAGGGGAAATACTGAACACAGGGCAGTCAAACAGAACACAGTAAAGAAACAGAGCTAGACAACTGTCACTTAACTTTTGGAGTAGCTAACATACACCACTATCAACCCTGCAGTAGGACAAGCAGCAATATCATCTTTCGTACATTCAGAAGAGAACAAGAGTTGGCTATGTAAACATTAACAAAATTAGAAACCACCTTCGAAGAATTAAAGTACCTATAATTTTTTTTTTTTTTTCCATGCTCATGAAGACAAAAGTTTGTCAGTCTAGACAAACCTATGGCTGATCAGGTATAGCTGCTTTACCTCCAAAGAAAAATATCAATGGGAAGGCAAAATAAACAGGAAAAAAAAAAAAAAAAAGGAAAAACCTGTATCAACTACTTTCATGTGATGATGCCTTAGCTGCCATCTCTTCCAATGTGAGCACCATCTACCCTTGCTCCCCTTCAGTCATGATTATAGACCTCCATCACATCCTTGTTCTGCCATTCCTCTCTTCCAGGCTGAGAGTCCTAGCCTGCTTAGTTATTCCTCACAGAGGAATTATTTATACATCTGAAATTAGATCTCTGCTTAATTTGGACTGGATTTCATGAAATCTTAACAATGGGAAAAAAATAGGGGAGTTACGCCAAGGGAAAATGAACAAGATGTTTTTCTACCTCCTATGTTTCAGTGGAAAAACTAAAAGTTCTTTTTAAAAAGAAGAGAAGCCCAAACATTCATGAAAAAGAGAAACTGTCAACATATCACCATCACTGCTCAAGTGCAGGGGAAAAAGGCAAATCCCAGTTGTCATGTGAACTATGGGGCACCACAGCTATAGGTCAGAACGAGGACTAAACTTGTACCTTACACCTCTGCCTCTGAGAAGCAAGAGAGAAACAAAACAGAACAGAAACCAAACAAACGAAGAAACAAACCGCAAGACGCTCTCCCTTAATTCTTTGCCATTTGACACATCAGTGTCAAATATAGCAAAAACTATACAGCTGATAGTTGTACATTGGTAATTTAGCTCTGACAGCAATCAGGAATGAAACAATGTGTCACATCTTAAAAATCTCAACCCAGCTATGGAAAAAGCACCAGTATTTCTTGCTAGTTGTACCTTTTCTTTGATCATATGAATGCAACCTTAACTCCAGTCAGGAGTCAATTATTATATTCTTGTCTGCTCCATGACCCAGCCCTGTTTAAACACCAGCTCATTTCTCTCTCCTGCACCCTTCCATCTCCTCCACTGACTCACCTCTCTAACCTTCCCCTGATAAATCACTTCTGCTTCTTCTAATCTTCAAGTAGCACAGACAGTAATACCCCTGCTTTCAGAGGCAGAGGTGGAACAAGATACTCATCTTCTCCTTACCAGGAGACGTCATTCACAGCACTGGAAACGTAGAGACTTAAGTATCACTGGAATGCACCTACAGAAGTTTTTGTGTAGAAATAGACTTGCAAGTCACCTTGTAACAGTGAAAGCCCATTAGGATATTCCTCAATGGGTACCAATCATTTGTCTCTCCACAGAGGAGTCACTTTGCTCCCAAACAAGAGCAGGAACGCCTTGACACTCTGTTTATAGGCAGGATGTAGTCACGGTTGCAAGCAAACCCAATTGAGACTGGCTTTCGTAGAACAAACAGTAAAAATCCCCAGGCAGAGAGCATAAAAAGGGAAACAGAACACTGATTTGTACACATATCTGCAGAAGCAGCTGATTACAATTTATTCCTATGCCAACCTGAAGGCAAGCAATTAAGACACCTTGAAGACCATGCTGAAGCTAAGCTGGTGTAACCATCATTATTCTTCATGCCAGATTTCTTTAAAAAAAAAAGTTACCCTTAGGGAACAATACACAAAAATAGAGTGTGCTCTTTTACCACATCCCTCCCTCCCTCTTTAAAAGTCATTTGCTTTAGCAAGAGATGATGAATGCAAAAGCCATGCAGAAGGTTAGGCGAGAGCAATACTCTTGGGAGGCAAGTAAGTGTATTTATATATACTGGTGAAAAAAAAAGACACCTTTAAAAATCAACACTTAAAAAAGCAAAACAACTGCATTTCAGAAACCAAATCCAAAGTTCTGCTGCACAGACATCTGGCACATAATAAAATGGAAATTGGTCAGAGCTGCTGAAATACCACAGCATAAATGCAATTATTTTCTAACAGACTAGTTAGCTACCAGGAACATTTCCTGCCTTTGTATACCAATTACTGCTTAATTACTGTCAGGCTGCCATACTTCCTGAAGTAACACCACAAGGTAATTCATAACACCAGTAAATGAAACGTCTGTTACGTCAATAATACGCAGCATAACTGTTTGTTAGAAACTTGTCTTTAACTCAATAGATAACAGACAGGAAAGCAGCACAATTGATACTGTTTGTTACTCAATTAATCATCTAGCATAATCCGGTGATATTTAATAACAGAAAGCTTATTTAATTCTTATGGATGAGCAAAGTACTGGAAGAAAGATTCTTCTCCTTGATGAGAGAGCTCGGAAGGGCAATATATAGCAGCATTAGTAGCTGCCCCAGTGCCTATTTGCTGCTGGGCAGATAATCAGCCAACGAACAGAGGACGAGATCCGCTGGCTTGAAAACACAGGGGCCTCCCAAAAGGTTCGGGGCAGGGGGTGTGTGTGCGTGTCTCTCTTCACTCACACAGGAAAGAAACAGAATGAGTGTTTCTACAAGCCAGCAGTTTCAATCCCCCCTCCCTGACCATCTGAAGTCCCCTGCCTAAATCAGGTTTCCCCAAAATTTCTGCCTCGATAATTCTGCAATACAAAAATCAAGGTTATTCCCTAGGGACAATGGAAGCTAGAAAAAAACACAGAATTCCAGCTCTTCTGTGTGCAAACATGCTTTTGGAAAAATGAAACAAAACACAGTATTTGGCATATCTGAGAAGCTTAATATCTGAGTAGATTAAACAAATCATTAAATGCTTTTCAGAACTATCTTCTCCTCTGGTTCTGCTGCTCTCTTCCACTCATAGTAGGATACACCCCATTTCCTATCTGCAGTCAAAGAAAATTAAAATTTGCTGTAAGCTAGAGCAGAACCAGAGAAAAACTCCTCATCCATTTCTACTCAGAGCTGTCTACTGCAAAGCCCCAGGCTTCAAGGACAGGCTAGCACTTAAGGAAAAATGTCTTAATTTCATTCCTCAGACAATTTTAAGCACATGTGATAAATCTGGAGAACAGTTCACCAACTGCACATTTCAAGAAGGAAGAAAATCATGGCATAAGAGGAACAAACTTCAGTAAACTACCACCAAATTAAGAATTCTGAAACGAGAACCACAAGGGATTGTGTCCTCCTACCTACATGCAGAATCACTGCAAACTGGGCCCTAAGATTTGTAAAACCTATCTTTGAAAAAGCGACCATGACACGAAGCTTTTTACCTGATGTCTTTAATGAGATAGAATGAGTCCCAAAACAAATAATAATAAAGCTCAAGTTTGCAACTGTCAGCAAAACATATTCAGTGTAGTTCTGGCCACACGTGTACTACCTTATATTTTTTACATATATATACATACACGCCCCCACACACACAAGTCCATAGCTAAATGGACATCATCAACACATGCAGTAGAAGCCATCAAGGCTGATTTTCAAGATCACTCAGCATCTTGAAAACTGTTTAATAGTCTCTTGATCATCTGATCTACACGATTTGGAATTTTAAAATCAGGATATCCAAACTCCATCATGGATAACAGCCAAGAACAACTTTGAACAGGATATCTGATATAGGAAGTAAGACAGACAATGAAGTATTTTAGCAATTTGAGAATTCTGATTCTCTAAAAGCAAGTACGAGCATTTCCAAAATGGTTTTCTCCGTATAATTTCACTGGCTAAGTTATCATAATTCCTTCAACTTCTTCATTCAAGATGCTTCTTTCCTCTTTAAAATAACTTTCATGGTACTGCAAACCAGAAGATATTTATCATAACCAGTGTCTCTTGTAATTCTAATGGACCAGTACCTAAACCTCGCTATTTAATTCTCATTATTCCTGTACAAGCGTGTTTAGTTGACAGAAGTTAAGCCTTGCAAGCTTCAGCTGATCACACAGGAAAGCACTCAAGTAGGAAAAGTGGAAGGTGTTATAGGCAATTTAGCTTTTAATTAATCTAAACTTGGAACTAAAATTATAATATGCAATTTCATTTTATGTTTTAATCAGTCTCTTAATACAGCATTTTAATCTCTAGAAGCATGCACTCACATTTGGAAGGGTGCAGTATAAGGCTCATCTAAGCTCTCCACATCACTTGAAAACAGACCCCGAATTTTAATTAACCCAACAACAACAGGTCAAACGAAGCTCTGCACTTGAGAGAATTGAAAGAAAAGTCCCAAAACTTTTCCTCGCTTAAAACAAAGAATGTTAATTTTTCCCCAAAATCACATGAAACATCATTAGAAATTAAAATCTTCATCATAAACAGTACTAATCAATGCTAGGAAGGAAAAAAAAAAAAAAAAAAAGGAAAAAGAGGGGGGGGGTGGGGGAAGTGGGAGGGCAACAACAGACAGGGACACAAGTGTTGCAGCATTACAACCTTCCTGGAAAACCATTTTCAGTAGGAAGCTCCACATCAGATGTTTCATGGGGGAAACAACCCCCGAGAAATTATTCTGCCACAGTTCAGCATGCAATCTCAACAGAGAAATTATCTGCAAACATGTACAGATGTAGTATAAATAGTATAAACTGGAAACTGTAATATTCTGCCCTTGATACTGGGCTACATTTGTTACCTGCTCTTCTCAAGGGAGATGTCTGCCACTGAGATCTTTTAGCTACTCACATTCACTCCCCTTTGGTGACTGGACAGTCATTAACGTATTGGGAGCAAGAAGGCAGGATAACCATCAAAATACTGGAGAACAGAGGCTTCCCTCGGAATTGCAGAGCAGCAGGAGTTGATCTACGTGTACCTCCAGCAGTCCCCAGCAATAACTGGCTTCCTCTGTGCCACAGGTACTTATCTGCATCTCTCGTTGCAGCACAGAGCCGCATACTATTGAAATTTTGCTGCACAGTATTAAGTAGAGCAAAATTTTTGGCATGCAAAACAAATCCAAGAAGTCCTTCTGTAGTTTTATATACAGTTCAACAATATATACCAGCATAAACAAGAAACAGAAGCTCAAACATTTGGAATTCCACGTGTCCAATAAGCAGCAAGTTTTTTCAACCTAAATGAATACCAGAAAAATAAAATAAAATAAAATAAGCCTCTGAAATTTTTAATCATCAAGATTTAAACATGAAGATGATTAAAAAGGTTTTTTTTTCCAGAGGCAACTTGCCGAGGTTTGCAACTGATGGACACCAAGCAACACAAACAGAACCTCCAACACGTTATGGCCCACAAGGTGCAAAAGCTCCTCTCCTTGAAAACTGAAGGTAAGCTCAGGTCTACAGTGTTTGTTACTAACCAGTTTTCAGGGGACAGCAACGTCTTCTGATTTAAGTAAATCAAAAAGCAAATGGTCTGTCCAAACGCGCTTTTATACAAAGCACATGTCAACTAGGTGCTGCCTTCAGGCTCTTGACAGGATGCCAAAGCAGCCCATGGTGGCAGGCCTTTTGGGCACACAGTAAATAAAACTGTCAGAACAAGAAAAATGAGTAGTGGAGTGTGGAAAAAAATTTTAATTGAACTCGGTCTGTACATCAATTTAGCCTCTGGGGCAAACTAAAATTACTTGGCTCTTACTACCCCAGAAAGATCCAAATCACTGTCCAGCGTGATTCATGTGCCAGGCTGAATCATCTGAACTAATTACAAAAATTAACTCGCTGACTTTGTTGTAAACCACCCCCACCACCCTGGCCCATGGCACACAGTGACGGTGCTTGGAATCGCTGTGGACACAATGAGCAAGGACAAAAGCAGCACTCAGTCTGCCCAAAAAATTAGTAGATCTTTCCTTGTCTCACAAAAAAACACGGAGATAAAGGACCTGACGCTGGTCCCCGATGCCACATGCTGGCAAAATGCCTCAAGCTTGCAATACCAGAATCACCTTGTTCAACGAAGCAAGGGTAAATAAAAAGGAAGATTTACTGGATTCTGCAATATACAGTTATGAAAAAAAAATCCACAGTAGCAATAATAAACAATTCAGAGTAATATACTCATTCTGAGCTGAAACACACATTTCCATAGTTTCAAATTGCTAGGAATTTAAAAGGTGGCTTTCAGGCTTGAGTAATAACACCAAAACTACCATTCAGGCATTCCCTAAGCAACTTGTATGGCTGGAAGGTGAACACTTTGCTTGATTTCTTTACTTGCGTATCTGTCTCAGAAATAAGTAGACAATAAATGACAGACCTGAAAGAAACCAAAACAAATATCCCTCTTCCACACTCGGAGTTATTTTCCAATAGATGCTGACAATTTCTCCAAATTAGTCACAAGCAGTAAGGATTCACCGCTCCCATCAGTCAGCACCAACTGATCTTAATCACTGTATCAATAGACAGTAGTTCTTAAAGAACTATCTTGCCCTTCATGCAAATTCTAGTTTTAATACAGTTTTTCCTCAAGATCAGATTCCCTTTACCTTCCCCACACAACACTTATTTCACAGCTACAGGCTGCAACTTCACCTTTCTAAAAAATTCAGAGCTGGAAACAGTAAAAATCAAGCTTTCCCACTGCAAAGCAAGAACCCAATGCTAATTTGACAAGTAACAAATACAGACTCTAGGGGACAGCCACAAAAGCATTTATAAAATTTTAACCAGTGACAACCTTGCAGAAAGGTGGAGAGACAGGACATCTAGATATTTCATTTGAGCAGCTACTGAGAATTATGTTGCCCAGTGCGGAAAGATTTGTTAACAAACATCATGAGTAAGAGTCTACATTTAGAACAGGTTTCACTGATCAGCAGGTAGCAAAAATGTGAGAGGTTTTCCTCACAGTGGTATAAGAGTGTGTTAAAGAACCATGCTGAGAAGATCCTTCAAACACATGACACCCAAGAAGCAACGGTTGGGTCCAATTACATGGTACAGGTTGCTCTTAGATCTTCCCAAGTAGCAACCTAGTGGTCAAAGGCAAGGAAACTGTCTAAAGTAATATTACTCCCCCCAAAATGATTCGCAAAACTAAATACCCTGTTTCTAACCATTTCACTTTCAGTTCTGGCCATGACTCATTCCAAGAGCAGTGGAAGAGCCAACAATTTAGACATATCTCTCTATCTAGCCTCAAAGGGAATAGAGATGACAACTGTCACACTTGAAGATGATTATCTGTGAAAGTTAGATCTTTGCACAATTTTTACTGCTCTTTTCAAAAGTTGATGATTCAGAAAGAACTGGCACGAAAGTCTGGATAGTCAGCAAATGTAGCTTTGCTTATTTTCATCATAAAGGTCGGTGGTAATCATATTTGTAACTGCTCTTTTAAAAGATATTTGACCAGCTCCTTTCCCAGGCATGGATCATATCACCCGTACTGCCCATGCTTGGTAACTTCAGTATATATTCAACTGTCTAGTGGTGAGAGAAACTGCAGAACAGGGTGTCATAAGGCAGTCACATCCATCCATTTTCCCTATAGTTCCGGCAGTACTTCATGCACAGGTATGCAAGGGAAAACAGCCAAGTAAAGCTCAAATAAAAATAAAGCCTGGGCAAAGGAGAAAAAAAAAAAAAAAAAAAAAAAAAAGAGTAGCTTCATTTGAGACACATCTGCCCTCTGAGGTCTCTCTTCAGCTGAAGAGAAACTGTCCTCTGGCCACAGCAGCAGTGACCACAGGGACACAACCCAGTACCACCCAGTAACCTCCCTGGCCTTCTCACTCAGTTTCTGTGACAAACTGCAGATGTGAATTAAGATGAAGACCATGAAGCCCAACAAGCCTCAAGGGGATTTACTAAGCAAGACTACTTAGCAGGAGAACAACTATTTCATTCTGTGTTCACTTAATAATTATCTCAAACTTCAACAGCCAGAACAAGCTGCACACAGCCTCTTCCTCAGACTGCCAGAAAGCAGCAATGAAAGTGTTGAAACTAGAAGAGACTGTAGTAGAGTCACTGGATTTGCCTTGTGTGTAACGCTTTGTGTGTGGAATGTTGCTTCAGGGGAGAAAAAGGAATTAAGACTAAAGGCCATTAATAGAAAAACACAAGTCTCCTCTCCGTCCTCCAGAAGAGTCACTAACCATGTACCATCTCAAACTTTTCCTGACACGAAATTAGCTTTAGACCAAATACCTCCCTTAGTCTCCTCCTCAAAAAGCATATTCCAAAGGCTCTGCTGCAATTTCGAGTGAGATATGCAGAACTGAGTGCTTGTAGCAGAACACACAAAACAGACCAAAAGCTTTTTCTTTCTATTTGTTAATACTGTAAAAAAAAAACCTATTTAAACTTTTTATATTCATTGGTAACCTCTCAAGTACTAAGGAAATTCACAGTAAAAATTTCATGGTGTGTAACTAATGGCCACCTGCAAATGTCAAAAAGAATTGTTGCAGCTTTCGTTAGAACATTATCACAGTGAGGTTGATGTTACTTTGCGCTTTCCATCTTTTTTCAGGACTCCAAGTAAATTAACACAAATTCTGCAAGGAAAATGCCATTGTGCATTAGCTTTTTCCCCCCACAGGCTTTCAAGTTTTGATTTAGTTATACCAAAACAGTCCAATACACTAAAGATTCAGATGAATTCTACAATCTTTCTTTTTTACATAAGCCAACATGTAAAAGGAACAATATGCTTGTAGTTGATGACTGTATGGTTTTAGATACTTGTAATAATGTATTTCAAGAGTATGACAAATAGCCTTCAGCAACTTATTCAACAAATTCTTCCATTTGATATCCCTTCTGAGAAATTACAAAACTAATATTAAACTGATGATGGCAAGCTGTTCATAATGTACTCTTAAACTTGTATGCAACATAATTTAAAAAAATTCTTAACTAATCAACATTTAAGAGCAAAACCATCATTTGTGATCTATATTATCATCTGAACTTTGTTATTTTTCCTCTCCTAATTCAATATGGTATTTGACTTACCACTTCCCTAGTGTCCTACATAAAAAAGAGAAGGAAGCAAACACAGACCATACAAATAATCTCTTATAAACAAATCACCTTTTAAAACCTCTTCTTACATACAGTGTCCCCTGCTATCACAGAGAAAGAAAACCCCCTCCTGAAATGAAAACACAAGAACTTGTTTGTAAGCACGGCTGAGAACACTGTTACACTTCTCCTGAACAGGGACCAAGGAGAGCAGCTAAGCTGTGGCTGTACGGAAACACTGCAGCTATCGGGAGCAAACCCTTTTACAAGTCACCAGGAAAAAACAGAATCCGTATCTGACAGTTACAAACATGATCATGATTCTATCCATGTATTTCTAGAAGTGCATCCTCACCACATCTCCACTGGGGCCCTGAGGGCACCACTTGGCCCCACTGCTCCTGATGAGGATGATCAGGGCTTCCCCGCTCTGCCAGATGCAGAACCCTGCACTGCTGTAAGACGCTAGTCTCCAGCCTTGTCATCAAATCAACTTCCTTATCCCATCATTCCTTATCCCATCATTCCAGGTACGGCAGCACAAGCTCTCCTGTCTGCAGAGACAGAACAACCTTCCTGAACCCACCAGAAGCTAATGAGCAAATTTTTATTTATATTACCCTGGGCCCATTCCCCTGACTCACCTTTTAACACCACACAGAGTATTTTGTTTCTGTGATGCACACCACAGGCAATTTTATTTAACTAAGCAATGCCCACAGTGATTCCAACCAGCTGTGCCTCAAACATGAGATGTTTTAAAAAGATGTCTAGTTAGGAATAGTTTCAAAGTGACAGGAGATTTATAAAATCCCTTGCTAATTTATTTCAGTGGTTGATTACCTTCAGTAAAATATTTACAGTTTGTTTACAGTTTGAACTTCAACAACTTTGACTTCCAGCTATTATATTTTGTTATGCAATTGACTGCAATGAAAAAGGCCCTCTTAGCACTAACAACTGTTTCCAAATAAATATAATTAAATTTTAGCAAATTTGTCTTTATTAGAAGTATTAGCATCAGAGTAGAATTTGCTGGAGCCTAGGAAATACCTCTGCATTTCTTGCTTCAGTATCCTGCTTCACAGCCTTCAGCAGAAGCCAGATCTGGTTGCTCCCCCCCCAAGTTTGCACACTGCTACACACAGAGATGGGCATGGTAGTTGCATCACCCGAATGCCACCTGGCACAGCACTTATTTTTGAAGCCTCAGTATTAATTTTATCTCAGTTTTAAACTTTGGAGAGTCTGAAGAAGAGCAAGAATCCTGTGAAAGTCACGGGTACACACAGAGAGCTTCCAACGCACAATTTGACCGCTCCATCTTGTCCTCCACCCTTTTCATGTGCACAAACCACTCAATTCAAGTGGCCTAATTTCTGGTTTCTCTTCATCTCAACCGACTGAGGACGAGTTTGGCAAACAAGAGCTGCAGCAAAACCACTCCATCTTCCTAATTACTGGAATTTTACAATATACTTCACCTGGGTGACATTTAACAGATCCTGAAATAGTTCAGACATTGCCACCAGAGCTGCCTGAAGATGGACCAAGCAGACAAATTACAGGTAATCAGTGATTATAACAAGGCACTTTGCACTTCCAGTAATAAAAGCTAGGTTCCTTCTCATTTCCATTTGAGGTTACAAAGAGAGACTGCAACAGTCACCACAATTCATCTCTTCGGTAATTACAGTCCAGGAATTACCAGAAGTGACATGGTTAACATCAACTTAACCAAGGGAGAGGCAAAGGGTAGAAAACCAATACCTAGTTTTCAGCAGTACCTGTCTCTTAGTAACACATGCTAAAAATAAATTGCTGGCTCTTCTGTACATTAACCCAGGGATCCACAACGAAGTCACAAAAAGATGTTGCTATCTCCTTCCCAATCAAAGCTACCAACCTTTAGATGACCAAAATGACCTGCTAGTTTGTCTTCCTCTGTATATTCCACCAAATACACTGTTACTATGTATTTAGTATCTACTGGCATGCACAAGTTAAACACACATCAGGCTACAGGTACAAATGCATCATCACAGAGGATTCATGTGCAGGAGCACTGTCGTTGAAACTGATTCAGCCTATGTCATCAGAGTACTCACATGAACTGTAGATGTCTCATACTATGATCCAGTTTTGCCCAAACATACAGAGAACAGTAAAACACGTTCAAAGAAGCTCCTAGGTGAGGGAAAACATGCCATGTGTTTTAATTCTGCACCTCAAAATATAACAGTAGAAGGGAGAAGGAAAAAAAAAAACCAACCCACAAAAAAACAACAAAACAAACAACAAAACAAAAACACACAAAAAAACCCCACAAAACACACCCCACCACACACACAAAACCAAACAACCCAGAAAGAAAACTTAACACAGATTCTGTATAAGTCATGGATGTCTGAAGGAACACTCAAAAAAAGAGGGAACAATTGTGAGTATCCAGAAGCCTGCAGTGAAAGCAAGCTATTTTCTGGGTTTCCAGTGACAAACCATGACACTAAAATATCCAAAGTGATAGGTACAAGACAAGAAATGAAGGTCAGGCATATTGTAAAGTTGTGTTTTCTCAATTTGTTTTTAGTAGCTTTGCAATCAATCACATTACTCCTAACCTTGTGGAATAAACAGAATTTTCCTTGTTAAACCCTCCAGTCAAGCAGATGAATCTGAATTCCCTTGCCTTGGAGGCACAGAAATCAAACCTTTGCAGTAACATCTTGCCGTCTGAGTTCCTCCTATAGGGGTATGCCATCCACCAAGGTGCAGGAGTATTGAGGAAAAGGAAAGACAACTCTGCTAGTGAGCATTAACTAGTGAGGACATCAAGGACAGACATAGATCACAACTTTAGAGAAACCACCACCACACAATGCTTGAGGACTTCAAGATCATTTAGTCTGTCTGGATGTGTTTCCAGTTAAGCAGTTTATGAATATGAACAACCAAACTGTCACAAACACACCAAATCAAACACACCAGCTGCAAGAAAAGTAAAAGCACTGAGAATTAATAAATGCATTTGTTGCCAGGAATCTGTCTCTCCATCACACAAAGTTACATGCATATATTAATTGTAAATAGTGTATTTTGCACTTCAAAGATGTGACAATGACACTATTTTTAAGGTCACAGACATTCTTGTATCCTCACTGGGGGAAATACTCATTAGGGTGACTACATGGAAATACTGCCCCGCGTTCTCAACTGCAAAGCAAGCAAGTGTACCCATGCGTAATACCAAGGAGCAGGCACATACATCACACATCCTTCCCTGTAAAGAATAAATCCTTCCATTTAGTCTCCAGTCTCAGACATTTCCCCCTTACCGTGCATCTTCTGTAGTTCTCTATTTTGCTATCATTAGAACCACAGAGAGACTATTCACAGGCTGGTTTTGACCAGCAAAACTCAAAGAAAATAGCTTTCTCTTGGCAGCAAGTGTTTGTGGATTTCAGGTGCCTAGATAATAACCTCTATGTGAAGAGCTCTTTCAACTAAATAATCATAGCTCTAAAACTTTATGTTTAGGTTAGCTGTGTTGTTCCCATCTGCAAGAAGAGCAGATTCAAAATTATGAATTCTTCCTCGATTTATTTGTAAGTACCACTAGATACATCACAATGCATAACCTGAAAAAGTGATCTATAAAGCAGCTAATGTTTTGAGTTTTCTAAGTACACATGAAGTACACACTCATCTACTCTGTATACACAACAAACCCAGAACATGCAAACAGATCTTATCCCCTTCCACAAGCAACAAGTCATCTCATAAGCAAATTATTGTCCTTCTGGAAGAGATATGTTTTTAATGAACAGACAATCGCTTCCTAGCCAAGGTCTCCTGCACTGCAATGACCATATTATGTACTTGTTCACTTCAAGCCTTCCCACAGGTTAATTTGTGTATTATCTACACAAAGAGCAAATGAGCCCTCAGAAACATATCTTAGGATTTGTGGGTTACACATTTTCTTTTATGAAAATGAGTAAAAGTTTTGACTTCTCCATCCATTCTTCCTTTGTGCAGTGAACAAAATCAGACATGCTCTAAAATACAGTTGTTCCTCTTGTCACGTATATGTGACATGGTAAATGAACGTGGATTAATGTGAAGTTAATGCACATACTTATGCATTGGTGGACAGCTGCTTTTCCAAGGAATTACGTGCGCCTAAAAATAATCCCTGTACACTTTTCCTCCTCTTCTCTTTTTTTTTTCCCTTTTCTGAAAAGCCTTAATGGGAAAATTCAAAAAAGCCAGTAGCCTTAAAGCAAGATAGTCTTAAGCTTTTTTGGATCAGGGAAGACAGATCCACATTACCATGAACAGTAATGGGATAAGACCTATAACACATCTTCAGCCCAAAATCTAAAGCAGGAAGCATTCACAGAGATCATGAAAACACAAGAACCTTGGTAAGAGGCAAGTAAAGTAATTCAAATTCATACTTAGGCAGATACTCTTCACAAGGAAATTGGGATTAGAATTCAAGCAAAGATGCAACTCCAGGAAAACAAGAAATATTTATAAAAAAATTAAGATAGTGGAAAAAGCACTGTAAGAGTATAGCAGGTGGATATGGCATGAGAAAAAAAAAAAACAAACCCAAACCTAAAAGGCAGACAAGTGAATCCATGATAGGAATGAAGCCCTACATCCATTCCTACAGGTATTTTAATTCTGCCTTTCCTAGAGCAGTACTTCATTTTTACAGGAAGGACGACCCCAACAACAAACCCTAGCTGGCAATGTTGGACAGTTTGCAGTATGACTATTACTACTTTAGCAGAGTTGCATGAGATTTAAATTCGCAGATCCAATTGGGCTGGTGCAAAATAAAATGAGACAACTACCATATGGGTATTTCCTTTTCACAATGTGTTACCCTCAGTAAAATAAAATACCCCCCCCCCCCCAAAAAAAACCCCAACAAAAAAACCAAAAAAAAACCAAACAAACCCACTGATTCAAGTAACAAAATAACTGAAAACTTCTTTAAGGCAAATTATGTTACTTCTCAAGGATACTAATTAGGTTATTGTGAGAATATTGAAGGGGGAAGGGTGAAGTCATTGATACATGTCCAGGCTTTATACTTCTGTTTTTCACATTTCATTTACAGCCTCATGCAAGTCCCCTATTTATTTCATTAGGGAGCAGTCTTTCAATGTCCATTTTTTGTCATAAACCTCAAGCAAGTATATTTGACACTCCATTTCCAGATCAGTGGCAAGTATTTGATGGGGAAAATACCGATCTTAAGCTGCAGGTACCCAAGAGTAACAAATACCACAAGCAAAGCAAAAGGCATAAAGCAACTTGCATGAAGCATTAGTGTCTGAACTCATGTTGCTACAGATACATTAGCATTGAGAGAGCTCAGAAAAGTATGGCTTAGACAGGAATGCACAGGCCACAAGCCCAGCTCTAGGGAACAGTTCAGTGCTCCCAAACTAAGAAGAAAATCCCATCAGCAACGTGTATCACATCACAGACAAGACACTTGCAAGTCCTCCCCTTCTTGTCATCACGAGTACCATGTAAGCAGTCATCACCCTGCGCTTTCCTGCTCTTGCTATTGATCACTGATCTTCCTCCAAATGATGATGGATGTGCATGGTAGTATTCCTGAGGTCATTCAGCAGCCTTTAAGTTCCCAAATTTCAACATTTCAGACCAACAGCTATACTATGTATGCTATACAACCTACAGACTGCCTGAAAACAGCAAAGACTAGCAAAGTCTCCAAAACATCCTGCAAAAGTTGTGCCTGAAAGCAGCATCGGCAAGGCCCTAAGGTACATTATGGCTTCAAAGAAATTCCATGAAGAGTGGTAGCATGAAACCTCCATCTACTTACAGGAAGACTCTCACACGCAGCAGTGTCCTGGGCATGCCCAAGGGACACCAGGTATTTAGAAGTAGCGCAATTTTCAGTCTCTCTAGTCCATAAAACAGCTCAGGATGTGGTGTTCCATAAACAGGAAACAGAAGCGATGCTTGTTAGAGCTGCCAGCTCTTCTTTTAGCTAAGAAATCATCTGGGCTACAAACAAGCCTAATGATCCAAGAGCCAACAGTGTCTTTTCCAAAAAGAGTGAAAAATAAAACCAGTCCTGAGCTGAGCAGCTCTCCACCTTCACCCTTCTGCCCTGTTTACCTGAAGTTGATGTGCTGAAACCTAAGCTCTTGCTTTCCCACTCGTGCCTCAGCATGTCTCTCCATTTCCCAGCTCTTCTGCAGCTGTGATGCCCTGCAGTTCTAAAGCCCCCACCTGGAGGCAATGGAGCAATTAAAAGGAGGGGGGAAAAACCACAAACACCTGCAGCAAGGAGACACGGGCACCTTTCTCATTAGGCTGAGAAAGGTCACTGCAGAAACACAGGAGACAAGTGCATACAGCTGTTGAGGCAACAATTAGCGCAGCGGCTCAGCAGCTACAGGTGCTGCCTCACCTCTCTGAGAAGGCATCACTTGAAGTCCAGTGAGTTCTGCACTTTACACCAGCCAGAATGGGATGGAAAATGACCTGTTGAACTCCTCTAAGAATGTTACTACCAATATCATTCCACCCAGCTGTTACATTTCAATAAGCTATTAAAAAAATGCTTGGAAGGAAAGGACCATCAAGAGTTTGGGGTCTGCATCTTTAAAGAACAGTACACAAGGAAGCTAATGTGAAAATCCCCAACTATGTGAAGCCAAGGGTTAAATACATCAAGGTGTCCATCTGCCAATGTGGACAATATTGATGCTAATGTAAAAATATTAGCTAAAAGGCAAATGAATAAAAATACATAACTGAAGACAATACCCTAAAATATTATCTAAAAGAACAGGACAAACTACTCAATACAATAAATTTCATGTCCTTCTGAAAACTGTTTTCTTATTAATATGACTAATAAAAGTTGGGCTAGAACAAAGCAATAATTCCTGCATGAAAAATGGAAAGTATAAACACAATTACCGTCTGGAGAAATACAGGTGAACATACACACTTAAAAAGCCCACAGGAACAAAATAAAGCTCTTTTCACCATAAGAATATTAATTCTGAGTTAATTTGCAGGTTTTTTTTAATATACTTGGCAGCTTTAGGTTAACATATATAATGATGGAAGGTAAAACCAGGTGTATCAACTACTCAAGACTATGCATTGAGAGTTTGTTAGAACACAGGTTAAACTTTTGGTAAATGATGATATAGCAGCAGACAGTATAATGTAAAAGTAGCCACGTGTTTTTTCACTTTCAGAACAAAGTAGCCATGCTCAAGCTCAGCTCAACTTCAGCTGTCCACAACCTTCCCACACAAGGTACTTCTTCCAGGGCTCTCAAACCAACTGCCCTTCTTTCAGAATATAACACAGCATTTTAGACAAACTATATATACACAGATTTTTCTGCTATTACCTTGTCACGGCTTGCTAGTCACATTGGTGATTGCAGATTTGGAAAATCCTCACAGGGAATATCCTGATGCGAGTTCATGGATATACTACCCAAAACTCACCTCATCACCTACCCAAATGTGTGCAACTCTCTCCTTTACTAAACCCACGGTCCCAACAGTGTCCTACCAGGGTCTTCAAGGAAATGTCAGAGCTGTTGGGCTGTACACTGCCATACTTCGGGTAATTTACACCTAGGAGGTTGCACAGAGGTGTGTAGGTGCAGCTGTTGCACTTCTGAGGAGTTTGCATTTTTAAGACTTTAAGTACATTCAGTTCACAGCTATAAAACAAAAAAAAAAGCAAGCCCTACAAAGGTTTTTATACAGACGGTAGTAACTTACCCCTTTTCATACTGGTACCAGGTCTAGGTAATGAGACAAAGAATGAATGACCACTCAACGCATCTCGAGCCCGGCTGTCTTCACACACCTCCCTCCTCCAAAACACACACAGCAGGCGAGAGAGAACTCGGGGGCTGAGCTAAAGGTGTTTCACTGCGCGAAGGAAAGGGAGGGAACTGACGAGGGAACCCACGCCGCAGAAAGCGGCTCCGCGGCAGCAGCAGCCGCCCCCCCGTTCGCACTCGGAGCCCTCCCCGCGCGGCCCCTTCCCCACCCTCGTTATGACCTCACGAGGAGCGGGGCTCGCCATTGGCTGCCCCGCCCGCCCCCCAGCGGCCACGCGGCGCCCTCGGGCAGCGCGGCCGGGGCCAGCGCAGGCCGCCCGGGCACCTGCGGGCAGCGCTTCCCGGCGGGCGGCAGCGCTGGGCATCGGCAGCCGCCTGCGAGGAACGGCGCGCTGGGAAGCACACACAAACACACCCAAATGGCCATTCCAGGCATTATCACCGTCTAAGAACCACCAAAGCGGCATCTTTCTCCCGAAAACACGGGGGAGAAAGCCCAACTAAATATCAGCTACGACTGGAGACAATACTTTTTAACAGAATGCAGTGAATTGTCTCTAAACCTCTTTTCTATTAATTAAACTTTAAGCTGAAAAAACACTAGTCAGAGCTGCGCTTCCACTTACCTCAGTTTTTCTGCATTGTCTGTACCAGCATTCTGTGACATTAACACCCCCAAACCTGCTCAGGTACCCTCATTTTACAATAGCTACATGAGATAGGCACATTAGGAACTGAAGAAATGGTATTAATTGCTCCTGCAGTTCTTCAATTAAGAAAAAAAAAAACAAAAAAAAAAACCCCAAGCAGATTGCAATTAGCATAGGAAAAAAAAAAGTTTGAGAACCATTTTGCTCATTAAAAGCTGAATGGGTACTGCTCTGAAGTCTGTGTTATACTATTCCTGGTTGGGACAGGAGAGATTGAAAGTTTGCTGTTTCCTTTTGTTTTATTTTAAACCTCTTTCTTAAGCAACCTTTACAAATTCTAAATGCAAATTAAGCTAGGCTGTTCTATTATCTTTAAATTTCTGTAGTGACTTTTCTATAGTCTGACTACTAAACTCTAAAGTAACAAATACTACAGCAGATCTGAAGAGCCCAAGAAAGAAAACAAGTAAGGCGCAGGTACCTTCCAAGGCAGCCTGATTGATGAAGCAGCACTGTCCGTGTCACTCTATAGACTGCAAGTGCCTGTGCAGTCTTCCTAAAGTGTCATAAATTGAGGTCACTGTCATTCACAGAGTATGGCTGGGGTTTAAGATGTGTTTTCCACATCAGTGCCTAAGACCGAGACAGCAGCCTGTTAAATGACTGTAGCTAAAAAAAATGAGAAAAACAAACCTGCAAAATGGGAAAGTTTTAAAGGCTTGCCATTAACCTTGGCACACTTGTGAAGAATCCAAAGCTAAATGCAACTGCATCACCACCTGCTGGGCAACGATCAACGGGGGCTTAGGGATGGAGCAGTCCAGAAAAACTGGAGGTGACATTCTGTGATGAAGACTCTGACAGTCTCCGAGACGATAGATTATGATGTGCAATTTATATCAGCATCAACCAGTCATGATATGGGAATGCAGCCAGAAAAACCTCTGATATTTTGAAAAGGCGCTATCAGGAGTGAAATTAATGGCACTACAATGGTCTGGCTCAGTTACAGCTCCAAAATGCTTTGCAGTACAACCAAACTGGAAGCAGCTGAGCAGCACCGAAACTCAGCACTGCTGAGTTTCAATACCAGATGTACTGAATTCAGTTTCAACTGAATTCAATACATCTGGTGAAGCTTCAAAGCCTGTCTTCAGGAACCACCTCATACCTTTGCAAATTTGTTTTCACAGAGAATATAAAGAATGACAAACCAAAATAGCTCCAGGCAAAGAAAAAAAAATGAGTGACCTGAAAGAGGCATGCCCAGAGCACCAAGCTGGTGTCAGTCTCAGCAGCTAGAAATGCCTGAAATCAGAAGGGAGCTCATCTCCCTTACCCAGCTTTTTAAGTCTTGTCCTGTTGACAGGCTACAAAGGGATACTGAGGCCAAGGGAACTCAAGATTTTACAAATTTACACCTCCTGTAAGCACTCCAGGGAACATGCAGCCATCCCTTGAAGTATGTCCATCACTCATAAAAAGGGATCTTTGAACATCCACTCCAAAATTAGTAGGTACTTACCTGATCAACAGACTCAGGAATGCCCAAAATACACACATGCTTCCATGCCCCATATCTTCAACAGAAGTTAACGCAAAATAGAATTTACTGAAATACCCACTTCATATGTGGGTATTGGTATTTGGTCAACATCTGACCAAAAAAAGTGCTACAAAACCCAAACAAACCAAAATACCCCAAAGCAGCAACAGCACACATAAAAACATCCCATTTGTTACCAACATGTTGGGTAAAACATCTGAAAGATACACAAGCATTCACATTTCAAACAGAAAACACTGTGGCAACAGCAAGCATTCACTGGATTTATTTATTGTTCAATTTTTTTTTTTTTATTTTTCTACTTTTAAACGCAAACCCCACTGCCTAAGAAATACACACGAAGTGAGCTTACTTTTGGAAGTACTATGTGAATACTGATCACAATTAGAGGGAATATGAGCACAGGTCGTGAGTGTTGGAGCATGCACAACTGCAGATATAGTATGCGATCAGCAGCTGAGATCTACTGTGCTTACAGCAGCACTCGTTTTTTGAAATTAAAAAAAAAAACCAAGATAATTGTGTTAAATGTAATTTTGAATTAGAATAACCAAAGGAAGGAGCCTCTGCACTCAAATTTAAACATTATGTTACTACGTCTGTAGCCAACTCACGCGTAGAAACTCAGAGATACAACTGTAGCTGACCACCAAGAACAGATGTTGAGAGGCAGAACACAGGTAGATGGTATGAGAGATCTGAGGTGCTTAATTGGAAGTGCAACTTGCACTCAAAGCAAGTCATGAAAAACAGCTTTGCTATAAATAGGTGTCTAGCATGAACTGCATGTAGCTCTGCAACCCTGAAAGGAAGCAATAGCTGTTGCTCAAGCCTCAAACCACCTAAAAGAAAGAACCTGGGCTGTGCAGGGTAAAGAGAGAGGAAAGCAAGATGAAGGGATAGGGAGCATCAGTGTTGCCATCCTTGCAGCACCCTTCTCGTTCTCATATTGGGGCAGAGGCAGGTTAAGTTCACCAAAATAATTTTCATGCAAAAACAGGACACAATAAGACAGCACTGAAGAACAGAAGCATTTCCAAATGAACTTCTCACAGATTGCTGTATAAACCCAACAGGTATATAATAAGGATTTAACAACCTACTTCTTTCACTGTAAGCCACAAAGCCAGTTGGCAGCGTCCGTATAGATTTACTCAGTAACTTCATGTATATACAGAACACAGTGCTTTGAGCAACACGTTTTTGCCTTAAAATATGTATCAAAGTTTCTCAGAAGCTACAGGGCATGAAATTGCAATGGGAATATCTGAAAGCAGGACATGAGACTACAGAGACTTCATTTTTCTAGGCAGGAAAATAAAACTGTTTGAAAGGAATCATCAAGCTGTAATACAAAGTGATTTCTGATCTAATTTAAAGGATTACCTAAAAACCTAATAATCTCCAATTATAATTAGATAAATGGCACACTCAAATTGATTAAGCTTGTCATTTACAGCAAGTGTAAACATTCCTCTTCTCTATCAAAAGAGAGAAACAAGCATGCTCAACTGGAACATTCCTCTATTGAGAAACACCAGCTAGTCAAAGCTAAACAGCCTATAGGAGGTGCATTTTTAACACATGGATATGATTAAACTATTATAAATTTGCCTGAAAAGGGGTTTTGTGAAGTACTGATTTCTTTTCCTTAAATTTAAAACCAAACAAAGCTTTTCCTTTTCCAGTCCCCATTTCTAACTGGCGCTGTCTTCCCATCCCACATGCACAGAGAGGCTGAAATCATGACTTTCTGCTACAGGTTATTGCTCCATCAAAGTATCACCATCCTGCATCTTGTTCATCACCATGTCTTGCTAGTTTTAGTACAGAGCAAGAAAGCAAGAGTGGGAAGAAGAACAAATGAAGATCATACACTTAGCTAGCACCTTGAACAATTCCAGTTTCCACACAACTCTTCCCACCTCAAATACTCCCATCTTCCCCAAGCACCTCCCCAGAAACACAAATGCAGGAGCCACCCCTGAGCTGCCTGAAGAAGCATTCCCATCCCCAGCAGCTTTGGAGCAGTGGTAAAAGAAGGAAAAAGTAGGGCACATCAGTGCCAGACAGGAATAGCACTGTATGTGCATGTTCTACTAAAGCCATCATAAGAATATTTATCATTTTCATAATTTAAATGAACAATATACAAGAAAGGACTTTCAGTCTGTACAGTTTATGGACTTCGTGCCGCTACCATTCCCTGTAAATAGTCATGCATGTGACTCCAGGCTATTTCTTCAACACTCACAGAAAGTTCTCTGATGAAATGACCATGCAAACTCCAGAAATGCTAAGCAAGGAAACATTCCCATTGCTCTGAAAGGATGGAGTATTTAGTTTCATTTCAAAAACCTTAAGAATCAAAAAAGAAAAAGTAGTAACATATCAAAACAGCTGAGTGGCAAGAGAAATATCCATACCATGAGTTACATTAGCACTAGTCAGAGTTTGGGTGAGACAAGACAGTATCCTAGGACATGGGAGCCATTAACATATGCCTAATGCCATTAAAGACTCAGAAAATCCATGTTTGCCAAGTGATTGCTATTTCTACTGAAAGTCCAGAGGGTCTATAATCGGGATCAGCAACCTGTAGTTACTCGCTTCTTGGAAAATTTTTAATTTATTGACACGGAAAACAATTGCACAGGACTCCTTAATAAAACAAGATGTAGCCACTCACATCTGCCCTGGATGACTGCGATTCCTCAGCTGGCTTGTCTGCATTAAACAAAGAGTTAATAGCTGCGATTACAAAGAGTTACTCTGGGAGCAATGCCCTATCTCTGGAGTGGAGTAAGTGGAATGATTTGCTGCAGCATAATAGCTTTGAAACGCTCATGGGGCCAAATACTTACCCTAGACCTGTCCTTTAAACAACAGCAACCCCCAGCCTCCTCCTCCTCCTCCTCCTCCCCAACACCTTAAAAACATTAAGCACAATGTGGGCAGTAACAAGCATGCAAAAAGTACTTGTCACAGAAGAAACTACATTTCAAGGTACATATTATAAGACATAATTTTAAATCAATAATATTGAAGTACGCTAATAACTTGTTAACATAAGACATCTGAGCGAAAAACTGATCATCCCTTCTCTACAATTACTTGTGACATTCTATTACTCTTCTTGTTATTAGAAGAAATCCGGGCTTTTGTTCTTAAATATAGTTGGTCTCTCAAAAACTTGCTGAAGCACCACCTTTTCTCCATTTATTTTATGAAATACTTAAATACTGATAACTGAATATGACTAACTGTAATGCAGAAATTTTATCAAGTGTATGGCATGTAAGAAAAAAAATGTAATTTCATTGGCTCTTCCTTTCCCATAAGCTCGTAGTTATTTCTATATCTCCTCAAACCCTCAGTATCACTAAAAATCATTGTGTTGTATTTCCAGGAATTTATGCCTTTAGTGTTAAGTCATTCAGCAAAAGGGGAATGATTTTTTCAAGTATTAGCACAAATTGCTCCAAAATTCTCTTCTGGAGAGCAGTGGATGTTATGCTACTTCCTGTAACCCACATTTTTCAAGAAATACAGTTTTCCTGGAATTTTATAGAGCTTATTAGTAACAGTATGTGGAATGCAGACCTCCTCTTCCCCAAACTTCTGCTAGAAAATACAACCAATGGTTCCTTGCAACCATGACACAAACCCAATACTCATAATGAAGGTCTTCATCCAAACACAAAGAACTGCAGTTCCCAAATTCTCCTCCAGAGAGAGTAGAGGAAGAGGTCCAAGCACCAGATGAAGGACCTGTCAGAGGGACCGAGCAAGCAGTAGTGATCACATGGCACTAAGCAGTCAAAAAAAGCAGTGGGTATATCACACTTTTCAAAAGAGAGAGACAGGTACAACAATGTATGGCTCTATACTTTTTCTGATTCCCGGGAGAAATTGTTCCCTGCTAACAGCATGAACAAATGCAAATGTTTCATGCAACTTATTTCTTTCACCAGGTTGCATATAAAGGAAAATGAATTTCTATCTATAAAAATACTGTATTTTATGAAACATTTGCTATTTCTGAATATATACGTATCACGTATTTTAACTCTAATACTTAGAAATCATTAGAGTACTCAAAGTAATCTGATTTGGGCCAACAGCATAGAGATATTTCAAAATGGTTTAAACTTAAAAAAACCCACAGACAAGTAAATACATGAGCATGTATTACACGTATTAGAGACTAATCACTGAATTTCCTTTCCACTTCTCATGCTAATACAGTCAACACATCTAAAGAAAGTGCAGTAGGAGGATAATGTATTGCTCTATAACACGGTGTGAACTCCATGGTTTTCCTGTCATCTCAAAACAGATTATGAAACAGAATCGTTCCAGTTAAGGGCAATTCCCTGCTACCTTCAGGCAGCCACAAAGAGAGAAGTGCTGTGCAGCTCACCTCACAACATTCTCATGGAGGGATAAAATGCATTCATCTGGCCCAGTCTCCTTTTGTGTTTATTCAGTTTTTTCTCTATATCCTCCTCCTCCTCCAACATGACTTATCTCTGCATATTCTCCTCATTCCTTTTACATCTATTAACTTTCCCTTCATGCTCTCCTGCTTTTGTTCAATCCAAATCCTTGCACAGTTCTCTGCAAGAAAATATGAATAAAAACCACACCAGACCCTTCTCTCAAGTTGCAGCTTCTGGACAAAAAGAATCTGAGGTCTTAACTAATAGAAATGAAAGACCTTCTGAAAAGCAAGCACACCAAGTCCACAGAAAATCCAATACATGTGTCCAGTACTTGCAATGTCACCTACAGACCACAGTGATCTTCATCAATCCACTGTTTCATACCCAATCTGATTAAAATGATGAAAAACCACTGGACTGCATTAAAATGTCATATTGCCTAATGAACCTGAGGAGCGGATCTGGACTCCGCACAGAACAGTTCAGAAGCTCTGACTTATGAGACAAGCACAGCTAATATTTCTACATTCATACTGCTGGAGGCTTCATCATTTTCTGATACATTATATTTCAAGGTAGTGTTCATTCCCTCCAGTTATTCAGGGAGAAACAGTACAGCCGGTCTTTCCTAAAAGATGCAATGAATACAGACACTGATCCCCTAGATCTCAGCAAGATGGATCTACCATCTTTTAGTATCTTTTGCCACTGTAGAAGAGCACAGCGAGAAATCACAAGCGGAGATGCCAACGTGATGATGGCAATTCCCCATGTCTCTCTGCTGTACAGCTAACAGAGACGTACCAGTGCACTTCCCTGCTCCCTGAAGAAAAGGAGCTCTCTAAAGCAAAAGACAGACAAAGCCATGCTGGCAAAATGGGGAGAAAAACTACTTTTAAAGATCATCTGAAGTGCCATCCCCTCCTCCTGTTGAAAATGCACAGTGCCCTGTTTAGCTAACGCATGCAACACCTCAGATGATCCCACTCATGTGCATAACTAGTGTATTTGGGATGGAACATGCTGATCCGTGGTTGCCGCCCTCCGGCACACCAATGTCTGTTGTTGCACTTCACTGGAGAGCACGGTACTCGCTCCCACGTCTGGAACGTGCAGGTGCACTGGGGAAGCAGGCAGCCAACCAGTCTTAGACAGCTCCTTGTCTGGTGAGCGGTATCAGGAACAAACAACGAAAGGACACCTCAAGGACAGGATGAAGGAGCTTAAAGATTGATGATGTAACGACCATCAGAGATGCCCCAGGACCCCCACGCATGTGCAGTGGGGAGAATGACCAGTGTTAGCTACTGTGGGTGGAAAAACACTGGTCAGCCTCTGTGCATGCACTGGCCACACATGCACCGACGCCAGAGCAGTTTCCACGCCCCTGCCAGGAGAGCTGTAAGTAGCCCCCTGCAATGCAGAGAGAAGGGTTTTTCTGAAGGTCAACCTGATGCACATGTTGATCCAGGAGACGCCCTGCAGAAGGCATTAGGACCTTCCGACTCCTCTCCCCGAGCACCATGCTACACTCCCTCCGCTTGCTCGGCAGTTTGTCTATCATTTTGGGGTCAGTATGTATGTGGGGATTTTGGATAACTAGTTGGGTTTGCTTGGATAAAATTGCTTTTGCTTATTAGCTGTGTGTGTGAGTGCTGTTCTTTGTGAAATGGGAATCCTTCACAAACCTGGACTTGTAGCACCAGGAAGAGACTTTGGCCGTATTCTCACTTTTAGACTGGAAGAATATAATTCCGAAGAACAATCGTAGGATAGCCCTAAAGGTTTATCTATTCAAGATGCAACTTGCATTTGAACCGTGAGGACATTGACTCTGCTCTTTCCATTAGCTGTAACTATTTCCAGTAAGTTCTCAGCTCCAGTAACTGGAAAAATTAATAAAACACACCTGAGCTACCTCTTCCAGGTCAGGTATGGCAAGCACTAAATGCTGAAGAACTGCAGACAAAGCCCCCCTCCAAATCCAGCCGGCCTGGCTGAAATAAATATTTTCAGAGAATACCAGGCAAAACAAGTCCTCTCCTCTTCTACCATTGGAAAGAACAAAACTGTTCCACCTGGCATAGCACTACTGTGTCTATCCAAGTGCCATTCAATGCTCCAAAATTATTTATTCAGTCCGTAGAAATAAAGAACTATGCATGTATCCCAAGCAGTCCAGTAGTATGCCAAAGTATTTGGGGAGTATTCTGGTAAGTAACAGCATCTGCCTTCTTACCTGGAGCCACAAGAGTGGGATCAGCAGAACACTACTGAATGTTGAAGTCTTAACTAGCCGGTTACAACCTATAGTTCAGAATCTCCTCCTCCTACACAAGGTAATGCATTCCAAAATATGTTCCTGGAGTTGGTAATCATAGTGCCTTGAAAATACTCCCACAGGATTTCTCCACAATAAATATGAAAACCTGTAGTAGAGATACTTAGATACTTCTTTCAAGTGCTGTCATCTTAGAGGACATAGCCTTAACCAGCTCTGAATATGTTTGGAATAACTCAGAAATCTAACTGTAAAGCACAGGGTATTGAATAAACTTCTTCCAAATATTACAGTAAAAGGAAGCCTTTCTCAGACAAATAATCCATATGGATTCAGTGATCCAGAATCAGAAAAATGTCACTCAGCCACCTCTCTGAAATAACAGGGGAAGCATTCATTAGCTGCACTTACTATTACCATGCTGCAGTTCATTAAGTATGCGGCTTTCTTCATTCGTACAGGAAACTGTTTATAATTCTGCTGGACGTGCTTAAGCTTCCCTTTCACGGGGGTTGGAAATGAAAGAAACTTCCAGATAATGAAAGCCAAACATCTGGCACATTCAGAAGACACTTGCATCCTAATGATGGTGGGAGAAGTAATATCTCTCATCAGTTCATTTCATAACAATCACGTAGGTTGTGTGGCGAGATAGTAAGTACAGAAACCTTTCCTTACACTCTCCCTCCCCCCCAATCAGGCACTCAGATTTGTCTCCTTTTCTGTGCAGATCTACTGACACCCCAGATGTCTGCGAACCAAACAGAAACCAAAGACTACATCGGCACCGCTACTACTTAAGAATTTTGCATTCCCCCAAGTCACATTTTACAGGGGTCATACGTAAATGTTTGTCCTAAGAAAGAAACCAAGAGCCTGACTTCCGATCCAAGAGCCACTTTAAATCATGCCAAGCAAGTGTTAGGCATTTGCTTTACAGAATAACAGAACGTTAGGGGTTGGAAGGGACCTCAAAAGATCATCTAGTCCAACCCCCCCTACTAGAGGAGCATCACCTAGATCAGGTCACACAGGAATGTGTCCCGACAGGTCTTGAACGTCTCCAGAGGAGACTGCACAACCTCTCTGGGCAGCCTCTTCCAGAGCTCTCTGACCCTCATGGTGAAGAAGTTTTTCCTTATGTTTACCCGGAACCTCCTATGCTCCAGCTTGTACCCATTACCCCTTGTCCTATCACTGAGAAGAGCCTGGCTCTATCCTTCCTGCTATCAGTGATACTCAAGCTTCACACACAGGTGCACAAGCCACAGCAGAGGCTCTGGCATTACCTGCCCCTCCAAAAGCACACTGTGCTCTCCAAAGCGCTGCCAGTAATGTGAAATCTGTTCAAGCATCAGTACCTGGTGCCTCGGAGAGGAGTGACTGCTCCTTGGGCAAGAACAAGGGACAGAGCTGCCCCAAGGGACATGGAAGGCAATCCCAAGGGAATTCTAAAGGCAACCTGCGGAAAACACTATAAACCCTGCACCAACCTAGGGTGGTTCGGGTGCCAGCAAGCTGAAGGCACAGCAGTTCCCCTTGGCTCAGCTACAGGTGATATGGCCGAGCCAGGGCTTACAATTCACTGCGATCCCGCAACTCACAGCAATCCCACATGAGTATTAAGGAGCTGCTGCACTCAACCCAGAGGGGTCAAGACATTCCACCTCAGGAGGCTATTAGGACCCAGATTAGGATCTAAAACAGCACTGCTGCTGAAGAGGGGCGCAGACAGAGCCTGACAACACACCTGGGATGAAACACTCACTAAGACAAAGAGTAACCCCCCCGAAGAGGGTGACCATCTGTGCCGGGGTACCCACGCCCACAGCAAACAGATCCCACTGCACGATCTCAACTAACAGTCACCTTACAACAGCAAAAACACCAGGCAGGCAGCACTCCAGTCCATTCAGCACTACTCTGCCTTTGTTTAACAGTGGGTCTAAAAACCACTTGGAAGTGAACAGAGCAGTTTCGTATCACACAGAGGGGGCAAAACAGCTTTTAGCTGGGGTTTAAGCTATCTGAACGGAGACATCTCCCAGGTATACCACATGGAAGCATTCTGCATTGAGCTTAGTCAATGTGAGCAGGGAAAAATAAGTTATACTAAAAGATAAGCAACAGACCCACCCATAGGATAGTTCATGTTGCACTCTCAGGTCTCTGGTGTTGATCCAAGGCCAAAACAGTTCTAGGCCTTGGATCAATCAATCATCTTGCCTCTGGAGAGCTCTGTAAGCACTAGTAGCAGCCTTGAGCTATGTCTAGTGTGCAACTCATCAGCTGAAACAAGTGTAGTAGTAATAGCCGCAGTGTGCCACGGCTCATAAATTGCAATGTGGACTCCACTTTCCAGCTGATGCTGGGAAATCTAGGCGATTCTAAGCTATTACGTTCTAAGTTACAGGGCTGTAATTCCTTATCCTGCTCCCTACTTTTAAGGAAAGCATTGCTTACGGTGTGTCCAACATTCAAATCAGAATCCTGCAGGAACAATGAACAGGAGTCAAGCTTAGCAGAGAAGCACGCCTTCTCTACCTGTTTACAAGTACGACTGGGACAAGCAAGTAGACTTCTGGCTGCATTTCAAGTGGTACATGCAGCATAAAGATTCACTTGCAGAAGCAACACCAAGGGCACACCTTAGCTATTTAGAAAACAAATTGGATGCTGCATGAGCTACGACAGTACAAATTACGCAAGGCTCTAATGGTCCAGAAGAGCAAGACTAGGGCATTCGCATCTGTCAGAGACGGTGTGGTGTTTGTCTCAACACTGCTGCATCAGTGTGGGTAGACATCAAAGCACAAACCGAGCTATGACTGGACCACACGGCCAGAGGTTCCCGTTTTCATACAGACTCGAATATGGAGCTAATTCTGAGAACTGCATCCTAACCCCTGCACATGTGCCCAGACCCAGGGCTTGGAAGACCAATGGATCCAGAGACCCCCAAAGACTTCCTAAGAGCCCTCGGAGAGGGTACTGGGCATGCGAGCCACCGCCAGGTGGTGGGTGTGCTTAAGCAAAACAGCTCCTGGAACATACTAAGTAGTTCTTCGAAGAAGGATGAATATTCAACAGGATAACCCAATAAAAGACCAGGAACAACCAACATCAGAGGATATGGATGTTCTCCACCAGACTTGGAAACGAATCAGACTGATGGAACGCCGTAGACCTGTGGTGGTAGCTATTGCAACTGACCCTTTTCTTCCTTTCTTTCCCTTCTCTCTCTCTGTCTTTACTTTGCAAATTTGTTGTCAGGCAAATAAAGTACCTTGGCACTTGACATCATTTTGAGTCTTAATTCTGTTCCCAAGAAGACAATCAAAACCTCGCTCTGGTCTATGACCAGTGCATGACAGCATCTTGCTTCCACCAGGCACAACAGAGTATTTTGTCTCAAGTTCACACAAACTCCACTAGATCTGAAAATGTTGTTAGTGCAAGGAACCACAACCCTTCATTGGCATACCAGCTTTTTCCCCACCCCCTCACATGTTAGTTCTCTGTAAAGTACATTATACAGAGCATCTCAACTACAAGGGCCTTACAACGTTCATCATATGGGCATGCAGCAGCTCTTACATTTTGCTCAGGACACACAAATCTTCTACATCCCTGCGCAGACCAATGTTTAATCAACTCAAGATGTCTAATAGCTATGCTCCTGGCCCACCTTAGGAAGAGTCAACTCCACCACAAATCACATCTTGATGGCCACTTGACCACGTATTTGGTTCAGAAGTATGGAAGCAGAGAGAGGGTTTTCTCTAGCTTATTCCCTATAAAGGTTAATGACCTCAGAGGTAATTCACGTGTGTGTGACCGCAGACCACAAATGGTAAGCTATCCAACACACTGTCTACCCAGCAGACCAGACCTCAACAGTTTTTTTAACCAGTCTCCACAGAATCTAGGCCAGCCTGGTGTAGTGAGCTTACCTGGCTAACAGTTATTTCAAAGGTGCAGCTCCACACACCCTGGTCAGGATGCACCAAGCACGCAGAAAACTAAACTTGAGACATCAAAGTAGTGGTGAATATGGAGTTATTCTCAATACACAGTATTTCTAAAGCAAGTGCTTAGTAGGTTAAGCAAGGAATTTATAAAATAGAGTCCCCAAAGCATCAAGCATGCTGGAAACTCATTCCAAAACTGTTAAAGGAGAGATACAGTGTGAAAGTACATCGCCAGATTAAAATTAAGTGTCAGTTATTTATGAACCAAGGACACAAATTTATGGACCAACAACAGCTCTGTATCCCATCATCAGCTTCTGACCTCTTGTGTCAAACAACAGCTGTTTTCTTTGGCTGTTCTCTGGTCTGTGAGAGCTGTGATTATGACTGTACTCGAGGTGGGAGTACTGTGACTTCTCAAATGTTTACTGTACGCTAATTTGTCATCAAAGTCCGCTTTCCCAGGACCAGCAGCGTAGCAGGCCCACCACGCACTTTCACAGCTCGAAACCATGGAAGCACTTTGCAATGGTACTAGATGAGTGGTAAAAACAGTAAGTGCCTCTCCCTAAACTTTCCCCCCGCTGAGCTCTTCTACCAGCACACAGAAATCCCATGGCTGGGATTCACTGACTGTGCACAGCCTACAGATAGATCAGAAACTGTCACTCGAGGAACCTAAATTCTTCTGCAGCCTAGAAGCATTGTGGCCCCAGTACATTCAGAAGAAAACTTTTAACAAGTTATTTCCGTCCCAGTGAATCATCAGAAATCGCATCTCCAAATCCTCCTCATGTGTGACTTGATTGTCACAATCCTGCTTTACTCTTTCCTCCTCATTTAATCTAAGATAGTGCAAGTGCTTAAAAATAATAACATTTATCTAATTTATAATCTAATGTACACTGTATGCTTGGAAGGAGGAGAATACTACCAAGCAATAGTAATTTATTTGGAAAGGCACAGTAATTTTTTTGCAGTAGCATTTTTTTTTGGTGTAGCATCTCAAATTTCACAGAGAAAGCAGATCCAGCTTACACACCTTCAAAGACAAAGCACAATTGTTCAAAAGATTGAACAATTACAGTGGAAAAAGTCACAGTAGAATTTCACTTCCAAAAGGTGTGCAATACTAAAAACCACTACAAAATTTCAAGAGGCATTCTGTTCTTTAATAGCGCTTACAATTATTTCTGTACATTGTGATACAAAGGTTTTCTTCTCAAAAGCCTAGATTTTAGACTGGGTCTTTACAATGAAACCTTGCAGGTAGCTCTCTATCAAACCAACAGTTAATATCTGTCCTGCTGGCAATTTAGCTGATGGCTACTGCTAAGTCCAAGAGAAGGTCTACTCAGCAATGTGGAACCTGGGAAGAAAGCATCAGTGCCAACAACTAACTCGAACTTATTATTTCTCCAGACATGAGAAGACATTCTTCAACGGATTTTCTACCAGAGACAGAGATACAAAACCCAAAGAGCACCATATGTTAAACTTCAATATTGGTTTTGATCAAAATCACTCTGGGGAGAGCTGATCCAGTCAAATTGCATTTGACTGCAGTAATGCCATAAACCTTGAAGCAAAACGTAGATTTCTGTAGTGTTCTTAAGGGATGTAAGAACTATATAGAAACTGTGCTGCCATTTCCCAGATAGAAAGAGTAAAGAATACTAATGGCAGTGTAATCTGTACACTCTCATACATGATTGATTCAGTGGCTAGCCTTTGTGCCTGTAAGAATTAAGGTTAATTCATGCTCGATTTTGGGAGAGTTCACTCATAGAAAATCAACTGGATTTGAACGGTGATAAGCTGATTAAACAAAACGGAAGAACAAAAGAAAACAGATTTGTAATAAAGGGTTATCAGCATTTGCTTTGAAAAAACAAATTAAGGGAACTAACTAGAAAAATCAACTGGATTGAGGAGGTCAGCTATCTGAATATGACGGAGGCCTTGAAATCCTTGAATCCCAGGTATCAAACCTTTTGGTATTCCAAAGGAGAAAAAGGGAGAGAAAGGCTTTCAAGAAGACAGACTTGCCATTTTATCCTGTGTGAATGTACGACTAACAGTTAAATGGCTTTTCATGAAAACATACAGATTTTTAAAAAGCCTAAAAGCAGGCACAATGAAGAGGTCAAGAAAAGAAAAAACTGTGAGAATTGCTATAACAGAATGCCAGGAAGACCTCTCAGTCCAAACACAGTATTTACCTGGTTTTGATAGTTTCATAGATTGTTGGGTGCTCTAAGTAGGGAAGGATCAGGAAAAGAGCCACTGAGGTTCCCATTCAGCGAGAAGAGTATTTTTGGAAGGATAATCCAAGTACCAAAGGAAACTTCTGACAGTATTTTTAGTAAGGGCATTAATGTTTACTATGGTATAAGAGGAAGGGGGTAAATGGTGAAAAAAAAGTAAGATACACAAGGGTACAGAAGAGGAAACCACCAAAAAGTGAAATAAAAACTTTAGGGGCTATTAAACAGTTAAAGCCAGAGTTTTGAAATAAAAAGGCACACAAAATTGGACATCACTAAGATGTTTGTTTTAACTAGGTGAGTAGTAAGTAAAGTAAAAGAGAAGAATTTTCTACAAGCCTATAAAACTTACTTCAGTGGCATGGAGACAAAGAACGCTTCCCTTCAAATTTCCTTCTAAAGCCCGAAAAGCACTGGAAAAATGTGACAAAATTTAGTACAGGTGGAACACATGGTAGCTTGTGACAGACTAACTGAAGAGATTACTTCATCAGATAACATTCTCCAAATGCTGTAGATCTCATTAATCAGGATTTTAGCAGAGTATTCAGCAGTGTCACATGGGACACTGTTAGCTAAGCTGCAACTAGCAGAGGAATTTAGAGGTAGGTGAGCATCTGGTTTAAGGGGAGACAACAGTAGAACTCCTGAAAAAATTAAGTGATTATTTGAGGGTCTTAAAAAATCAGTCTTGGAGCTGATCTTATTAAACATTTCAACCATTAACTCTGTCATTAGAATTAGGAACAGTTTGCTAAAACGTAATGCAGGGGGAATACAGATACCAGAAGAGAGGACACAGATACTGCACAGAAATACCGAGATGCTCTGAAGAACTGAAGTAACAGGACAAAATTCATAAAGCCACAACTCAAGGTCATGTACTTGGGAAGTACAAGAAGTATCCTGGTATGCTTATGCACTTCTTGGTGAAAATTGCCAAGGAGAAGGACCAGGGAGTTTTAGTTTATTACAAGATAATTATAAAGCATGAACGGGATCCAGGTGCAAAGAGGCAAATGTGATACTTAGCTCCAGGAGACACCTATTTGCAATAGGGACAAGACAGCAATGGTATTGCTGAACAGAGCTCTGGTAATGCATAAAAACAAATGCCACGTACCATTTTGATCACTATGTTAAAAGATGGGTGTCATATACAAGAGGTACTCAAAAAAGACAAGTAAAGACACTGGAAAAAGTAGATTGTATTTACTCTGGAAATCGGGAGAAGGATCTCAGATCAATACTAAACTACACATGTGCCCTTCACCAGTCCACTCGTCATGAAAAGTTGGTGTTTTAATTTTTTTAAAAGATAAGAGCTTGTGGATAATGGACATACATAGGGAAAAAAATATTAACACACAATTGAAAAAGCAGAAATTAAGCTGAAAACTGGACATCACAAACTGAAGCCTGCAGCACAGAAGGAATCAACTCTCACTTTATATGCTTAACCCTTAGAACAATTTAGCTGTACAGCAAAGACCAAAATGCAAATGGCCATTTAATTTTATTTTTTATCTTAAGAGCTTAAATTTCAGTCATTCATTCCATATTATTTGAAAAAAATTGTGATCAAATGTTTCTTCAACGTAAAGATGCATCTACTATTCCTAAAAAAGATATCACCATCAGAGAATCATATATGCCAGTAAATCAGTGAGCTCATACAAAAAAACCCACCAAAAAACCCAAACAAACAACAAAAAAAAACCCCACAAACAAACAAACAACAAAACAAACAAACTTTTTTTTAAAAGGGCTAAAAAAAAAAAAAAAAAAAGGCCTCTAGCAATCATCCCCACCTTTCCAAAGAACTCTGCACCACAATTTTACAGCTGACTGCCTTTCTGGCAAAGCTATTACACCTGAGCAAATATGACACAAAGTGACAATACAATTATTCCAACCAGTGATTTAGCACAAGTAGAAAACCATAAAGATATCGAGCCCCAAACTTCTTTGCAGGTCGTCTGCATATTCACCCTCCAAAGGTAAGGTGTAAAACACAGCAACTGGGGTTAACTTTCTTCCTTCAGCAGCTCAGGGCAACAGCTGAGAGAGGAACAGTTCCCCCTTTAGCAGAGCAGCCCTCTCATTAAATTGCACTCTTATTTCATAGGGTTGTAACTGTGAAGCCATGTAGATTATGTTCCTGAAACCCGAGTGCTAACACCAACAGATAAAATGCATCAAATAACTCCTGGCTTACTGTTCTTCTGCCTCCGCAGGAAAAGAAAACCAAAAGCAATAGTTACATTCAGATAAGAGTAACTGAGAATTCGCGCACAAAGTCTCAAACTCCCTAAAGCAAGGCTCAGTCCCGTAAAAGTCCACAATACATTAATATTAATATCATTAATTATTTACTATATCTCCTATAGTATTAGCTTACCAGCTCCACCAAGCAGCTGACTATATAAGAAGTAATGAAACATGGGCCAAGAGTTAACCTTACACAGGAACCTAGGATCCTCTTGTAACAGTACAGTACTTAGGCTTCCTTCTCGTGTACAAATAAATAACACACACACACTCACTTTGCCTTCAAATGATACGTAAAGTACAATAAACTTGTTTATAGTTCTTCCTATTCAATGTAACACAATAGTCACTACAAATTTACCAATTTTTTGAAATAAAGCAGTGTCTTTACATTGATAGTAGCATTGCAATGAACACTGGGCAAGGAAAATGAAGAAACTCAACAGTAGTAATTACTAAAATAATACCACACAGGCAAAGTAATGCGTAAGGAAGCAATTTAAGCAGAGTTAAATATGAATGATATTCAAGGTATGACCAAAAAAGTAGACTTTTTAAAAAAATTAAGGTTCAGCGTGGTATGAGAAAAAGAGGATGAAGGAAAGAGAGGCCAACACCAAGTACGAACAGTTACTGCTGCACCAAGTTTAGAGGCATATCAACAAATTAGCCATGTATAAGCTCAGACTTTCAGGCTTAGTGAACCTGTGAAATCTACCAAAATTAGCCAAAAAGCTGCTCGGCAGGTCAGCCTTTAATGCGCACTTCTCTGGCAATATATTCCTCTGAGGAAAAGGAGAACAGTTGTGAAGGCTTTCCATTCCACGAAACATTCATTTCCAGCACAAATCATGAAAAGCAAGTGTTAAGATCTTTTCTCCTTCCCTGCGGGGCAGCCGCACTGATGGCAAAGACACAGACTTGGGTTCCAGGAAGGACATTCTGCCTAAAGCCAAAACCCGCTGTTTTACTCACACGCACACACGCCAATCCAACGGAAGGAGGGGAGCACCCGGGCAGATTTTTTCTGAGCAGCCGAATAAACTATTAGTTCTGAGGGCAATTTTACTCTCGACTTACTTCCAAATGAAAGGGGAAAAAAAAAAACCCAAAAACAAACAACCCCAAACGGAACACCGACGAGTGGGAAAACAAAACCAAACACACACAAAGACATCCCCCCCCAAAAAAACAAACAAACACCCACAAACAAAAAAAGACACCGCGCACACAAACACCCACACCAAACCAACGAACAAACAACAACAGCTTGGCTTCGTAGTGCAAAGTTTGCTGCTTTGGGTTCGGCAGCAGATCCCCCCCCCGGGTCTACAGAGAGAGCGACCCCGCAAGGAGCAAGAGCCGCTCTCGGCGCGGCTTCCCGGAGCAAAGCCGGTGAACCCCCCAACAGCAGCGCCCCGTGCTCAGCGCACACGGCTGGCCCAAACAACCAACGGCACAGGAACGGCCAGAAAAATACCTTCGCGCATCAGAGCAGGGCGCCCACGACAGCTCACCTCCCGCTCGGCATCGCGGCCGCGGGTGCCGCCGGTGCCGGTGCCGCGGGGGGGGCTGTGCCCGCGGGCGCGGAGCGGGGCGGGGCCGGGCACAGCGCAGGGACCGCGGGGCTCCCCCCGCCCCGACCGCCGCTCCGGTCCTCACCACCCGGAGGGGTGCGAGGCGCTCTCCGGGAGCCCTCCCGGCAGCTGGCGAGGGACGCAGCCGCTTACGCTTGTTTATGAGATCATTTGACAGGACAGCAGTAATCTCTTTAAAGCCCTTCTCAACACAACAATGCCCGCGCGTTAAGCCGACGTTACCCGAAATAAGGGTGCCCGATGCGATCGGCCAAGAGCTAAGACCTCACCACGCTTTGAAAAACATTTCAGTCTTTTTTTTTTTTTTATCGTCATTAAACAGCATCCACCGAAACTCCCGTTTGTGAAAATAGCCTGCACGGACTTGCAACGCAGATCCCGAGAGGCTGCACAGGCATCTCATCAAGTTTATTAAAACTTGAATGATTAATAAGAACAGGCGGGATTTCACACTGAGCACCCAACCTCTCCAGTGCCTCCATCTCTGAGGAACCCAGTAAACCTGCCTGAACTGGGTTGAGCTGTGACCAGTAACAGCTGCGGCTGCAAGTTCCAGCATGAGGCAGTGAAATGTCATTGCTGAACTTACTGTGAAACAGAGAAAACGCTGTGACAGGATTTCAGACCTTCTCAGCAAGGGATGGGCACCAGTTAAATGTGACTGGTCTGGAAATAAAAGCTGGTGGTTCTCTTCTAAAAGGTTTTTGCGGCCAAAGCAAACTAACTTCAGAAGTTCTGGGACTATTTCCTGCTATATTGTGGTCCCTGTTATTAAAAAGTGTCATTTTTGTTCAAAATGAGTATTTTTTTTTGTCAGGGTACAGGGTGAGACTAAATAGGATCTCACAACAAAAGATTTATATGGGGAAATAATACCAGAGCGCATCAGTAATTTGAAAACACCTGTTGGGACTACAATTACTCATCAGCTCTTTTAAAAAACCATACAGAATTACTGCAGAACTGTCTAATGCTACCAGTGCTCATACACAACAAGCCCTACTTGCCAGTGAGACTTCAAATCTTCCTTTCTTTGAAAAGAAGCTCACAAAACTATAATTGAGACTCATCAGAACGAGCATTTTCTTTATGCTGCAAGATCAAAGATATTATTGAGACCTGAAAACTGAAAAATTGTAAAAATAAAATAAAAAAAATAATTAATCCCCTGAGATATATATAGTAAAAGGCAGTGTAATGATTCTTTCCCAGTCTAGGTGTATATATTTAGTTTTTTCTACTACCTATGAGTAAGCTTTACCTTTCCTGTGACACTCACCTGTCCATAACACAAGCCCCAAGCACACACTTCTGGAAGGGTATCCAGTACTCACACATTCTCAAAATGCCAAGACCAGCTCCTCGTAAATCGACAGCACAGGATCTCTGAGACAGAATTTCTTTCTCCAACAACAAAAGAACTACTGGCAGAAAGGACTATCCAAGAAAAACTGCCGCAGAGCAAGAGAAGAGACTGCTTCAGTGCTGACATGTATAATAAATATTTTATGCACTACAAGAACATTATTGTTGTTACTTTCATATTTTCTCAGAGCATTATCAAAAGGAACTAATTCACCTTATGGTCTGCAGTACTTGGGTGCTTTGCATGAGGAAGTTATTTTGGAAGCCTGAAAATCTGACCAAAATGGCAATGATTGACTTGAATGGTGCTCGTTAATTTCCTTCTGTGATGATTCTGTATCTCACGAGTGAATGTGTCTGAAACATATCCAGGGTCATTGCTTCGCAGAGGATCTTCCCTGCAATCAACTGATGAGCACACCGAAGTCTTCTTGAAATGTACTTACACAGTTACAGTGCAGCGTGGAGAAGACAAAAACACAGTATTACCAGACTCCAAGGTGTATTTCTCTGCACTCAGGTGTCTGGGAAATAAATTGCACTTTCATAAAAAGCAGGAACTAAGGTCCCACTATAGCTTCACTGGCCTTATCCCCACCGGTCATTTCCAGGATAGTGTACCTGTCCTAGGTATGCCAGCTCAACACACCACTGTCCACGACAGACAGATCTTCTGACCTACTGTACAGCTCTGATTCTGCTCACAGTTAGGTGTGGATACAACAGGTTGAGCCTTTAAAAATATATACTTGCATAAAGTGGCTTCCCATCTTCCAGCTATTTTAAACACTTTACATGACATAAAGATCATTGGAAATTATGGAGCTTGTCCTCCCAAACACATTCCTGGGCATACGAAGGAGAAGGTGACTGAGATCAGTCAGGCTGGATTTACCAAAGCTAAATCGTGCCTGACCAACCTGACTGTGATAAAATGACAGAAATAATAAAATGGTAAAAAGTGGATGAGAGGACAGCACCTGTCATTTCTCTTGACCTTCTCAAGACTTTCATAACTGTCTTCCACAACATTTTTGCATCCAGGTGAGGATGGCACAGCCTAAATGGGTGAACAATTGAAAAAGGGGTGAACTAAAAAACTGTTTGAGAGATGGGGCTCAAATGTGGCGGAAGGAGAAACACCAGGCATAAGCTGAAGCAATAACATAGGGATATAAGGAATAGCTTTTCCCCTCGAGCAGGGGCAAGCAGTGCAGCAGGCTGACAGTGAGGCTGTGCAGTCTCTGACCTCAAAGGTTTTCGAGACCCAACTGAACAAAGCCCTGAAGAGCTTGGTGTGACCGCAGACCTGGCCCTGCTCTGCACTGGAGGGTGAACCACAGACCTCCCAAGGTTCCTTTCCAACATGAATTTTCTGTAATTCCTTGTCTTGCCTCCATGTAAGTCACCTAAGCAGACAGCAATTTCTTTCTTTACTGAGTCATTGCTAAATACAGTTGAGAACTGGTAGCTACTGCTTAGGAAACAAATTCTGTGTCACGTCTTAAAGTTACCAACATACGTACTTCCAGTTAAAAGCAACACCAGAGGTGTACAAAGCAGTTAAAATATTCATGATTTTGTGTAGTTCAGTTGAGGCAAATGAAACTACTTGCAGCTTTCCACTGTATGGATGTGTGTATGTCTTGCAACGTAAGGAGCAACATAAGGAGTATAAGAAGGTTGTTGGAATTACACTAGACAAAACACAGAATCATTTTATGCATGATCTGGTGCGATGTTTTTACTGTCTGGAAAGCAGCACGTTTGCTGCTCTAGAAGGCAGAGAATACAGACAGCAAATCAGTAACTGCGATCAAACTGATTCCGGGGAGGGAGAAGAATTAAGTTATTCCTGGGCTACTTGTTGTAATTTCAGTTTAGTTGATTGGAAGTTGAAGATTTGTCTGTTCTGTAATTCCCTGCAAAGTTTATAATAAAATGCTGTCTGCCTCTTAACTCCAGCAATACCAGCAGGCCCATTATAATGTGCCACCGGACGTTCAAAAAAGACCATTCTTCTTCCACAGGAAGAGAACTGAAGTACTAGGCTGTAAAAAAACTAAACACAATTTGCACAGAGGCAAACATCTTCACTGACTCTGCTTGTGCCTTTTTCAGTGCTTTTGTCACCAAGGGGGAAAGATGTAAAGAAACACTATCAGAGCTGACTGTGTAAGGAACTGGGAAGGCTGGAGCGTGTTCTGCAGAGACCTGCCCATCTGTTCACAGGGAGGGATTACATTAAATCCCATTGAGATTTCATATTCACAAATCCAGGAGGAGCAGTAATTGGTTTACTGTAGTTTGTTAGATTCATAATTTTATCACAAATTCCTCTCAAGGCAAGTTCATTCACAGTATTAATTTTTCTCCCTTTTCAACGGCTCATTTGTTCATCAGCACAATAAATATTATGTGAATGAAAATCACGGGAAATGGCTATTCTGTGCTCCAGTGCTTTATTAAAAGGTATCTATTTCACACCTCCCCCCCCCCAAAAAAAAATTCATAAAGCTAATTGTATCCGCATTTACACAGTTCCTATCAGAAACGTTATCTAAGACTCTTTAAAGAGCATCAACCCACAGCCCTGACTAGATGCAAACAATTGGATATATTCCATATACAGCTGCAAAGACTGACATAAACATTTATATTCATGCCGGTTCATCTGTGCTAGGATTAACAGTGAGCAAAGCTGGCCAAGGACACCTATTTAAAGAACCAGGAGGTTTAAGTAGATGGGACCAGCACAGTAACTTCTCATCTAAAGGACAGCACAGCTAATGGCTATGTAACCTGTAATTCTTACTGCAAGGGAAACATTCTGGGCCCAATCCCACCTTGTCCTGCCGCTGACATTGTGCTTTGATGTGTTAGGAGCCTTTGGGTGCAGGTCCTCGGAATACTTGCACAAAACTATCAGGAAAAGGACTCTGCGAAAGCACGTGAGGGCTTTGCACAGACCAGGATTTGGCCAACGTACCCATGTTCACAGCCTGGTGTGGAAAGGAGTGTTTTTCAACAGCTCCAAGGCTCGCTGGGGTGAAGCAGAAGGAAGAGTCCGCAGTGCAGAACGTGGCCAGGCTGGCAGTCCTGAACTGAAACAAAATTTCAGGGAAATAGGGGGAATTTTTAATTCCTAAATCAAAATCTCAGAGTTGAAATGCTCCTCTTTCACACAGTAACTCTGTGCTGCTGGCAGACCCCAGATGCTGCTGCAGTTTGATCTTCACATTTCCCCGCTATCTCAAGCTCCATCTCCGTGCAGACTCAGAACTTAGTCCCATCAATGCTAAGAAACATAACATTTTCCACCTTAGGCCAAGTGAAATTCAGATACTAAGGGCCTAGATGTAAGTCTAAGGGGTCGCCCTGACCCTAAAGCATGACAATAGGCTTTCTTACACACCACCTCCCACAGCCTCACTCCCACATCCCACACCCTTCACGAAATTACTACTAAAGGTTTCTATCACAACTCAGCCAGGCAAGGGATGAAGGTGCCCATGATCCTCTGCACAGGAACTTAAAGCAAACTCAAGTCTTTCCAGACCAGAAGTAAACAAGAAGGTTCCACCTGTTTTGCAGGGAATTGCTCTGAACACCAGGATAATAACAATTCTGGCAGAGACACTCCTCACCTCTGCTGCTGAATCCCTGCCAGCAAAGCAGGGTTTACCGGGCAGCAAAACCAGATTAAAGGATAACTCCTCTGTAGCCTGGTGATCAGGCTGGTTAATGTAAAATGCAGAGAAAGTCCCAGGACAGAATCCCCTTCTGCTGGCATGTTTTAAACAGAAAACGTGAGCTCTGCTTAACCCTTGGAAGAAAGAGGATAAAAATTGATCCCCAAAGCAGCAATCCAGTGGGTGGGCACAAAGCTCTCCTTCCCTCAGCCCTGACAGAGAGGATGCTGCCCAGGTACACTCATCCTACCCGGGGTCACTGTGCTGTGGCATCTGATGTCATGTTTACAGTGCCCAGCATAGTGTAGCAGAGAAACTCTGAAGCTGAGCAGGCTGCCCAGGGCAGTGTGTCCGGATGCTGAGGCTACCTACAGCTGCTCAGTTGCAAGGTTTATAAAGGCAGGCACGGTGCCATCCTAGGCTGTTAGGACCAACACATCCTAGTGAGCCTCGCTATACACAGATGGGTTGTTAAAATTCTCTTACTATTTGACAGGGGCAGAAGAATGTAGCAAATTGCGTCCAAAGAAGGGCAACAAAGCTGGGGAAGGGTCAGAGGCTCAGGGAAGACCTTTCATTCTCAACAGCTCCTTGGAAGGAGGTTGGAGCCAGGTGGGGTGGGCCTCTTCTCCCATGGAAGAAACAATAAGACAAGAGGAGATGGCATCAAGTTACACCAGGGGAGGTTTAGGTTGGACATGAGGAGAAATGTCTTCCCTGAAAGGGTTGTCAAGGATGGCCCAGGCTGCCCAGGGCAGTGGTGCAGTCCCCATCCCTGCAGGGGTTTCAAAGCCATGGAGATATTGCTGAGGGACGTGGTTTAGTGGTGACCTGGCAGTGAGGGATTAACAGCTGGCTTCCATTATCTTGAAGGTCTCTTGAACCCAAAATTTATTCTGTGATTCGATGAAATACAGCAAATATATATACACATGTATATATGTATATAAATATTAAAAATATTCATAGAGAGATATACACACATATATTAAATAGTGCTAGTAAATGCATATATTTTACACAATGGTGTAAGAGTTTTGCAGCTTTCAAAGACTGGAAGCACCTCTTTTGACCCGTCTAAGCCTACCCACATTTGGAAGACTGATCAAGATGGAAGCACTTCAAGCACGAGACAGTCCCAAAATACTCAAGTCGGTGTCAAACAATAAACAGGAATTATAGTTCTCTCTCTTCTTTCTCTCTGTGAATGTAATGGCTGTGAGAGGTGTCTGAAGAGCTCTCCTTGCTAACACAGTAGTGACAACCCACTGTAACATCCAAATGGCATGGTCTTGGCCTAGAAACATCTCTGCAGTTCAGATGCCTACGCCCTACAGTTACTGACAACAAGCAAAGAAAAAAAAATACCAGCTTTGAAAACAGGTTTCCTCTGTAAACAACTATTTGCCAAAGCATGAAACCAACAGCTTCACAACCACACGACAATGGCTTGGCTTCCACTCACTACTATGGCAATGATATGAGTGGCTTAGCTACAGATAAAGAACGTTTTATTCCTGCTCCACTTGAACCCAACTTATCTGGCATTGCATTCTGCTTCCTCCTCATGAGGTGAGCTGACAGTAAGCAGCAGGGAAAACAAAACAAAAAAAAACCCAAACCAAAATACTGAAATGATTTGCCCATCCTTCAGCCGTAAAAGGACAAAGAAATACATCACACAAAATTAAATGCCCTTTGTAGGAAAGGGGTATTTTATATCCCAATATTAGTTCTCACGAGGGACCTGCCATCTCCTCATCTAGCACTTTTGGAAAAGCTTGTCTGGGGGATTTCTCTAATTTCTCAAGCAATAAACCAAAAATTGCACTAGGACTTTTTGGTGCATTTGGTACCAGAGGCTACTCCCTCTGGTACTTTCTTCCATACTCTGCTCACTGTTTCCAGCTGCCACACTCGGTATATTTTGTCAGTTATGTGCTTTTTAGTACCTGAAAGTCTGTTCTTCAAAGTGTTATTATTTAAAGGTTTATCACTCACAACTAAATTTTTTGAAGGGTAAAAGGCTCTTCTTTGGAGCCACTGCTTTAAAGCTCTGTGTGACCATCAAAAAGCACTACAGCATAACACACTATACATATAGTACCATATAGTACAATACACAGCAAATTTACTTTTATCAAACTACTACACAATGGTTTATATTATTCCTGTTCGCATAGCCCTGATCAGTAGTTATTACATAGTGAAGCTTTACCAAAAAATAATAATTCCACAACAAGAAAAAAAGTACTTTCTGCTAGCCAACCTGCATTGATTTTCCACCAGGACACAATGGCAACCTCCATCCAGTCATTGACAGTTCTTTCTGGATCCTCATAAGAATTCCACTTCAAACAAGAACCACTTTATTCCTGTAGTTCTATGCAGCACATATCTGCAAGTTAACTGAGGACTGTAAGTCAACTGCATGCTGGTTCCTTGTCAGTCAGGGCTAATTCCCACAGATTAGAGAAGGAAATCCTTACAGTCACCCAGGTCCTAACCCCTGCTGTTACAGAAGAACATTCTATTTCTTCCTAAACCATCTTTTAAAAGAAGGGAGGGGGGGAAGAAAAGAATTGCTCATTCATTATTACTACCTGCCCAAAAGTATCAGAGGAGAGAATTAAGACCACCAATCTTTCACTGTGAATTAGTTGCCAGACCACCTACCACCAACACCGTGTGTGTTTACCCTTATTAACTCCATGATCACGTGGTTATTTGTTTTCAGTAACAAATCCACAACCACAAATCCCTCCCCTCTGCTTTTCTCGTGTCCTTATGCAACTGCTCTCCAAGGAACACTGAGCACTGTTACTCTGAAGAAGAGGTTTTGAAACACTGTAGAAAACTGTCTGAGTTGGAAAATCTAGCTCATTCTTTTGTTCTTCACCACAAAATGAAGATTTTTCCCTAAACTCAGAGAAGTATTTGCCCTCTTGATTCCTTGATAGCTCTAGATGAAGTCTCGTTCCCAAAGTCTATGGGCATCACTTGGCAGAGGTCTCCATTCTCTTACTTGAACACAAACTTGAGCTGTTTTAGACTTTGTCCACACCTTCACCACTTCCTCACCTACTTCAGTTCTTCCCTTCTCTCAATTTATTTTTCCCTCAGAAGACTTAAATTCTCACTTGAGAGCTTCCAAGAAAAAGATGATGTGCTCCTTTGCCCACCTCAAATACACACACCCACAAACTGCAAACAGCCCATCACACACACCTGCCTGAGAGCTGACAGCAGAGAAGAATTACTCGCATTGCTTCAAACCCACTTTCCTCAGGGCAGAATAAAGGGTGAGTTTCAATGCACTTTTATCAGCCTTTCAGAAAAGCACCAACTGCCATGACTCCGAGGCTGCTCTTTTGGATCACAGTATTTTGATTTACTTTTTCTTCTCTGAGTAAGTGTGAATATTTAGGATGAGAGTCTTAAAATATAACTAGGACTTCACAGTTCTGCAATTCTGAGTCTCTGCTAATATTAGACTCTTGAGGATTTAAAAAACCCCCAAAAAGCGACGCTGCTATCAGTTCAACACAATGACAGCACTGCCATTTTTTACAATGCTGAGGCATGTACAATAAGTGAGCAGGGAGCAAATAATTACCTTTCTAGTGCCAACGAGCTTATTGTGCACATGGCTGGAGCAGACTGACTTGTGCTAAGAGGAGCTGAAAGGATGCAGGTGTTCTGGCTTCTCCACAGAGCCCATGGCAAATCACAGAGCGCTGATTCTTTCCTAAAGTTGGCAGTATTTGCTTCTTAAAATGCTCTGCACAGATGGTATTTATTTACCATTGAAAATTTTTGATTGTTTGGATATGTATCATGGGGTAGAAAAAAAAATGTACAAAGTGTATATAAAATATTTTTCTTCACGTTTCTTACCCAAATGAGGAAGGAAGATTGTAACCACTCCATGCCTTCAGCTTTACCTCTTAGAATCATTTCTATGTTAATGTGCTATTATGTGATAGACTTTGAGCAAGGGTCAAGTAGCTCTTAGAAGTACGAACACTGTGAAGTATTGTGAAAGTTAATGGAAATATATTTAAAGGAGATTGAAAAGAACAAAAGTGGATTAAGAATACCTTTAAGTATTCCCCAAATTCATTTTTATGTTGAGTCAGGTCTTATAGGAAATAAGATAAAATATTTCAGATGGACCTGAGATTTTTTTTTTTTGGTATTATATATAAAGGACTATTATGATTAACAAGCTAGTTTAAAATCCGTTACTAGGCTAACCCCCTTATCCCTTTTCTATCTCCATGTGTTGCTCTCCATCCCATTCCTAATTTTTAGGCTGAATTATTCCAGAGCTAGATGAAACACCTCCAGAGAAAAGCACAGCAGTAAGCACTGTCAGTGTTTGACTGAATCAAATAACTGTTAGGAACAACCACTCCTACAGTTAAGAAAAATTTGTCTCCAGGCATATGCTGAGCCTAGAAGAGGAATGAATAGCAAGGAGGCAGGTTTTCCTTATGCTTTGGTGATTTTCTGCCTGAAACCTCAATACCTGCAAGCATTGCATAGGTTGCGCTACCAGAGAATAACTGTTTAGGAACATCTTTGTTAGGCCCTCTTAGATGAGACAAGAAAAGGAAGGAAGGAAGGAAGGAACCTGTGCCAATGCTCTACTGTCAGTGCTAGTTTTCATCACTAATTTGCCTTTATTTTTGCTTTCTCTCATGCTACCATATGTATACTTGCAGAACAACTACACTGTCCTCTTCAAACCTCTCCTTCACTCTGCTGCCGTAATTGCCAAATGCAAGTGGACAGATGGAGAACACGGTTTTGTAATATATTTTCTTTACTAATATTTATATTTTATCATGAAAATATAATTCAGAACATGGTCCAGATGTCGACAATGCCTCTTCTCTCTCCCTTCTAAATGCTAATTATGCTCACGTAATTTGTCTTAATCAAAATAGCTTCCTTGCTTTAAGCTTAATTCTTTCTTATCCACATTGTCTCCCTTCTTTCCAACTCTCCTGGTACTTTCCCTTCCTGTTAACTCTTCTTTCTCCATTCTCTGTATATCCACACCAATCCTTCAATTAGTTCCAAGTCTCAGTGATGCACCTCTGTTCCCCCTTTCTTGCTACTTCCAAACTCCCCAGCTCCTGTTTTCTCTGTGCCTACCCACCAGTTCCTGCCCCTTGCTCTTTTCCTCCTCCTGTCTCTGGAACACCTCTTCTCTCTTGGGACCTCTTTCTTCTCTGCTGTGCTATTTTCTCCTCAGGTACTTGGATGATCTGCTTCTCTTTCTCCTCCTGTCCTCTTCTCTGCCATCCGATTGATTGGCTGTCTCTACCTCGCTCTTGTGTGTTCTTCCCCTCGCTGACTCTTTTGAGGGCCCTTGGAGCAATTCTTTCAGCTGTTGCAATAATCGGCTTTTCCCAAACTCATAGAATTTCCAAACTTGACATTCAGCTGCCCGTTACTTTTTCTGCCTCCACAGACAAATACAAAGTACCGTTCAGAGCATGTCATTCCCATGTATTTCCTTCCTGGTCCACTTCCACCTCCTGTGATTCTTATCCACTGGGCAGAAGCACCTGTGGAGACTAAACTATCACAAGTGTGCCAGCATCTGGAAGCAGCCCCATATCTGATTGAGGAAGGTCAGGGTTCCTCCAGACCTTTTTTTCATCACAGATTCCAGGTTTTTTGACATTCTGGGGAAACAGATATACAAATCTCATCCTGAAGAGCTGTGACTGCTGGGTAGGAGACTTGAATTTACTCCCAGACTTACAGAATCACAGACTGGTTTGGGTTGGAAGGGACCTTTCAAGGCCATCTAGTCCAACCCGCGCAGGGAGCAGGGTGGGTCTTCAATCAGAGCAACCTCACCTGGAATGGTTCCAGAAATGGGGCATCAACCACTTCTCTGGGCAACCTGGGCCAAGGTCTCACAACCCTCAGGGTAAAAAATTTCTTCCTTATGTCTAATCCAAATCTCCCCTCTTTTAGTTTAAAACCATCACCCCTTGTCCTTTCAAAACCAGGCCCTGATAAAAAGATGAGAACAATCTTTCTTATAGGTCTGCTTTAAGCACCAAAAGGCTGCAATAAGGTCCAGATGAAGATGACATTTCATTCCCTTCTACTGGTCCAGCCTAGATCAGATAGGATTCTGATGTAAAGGACGTAATGCTGACAGTCTAGCTTGGTGAAAACAATCTGTCCAAAAACGGACTTCAGGGCAATGCTTTATGAGCACATAAGTTCATGCCTATGCAGCTGCTCTGCATCTCTCAGAAACAGAAACCATCCAGTAAGAAACTGGAGGGACTGCTGAACTCTGACCAATGTCTGTCCTGTCCCCAGTGTTCACCACTAGCTACCTGCCAACAGCAGCAGAATACTTTAGAAGACCATTTTCAACTATGTGCTGAAAAACATCCTGGGGGGGAAAAAAAGAAGAAAAATAAAAACCAATGCAGCAGCAAATGATTCTAGGTCTGTATCATTCCTGTTGCTGTTCAGGCTTTTCACTGCCAAAGAGCTGATCTTGCTACTGGAACAGCACAAAAAGGAGACACACTTGGTGTGGGATGCCAGGTTCAAGTGTGCAGCTGATTCAGGATGCCTCCTGCCCCACCCAAATAAAAAAAAATAAGAAGGAGAGTAAGGAATAACCCATGAGCAGGCCATGCCCTAAGCACAAGGTGAATTAACACTGAAAACAGTGCTCTTGTAGAAACCAGATATTCTGTTTCCTAAGGAAGACATACAGGGAGACAAAGTCGCTGGAAAGGCTCATGGTCTCCAGTACCTCCCACTCAACCTGGTCAATCTCATGATAATCATGGAATCAAGTTAGCCCAGGGTAGAGTGGTAATCACTATATAATGTCCTCAATAGACAACTCAAAAGAGGGGAATCTATCTAAATAATGTCCTTGCTAGACTTGGTTGTAGGCTGCGACATTACCGGGTCAACACCAAATACAGGATAGCAAAACCAGCTCAGCTACAAAAGAATACAGATGATTCTGCAGATTTCTCTGGTGCTCATCTATTATCCGTTGCATCTGAGAGATGATTAAGAATGGTAACAAATTATATTCAATAAACTTAAAATGTGAAATATTGGAACTGTTTTGCATTCTTGCTGATAATTATAACTGATCTCAAAGATCAGACTGTTACCAATCTTCATATAATAAGACAGCAGCTCATTAATGAAGAAAAATTGATTTTTTTTTCATTATACTGAATTATAATTATACAGAAATAAATACTCTATTGTTATACATTCAGAATAAAACATATTTTTGATTCAATGTCGACATCTTAATCTGTATTTCTTCACTTGCACCCTTTTGGCTGAAATGTCACATCCACTTTTTTGAATCACAGAGATACATTTAATTCTCAAATAGCAGAATTAACATCCAAGTGAATTTTCTCATCTAAGATCATTCTGTGATCTACACCTAAGTATTCTTTTCAAGGGAGAACAGCACTTCATTTTGTGATTTACACAAGTTGGATACCCGACATTTACCTTCAGTGCAACTAAACTTGATTAATTTTAAATCTTAATACTATTAGGAACTGAAGATCCTGCTGAGTATAACTTGAGACAAGTAAGAAATAATGCTCATAGAAAGGAAATAGGAATATAGATCCATTCATGACAGAATGGATCTATGGATTGAGATTTAGAATGGATTTAGAAACCTCATTTCTAAATACTCATACATTTTTCATAAGGGAGAGCGAAGAAATATATTCATTTCTACAAAAACAGAAAAAAGACCCTCTAACAAAAGTAAGTGATGCATGAGCCTATTCTTTGCAAAGCCACACGTTAGGGTTCAGCTGGTTTTCCCCAGGGACATTTATTTACACTGGGGAGATAAACTATTTTGATAATTCAGAAAAACTGTAACCACCTCTCCACCCAAATTCACTTTTAGGTTGAGTCATGAAAAATGTAAATCAGGAATTGAATTTTCAAGATCATAAGCACTGAAATAGCGCACTTCACCAAAGATCTACAGGTAATTTTGGCTGTAGCAGAATTTGCTTTACATTGTATGTTATTTTAAGCTGTCCAACTTGATTATGACAATCTTCTATTCTTTCTATGAAGTGCCACATTCCCGTTCTAGCATATGATATGATGAAGGCAGGTCCCTTCTCCCTGGGAATTCCCTTTGCCATAGTGGCACCCACAAGCACAGTTTCAACAAAGAACTTCCTTCCTAACACAGATGAGTTAAGTTATCTCTGCGACAGCTGCTGTCAGTACAGGTAGCAAACTTTCGTTCAGCATAAAAAAAAAGGAAAGAGGTGTTTTCTTTCCTTCGCAAGAGTAATCACCCAGTGATGATATGCTGCCTTAACTGGCTCCACAAAAAAACTTTGGCTGTTTTGACTGCATGATTTATATTCCCTATTGCCAGTTAAGTTCCTTCTAGATTTGCTGTTCATTACCTGGAACCCATCAAATTTTCCTCCACAGTGCTGTTTTACGGACCACTCAGCTTCACAAATCAAAGACAGTCATAGTGAGGAATAGAGGTTGACTTTTTTCCCCCCTAGAGAACAAGAAGTTCTCTTTGTGAAGATTCAGAACTTCCATCTTCACAACATAAAATACCAGTAATCAAAACAGGCACGAACAGTATCCAGCAAGGTCAAATGAGCTCAAAACCAGGACACATAGAGCTTGCCACAGCTGGAAAAGCCTATGTCACTGCAAGACTTGGGGGGGACCAAACAAGCGTATGTATCCCCTCAGACCTGACCAAGGCTCCCACATTGACTCCTCTGCTTTGTTTAAGGAGCAGATGAAAATCTGCAGAAACTGAGTGTCCTGTCTTTTGCCAGTGTCTGTCTGTAAGTACTACTTTCTAGGTCCTAACACGCCATAGGAATTGGTTTATGAAATCTGATGTGCTAACAACTCGTCACTCTCCTCATTCCTCACTGCCACCCTCTTGAAAAAAAAAGAAAAAGAAAAATATAAGAAAAAGTTAATAAAGGAAGAAAAGGAAAAGGAGGAGAAGGAGGAAAAAAGGAGGAAAAAAAGAAGGAAGGAGGAAAAAAGGAGGAGGAAAAAAGGAGGAGGAAAAAAGGAGGAG
>JANVCC010000057.1:8300710-8797635 GCA_025345505.1 Todiramphus chloris collaris | reverse complement strand
AGGAGGAAATAAGTAAAAGAAAAAATAAAAAAGAAAACCAAATAAATCCTTCCTGTTCACAAAGAAATTCAGCATCCCTGTGTAGGGTTCTTGAGACAGTCTTTCTACAACCATTAAATTTGAATCTCCATTTTTTCGTTTCGTCCAAAAATAACACCTGTAAATCTAAGGCGCTATATAAAAATAATTGTAGAAATAATAATACTAATAATGGGGCTGGAGATCTTTTTAAACCATGAACAAATTTTGATATTCCTCTAAAATTAACTTGTGAAGAATGAGAGATTTTTATACTTATGTTCATTGTTTACTTCCTCTATTCAGCTTTCTGGATGCTATTTATAAGAGGAAAGAATGAGTCACTGTCTTGTCTTGGGACGAACACTTGGGTATAGTTATATGTAATCATATATACTGGCACAGATAGGAAATTGGGGGCAGATTGTTTTTGGGATACAATGACAGCAACATCCACCAAGTAACAATGGAGTCTCTATTCTGGGATTAAATACAACATGAAAAAGAAATATGCTTAAGAACAAAAAAGACAGAGACAGTCATGGAAAGACAGTGCTCCTCCAAGAGAAAAGCACCCTGATAACCCTCTCCAGGACTTGTGAGAGGATCATGAGTGGCTCTGTGGCTGCTAAAGGCTCTCTAGGACAGCATTTAACCCTGCAATTTTATTTCCCCACAGCCACAAAATGCTCATTCTTTTGAGAAAAGCTATATGGCCTAGAGAAAAATCAATGCCTGTGGCTAAAAATTTCCCATAGATTGTCTCTATTTCAGAGCTCAATTAGCTTAACCTCCCAGGAGGCCATGAGATAAGCAAGCATGCCTCACCTTTTAGGACTACCTTCAGCAGTGATAAGCTGTGGCCAGGACTGGTTAGGTGGGGGGTTTCAGGAAGGCTTAAAAAAACCACCAAACCCAGATTGTGGGGAAAAATGTCATTTGTACAAATGGCTGTCAAATCTGTGTCGCAAATGCTAATCCAGAGTCCAGGTTCCAAGATATAATTTAACTTGAAATATTAATAGAAAAGGATGTTTTTCTGATTTGTAATTACCGCTCCTTTCTTGAAAAGTTGTGGCTTTGAAGACCTTGCAAAGACTCATGAAGATAAAAAGGAGACATTAACCATGTAGCTACTTATGTCACCTATTTACTTACAAATGTAATAAATTCTGCGTACCTTGAGCAAAGAGCAAAAAACCTCACGGACACTTCTATGTGCAGAAACCCTGAATACCTGCCTTTTTCTTAATCTTTTTGCCTAAAACCCAACTGTGCAACAGGAGGCCTTCACTTTAGTCCTTCACTGTTAGGGCAGCACCCTCGACACCAGTCCTACCTATCAGTCCAGAACTTCCTAGCTCCCATAATACTTTACACCAGCCCCAAGCAGACCCAAGAGCTTGCACAACCATCCATCATCTGATGCAACCTTGGGGACTCTTTGTAATTAAGGACAGCTCCAAAGGAAATGACAGAATTAACACCTTGTGGTTTTTTAGTCACTTAGCACAAAGGTAATGCCTATTTCTTCTTAAATCTGAAGAGTGTTTTAGGAGAACTTTGACACTCTTTAGTAGTCTGCTGTTTTGGAGGCCTGTTAATAAGGATCAGTGGAACTGATTCTGCAGGCTGGCAGGGAAGTGCAGAATTTAGTTTTCCTCAGGTCTGTTCATACACAAAACAGTAAGCATTAATATCACACACAGATCCCAGACACTACAAGGGCAGATTTCTTCCTTTGCTTTTATGTGCAATATAAAGGATTTAGAAGCTTCAGCACTGAGTCTAAAACATACTGAACCCCCCCCCCCAAGACGGATTACTGAAGGGTTCCTTGTACAAAGAATCTTTATCTGCATTTCAGAATATCTTTCCTTTGCACAATGTAATCCTGAAATTGCTGCGAGACATCACAGCCACAAAAACCTTTTACATGGACCTTCTGCACCAATTTATTTGCTAATGTCACCTGTTAACTGATCTAAGCCTGGCCTCAATCTTCTTTTAATGAAAGAGAAGGAAGAGGATACTTTAACAGCTATTATTAGCTCTTAGTACCTGTCTGCAGAAAACAAAAACCAGAGCCTTTAATTCCCCAGGCTTTCTTATAGGCCCAGGGAGATACTTGTCAAGACAATCAGCATATGTTAAAAAAAAACCCAACAACACAGTGCGTGATAAACAATGTGGTGTAGATTCCTTCAGGACCCACAGTGAGGAACAACCTTATATGAACATAAAAAATAAATAAAACAAATTACCGTGTGATAATTTTACCTTTATGCTTAGAAAAGAAAATTTCAACATCTGTAGCTTTAGCTGAGGCTTTGGGACAGCTCCCTGGATTTTGCTAGGGAAAATAAAAAGATTTTTGCAGCAGCTTACAAATCTATATGCAACATAAGCACCTTTTTGTGGTACATAATCTTCTCATGGTGTAATTAATGTTTTTACCTTACTACAGGCTCAAGTGTTGTATTTCCTTCCAGAGTGAAGTGTTTTGCAGCCATCAGCTCCTGCAGGGCAGAGGAGAGGTGAATTCTTTTGGCAGCCAGGCTTGTACTCAGCTCAGGACTGGGTTTGGAGCACAGGATGGGTTTCAAGCAGTTTATCAAAGACAAGTGAAGATGCCAATGGGTGGGAGCAGCCCAGGGCCTGTTACAGAAAACTGCCAGCAGGAGAAATGCTGTGAATGCTCATAACTGAAGAAAATCTGCTTCCGCTTCTGAAAATGGTCTGTCTTTTTGTAAACATGAAAGAAATCTGATTCTTTTCTAGTAATTAGTGAAAACAAGCTTTTTCATCAAATATTGGGGCTAAAATATTTGCTGACCGTGAAAAAGGTTTACATATGTGATTGCTTCCCTAACTGGATAACTTGATAATTAACTATTACAGGGTAATTGATGTATACATAAATGGATTACACGCTTAAAGTTCAGACTGCTCTGGTTAGATAAACTAGTTACATGCACTTCAAGTAGAGCGCAGATTGGGATTTCAGCTTGATTTTACTCTCCTATTCATAATGTAGCCTGAATGATATAGAGAAAAAGTGATTCACGTCTAAATTAACAAAGAATTTTGAAATACATAAGCACACATGTATTTTAAGATCTAAAGAGATCTCAAGAGGAAGAAAAAACCAAACAAAAACAAACACTGTACCGTTGTTGTGCAATGTTAATTTAGGTTACTTTTCCTGACTTCATTCACAATAAGTTTCTAAACCTCTACTTTTATGTTTGCCTAATTAAATAAAGGCAAATGAGAAAATCAGGAACTTTTCCACAAGCAATCTTTCAGTCTCAAAAGAAGGGCATTATACTTACATAAAAATAATTTATTCTTGGCAGAAAAGCAAGTTTTCTAATTACACCTAGTGCTTACATTTTATGCGGTGAATTATAAACATCAACTATTTTCACCTAGCTGGCTCTTGGTAAAACACTAATTAAAACAAGAATTTGGAAAAGGGTTGTATATTACAGTCTCAGAGTTTTCATTGTCTTTTATGTTACTGAAAGCTGCCAAGTGGGAAGGATTGGTACAGTTTTCCCTAGAATAATTTCAAAATTAACCCCTTATGCCAAGGGAAGATTTATGTATGAACAAATATAAAACCTTACTTTAAGATGTCCAAACTTTTCTCATTTCCATATGCAAATTCATATAGACAGCCTTTATTATCATGTATAACAATATGTTTCAAACATGAGAAACTTGTTTCTCACTTTTTGGTAAAAAAAAAAGTAAAAATCACAGTCTTTTTGCTGTAGTGGCTTCAGTAATACTAATTCAGTATTTTCATTACTAAACTTGTTTACCTGAGATTGTTAGAAGCATCACTACATGCATGGTAGGTAAATTGATTTAATTGTCTTGGATGTTTAATAGCATTTGTTTGTGTTCATTGCAACTGAGGGTATGTTTGTAGCTGGAGTTGCTTTACAAATAATTTAAAATGCACAAATTTGGAACAAGAGAAGACAAACTTAGAAAAACATGTTTGGTTCACACATTCCTCTCAATGACATATAAAGTTCTCCTTTAAAGGAAGTCTCCACCTACCCACTGATTTGAAAAGAACTTTTCCCTCTGATGTCTGGGGAAAAGAGTAAGCTTCTTAGTGTGTCAAGAATATTAATAAATCAGGTCCAGTTTGTGGCAGAAACACTCCCATGATTTAAGAAATATTGTAGAATACCATTTTTGTAGCCCTTCCCATTTAAGGCAAATAAACTTCTACTTGATTAATGAACTGCCAGAAAAAGTAGGCCTCTGTGTCATGTTTCTCTAATCTACTTGTCTCATTTTAAGGAAAGGCAGCCTTGAGATTGATCCAGAAAGCACTGAGCCACCACAGAAAACCACAGAGTGCCAGCATCCAGCTCCAGACATCCAACTCCCTTTCACAATGTGATGCGTGTTCTGCATCTAAACACGGTCCAAAGTGGCTTCCAATACAACATGCTGCAGTACACTGGCCTTGGGCTGGGGCAGGTAAGGTCTCTGCAAAGACACATCTGAAACACAACTAAACAAGCAAACAAAGGAGAAGAAAAAAACCAAACCTGCAGAGCACAGTCAAACTTCCAGGCAGACAACTGTCTGTATTCTCTTATCAGAAAGCTTCATTAGAAATATTAACATTCCTGCACTTCTGGAGAAGTTCTTCAACTTACAGCTCTGTGGTTCTTCAGCAACAACAAAGAAAATCTGAATCCCTACTAGGATGTCTTCACTACCCTATGTGTCTAGTGCAGGTGTTCAAGAGATTTTACTGTTAACTGTTCTCTGTGAACTCCCCTGCACTTTAGTTTCTCAGTTCTACACTTCTAGACACTGACAAGAATTTCTACTTCTGTGTTGTCTTTAACATCAACATTCACTGACAATAGTTTTCTCCTTTTTTTTTTTTTTTTACAATTCAAAAAAGGTATGAGATTGAAATACCACATGCTGGGATGAAAAGAAAAACACCAAAAGAGCATTTTATTAATTCCTGCTTTTACCTCCTTATCAAGCTTGCTGGGACAATGCCAGTTGCATTTTCAGTCTCTGAGAAACAAAATGATGAGAAGAAGCTTTTCCTCTTTTTTTTTTCCCCCACTCCTTTTTTTTTTTTTTTTGGTATATTGGAGAGTAACCATTAAAGTTCATTGTATTGCATCTTATGTTTCTTTTCCTGAACAAAGGTAAGAAAAGCAAGTGTGTAACTACCACATGATGAGGTAATATAATAGTAGCTAAAGCAAAGAAACTTTGTCCTCAGAGAACAATTCTTGTGATCAGCAAACCAAGTTACCATAAACTAGATGCACAGTGTGCCTAACACATTCTCCTTCTCACTCCTTTCTGTCACAGACTCATGGGTGCCTTTCAGGTACCTCAGAAGTTTCTAGTCCAAAGTCCTTACTCAGGGGTTGGGGACCCCAGGGTCCCCATCCACACCGGGAGCCCAGGCCCCCCGGCAAGCAATCCTAAAATCTTCCAGGGATGGACATACAGTCCTTATGGTGAGCTGAGAGGTTTGTTTTATCCTCCTCAGATCCAGTAGTATCCTTCTCATTTCAATGTACAGCCATAAAGAGTCCTAATGGAGGCTCTTGCACACCTGTATGCTAACAAATAGGTGCCATCATTTGTTACCCTCCAGTATACATTACTTAAGCTAATGGTTAGAATTCTATTAATGAAACCTTGACATTGAATACATTTTATCTTACAAATGACATCCACATCCACGGTCTCAGAAGACGAGACAAAAGTTAATACCGTTCCACCGAGACACAAACATGTATCATCCCTGATTTTCAGTGGTGAAAATGAAAGCCGGTGTAATTAAGTGGGTAGGAGGAAATTATCTTTGGCAATCACTTGGGAAATTCCAAACAGACATGTGAACTATGGGATGTCTGTGCATTGGCCTGCTGTGCTGGTGTAGCCTACATTAAAATGAGAAGCTAATGCTAATGTGCAAGCATAAATGTGACTGCACGCTTTGTAAACCAAGTTGCTTCCCGACCCTTTAATCCAAACACCACCAAATGCCTTAAAATGGCAAACAGCTGAGCAGTTCCTAAACACATTTACAGATATTTATACAAGCAAATATAGCTGGAGTTCACACGGCACATGATCACGTGCTGGTCAGAAATGAAGACTGAGGTTTTGTAATGAACCAAGTTAAAAATAGAGAAATTCCATGATTCATATCATTTATTTCTGGGAGACAATGTCCACTGCTGCAAATGCAAATTGTTTTCAATACACATTTTTTGCTACTTGCAAAACTGAAGAGGTGAAAAGAGGTGAAAAGCCAAGATAAGATAAGACAAATTGTCTTGAACACTTGCTTATTCCCTCCCAAGTCAGGCTTTCTTCTGCCTGTTTACATGTGTAGTACACTCCCCCCAGAATCATTGTCATACAGGAACACCAAAAACAATAATTCTAAATAAAACATGTCCTGCCTGGTTTGTGCACCATTTAGTTCCATATATTTCAGGGAAAATTGCAGAAGTGGAGTCACCCTGCCAGGTGACAGCTTGCCAGGGAAAATAATTGGCATCGCGCTTTGAGGTAGAGGGAGCGCAAGGCGTGTGTGGTGCTCTATCATCTGCTAATAGGCACAGCTAACAATCAAGTCAGCCTAATGCTGTCACACCTCTGGGTCAAAATATTATCATTCTGACAGAAACACAAGATCTAGAGTGAATGCTAAGTAATGCATGTATTATGATAACATGTGTTTATTGTGATGTATAGTGTGAGGGGTAAAGGCTGACTCTTTGATGACAGCTTACATGCTTACACTACTTTCTCCTAGAGCTGTCTAATGTTTTCAAGACACATGGAGAGTTTAACGATGGGGTAAAGAGATCTGTCTTTGCATATATGTGCATATAAAAACTATGCAAAAGTTAGTATGAGGTGTAATTGAATTTTCGAAAAATCCCCCAAATTTCCAGACCGTTTTAAAGATATAAACTGTATTGTACATTAATGCATACTGCCTATCATTCTGGTTTTCAAAACACTTCCCAGTAACTACAAGCAAATGCTACAGTGAAAGTCAATAAAAGGTACTGTGTTTTTTTCAGCCATGCAGCAGTTCACACACAATTTTTTTTTTTACATTTTGCAGTGAGTATTTAAGAATCAACCATGACAGAGTCATAATAACAGCAGTTTGCCTGGTGCTAGATTATTAACTTATTCATGTGCAGTACTGATAGATTTACTAACAGCTTGCAGGTAACCTACTGCTAAGTATACAAACCCAAATCAGGAGAGACAATTTGGAAATAGCATCATCTAGAAAGAAAAATAAGAGTGATTCAGCTAAAAGGCAGTTTGAGGGTGAAAATCAGCGGACTATGGTGCCCAGCAGCTCTTCCAAGCAGAGTTATCAGCATGTACTCGGACAAGGAGATTAAGCTGATTTTCCAGAAGGTATTTGAGAAAGAAAGCAGGTGCCAAATTCCTGTCACTTATGCATCATTTATTGATGTGAGGATCTTCCCTTTTATTTCACAGCAGCTCAGTTCCCCTTGGAGCCTTTGGTTGGGAACCACACTCGATGCTTTTTGAAACTCAGACACGTTTCTTTGTGCGCAGCTACAAGGAACTGCCGTATAGGGTTTCAAGGAAGGACTCACCTTTAATAAACGAGCTTGGCAACCTGCTCAAACTTCTCTGTCATCATAGAGATGCAAAATATTCATTACGGTTTCCTATTCTGGTCCTATTTCCTCTGACTATTCCTTTTATGCCTCTGTTACTCCTCTTACAAGCTCTGTGGCCGGTTTTTCCACCTGGACTGCTTGAAAAAGAATAGTTCTCAGGTCTTCAAATTGTTCTTCCAATTCTTCCTTGGCATGCCTCACTGTTTAATCTTCCAGGCAGTGATCTTTGCTATTTTCTTCACTTGGACATAGCCTCAGCTTTCTGAAGACCTCTTGTATTTCTATCAACTATCCATTCCCTGCTTCTAGCCAGGCAAGATTCCTTTTGAATTTTGTCCTATCTCTTTTGGCAGATAGCATGTTCAGAACACCCCGTATGAATGCCTTCAAATTGTATCCATGCCATCTGCAAGAATATTAATTGAGGGCTGTTTTAAACAACTTTTCATATAAAGTTGTTCCTTTCTATTAAATTAAGCCCAGCAGCAGCATATATACATACACCTATTGACACATAGTATAATTGCCTTCAGTTATTTCTGCAAGCAGCTTTCCTAGTTTCAGAGACAGAGGCATGTTTGCACTTTTCCATATCTGTTTTTACACATAATTAGTGGAGTTCTTGCTTCTTTTCTGAAATAGGAAGCTTAGCATTTATTTCTTCTGAATGTCTGATAGAAACAATATTAATCACTGACACCATTACATTTGTATAAAAACAGATGGCTTAGTTCTTAGAAGGTATGTGGTCAGAAGATGGGCAATCCAGGGAAGAAAACCTGCATTCAGATTCTATACAATGTTTTTAGTGGGCTGTAGTAGCACTACCGAAAAACCCATGAAAGTCCAAATTCTACAGTCTGGTGTTTGCACTCAAGAGTATTATAGACACAGTAAAACTAATGCATTTAGGCTAATAGCTCAGTAAATTAAAGAGCATAAGATATATTTGCAGAATGTTTCATCATAGTAATGAACTAATGTTTTTGGCAGACAATGTATGAACACAAATATGAAATAAATATGGATTAAAAACTTCTTTTCAACCTGACGTCAGTAGCTGAGGTTTACATAACCAAATTTAAGGAACAAAGACTAAAATCTCAAACAAGGGGCAGACTTTGTAGAAAAGTCTTACAGTATAAAATTCAAGACTTCACAGAAGCATGGGCTAAAGAAGGCAGCTTGCTAAGATCTGAAATTTCCAATCGTAGTTTGCCATGTCCTCTCAAGGCGTCAATTTAGTCCAGCTCAACAAGCATTTGCTCTCATGTCTGTTTAATTCTTGGCCTCCCATCTGTTCCCATCAGTGTGACCATTGCCAGCTCTGGTGCTGGCAGAAGCCCCATTAGGAACAAGGTGACAACAATCACATCTCATTTTTCATAATTATCTGAAATGCCATACAAGGATAATAAGTTCTCACCATTATAAAGATCTTAATGACTGAAAGCAGTAACTTCACATTCAATTATTTTCTTTTCATGAAGTAAAATTAACATTGGAAAACTATTTATATAAAGTTATAAAATTAAAGTCAAATTACAACCAAAAAGCAATTAAGGGAAATAACTTAGCTAAAATAATATCAGATCTTCACTGACTGAGAATTTAAATGAATTATTAGTCAAAGACAATACTGAAAAATAGAACCACCTTGTTCAAAATGATCAGCACCATCCACAAGAGCCAAATTTCAGTATCATTAAATCATTCCTTAGAAATTAATTTAAACATCTGAAATGTGCAAAGAATTCTGCCTTTACAATATCACTGAACTTAGGAGAAGTCCAGGGCCAAGGAATAAGAAACAGTTTCCTAGCTATTGATACAGACATTTGTCCAGAAAATTATTCTGCTCTTACTTGTACAGAAGACACGTTCTGCATGTTATTGACACAGCCCACAAATAGAGCCATTCTCCACCCCAAATCTTTTTTTCTCCCTTTTCTTTTTCATTGTGTCAAGTAATGCCTTATTGTCTATAAATCCTGTTTAACAGCTCTGCCAAGATTAATTATTTCAATCAGCTGAAGTGTAAGTTTTGCCAGGCAGCTCCTCCACAGCCAGTTGCCAGCACAATGGAAGATGTGGAAAGCTCTGATCAGAAGAGTGAGGAGTACTGTGCAAGCAGCCTATAGTTAAACATTCCTAACAGTGGTATCTAAAATTTAAACCTAGATTGCATAACATTTTTTTCTGTAACCAAATCAAACATTTAGTTCCATCTTTGTTTCATGTAAAAAGGACATATTTTACAACTATTCTGAAAGTTTTTTTCTTTGTGCTTATTTATTAAGGTCACTTTAAAAAATAGTTATGTTGTAAACATAAAAGTTCAGATTATTCCAAGTAAACAAGCAATACTCGTGTGCTATTAAGTATTTTGGGAAAATAATAGTTCGCTGTTCTGTACTTTCCTACGAGAGCTTATGAAAACAGAATAACCCTTTTCTTTTTAGCATTTTTATAACCGTTATCTTGTCTGTAAGTAGTTATGCTTAATTAAATGCAGAGTTGCTTAAGTAGTGGAGTATTTGTCATGAACTCTGCCATAAGTCCAATACCAGCCTAGGTCTCTACCCAATGAGGTAACTCAACACATAGTAGTTGACAAAAAGTGAGTCTTCCTGATGAAACTACTCTTCATATGCTCATCAACTTCCCCTAGACCAATCATAAGCATTTCTTAATCACAAAACGTGCTGAAAGGATCTGAAGTGTGATAGATGCACATTAGAAGTAACAAGCACAGAACATTTCACAGAGTCGGTAAAGACGTGTCCTTAAACAGTCAATCCATACAAAGCACCTACCACACAGCACATCAATCCCCATCATCTACTCCGGTCTTTAGTTTCATGTGTGAAGATTTTTCAATAATACAGTTTCACTTCCCAAGCTGATTATATGTATTTCTTTCACTTTCTGACACCAGGTCATCTACTCACCCTCACTACTAATTGGTTTTCATGCCCAAAACACATTGGCAGAGTTTCTTCTCATCTTATCCCAGTACTTGTCATCTTCATGTGAATTTATCTGAGTAGTGAGGCAACTGATTCTTATCAATCCACTTCTTGCTTTTCAGCATCTTCCTTTTTGTTTGACCCAATTGCAAAGTGCTTTAAAAAGACAGCTTCATACAGCTGTGGCCATGGTTTTCTACAGTCAGTACTCCCCAAAATATGAACCAAGGTATTTGTTCTTTGCTGTACCTTTGTAATATGGTAATGCTGTTCTGAAACACATAGGGCAAATCCGTAGGAGTCCAAGTGTGGTCTTATAGAAGGTGTTTACACTGCCAAGATAGTAGTCCATCATTTATCACATTACCTTGTAGAATACAGCTTGAAGGTATTGTTTGTTTTACCCCTACTAGAAAAAAAGAGCACTGCACAGACTGCTTTAGCTGTGTTTTCCAGTTATTGTCCCAAGTGGACTTTCTTTTTTTTTATCTGTGGCATTCCCTTCTGTATTACTGGGTTTATGATGATTAAATCCTTCCTATGCAAACCATCAGAAACTTGTCCCAAAAGCTCCGTTTTCCACATGATTTTAAACATGCTCTCATGGTTACTTCCTATTTGTACCTCTGTCAACTAAGTATCAACAGAAGATTTATGTTAGTTTGAAACTAGACATGATATCAATTCATTGCAGAGAAGCAGCCAGAGGCATCCCTGGTGAGATGGTGTTCTACCACACTAAATATGTCCCAGTTTAATCAAAAGAAGTCCTTCATCATTTCATTACTGTACTTTTTATCTCGTGCTACTTCACAATGTTCAGTCCTTGATACTTTCCCAAATGAATTTCTAATCACTGTAATAGCTTTCCCACCTACTATAGTGTACAGGCATCAAGCTTTGAGTTACTGTATTCAATCGTTCCCTGCTTTATTCCCAATCTACCAAACAAATACTCTTGTTTTTCAGATTACAATCATCTTATAGATGCTACTGCTAACAACGTGTTTATTGCCCTACAACACAGAAGATAAATTTAAACTATAGCTTGAAGGTGCTTGGTAATGATTCAGAACTTCTATATACTGTATTTATTTGCATCAGTTTCTTATTAAAACATTAGTGTAGGAGCAGTCACAGCATATCAGAGAGCTCTGCAGAGCCTCGCTGTTTCTCTGCCAAGCACCTACAACACAAGACCGGGGAAGAGAATAAGAACAGGAAAGCTGGATTATTCCTCCTAGGAATAATCTCCAGCAATTTGCTAATAAGACTGATAGAAGCTGAAGTTATATTCTCATGGTTACTGGTCCATAATGGATTTTCACTTCATGACACCATTCAGGCACTTTCTGAAGTCCAACTGGGGCAGCACCTTTCCAGGCAAGGAACTCTGCCAAAGAATGACATGTGGGAGGAATGACTTTCTCTGGTTTATTATGACCCTGGCATCTTACCATCTAGGTTCATGGTATGCTCCCTAACTCTGATATTCAGGAGCTTAGGCTTCTCTGTCATACTGCATTCAGTTTTCACTCTTCCAGACTCAGGAGTGTCAGCCTCATCTGTCATCCCTTGTAAGCCCTTACAGACTTTTGATCATCTTTGTTGCCATTGCTCTCTGCCTTCAACAGCTCTTTAGTAACTCCCTTTGAGTTGAGTGACCAAAACTGCACATACCTACCTGACTACCATTATGCTTTCTATTTGGCTTTCTGTTCTTTTTTCAGTAAGTCCAGCTTTCAATTTTACTTTCTGCACTGTCAAAGGACACTTAGCCATAATTTTTAGCTAAAAAAAAAAAAAATCCGTCTTAATCTTCATGTTATTTCAGGGCAGCAGCATTTCACTGTTTTATCTGCACCAAATACCATGGCATTCACTATTTCCTCACATAGATGCCCAGGACCAAAGCTTTTTTTGCAATCACTATTCTAAAAGACTTAGCAGCAGCAAAAAAATTGAAAGAAGCATAAGATCCTGTGGGAATCCACAGGCAACTATCCTTTCCACCAAAAACTATTATTCCTGCCCTCCATTTCCATCTTTTAACAACCACTTTGTGTCCTTGAGACACAAAGTGCCTTGTATCTGTTGTGACCTCCTCTTCCAGCCCACATGACTGTGCCACACTTCCAGAATTCCCACATCCTGGTCTCCTTTCTCCACTGGTTGTGGCCATTGCTTTCAGAGACTCTGGTCTTCACACTGCAAACAATTTCTGTTATACTTAATGACTGACTTTACTCTTTCTTATTAAAGTAATCTATTCAAGTATATATATAGCTAAAAGGCAATGACATTCTAACACCACAATTCGCCTGCTTGTGTGCTATCAGGTACCACTGCCAGCTTGCAGTCCCCATTACCCCTTGACCATTTGGCTGTTCTTAGTGAAATACTTCAGTCACCTCTCAACACACCATGCTTTCCATTCAGAACACAAAAACGTTTTTCATGTAAAATCCTGTTTGTCTCCTTTACCCACCTCTTCTTGCTTGACTGATAACTGGGAACTGCAGGGAGGACATGACCCGTCTTTGGTGCCAAGGGCCAAACCCCTTGTTTGGAGATCATCAGGACTGAGCTCTCTAAATGAGTATTAATAGGCTGGGACTCCTGTGCTGACCATCATGATCCATTGCTCTTTTCCTGCCTTCTAGCTAGATTTTAATTAACTATTTCAAAATGTATTTTCTTCTTACACTGTTTCCTGCTTTCTTTGCTAAACTCTTTCCATTTGTAGGGACATCTGACAGCACCTCATTCATCTTTTTGTCTTCCCTTGAAATTAATATTCATAAACCAGAAATAAAACCTGTAGTAACTCATTTCCATTACAATGAATACAGTCCTTTTGTATTTGTCCTTCTCATCCACATGTCTCTATTTCTTACTTGCTCTTTTGTGTACTTGATTTCGCCCCTTGAAACGTAGTTTTAAAACTTTCTTGGAGTGCTGCCTGCACTTTCATAAGTTTGGGGACTTCTGATATAAGCCATCTTATTGTCACACAAGTGTAGTCTCCAAATCTGGCCCTGGCTCCAACAAAGTCACTCCTCTCTCCTGTCCCACACTACCTTTAGTGTGTAGGTCAAGATCTGCAGCCTGTTCTGCTCCTCTTCCTCGGCCCTGGGAGGAGCTCTTCCAGCATCACTTCACTTCCTCCTGCTCTGGAAGAGCTGGCAGTGAAAATCCCTCTGGCAAGCTTAAGCCACTGTGCACACTGAGAGCAGCAAGAAGCCAAACAAAGCTAAAAATGAGATGATTTTGATAATGAGGCTCAGATTTTTCATTACAGGGGATGGCAGGCTCTAGTTGCTTTTTTTTTGGCTGTCTGCACCAAACCTCCTCACTATGTGGAAATGGGGATTTTTAGCTTTCCGGCGAAGATGGAAATACCTCCTATTTGCAAGACTGTAAAATAAAAAACCAACTAACTATAAATCCCTCTATAAATCCACAGAAGAAAAAAAAAAAAGCCCTCTATAAATCTACAGAAAAGTATAGGCACATAGGCAAATAAATATCATACAAATAAGATAGAAAAAATGCTTTAAAAAATGCTACTATTTCCCTTAAGATAGACACTATCCACACTACACAGTCACAGAACATATATAATAACCCTTGGTGTTATTTCAGTGCTCAGTATTTGTAACATTCTTATCAAAACATCCACTCCCATGGAAAAAGCCTCCTCCACAGCTTCAGAGAGGGAATAAATAAATGTGAAAAGCAAAATCAAGGATCATAAGCTGTCTAGAATAGTCCCCTAGTATATGGATCTTTCCACTGTCTACCACGGTGTAAGCTGTGCAAGGACTATTTGCCTCTCTGCCTACCAACATACTACCAATAACATGAATAAAATTAAAGTGTATGTAGCTCTAATGGGCCTGTCACCAGCATAATATAATGGACTTAAAAAGGCTTCCCATGTTTGGGTTTTGGGGTTTTTTTTGGTTGTTGTTCTTTTTTTTAATGGCAAATGGTGGAAATTCAGCAGAGAATAAATCAGATGTTCCACTTACAAAATAAAAATTAGGCAAACTAAGCCCTTTTTATACATCAACAGGGTAAGATTTACCATAAAATATCTTCATGTGACCAGAGTACAAAAGTATACCTCAGTCTGAACCTTACTGTGGCTCTGCTATCAAGTCACGATTTGCTGAAGTGATAGTTTTTGGGGTTTTATTTTTAATGAAAACAGAACTATATAAATGAACCCTTCCATCTGATAGCCCAAAAGATTTATTTATCTCAAAAATAAGAAACCCGAATACGATATTTATTTGCTTTCAGGGGGTCAGAAGTCCAAAAATGTATGTGGAAGCTATGCAAAACCTGTGTAAGAAGAGCTGTGTGATGCAAAACTCTGTTTGCCAGGCTTCATTGCCCCCAGCAGAGTGGTACTGATCCAGAGCAGAGGTTGTGGGGTGCTCCGTAGTCAGGCACCTCACTTAGGAAGGTAATAGATGAGCATGTTGTGGGGTGTTCCTGATTAAGTTGGCGTGCCTGAGTGACAGGCACTTCATTTGTCCAGAACTGGTAGATGCATTGTTATCCACCAGCAAAAGGATCACTTTCAACAGCGAGTTAAAACCAAGACACTAACCGAAGGCAGCCATCACATAAAAACATACATTTCACCATGTTTATCAATGCAATGACCTTGTTTTAGTTCTGAAACAAAAGCAGCAGCATCTTATTTACACGTGGATGCTTTCTAAGGGCCACGCTTCACCCAGTACTTTCACAAGAGAAGACAGGCAGTGGAAAAGCTGCTTCCTACAGACCTTCCTGCAGGAAAGAATCACATGAGAATTTCTACCAAAAGCCAGCACAAAACTGCCAGTCACTAAAAAGCAAAGTAAGAAAGCTTTTTCTGATGCATCCTATTCTTTAGTGTCCAAGGGGAAGCTTCTAGGTTGATCAAGCACTTCTCAAGGTATTTTTAGAAGTCTTAGGTTCTATTATTTAGTTTTTTGTCTGAGTGTTAAAGATGATGTGTTAGAATGGATACTATCTTGGCTCAATCTGCTTGAATTTTCTCTGCAATGTAAACAAAAGAATCCATTAGCTGAAGACCCTGGCTCACTGGGGTGAATAAAACGGGCTTACATCAGATGAAAAATACAGGAAAGAGAAACATGAGTATTTAAAAAAATATGTACCTGTCAACACCAAAACTCTGATTTACTTTCATGAAGGATACCTGTTTTTCCTATTTCTTATATCAGTAGCAGACTCTCTCACTTTGATTCCAGCTTCAAAGAGAAATTTGGTATTTATTCTCTGAGGAAGGAAAACTCTGTCATGCCTCTTTGATGTCTTGTTACACAACTACACCCCCCAACTTTATGGGGGCAAAATTAAATAATATCAGCAATCTATTTACCAAAAGAAAAGACAGTTACCAGCGGTGAGCGACATCTGAGCTGGATTGAGCATGATAGCAGGTAAGTCTTGGTTTATGCATAAAATTAAAATGTTAAAGAATGCACTTGGGATTTTTCTTAGAGATTTTGGTGGCTATGACATTCTCACCGTTTCTTTCATCAATATTGAGCTCCATCATTAGCGTAGACCTAAACTTTTGTCTCGGTAAGAGCCAGACGTATGTAAAATGGAGCAATGATGTGGGTTTTTAGTGCGGTAGAATATAAAATAAAGCAACAAATAATGAGCTCTTCTGACATGTTGCAGTTAACGCACACAGCTTGTGCCTACTCACATATTATACAAACATAGAGAGCGAGACCAGTAGAGAAGAAAAAAAAAGACAGTTAAAGGTCTGGTCACTTTGTAAAATAAAGCTTGAACAAAGCTTGTGAGTGAAAACCTCAGACTGAGATCTTTTCTTTCACTGAATTGCAGCAGGAAGGAGCCTCCAAGAAACAAACCACTGACTCTGACCTTTGCCTGAGCAGATCATTTGCTGCACAGCCTCTCTGGAGTACAGATAAGTCCCTGGCACCAATATACAATTTAAAAGATGTAAACAAGGATGAAGATGGGAATTCCCATCTTGATATCAAAAAAGAAGAAACACTAAATAGTATTTTGAAAGATACAAAGTTTAACCCAGCTTATTAAAGGTTCTCCTGCCTGCCTAATTTCCACTGATTGACTCAAATAGCCAGGCTCTTACTCTGAGGACCTTGAGGAGGCATGGGGGGAACAGGTTGTTCAGTATACTATGTCATATTGAGAACTACATTTTAAAAACATCTAACCTACCATCATGAAATAATTATCTTTTTTTTTTCTTTAAATAGTAAGAGATGTAAAGGAAAACCTGCAGATAAATATTGCTTTCATAATCCTTAATGGACCAGGAAGTCAGGCATGTTAAATACCTTGTCGTGGTTGCACAGCTCCAGTTCCTCGGTCATAACCCAGTGGCACCCTGGTCTCTTCAGTCTTTCTCCCCTCACACCAACACATGCATGGATTAATTATAGCACTAGAAAAAGCAATCCATTATTGACAAAAAGCAAACCTTTGCCTTTCTCCTGTGTGAGGTGGCTAGGTTTGGATTTTAAACTGCCCCCTCTGTCACTTGATTTTCCCCAAAATGCCAAGTGTGAAAGTTTGCACAGATTCATCCAGAAGGAAAGGGGAACCACAAGAATGCCAGCTCAGAACACTGCTGTAATTTAATCCTTATTCCAATACGTTCTCAGGTGTTCAACGTGAAAAAGGAAAATAAAATGCTCACTAACAATAATATATTAGAGACCTTAACGTTAGCTCACAGGAAATTATTCCTTCTAATTTCTAGTAATGAATTACTAAGCACACCAAGTGTCAACATCAAGAAACAATTTTCTTGATTTACTGAAACTATCAAGTTGGCTACATGCAGTTCAAGAAGGGGTTTCTTTGTCTTTTTCCTTCCTTCCTTAACCTACATAAAGTAATTGTCATTAGTAGGACTTCACAGCTTTTACTGGTGAATAGTGGATCTGAAAGTTTATTAATTAAAACTCAGCTTTCTGTTTGAGGCTTTAAATTTTCATTGCATCGTGGAAACACTAGATAGATCAACACAAAAGCAATTTAGCAAACACTGGGGCAAGAGAGCACAGCCAGTGAGAAGGGAGCAACTTGGACAGAAGTAGAGACAATATAACCAAATACTCTTCTTGCTTGAACAAACCTGGGGACCAAGTTAAATATTTATCTGCAGGACAGGTGTCTAAAGAGCAAAACTACACTGTCCCACCTTTAGCTGCAGAGGGAAAAAAACCCTACTCACTCATTCTTGTGCTCCTTTATATAACAGCCTTACTATTAAGACTGACAATATAGGTACTATATGTAATGGGAATATATGATAAGCATAGTCTTCACCTAAACACCATTAAGAGCTTAAAACATCTGGGGCATGGTGAGCTGCCAAAACACAATCAATAGGCGTTTGTATTGCCCTGACTGTTGCAATTATGATTAGCAATGCTTTGTTTTTAAATAGTGTTTTTCAGACAAGAACCGTGTAATCTCTAACACTGCCAGAACTGCTGAAACTGAGGTCCAGAGGAACGACATGATGCTCAGAGTCCCTGCAGTGGAACAGTGCTGGCAGAGCTGGCAACTTCGACCAGCCCAAAGCTCTGTCTACTTGCTAATACTGCCCCATCCATTAATAATCACCTGAAATCATTCATCCTGCTGGTACTTCTTAAAGCTTCTTGGTCTGAGAAACAATGCCTATGTAATTCAAGATGCAACATGATAAGAAGCAGGGCTTTGCCAACTTGCAAAGTAAATGTTCTGCTTCAAGAAGGAATTACTGCAAACAGTACAGTTCCTGCACTTTATTGCAATTGAGACAGACACATAGCATGAGAAAAATGCTTTGAAAAATTCACCATAGACACACAGTATTTTGTAACATCTCTCATAACTGTCTGTGCTGTGGTCAGCTTTTTTTTTTTTTTTTTTTTAATTTAAAAAATAAAAAAAGAAATAAAAAAAAAAGAAAAAGCGAAAATTGCCCTCTAAAAGCTACATACCCTTGTTGACTGGCTCATAATAATTACTGAAAGAAATGTTCTGCTGTGGAGAAGCACAGAGGTTCTTTTATATCCACCACAAACAAGACACTTTGTGCTTCACAGGTGCAAAAATGAATAGACTGAATACATACTAAATTCTAATGGCAATGAATTGTGTAATACAGACTTACAGTCACAGGTTTTTGATCTCTTTATTAAATGGAGGGAGGCAGAAGTTTTACTCCAGGGACTATGCCGAATGTATCTGTCATCTGTTAGTAAAACTACGAGCTCTTTTCCATTCTCTCTTTCTCTGGTATTTTTGTTTTGGCCAGTTCATTAATGCTCATGCACAAAATAAGCTGTTGACTTAGTTAACTATTTTAATTTATTTGAAGTCATGACTCTGCTAAAACAGCTGGGATCACCTTGGGGTTGAAAGACAGGTTTCACAGAATCGCAGCATGTCAGGGGCTGGAAGGGACCTCAAAAGGTCCAACCCCCCTGCTAGAGCAGGACCACCTATACCAGATCACACAGGAACACGTTCAGGCAGATTTTGAGTATCTCCAGAGAGGGACACTCCACAACTCCCCTGGGCAGCCTGTTCCAGCGTCTGTCACCCTCACAGTGAAAAAATTCCTCCTCGTGTTTGCATGAAAATTCCTGTGCCTCAGCTTCCACCCATTGCCCCTTGTCCTATCATCGGGCATCACCAAGAAGAGCCTGGCTCCATCCTTCTGGCACTCACCCTTTATATATTTATAAACACTGGTGAGGTCACCCCTCAGTCTCCTCTTCTCCAAGCTAAAGAGCCCCAGCTCCCTTAGTCTTTCCTCACAAGAGAGATGCTCCACTCCTTTAAGGAAGGAAATTTTTTCCTTCCTTTAATATCTCTAGCTGTCACTGGAGAGATTGAGGAGAACAACACTTGCATCTTGGTTTATTAGCACAGTGTGTCACCATATAACTGAGGAGAGCAGGGAAGGCAACGCGACAGAGATGTTAACGGCCCAAACAAAATGCTCCAGCAAACCAGTCAAACCAGTAGGAAGGGAAACAGCCTCATCACTTAATCAGCCCCATCAAGTTTATTAAAAATTGCCAGAGTTAGACTCAATGACAACTCTTGTTCTGTGTAGATCTTCACATGCTGAACAGGCTATTTGCAATGTTACTGTCTCATTACATTAAAAGATCTGACAAAACCTTTTCCTTAATCAGCATCTAAGGATGCTATCATTATCCCATGACTTTGTTTATACTGGTAATTAAAAAAGCTGAATACATCCAACAGCCTAAACCCAGGAATAAGCATGGAACCAAGATACAAGCTCCCCTGCTCATGCTGCTCTCTTTTATCCCCCCCCCTGCCTTTCAGCATTGGCTTTTCCATCTTCATTCAAAGAAAACTTCCAAGACTTTGATATGATGAAGTTCAGAAGACAGACTAAGCTGATGAGACTTTAGCTTCCTTCAGATACTTCTCCCTGCAAAATCTGAATGCTTAAGACTTCTCAGATTCCCCCCAAAGTATGAATATTCAAGTTTAAATTCTTTTTGACCTTGGTGGAGAAATCTGAGTTGGGCTAGTCATAACACTGTATGTGAGGCCACCAATGTAGATCTGTAAAATAAGACCTGTCAAACAGTATATAGAAATGCAGGATAGTTCAGTTTATGCATTTTTATACCTAATACCAGTCTTCCTTGGGTCATATGCTTGTAGAATCCCTTACACTCAGAGATGTATATTGAGAAGGAACTCTAAACAGCGTAACAAAATAAAACAAAACGGAAAGGACTGTAATATATACTATACTAAATGGAAAGGACTATAATATATTCCATAATGCTCTGAATTTAGACCATTATTTTTTAAAGCTTCTCCTTAAAAAGCAGGTTTTGCTATTTCTGTGCTTAAACTTGCAATTCCAAAGTCCAGAGGGGAAGAAAAGCAAAAAAAAGCCCAAAAAAACCAAAAAATAACCGTAAAGAATTTTTTTTTACAAGAGAGTAAGGGAGTATTTTGAAGGACTATTATTTTCTACCCCAACAGTCAAAGCATTTTTATAGCAAGAGACCTAGAAACGATGAATTGTATTTAGTACTTGTCTCTCCCATCCCTTGAGTTGGGACAGTCTGCAGGAAACGTTGCTTTGCCCACTTGAGCACTACTCACCTCTGGAGGCATGTTTACATAAGTAAAAGCCTCTTGCTAGTCTAAATCTCTGAACACATTATCTTCCCCAACTTCCCAGTAACGCCAAGACAATTCTGCACTCATCCTTTCAGGCTCTGAAGGAAATGCAAAGATACTGTAGCATGGATAGAAGAAGAATAGTCTTGATATTTATGAACTGTAGCAGAAGAGTAAAACAGGCTGCCCCAGAGGCTTCTGTGAAAAAAAATTTGTCATGACAACAGCCCTCAGGCTTTGCTGGCAGTGTACTGGGGGTCTGGATGGAGAGATGAGCAGCAGAAGCCACAGGAAGGAACAGCTGATGAAGACCTTGGATTAACTCATCTTCCAATAGCTCCTTTTACCAGTCCTTGTTCCTGTAACTGCAAGCAGAGCGAAGAGCACTCAATCACACTTCAGTTGTGCACTCTCATTGATCTGGAGACGAGGCTGCTGAAATGGTGATACAAGCACTGCTCCCTGTGCATGTACTAAAGGAAAAACCCTGATGGTTCTGCACTAGTGCATCGTGTTGAACCTTGCACACACCCCACCCAATCCATCTGTTCCTGCAGATCGGTACAGCCAGAGCGCACCCCTGTTTCTCATTACACAAATGCACTCCTCTGATCCCCACTCAAATGTAGGCTTAACTCCATTTTACTGTTATTCTGATTTCAACAATCTGTCCTCACATCTTCCCTGTCCTCAGCTGCATGAATCTTCAGTATCTAACCAGCAGTAAAACAGTATTTAAAAAACTCCTCGACCTCTTGTCTTCTTTGCTCTACCAAGACTTAACCTGTATTTGTACACCATCATTGCCAAGAGCGTGCCACTGAGCTTCAGTGAAGACACAACAACACCTTTCTATTTTAATTAAATACTGAATGCTTTTAAGTAATGGTTGTTCAGCACTCCATATATTTTCCTTGTCATTTACGTAAATAATACTGTGTCTGATTTATACCTTGAAACTTCATTCTTTCTTAAATTTCTGAATGCGCCACCCTCTTTCTACAACATTTTTTCACAAATAGCTTTAACAGAGAACACCTGAATGGACCAGTTTCTGCCACACTGTACTTCTAAAGCTATATTGGCACCTGTGGATGAGCCGGGGTTACTACTGTGTCCCACAGGTAATTTTCTTGATGCAGAAGACCCTAACATTTCCAACACAACAGACAGAAATGCAGCAGCAGATGCCTGCATCCCTTCTAAGCTACCTGCTTCACCTAATAGCCATTTAGCATAACAGCTTGGAAGAGTAGGGAAAATATCCAGGCCCAAACTAAAAGACTAAGTATCCACACCTCAGCCCAGCCTGGGACTTCTGCACACCTTTTCATCTGAAGCTGGCCAGAACATTTGCAGTCAGCAGCATCTGAAAAAAAGGCTTCAGAATAAATGGTCCAAGTAAATTATCTGTATCTGGAAACATGTGTGACATTTTCATCCTAGAAATATTATGCTGTTTTATAATGCAAGACAACCTCAAAGGTTTCCCCCAGCTGTTTCATTTCCTGCTAAGCCTGCTGCATCACACATCCTTTTCAGAGTTCCTGCTGTACAGAGAACATAGGAAAAAGTGACAAATGCCATAAGGCCTGAGTCTCCAAAACCATCCTGTCTCTAAACTGACCAAAATTCCATCAGGTTTTGTTTCTGAGCTCAACAGGAGCCAAAAGAACTTCTCACCATGCTGCTTTGCTATTGATAAATATCGTGCCTCTCTGGAGAAAGTAATTCTGGTCTGCAGTTACCAACAGCAAAGACCCGCTGCTGTGCAGTGAGGGAGGCTGGGCTCTGATCTGTGCAACCCCCGTCCAACAACTCCTGTGGGCTCAGAGACAACGGGGCCAAGGGCAGATAGCACACAGACAGGTGCTGCTGGCAAACAGCCTGCTGGGTGCTGCAGAACTTCCCCTTGATATGCCTTGACCACCAGTCATTCTGTCTGGGATCTTAGGTGAGGCTGCTCCACCACCCTGCATGAACCCTGGGAGCATGGGGATTCCTGCTACATTCCTACAGCATTAGAAATTAAGGCCTTTGCTTGAAAACAAAACAAAAAACCGAAAAACATACACACATACAAAAAACAAACAACCAAAAAAAACCCCCACCAAAACCAACCAAACACATAAAACAAAACAGACAACAAGGAAAAAAAAAAACCAAACCCAAACAACAAAACAACCAACCCCAAAACCCCAAACATTTCATAGAATCATAGAATGTCAAGGGCTGGAAGGGACCTCGAGAGATCATCTAGTCCAATGCCCCTGCCAGAGCAGGATCACCTAGACCAGGTCACACAGGAACACAGCATCACATGAAAGAGGGCAGGAATGATGCAGTGTGCTATTCAAATGCTGGACTTTCTTATCAAAATTCTGACAAATTCAACTTCAGCACTTTGAGCTGCTTCTGGGGGTACTGAAAGCAGGGAAAGCATCCATCCAAGGCTGCTCTTCCACAGTAGGGACCATTTACAGATTACCAAACAGCACGGAATACCCAATTCCAGTTTGGTAATCTCCACTGAACTGTCAATGACCATAAAGGTTATGAATGTTGCAAGTCCTAAGTGATAATTGCATTGGCAGTCACAGCCAAGGCTCCAAATGCAGGAAGGTGACTGGGGGTTGAAATCAGTGAGTGCTGCTTTCATTGGAGCCACAAACAAAAGAGGGACTAAATCAGGCGTCAGAAAAGCGGACTTGTAGAGAAAAATCAGCCTCGCTGGAATTCTGCTTCCATTTAGGTGAGAAAATAGAACTCTTCGATTCTAGACAAATCAATTCAGCCAATATTCAGCTCTGAGAAATTGCTCCAAATACTTGAGTCGTTCAAGTAGTCTAAGGATTATCTTGGTCTCCATCACGGTAAACAATCCAGTACCATTTTACAATACCAATCAAAGAGAACTGATAGAAAAGCATACCTTTGAAATGGTAATGAAAGAGAAAGGAGTTATTCAGATTTAATCCCATTATATTTCAGCTCCAGCACTCGGAGCTTTTTCACTTCTGACTACACAACTGCTGAGAATAAATGAGAGCCTGGGCAGATTTCCTGATACCTGCTGCAGCTCTGGACCCACAGAGCTCATCAACGTTTACCAGCTAATCCAGGCTGCTGGTCACACCAGCTGGGCTGTTATTTCTGTCTGTCAGAGGGACACCACTCACCTCTTTGCTCTTAAAGGTCCCTTCCAACCCAAACCATTCTACGATTCTGTGATTCTACAGATTCTCTGCTACACATTCTGAATAATCTCAACTAAGATGTGTCAAATTGCATATGTACATATTAATTAGAGCCTTAAGCATCAATTATAACACAAAACAAAACAAGCACTGATGGCCAAGTGAGCTAGGTGCTACTGGAAATATTTACTAAACTTATTAAACTAAGACTCAGTACAGAATTACAGTTCCAAGAGGTTAGGAATTTAGGAGAACTGTATTTTCTTGGTGCATTTTATTTCAATGCACAAATACATATATACATGAAATTACGATGCTTTCTTTTGTAAATCCTATATGAGTGTATGTCAAGAAATGGAGAAATGCAGACATAGTCACTATGCATCATTCCAGGGCATCTATTATGTTCTGTCAAGGTATGCAGCAATGTCCTCTTCTCTACTGTAGGTGCTCATGTGGTCAGCACCTACAGGAGGGTACATGCACTATGTGACATACGAACAGGCAGTGTTAGAACATAACTGACAAGGTATCAGCTTCTTGCACCTACAGCTATGGCTTTGTAATGAGCCTGCTTACCGAAAATGAGCCACAAACAGCCCATTGCTACTTTGCAGCTCTGTGGTGAAGCTCTTCATGAGCTGAGCGATCAGCAAAGGGTAACTGCTTTTAATCTAGCTCTGCTCTATCTTTTAATGAAAACATTAGGATTGATACTACCCTGTCATTACATATAGGCACGCAGAGAGAGGCTTGTATAGTAAAGCCACCTGCAGGTATAATTAATGTTAAGAGCAGTATATTCATGGGAACTGTGCCTTAACTGAGACAATTATCTGGGGAAAACAAGAACAAAATTAGACCTTCCTCTGTTAGTGCAATAGTATATTCTGATCCAAAATTCAAATAGACTGCAATTAACAGATTCAAGCTGTTTGTCCGGCTCTTGCTTAAAGGTGATGGGTTACTGGTAGACCCTTCCAGGCCAATGCTAACACATAACAAAATTATCAACCTTTAACATTTACCCTCTGAAAACCCAAGTACATTTGTGTACCAGTAAAAAACCCAAGACATTTCTCACTAAATACTGGGATGGTCATCATTTGGATGAAGGCAGCGTATTGGTAACTGGCAATGGGAAGGGACAGCATGCAAATGGGGCTTCAAGAGGCAACATAAAGCAGTTCCAGAATTCGAGAGCTTTGTATCTTTTCATACTATTATTACCTGCAGTTACTTAGAGTAATTCTCCCCCTGGGTATTTTACACTTCCCTCACACTAATTTCTGAGACCATAAGCTCCAACAGGATGCCAAATGCTTCAGCACTCCATCCTGCTTAAATCACACACACCCCATCAATAATATAACATTTTGTTGCAACAATTTTGCAATGGTTTATTTGTACTTCAAGACATTGATACCAAGAAAGACAAATTCTTTTGCAATAAGAAGAATTTAAAGTTGTAGATCTATATAAATTCCTTTTCCATGTCCAGCATCCACAGATAAGTTTTAAAAACTAACTAATTCTGGGTGCCCACTTAAGCAGCAAGCACTGGGAAACAGAGCCAGCTCTAGTTCTCTCTGTGGCTTCACTTGTGCCACTATACAACTCTGAGAGCTGACAAGATCTCTTCTTTAGGGAGTATCATTTGGGAGCAAATTCACTTCAGAGAGGGATGGCCCAGTGCTCAGATACAAGTCAACTAAAGCTTGAATTGTAGAGTCTATAAAACTATCTATAACTGTAGCTTGAGCAGGGAAAATAAATTTATGGACATACACAGGAGAGACAAACCATGGAGATAAGTATCATATATAAATCTACTGAGGCTACATAATTACTGTATTGGAGATCTGTGATTAATCTTATTCTTCTGTTGAGGACAGAGATACTGATACATCAAGGGTGTCTCTATGCGAGTGCTACAGTTGGGGTCAGACGTGCCCTTCTGAAGTGACTGTCCTCATCGTCCCTCCTTTACAGCACACGGCTGTGCACTGCAGAGAGCTCTGAGAGCACAAAAACTAGCTTCCTGGAGGATAAAACTATGAAATCCAGGAATGACATGGCTGTTTCGGGTACTGAGAGACAGCCACTTCAGGGGACTGGGCTAGAGCCAGTCTGCACAAAACCTCTTCTACACGTTGGGCAGATGTCAGGTCCCCGGCACTAACTCTTTCAACCTACAACACACTGCAGTCCATACCAAAAATCCCCCAGTTTGCACAGGAGCAGCCCCTGTGCCAGAGGTTGCTCTCCTCTAGGGCTGGCCTTCCTTGGCCAGGGGAGGACATGAAGGTTGCTCTAACCAACTTTCATTTACTTCACTTCAAAGATAAAACACATTGTCTGAAAAAACATCTCAGAGAAGCACACCTGGAAAACCACAGCGGAGAGTTTTCCGCAGTAGAACACAAAGCCCTGAGGTACTGCCGTTTCCTTAGCTGGCTAAGCAATGGGGTTACAGGTGTCTCTGCTGAGGGATACATGTGGTGACTACCAGCAAATAAAGGGTGAAAGTGAGATATGAATTTATATTAATTTCTCAGACTGAAACCAAGCACCAGTGGGTGCAGCTAAGCTTGAACTGAAGTCTTACCATATTTTAAAGACAACATTCCTATTTTCAGCTGGATTTCCCCAAGAAACAAGTTTCACACAATCATACCATGCCACCATCTATTTTTCCCCCCCCCCAGTCTCTGATAGCAGTATCAAAGCTATTAAGATGCAAATCATGTAATGAAAGCAGGCAGCCAGATTAAGGAGAGTGATTCACAAACATCCCTACAAGGGGATGTGCTGCAGATTACACTTCATGTTGATTAAGCATAAGGGAAGTCCATTGAAGAGACAGTGGCTCTGACTGCCCAGTAGAGGGAACTGCCTCACAAGGGCACCCAGAGCCTGACCAGAAGACATGAAGCCCTAAGGACACTGGGCCATGAAGCTACAAGGACATTGGTCTTCACCCATTCTGTTACTAACAGCAAGACTTAGGTTCAGAAGCATTTTTGCAGGTCATCTATAAAGATAATGTCTCCCTGAAAAATGGTTTTAATGACAACATATTGAAAAGGGATAAATGGACAAACATTTGATGCACTGATAACTTTCTGCCATAAATCTTGTCACCTGTAATAAAACAGGTAGGCTTTTATAGAAGAATATCATATAGCTGCTTTTATACTCATAAAAGCTGGCTCTGCCAGTCACTATATTAAAACCTGAACTTTTCCCACTGTACATATTTTTTCCCTTTCTAGTGAGTGCAGTGAAGAGCATTTAGCTCTAGTAGCACCTGCAGTTATTTTAAAACACTGGATAAGCCAGTATGTAGCAGTACCAGCCAGAGGCAGTCGTCGCAACCTTATTTTCCCTGAGTCTAATTTCATCTGCAAGACCTCTAGAGGGCAGTGAATAAAAGAAAATAAAGTACCAGAAATAGCCATAAATGTTAAATACAAATTTAAAAATTGGGATCTCCTCTAATTACTTCCTGGTATTGAAAACCTTCCAGGTAATTCTATGGATTAATGGATTATCGCAATGGGATTTTTCCAAGCCGCATTGCTATTCTCTCTGGCAGATTGCATTGACAGCCTTACAGCAGTGTGCTTCCCCTGTGATTTTCTTTTTTCAAACAGAAATCATTTTCTTGCACTGAAACTGAAATATGCAGCAGGCCATCTGACTTCTGTGGTGCTCATGGGCAAACAAGAAAAAGGGAAAATACAGTTCGGTAAAGCTGACTGGTTACCCAATATACAACAGTATAACGTTAATGTTCCCATTGATATCAAACCAGCCAGGACCTGCAGCAGAAATTAGCCTCTTAGATAATTCCTCTTTGCTTTTTGGTTTTTGTGCCTGTATGGGATGCAGTATCAGGCATACTGCTAATAACTTCATTACATATTTGACTGTGGCATATATAATTAACTCATTACTGATGAAACATGTAAAATCTAGGCTAAAACTTAATTTAGGCACAGGAGACAAAAGCATTAGATACAGTGTCCTTTGTCTTATCTTGCACAGAATAGCATCAATCAATACAGTACAGGCCCATATGATTATATAATTTCAGCTATGCTTCAGTAACTTCCTATGGCTTTGTAAACCTCGTGCAATGCTGAAATTGGCTATGCAATTCCCACAGGCAGAGCTGTTCACACCTTAAATTAATGCCATGTTTATTTTTGGAACACAGAATAGATCTGCAAATGCATCCAAAACCATTGGGAACTGAGAGCCCAACAAACTACTGCTTAAAAATTTGTGTGCCAAAACATGATGTCAGGGCTCTGAAGACACTAACACACTCAAAGACTTCATGGCAGTGAGCTGCCCATCTCCCACAGCGAGCCACTGGTCACCACTGTGCCCTGACACTTGCTGAATGCAAACCCGCTCCCTAGAACCAGGGAAGCCAAGAACAGCACATCAGCAGTGCATTATTGTTCCTTCTGGGCTCCTGGGTGATTCACTGCCCTTAGAAATTGTCTCTACTCCCAAGAAATCAGACACTGACAATTTACTTTTACGTGACGCATTTTTTTAACCTTGTTTGTGAATTTTTATCTTTTTCCTGCACCTGCAATCTTCTCATCCCTTTTCCATCAGTGTTTCCTCTTGTATCAATTCCCTCATATTTAAAAAGGCTAGAGAGCTAACGGCTGCTTTTGCAATCCACAATTGCAAAGAAACACACTTACGTCAGCTTTGGAGCCGTCTTCATACTCCAGCAGAGTTTGCTGCAGTGTCACGGAGCGATAGCCTACAGGAATTAAACATTGGGAAAAGGTTATTCGTGCTCTTTTAACAGAATACAATTAAATCATATATAATGGATGATAACACAGTGTCACAGTAAAGTAGAGACTGTAGCATGTTGTATTGGAGAAACCTCTCTTCTCCTGGGGAAATACTTGAGAAGTCAAAAGTGAAAATAAAATATAGGTGCAAGCAAGAAAGAACAGTAAGAGTATATCATGACTTGGAAACTGAGCTCAAAAAGGAGCTAGAAAGAACAGATGTGTGGAAAGACCTTGGATAGTAGCTTTGGATGAAAATGGACCTGGGCAGATCATAAATATTGTTACATCTTCATCAGTCAGTAAAGATGCGTACCGCTGAAGGCACCTGCAGAATGAGGGTGCAGGTTGGTAAGGAGGGTACTCTGTGGTTTTCTGAGGACAAAAGCACTGCTAGTTCAGGATCTTTCAAAAGCGGTATTTTTATTCTTTTAAGCTAGAACAGGTTACAGTGCACTCTGCACACTAGCTGGATTGCACGTCTATTTGGAAGGCGGTTGCTCCTCTTTTACTATGCAGCCTTTATACCGATTACTCAGTTGCATTTAAATGCTCTTCAAAAAGATTAAATCAAAGTCCATCTTTCAAGCAGCTTGAAGTCTTACCTCCAACCACAACTAATAAGAAATGGATGAGTCTGAATCCCCTCTTTGGGCAGGAAGGCCAGTGTAGTCCTGCCTAATGAATCCCCAGGCAGGCTCTCTCACTACATCAGAGCACGCTCAGGTGTAATCTAAGCCATATACAGGTTGCATTCCTAGAGCAAGTGACGCACTGCTACCGAGATGAAAGAGCACGCCTAAATCTGAGACGTGTGAAGAGCTGCGGGAGCAGTACCTGCCCTTCCCAGCAGTGAAGATGCCCCGTTACTGCAAACTGAAGAGGGGAGGGTGTATCAGAGGCTCACAGAATAACGTCTCTGCGGCTCTAGCATCTCAGTTACGGGCCCTTGTGTTGGGGTGCGAGCCGGCAGCTCCCTACCGCAGGCAGACAGGCTTCAAAGCACAAAGCTGCTGCCAAGGCAGAATTCAAGCGCCCTCTACAAGCAGATTAAGGACAGCAGCCAGACAAGCAGCTCACATGACTGTGACTTTTCTGTTTCTCCTGCTGGAAAACAACCACGTAATTGAATACAGACTAAGAGAAGCTGGATTCTTTAAAGAAATGATTTGCTTATGGTTTGCTCCTCTGTAAGTAATCCCAAAGCTGTGCTGCAATTCATTCTGGCATTCATGCAACTGCGGTCTTCATTTTAACCAATGTAAATATAAAAGGGTACATCTCAAGAAAAGGCAGTTTTATGCAAACCCACAAACCTAGGTGCAGTTATGAGGATCAGGATGATAACTCTGAAGAACAGAAATCAGGCAATCAAAATAATTGAATAAACAAAAATCAGTACAGAGGTGAGGAGCTCTGCAGTGCCAGGTAGAGAGCCAAGAGTCACACGCTGCAGCACAAGAGCCCTCTCACTGCAAAGTGCCTTCCACAAAGTTCTTCTCAGAACATGCTGGTGCCCAACCTCACAAGGACCAAAACCCATCCTGATCTTTATCTTCTTCTGCACAGGTCAGTATTTCTGGCAACTGTTATTGCTGTTTTCAACACACTTTCTACTTTAAGTCATGGGCTTAGAGACCTGCAGAAACACAGTTTGATGGCCATGTCACAAGGGCCTGCCTTCCCCACAGCTGTTCCCAAGTTTATTCATCTGGGAACCTCCCTTACAGAGAGAAAGTAGCAGCTGGCAAAACTCAGAGGTATTTGCTCCATTTCATGGTCTTTCACCTCAAATTTCTTGCACACCTGGTTACTGAGAAAACCGGGTAAAAGAAATACCATAGCAATAAAATTGCAAAGCAGCAGAAAACAATTTGTCTGTTTAGGCCACTGGTGAATCGAAAGGCTTTTGTGAATCTACTGTTAGCACTCAGAGACAAAGAGAAGTCACTCACTCCAAAATAGAAACAATCCAAAGATTTCTAAAATCAATCCCAAAACTATTTCCTTTCTCTCATTAGCAAGAACATTGAGAAGCTCGTGGTATGTAGAGCCATTATGCTCATTAAAAATAGAAATAAAAACCTAGAAAATACAAGCTAACTTAATGGGAACATGGGAAGGCTTCACTCCCTCCCCTACAGCACTACTGTTCTAAAACTTCAATTGGAGCAAAATGAACTTCTGGCTTCATACACTATGATTTACAGTCAAAAGCAAAATCCATGCATATCCAAATTCAAAAGTGTATGGGTACTTGTGTGTACTACTGTGTAACCTGCTGGTGTCCTCTGCAGGGATAAGGGCAACTTACTACTTGAATGGTTAATGTCTCCTGTCTCCCCAAACGTTTAATGTGAACATTCCTTATTGCAATTTACACCTATTAGTTTTATGCCACCTTTATGGATAAAAAGAGCAAACCGTCTTCCTCTATGAAGTAGCCTTTCATATAGTGGAAGACTGTTTTCAAATTTCCCTTCTTTTGAATTCAGATTAATTAATATCAATGTATCACTGCAGGGTGTATTTTCTGGACGTCTGTTTGACCGTGCTGTTCTCTTCTGACTCCCCCCCAGTACTTTCCAGAAGCACACTGCCCAGGTCAGGACACAGATCCCATCTAGGCTGTGACTGCCTCTGCATAAAGCAGAGCATATAGTCCATACACACAGCAGAACTATATTTCCCTTTATTTTTTCCCCATCACAATGACACTTTTAATTCATAGTCAGCCTTTTTCACTATTCTATTCCCTTCCTTTCTCTACCAAGATAATCCTTAACAGGTCATCAGTATTTATTTGCTTTAAGAGTGGGGTTTTTACTGAAAACCATCCTTTTTTTTTCCACTTCTCTTTTTTCCCCCCAAAAAACCATTTCTGTAATTAGCATATACTGCTTTTATAAAAAAACCCCACCTGCTTATTACAAGTGCTAAAATGCAGAACACAGGCACTGCTACAATCAGCCCTGATTTGTTCTTTAAAAGGCTTATTTTGACCTCATAAGAAAAGCAAGGTAATTTGATTGCTGCCTGACTCTCAACTCACCCTGCATGATTCTACCCTAGTTCCACACAGAAATGGAATCTCCCTCCTCTCTTCAAACTGGCACCTGGACCAGCCCAATGTCTTTAAGACACCGCCTGCAATGTGAAGTACAAATTCCAGCTTTAAGAGTGCTGAGGTGTATTTAAATCAGTTCTCCTCAAGGAGATGTTTTTGTTTTTTCCAGCAAGTGCTCATTCTTAGTTATATTTCTTCGACTAGAAAACAAAGTATAATTAAGAGAAAATTATTAAGAATGAACAGAATGAATGAATAAACATGGTGCCCAAATAAAGGCATTTCACAATTTAAAACTACAAGATAAGAGATTGGAGATTTTTCTTTCTACCTTTTTTTTTTTTTTTGTGTGATAACTTATTTCTCTTTAAAACTAATGGCCTAGCTGAATCCTCATTCCAGTCCTGGAGGGAGACATGCAATGTAGCTTTAACAAGCTGCTTACAACTGCTTATAACTGCAAGCAGTTACACATTTTAAGCAGGTGGCTCAAGTTCTTTCATGTCATTGTTTCCCACTGACAATCACAATTCAGACTGTGAAAATATTCTTACAATGATTAGGTGCAGATGGCTTAGGAGATGCTCTGAAATCTTAAGTACACAGTTCATGGACAACTAGCTTGATAGTGCTCATAGCTTGAGCAGTTTTTCACTTCTGAAGCTGAGTGCAGTTGCTCTACAGGTTTATATTCAGCAGATGTTATATGATCCTTAGAAACCTCAAGGTCTTTTACATTAATTTTATATGACTAGTGCTTGATATCTAATGGGTCTGTAACCTCCTAAATACAGCTGTAATCTAATGTAAAGCGAGGAAATGTTTTGATTTGCAGTCATTACAGAGCTGGATCTGACGTTTCTCACCAGAAGGATCCACCTCTCCACCACTTGATTGGTACACACCCTTCTATCTCATGTCCTTCATAAATGAATTTCCTAGTAAGCCACTCACCCTTAACATCCATTCCTCATTGTTATCCAGAATATTCAGCATCTTCTTCCTCCTTGCATCCACAACAGACATTCAGCCAACACTCACAAGCCTCAGAGGCCAAGGGGAGAACAAAACAAACCAGCTCCCTCTCAGGTGCAGACCTTTATAGCCCTGCTTCTGCTCAGCCAGGTCTCTCAAGTTCCAGGCTGACCAGGGTACCCTCTGCTGCAAGGCTGTCAGCAAACCTCTCCCTCTAACTGCACTATTAGCGTGCAAAGTGAAAGATTTTGAGGAATTTCCATATGGATGGAAGCTGAATTATTGTAGTTTTATTTATACTTACAGATTTACAAATACAGAATTTAACTAATCCTACATTAGCACATGATGTCTTTGTCTCTTGTCAACCTGTCAGCTGATATTTAAAACAGTTTCTTACCTTTTGCCATGTAGTTGTGTTTATTTACTTATTCCAGGGCAGAAGATAAGTTTTTTTCCTGTCAGTAGTCTTTAGTGCCCTTTGAGAAATCTTACATTGATCCTAAGAGTAACCATCCAACTACCAAAAAGGGCAGTGGAAATTTTAACTTCATGAAATATGTTGGCTAGCTATTGGCACATGTTTTGACATGATAGTGAAATTCAGGTGAAAAAGTTTCCCACTAGAAAAAAAGCTAGTATTTTAAGGACAGTATCACCCATTTTAACATGAATTGCACATTTAAGCAAAAAATATGCTGTTAAAAAAAAAAATAAATCATCATTTAAAAATTTTACTTCAGAGTAAAAAAAAAAAAAAAAAAAGAAGTCTACCTGAAAATTATCACCAAGAGAATGAGCAAATTCCTGAGCATAATGTCTCTCACACATTTGCAGCTCTATGAGTGCTGTATCCTCTGATTCACCTCTGAAGGCTTGGACCATAATAGAGATGCCCCTTTGAAAGTGCTCTAATTAGGAAGCCTGATGTCACAACCTGATCATTAAAGGCTTTGCTGAGTTTAAAATTCAAAGGCAATGTAGTCCCAGATAGACCAGTTTCTGCTTGCACAGTAATACGTCGGTATAATAAGAACAACTTGTACATAGACAATAAGGAAGCAGCAACTTCAGGGGCTTTGAAGTAGTTTGCATAGCACAAGCACAATGAAGATATATTTTATTTCAGCCCACCAAAGTTTAGTGGCTGAAGCAGGTCTTCACAGTCATCCTCCTGTAATCCCAGTGTAACTGTCTGAGCTCTGCTTGCTTTTAAAGGCTGCATGTTTGTCCATCCTCCACACAGTACAGAAGAATAAGACACTCCCTCAGTCCATAGCAGTTTTCTGCACAAAAAGATGAAGAAGGTTTCACCGAAGTACTGCACACTTGGAAGGATGAAGCTTTAGCTCAAGTTCAAAAAGCTCAGCATGAGGAGAAGGCAGGCAGGCACTGTCCCCGTACATCAGGGTGGGCTAGGAAGGGAGTCTCTCCATGCTTTAAGACAATTAGGTACTGCATATAATAAAGGCAACCTAACCCCAGCTGGAGGAAGTGTCTTTGAGGCAGTAACTCTTAAAACCACAGTCAAGTAATTAAGTGTATTAGCTTGCTTCAAGGCTACTTTTCCCACAAAAAATAATGATAAAAATGACAGGTTTAAAATCACCTTTCTCTTTACTTTCTTGATGAGATGCTTTCATAGCAACTATACATCTACTGTCTTTCTGGGGCGAGCATAGATATGGACTCTCATTTATCTCTAAGTTCCTCAGTGATATTGCTGAAGACTCTGGAAAATGAAGCAGGGTGAGGGTGGGGGCTAGTTCAGGCACTGCCAATGTTACCCTGAAAAATAAGTGACCTCCAAAATACGAGGACTTTAAGACTGACCTGACTGGAAAGGTCACACATTTCTCTTGAGGACAGGAACAACAAATTCAGTGTAATACTCAGTCAAGAATTGAATTACCGCTCTCCCAAGCTTGGCGTTTGACTTGGCTGTCAAGTGCATAACATCTAATAAAAGGCAGTGGGCTGTTTCACTCTGCTGACTTGCAGGTCTCAGACACTGAGGGAGATGGTGTTGGCTTCTCTTCAGTATTTAAGATGGAGGCTCGCCAATAATTTTAAAGACGATGAATATACATGTATTGTGTAAGGTTCTTTTTCTACAACTTTAATAAAAAGTTCCAGGGTTGAGGTGGGGACAGGCTGGATAAATAAGAGCATGGGAATGCCTCAGGAGGGCCTAATGTGTACCTAGCAAAAGTACTAAGTACTACATCACTTCTTTTCTGTCATTAATAGTAGTTTCAAGACAAGGGCTAGTAAGTAATGGATCATCCCTGGTAAAAGTGCAGGGCTACAACTGGAATATAACTTAGGGTATGGTGTCCTCACTACCTGTCAGGTACCTGAATGCCTTCAGAGTCTGAAGAGTGAGCTGAGCGTGAAGGCTTCATCTATGAGATGTCTGTGTTGCAGGCCAGGCCATTACTGCCAATTCCTGCAGATGGGCAGGCAGCAAAGCTGCCAAGGGCAACGTTCTCACACATAGAACCCATGAGCAGAGCATGGGGAAAGTGTTATCAATCAGAATGTCAAATCCATGCCTCGTTCAAGCAACATGCTTGATGAAACGGCAGCACTACATCAACAATTGCGGAAATACCACATTCCAAGTCTTCTGGGATGTAAGAAAAATAGTATCTTTTCTCCCAGCTTCGGCTCGATTTGGAGCGGCTTCCAGTACAGACCAGTCTGTATATGCTTAAGAACTTCTAACAACAGAATATCAGAAATGTGTTTTGAAGCCCTATCCATACAAGGATTAAAAGTTTGTTGAAATCAATGAAGTCTGTTGAGGTCAGTGAAGGCAAACTGTCATTGCAATAGCAGGGTGTGCTATAAAAAATTCAGAAGCAGTGGGGCTTACACACTCAGTATGATTTTATATTCAGTCACATCTAATGAAACACTCATTCTGAATTAGTCACTGGTCTTTGAGTGTCAGAAGCATAAATTAAGTTGGGAAGCCTCTAAATAAACAGTTTTATCTGCCCAGAACAGCAACAGTGGGAGTAAGAACTTGCCCAGATGTCCGAAAGGAAGATCTGCTGATGGCAAGATGGAAAATAATATGGTGCAAGGTTGTTCAATAGGGCCACACTGCCATAACACATCAACCTTGTAAGCCGGATCAGACTTGTTCTTCTCCTAATGGCACTGTAAGTCTCAGTGCTGAAGGCTCTTTCTGTGACTGTGAAGTTTCAAGTGTCACTCTTACACTTTGATATTTTCATCTGCAAAGCCTATGCCAGCACTCTGAATGTCTCGATACAAGTGACAGATCTGTTCAAATCCCAGGCAACCAGCACTGTTAGGAAAGTTGGGATCTCGTGTTCCTCTCCTCACGTCAATGTTACACAAGGCTTTGTCACTCTCCTCTAGGATTTCTGCTGTGCCCAAACTCGAAAGCTCATTGCAAAGTTCTCTGGATGCTCAGCTGCCCCACTCCCAGGTTAAAACTACCATTAAATTGAAGCCATGATAGGTGGGCACGAGTGATCCTTGTTATGTCAAGAATAAATTTCTGAAGATTTGTGGGAGACTTGACAGAAGTTTTGGCTAAAGTAAGAGCAAGGAGTGGAGGCAGTTTCCTTGTTGCTATGGGTGGTCAGAGCAAACCGCTGACCTTTCTGGCTATCAGAAATGCATATGAAGAAAGGGCAGCGCTACTTAAAAAAAAAACAAAACACACTTCATTTTTCCAGTTTTCTGTATCAGATGCTAGCAGATCTTGATTAGAACTCATGATGACTCATATTCAAAGGCCTGCTTCTAATCCCTAAAATACTATCATCACAGATAGCTGGTTGCAAAGATGCTTTAAGGCAGGGATTTTTTTCTCTTTATTAAATGTAGCAGATTTTTCAATATTTTAACTCTCTCTCCTTTTCCAGACCTCCACACTGATACATAACAGCAGCCATCATTTAAATTATGCATTGCCGGTGAATTTCTGTGATACATTATCCATTATGTTATATCAAACAGAGAAAAAGTGGACTCTGCTATGGTAACTGTTGAGACTGTTTTCCGTTCCATGTTGATTTACATCCAAATAACCAACTTATCAACCTTGCGAATGCACTGAGGCAAGAAGCTGTGAAGTTCTTGGGACTGAAAGGTCAGTGTTTGTGTTATTCTTTCTTACCGTGGAAATACTAAGTTAGGGAGGACTTTATCCAAGGAAATAATAATTGCAGATTTCAACTAAGAAAAGTCTTCATACTAAATAAAAACATTCAATGGAATGAATTCTGTTAAAGTGCAGAGATATGTACAGGGAATAGCCTCAGATACGTAACAGCGTTATACTCAAAGGAGGAGTGCCCATTTAAGCAGGGAGCCAGCATAGATTTGGCCGCCAGCTCTTCTTGGGGAAGTCAAAACTGCAAAATCCACTAAGGCTGACTCTGACTTCCACACAAGAATTGCTGTTACTGGTACCTATTTTCCACTGACTTTAAATGCCTTTGAAAATATATTTTCCTTCATATTTGTCTCACTTCTCTTCTTGGAAGCCCCAATAACTACTTCCTCCAGAGATGTTTTATAACTGACATAATGGCAAATGCAACCATCAAATGGAGATCAGGGCTACCTGTCTCTAAAACTACGTAATACAAGAGGAAAGAACCAGGCTTTTGGAGGAGCCTTTCATTAGTTCAGATTCTGAACAGAATCTGAACAACACCGATGAAAGGCATTTAATGAAAGCAGGAGGCTTCCAGTTTTGCTATTCAAATTAGACCTGCTGTTGCTAAACTGAGAATATGTGTAAACTGGATTAGCTGGAAATAATGACCCTATTTATGTGCAAAAGTATGCGTTTGTAGCATAACTACTGATGTACATGAATGAGTGTGAAATGCATAAATAAGATATGTGGCCTATTAGCAAACTCATAATATGTATAAGAACATAAACTGTTTAAGAAGAGATGTCTAATAAACTTTAATGGCTGGTGCAGCTGGCTGGCCAGCTCCCACTATGATGTTATTTGATCAACTATGTAACCAACATTTTGTTCCTTATGGTATTGTTTTAGGACAGAAGATGTGGAAGATCACTGTGAAAATAAGGTAAATTTGTGGCTGGAGGAGTCAAGCTCCATGGTTAGTAACAGTAAGATGACAGCACTGCACCAACATTACATTTTTCATGTGCAAGGACCACCACTTTGAGCAAAGAAACAGCAGCAATGCAGTTATTGCTGAAAAATCAGTAAAACCATTCTGGGTGTCTGAAGAAAAAAGCCATGCCTGTAACAAAGGACAGTCTTGCCCTTACGCTTTCTTAAACATCTCAGTCTAGCTATGAATGTAATAGATGGGCCTCACAAAGGGACATCTCCACATCCTGCTCCACTCACTCAAGTAGAGCAAGGTTTGCCATAAAGAATACAGAATTCTTGTGGTGGTAGGCATTGTGTTAAAACAAACAAAAAAACCCCCCAACAGTTACCCAGTACCTCTATTCTGTACAGTTTGAACAGTTCGTACCATTTTTACCTTCTGCTAAAGCGTTCCTTATAAAAGAAAACATGAATGTGCTTGAGAGCACCTAATACCATAGGATGTGGTGGCAAGACTGATTCCCAGGCCATCCAAACTGCCAGAAACAAGAAAATAAAAAGGCATAGCCTTTTTGCAAATCAAGTTAGTTCAATTATGTATGGTAATTTTTTTGACAGTAATATGGAAACATTCTGTTAAAATGCCAGAAAAATTCACTAGATATGAAGTTTCACAAATAAGCTCTATGCTGTTTGAAGCATTTTCTTAATTTCACAATAAGTTTTAGCATATGGAAATGCAAAGTCTGCTTCCTTCTCTGTTAATTAATGTGAATTCTTTTGGTTATGACATACTTTTTGCCAGCAACTTCACTCTTGCATAAAACCCTATCATAATGTTTAGCAGTAAACATGTATTTAATAACATGGATTTATAAAGCAGTTTTCTCTAATTTCAGTTCTTGATCCCTAGGATGACACGTGAGAGCTGAAACAGCATACAGCATATAGAGCTCTTTTCTATACAGCTGCACAGCTGTGATGCAAAAACAGCAAGCAAGGTATTAAGGGAATGAAAAATAGTCCAGAAATACCATAATGCTATTACACAAGTAACTTCTATGCCTTTGTATGGATATAATGTTTATAAAAAGGGTAAGATTATAACCAGTGAAGGACTCTTCTGTGAAGGTAGCCTAACTGGCTATGCGAAGGGGAGAGGCGAAAGAAGGCACCAAATTAAACGGGGACTGGAGTTGGAAGCACCGTTAAGGTCAGCATCGCCTGGCTACATTTTACGGATTTGGTCAGGCTACAAATAAGTAGTGGAATTAATGGCAAGAGACATTCCCCGGTCTAAAATGAAGAGATGGACAGCTATAAAGGTAAAATGGTTAGAGATAGTTTGACCATTTTTCTGCTACTGGAATATTTTGTAATTTCACTATGAGAACCATTTGAAAACCTTTTTTTTTTTTTTTTTTTCTTTTTTTTTTTGGTGGGAAAATGCATGAACTACATTCATGTTCAAAAGAAGGGTAGTTGTATTTGCTGGGAAAACACCATTTAGTCCATCCCCACACAAGGCTTCTGGTCCTTGGTGTCCACTGCTAAGTTCTGTCTCTTCATATAGCAGAAGAGCAGGCAATTTTGAAACACTAAGCTTCTACTAAGAAGTTATCAGTTTTCTGCTCCACAATCAGCATAATTAAATCAACTCAATTCCAGCTGCTAGTGTGTGCTTGCTTTCTAAGAGAAAACTGTATCGGTTGTTGCTTTGACATTAACATTCTCCTGAGTTTTGTTGTTGGTTTCTTAAAATGAGCAGCCCCCAAAACCGTTTTGCTGCGTGACTTTTCTTAGCAAAGCCTTGTTCTTTGCTGCCACTGCTGTTACCTGTGACTCAGTGGTGCAAAAGGAGACTCTGCCTTTGTGTTGCTCTGACAATGAGACTTCCTTTGTTAAGAAACGACATCCTTGGCTGAGAATTGTGGACTGCCAGGATAGTGCTGTATGCACCCAGCAACCTGGGCATTACACTGATAACAGAGCAGAAAATACCTGTCTTCAGGATGATTCTGCAACAAGTCCAGTCAGTATATTATCTAAGCTTTTTCTGGAATGACTCGTTAACCATCTATTTTCATACATTCGGATAAGCAATATCCTTCTTACATCCTCTCCTGTCCCTTCTCCTTCATGTATCATCAAAATACACTAAAGGATAGATCTGGGATGGAGTATCCCCAAATTAATTCTTGTTACAGTACCATGGAGGGAAAAAGCACTGTTGAAAAACCAAATTCTGCAAATGAAAGTCTTTGTTCTCTCCTGGAGTCCTGACGTTACTTGCAGAAATACCCAGGAGGCCAGATGGCTCCAATTCCCTTTTGGCTAACCCCATTGCAAAGCTTCTCCCTCCACCAGTTGAAAATCAGTCAGAATGCAGAAGCGTGTTTGTTTGCTGGTTTGAACAACTGACAACATATTATGCATTCCCTGCATTATTTATATTGGCTACTTATAAGTTGGTATTTATTTATTTAAAGTTTCCATCTGTAGGCTCTGGCTACATTTCAAAATCTCCCCCTTCAATCATGTTCTAATGGGTATCTGTTCTCCCAGAACATCTGTCCTTTAGGGTCCTATTATATGTAAGCTAACAGTGACACAATTTTTCATCTTCCTATATGTGTACAGTTTTCTCTTTTGTTTTTAAAATCCCCAGAACTGACTGATAATATTACAGCTTCCTTTCATTGTAAATAAATAAAAAATAGTTTCAAGCCCTCATGACTTTTTCGGTCCTGACAAAAATGTTAACAGCATATTTGTAATGACAGACCTCAGGACAGGGAAATATTTTCCACTGCTCTAAATCTGTTACAAAAAACAAGTCTATGAAAATGTGTTAGGATAATTAGAGCTCCCATATTCATAACCTTCTTTTAATGTGCCTTTTTTCTTCTTTCATCTAACTCTTCTACTAGAGTAAGAGAATTCCACAGGTATGTCCCAAGAAGGTCTTACACTCCATGTTTTTAATTTCTATATTTTAGCAGTAGCTCTGAAGAGCCTCTGTAATCTCTACCTGGTGGATGAATTACGCACAGAACTGTATCAATTAGGAAGCAGTCCTGGAGATTCTTGGGGTGTGTGGAAGATAACTCCCTAACACAACTGGTGACCAAGCCAACTAGGGAAATCTCTGTACTAGACCTGCTGTTTCTGAACAGAGGAGGTCTAGTGAGAGATGTGAAGGTTGGTGGCCATCCTGGGCAAAGCGACCATGAGATGGTGGAGTTTCCAATTCTTCAGGAAGTAAGGAGGGAGGTCAATAGAACTACCTCCTTGGACTTCCAGAAGGCAGACTTTGACATGTTTAGGAGATTGGTAGATGGCGTCCCTTGGGAGGTAGCCCTCAAGGACAGAGGAGTCCAGGAAGGCTGGACATTCCTCAAGAGGGAAATCCTCAAGCACAGGAACTAGCTGTCCCTGTGTACTGTAAAATGAGCCAGCATGGTAGGAGACCGGCCTGGATAAACAGAGAGCTTTGGGCAGAACTCAGGAAGAAAAGGAAAGCCTACCAGCTATGGAAGAAGGGTCAGGCAACTCAGGAAGAGTATGAGGTTGTTGCAAGATTATGTAGGGAGAAAATGAGAAAGGCCAAAGCTCAGCTAGAACTTAATCTGGCTAGCACCATTAAAGATAATAAAAAGTGTTCCTATAAATACATTAACAGTAAAAGGAGAGGTAAGGAGAATCTCTACCTTCTACTGGATGCGGGAGGGAACCTTGTGACCAGGGACAAAGAAAAGGTTGAGCTGCTGAGTGCCCACTTTGCCTCAGTTTTTGTCTGCAATGCCAGTTGCTGCCTGAGTGTCCAGCTCCCTGAATTGGAAGACAGGGATGGGGAGCAGAATGCAGCCCCCATAATCCGGGAGGAAATGATCAGTGACCTATTGTGCCACATCGATGCGCACAAGTCTATGGGACCAGATGGGATCCACCCAGGGGCACTAAAGGAGCTGGCAGAAGTGCTCACCAAGCCACTCTCCACTACTTATCAACAGTCCTGGGTAATGGGGAGGTCCCAGTTGACTGGGAGCTAGCAAATGTGACACCCATCCACAAGAAAGGCTGAAAGGATGATCCTGGGAACTACAGACCTGTCAGTCTGACCTCAGTGCCAGGGAAGGTTATGGAGCAGGTCATCTTGAGTGCCATCACACAGCACATACAAGACAACCAGGTGATCAGGCACAGTCAGCATGGGTTTATGAAAGGCAGGTCCTGCCTGACTAACCTGATCTCCTACAACAAGGTGACCCGCCTAGTGGATGAGGGAAGAGCTGTGGACATTGACAACTATGTGGACATCTATGATTCTGTGATTGTGTACTTGGCCTTTAGTAAAGTCTTTGACACTTTCTCCTACAGCATTCTCCTTCAGAAACTTACGACACAAGGCTTGGATAAATACACTCTGCACTGGATAAAATACTGGCTGGATGACCAGGCCAAAAGAGTGTCAGTGAATGGAGCTAAATCTGGCTGGCGTCCGGTCACAAGTGGCGTTCCCCAGGGCTCAGTCCTGGGGTCTGTTCTCTGTAATATCTTTATTAACGATCTGGATGAGGGGATTGAGTGTATCCTCAGTAAATTTGCAGATACCACCAAGCTAGGTGGGTGTGTTGATGTGCTAGAGGGTAGGGAAGCTTTGTAGCAGGACCTGGACAGGTTAGATCAGTGGGCCAAGGTTGATTGCACGGGGTTCAACAAAGCCAAGCACCGGGTCCTGCACTTGGGTCATCACAACCCCATGGCAAGCTACAGACTTGGGGATGTGTGGTTGGGAAGCTGCAAGCTGGAAAAGGACCTGGGGGCACTGATTGATAGTCGACTAAACACGAGTCAGCAGTGGGTGCTGGTGGCCAAGAAGGCCAATGGCATCCTGGCTTCTATTAGAACACTGTGGCCAGCAGGAATAGGGAGGTGATTGTCCCCCTGGACTCAGCGCTGGGGAGGCCACACCTTGAATATTGCATTCAGTTCCGGGCCCCTCACTATAAGAAGGACATAGAAGTGATGGAGCATGTACAGAAAAGGGCAGCGAGGCTTGTGAAGGGCCTAGAGCACGAGTCCTGTGAGGTGTGCCTGAGGGAGCTGGTGTTGTTTAGTCTGGAGGAGGCTGAGGAGGGACCTTCTCACTCTCTACAACTACCTGAAAGGAGGGGGACAGCCTCTTCTCCCTGGTGACATGTGCCAGGACCAGAGGGAATGGACACAAGCTGCACCAGGGGAGGTTTAGGCTGGATAGTAGGAAACATTTCTTCACTGAAAGGGTTATCAAACATTGGAATGGTCTGCTCAAGGCAATGGTGGAGTCATCATCCCTGGAGGCATTTAAATGGTGCATGGACCTGGTGCTTAGGGACATGGTTTAGTGGTGAGCTTGCAGAGTTGAGGCGAAGGTTGGACTAGATGATCTTGAAGGTCTCTTCTATCCAAAGATATTCTGTGATTCTGTAATTATTGTTTCTGTTGTCCTTGTTAAGGTAGCACCAGATTTACTGCTGCCATCTCAAGTCTTCCTGTGTGCTCCAAAGCCAGCTGTGCACTTCTTGAGTCATCAGGTGTAGAAGTGCAGATGCAAGAGATCCATCCTCAGAGACAGCTCTTCAACTGCTTTTAGGTAAACGCTGAGCACATGAATCCAGCTAATGAATTCAGTGTGTACACCAGAACGTAGGCTTGGGAAGGACTACCTGGCTTGGTGATCCCCACTAGCTGCAAACAGTCATATCCTAATTGGTAAAAGCAAAGTGTCCTGCAGGATGTCAAAGTCTGCCCTCTCCATCTACTACACGTCATAAAGTAACGTTCTTCTAAACCAGCCACCTTTATCAAATTATCACCTTTAGGAGATGAACTGGAAAGTCTCAGAAATTATAGGACAGGAAAAGTGGAGGGGTAAGACAAGGGTATGACTAATGTTGTAGCACTCTGAGATGGCTGAATATGTGGAAACATTCGTAAAACCTTATGAGACCAGTCCAACTTTGTCCAAAGAAGGGAAACATCCCAGAAATCAAGTAAGCATTGTAGCAGAAAAGTCCTCCTGGACTCCTGAGGCAACTTGTGAAGTTCAAAGGCAGAGGAATAATCCAACAGAGTATTACTGTACAGTAGAAAATACAACAGACAGATACTTCAAGTCTGTTTCCTTCAAAGCTTGGAAACACCCCGAAGTTGTGTGCCAAGCTCCCGGTATCACAAGCAGCTCCTGAGACCTGCAGGTGCACCTCCACTCAGTGATATCACCCCTCCCATCAACTTCATCTTGAAAAAACAGTGTTTGTGTCCCAGACAGATTTGGAAAGCCCTTCTAGAATTTCACTTCTCTCTCTGTTAATGTTTGTTTTTCCGATTTCCAGTCTAGACATAGTCAAGTCACTTAAGTCCTTCAGTTGATTTTCTATCTCTGTTATTATGTTCTCTTCTCTCATTCATATTTGACACATCTACGTATCTTTAAAAAGTAAACATCTCTTTATTTTGATACAAAAGCAAGTAAATGCCAATTATTCCTGTAAGAGGTAGGTATGGAGGCATACCATGCAATTACTCATCCTTCTCTACAACTCTCCAAGTTTAAATATAACTTCTGATGAGAAGTAACCAGACTGTGTATGATAGTTTAAATGAGCCTTGTCCAACTGGGCAAACACTTCCTTGATCCTACTTACTAGTCAGACTGAAGCAGTTTTCAGTTTGGTTTTTTTTAGTATCTCCGTCAACAGCAGCTCCTTGGTCCTCTCATTTTCAGCTCCACCACAACCTATGAATAGCCCTTTTGAAGGAGGGTCCATCAGGCCCAGCAGACCCTCCCTGACAATAGCAGCTCCTAAGGAAGGAAGCACAGAGCTACCCATCTCATGGGAGAACTGCCCAAAACTCCCACCTGACCCCCAAACACTTGTAGTTCACTCACTTATAGAACAGAAAGTAAAGTCTTTCTATTTTCCAGGCCCTGTTACACTTTCCTTCCATATCTCTGTCCTGTGCAAGGCCAGCACTCACCTCCTGATGTAACTCGGACTCAACAATAACCACTACCTGCTAGAGACACCCCTCCCACCACCCTCTCATTTCACTCCTTGCCTCTGAGCCTGGGAATAACAACAGCCAGAAGGTCCCCATCTGCCTCCAGTGAATTTCACCTGCTGTTGCCTTGCCCAGGTACTTTCTCCTTGCACAATCCTTTTGCAGTTTTTTCACAGTCAGCACTGATCTTCAGTGCTCTGAACAAAAGCATCATCAACACACTCTGTCATCTTTTCCAGCTCATTTATCAGTTGAGCATCACGGGTTTAAGCACTGATTCTTTTGAGACCGTACTGCTGTCATCCTGTCACTCTGCTGATCAGTTAGTTAGTCCTACCTTCTGTTTCATATCTTCTGACCAATTTTTTGTTATCTGTAGAGCATTTCTTTTGTCCGATGGAAGCGCAGATTCTTAAGGGCGCAGTAATGAAATGCCACTTTCTTGTCCTTTTGGCTCTAACTGCTAATCCTCAGAGGGTTAGCCATGGAGTATAGCATACCCATATTTCACTGGGGAGGGCCCATTTTGGGGTTCATTTGCTCCTTTTTAACACCATCGTGTCATTACAGCACGACTCTGGGGATACTACTCTGGAGATGGGATTGTGCTAAAATGCACCCTTCTTCTTCCTCCTTCTCAGTGGTTTAGGGTTCTTCAGCTAGAGGAAGGATTGTCAAGAGAGGGCCCTGAAGGTAGCCTGTCAGTGAACCTTTTAGTGTTCCTGAATTCCTCCAAGGAACTGACCCTGAGGGCACTGAGCTCTCCTCCTAGTCAGCACCCATCTGCCAGTGCCACATAAGGCAGATGCTCAATATATTTTGACATGCACTTTACTAAGCTGGACCCTCACCACCATGTGCTGGCTCTGACTGTAATTCTTTTGTGAGGCAGGATGAGCACTGACTGCATTCATTTGCCTTTCTACCAGGTTGCTCCAACCTGTAGTAAGTATCTTGCTGCACTCCTGCCTCCTATAGCCCAAACCAGGCAGTCTTACCCACCAGCTACCCCCTGGGCCTCCCCTTGCTTCATTACAGTTACTGCTCTGCCTCTGGCTTTCTATCTGCGGCTGACCCTCTGCTACAACCACACCCATCCTAGATGAGATTTCTTACCTCAAAGTCCATGACTGCTCACTTAGCGGCTGAGATCTGCACTGGCTTGTTTCCAAAATTGGTTTATTTGGGGATTTTTGGAGTGGAGGAGGCAGATGGGCTGGTAATATGATGATCAGTTCCTCAGCTGCTACAGTAACGTACTTCTTGGGAGTCTGGCAACTTCCTACTCCTAATGCAAGGTTAGGGTTCACACTTGAAGCCACTTCAAACTTCACAGACTAAGGTTCAGAACTTGATATTTACAACCTAAGATTTTGCTTTTTCAGAATTTATACAGTATAAATCCCTAGGCTCTCAATTACTTCAGAGTACATTGCAACTCCTTGGTAAGCAGGTGTTCAGGAAAATTATGTAGACTATGAAAGTTTCAGTTCTGTGCTATAACCAAACACATTCTTTTTAAGAAAGTTCAACTACCATATGCTGAAACTCCTGCTTATAGCAACTCCCCCTGCTATTAGTCCCTAACAGTATGGCAGTGTGCTTATTATTATTAAATTTTATCCTGTCACTGTTGTACTAATCCAAGAAGTCAACAAAATTCTTGCATATAATATGGAAGCAGCATTACAGGAGTTAAAAATACTGACATCAAAGACCTTGTGCCAAGGAAGTATCACAAAGGACTGGTCACAAGACCTGTCCCATATGAATGCTTCTAGTAACTGCCCTGCAACCTGGTAACTTACCTCTCAGCACACCCTGTCACAGTCCCCTCTTTTTCCACTCCTTATCTGCCTAAAGCAGTTTCTTATAATTCCTGTATTAATCTGCACAATCTCCACTTATTATTTAAAGTTATTAATAATTTCCTTTGGGAACTTCTGAATGAAGGCATCCTATAAATCTAGATGGCTTAGGCCCACCATGCTGGCTACCTCAGCAAAAAGAAACAGCCTGACAAAATCACCTTCTGATCAGAATTTTGCTTTTTATCCCCCTTTTCACTTATGATGATGTTCTTGATTACTCTTTGTTCAAAACCTGTCCCAAGGCATTACAGAGTGTTGAAATAACCTAATTTGCATGCATTTTTTCAGGATTTCTTTTTGGCATGTATGTTAGCATTCACCAGTCAGAGTGCTTTATCCCATACTGAAATAAACGTTAAGAGCTTTTGCTAGTAGGCTTCTGGTGACCAGAGGTAAAATCAGACAAGTAAAATTTTCAGTTTCTACAAAGGAGGTGATGAACAAAACCAAGAGCTTTCCTATCCTTTACTCATCTTCAAATAAATCACACAGATTAAACAACAAAAACTCCCATCAGAAAGGAGACTGGTCATCTAGTATTCCAGGAAGATTTTACAGCTTTACTACTTCAATAGCAATATTGAACCAATAGTGGAGCATTTAGAAATGGAATGGAAATACTGCCATGATAATTGCTTTCAAAAGAATTAGTTCCTGTCATGTTAGAACAACTGTTTAATACTGATCATTATTATTACTGTTCATTGATCAGACATTGGAATGGACTGCCTAAGGAGGTAGTGGAGTCACTGACCCTGGCTGGATGTGGCACTTAGTGCCATGGTCTATCCAATCTGGTGGTGTTAGGACATAGGCTGGACTTGTTATCTCAGGTGTCTTTTCCAGCCTTAGTAATTCTATTCTATTCTGCTTTAGCAGAGGGGTTGGAGTAGATGATCTTACAACCCCTAGCATTCTGTGATTCTGTGGTTAAGTTTTTAATCTAAAGCACTGGTGAGCTACTGTGTTTTTCATAGGAAAGGAAATACTTATTTCATTGATGTTTATATTGCCATATGAGTTCAGTGCAACTTGACAAGGAAAAGGAATCAGTGTACTTCCTACTTCCACCTTCTCCTATCTTGTTACTCTTTGCTTGAACTCCCAGCTAGAAATTTAGAAGTGAACACATGACTTGAAGAAAGTTATCTCTGGTCATGATAGGTGTATTTCCAGCAAAACCCACCATCTTTTCCCTGTGGCACAGCAGAGTTGCTGAGCTGATTTCCATCTTGTGATTCAAATCAACAGTTAAACTATTAGAGCCATGCAGCCATCATTCCAAAAGGCTCCTATGGACAGGTTTTCTATCTTTTCCACATAACATTTTCTGGGTTAATATTTCAAAGACATGATGCTCAGTCCCAAGTGCATCACATAAGCATTATTCCCAGCTTATAAGTTTGTAGAGATATCTTAAAATGTTACTAAATTTAAAAACAGAAAACTAAAGATAAGGAATATAAGGAAAAAATTATGTCATTTTCAGGAAGTGCAGTGGAAAAAGTGGTAAATGAAAAAAAACAACCCATCCAAAGGTGAACTCAAGGAATGCAGGTTATTAAATGGATTACTGGAGAGCGTATTTTGGTAATCACTTTCACCAAAAGCATGCCCATATTAAAAGGGAAATTACACTACCTTAACTGCACTTCTCAGCCATAGCTGTTGAGATTGTATGTTGATCACCTGGAAAGCAGAAAATAGAAGATTAATAATATTGTTCATATTTTAATTACTGATTAAAAAGACAAACTAATAACACTATTAAAAAAGTTGTAGCCTTCCAAACACATAGAGAAGAGCAGAATACACAGCTTCTGATATCTGCTGTTTTATTATTGATAAAGAGTGCTTCCAATGAGAAAAATAACAAGAAAACAATGCCTGAGGTTTTCATTAGTTTTATGTATTTTCATGAAAGCTGTCAACTCAGAAATCGAGAAAAAATTCCATAAAAACTTTTATTCTTACAAATATCTACCCTGAAACATATCTATCAGGTGCTTATTTGTAATTTGTTTAGATTCAAATATATTTTCTGCCCTTCTCCATCCTAAAATATCCAGAAGTAAAAACTCTGCCTGGTGCTTTACAGCCCTTTGCTATGTGCATGCGAGCTCTCCCTGGGATGGTGAACACAGGAGTATTTTGGGGGCTGTTTTTCCAGTATTTACCTGTGTGAGACTATGGGGAATGCCTGTAAAAGTTGCAGGGTTCAAGAAGCAATCGGGCCTCCAGTCACCAACTGTCAGGGTTGGAGGTTTCAGCTTTCTCCATAGCTCAGAGGGGAAACATGCGAGGACCTCTACCAAGGAGTGCCTGCTGGTGGCACAGGACAGAGACCCCAGGGCTCCAAATGTTGTGAGACCTGGCGAAATGGGGTGGTCAGTGGCTACACTCCCATTTTTCTCATCCATAGGTACCCATCTTGCTCATCCTGGTAACATCACGTGCCAAAGCTTTGGAAGTGTGTAATCTTACCAGCTATCAGCATAGTGGTACCTATACCAAGGAACAGGGTTCCTTGGGTAGTTTACTGAGTCACTGAGAAAGGGTATTCAATAGAATTAAACCTAAACCAAGACGGCAGCTCTGAATGTTTCCAGACTTCAAGGTTATACACAGCCTGAAAATGTAACCTGCACTTAAAAAGTTGTATACAGTCTCATTTTCGGCCCATGCAGGCAGAACACACAGAAACCAAACCCAGTTCAAACAGTTCCAGAATCGAAAGGTTTGCAGTGAGTCTTCTAGAGCTTGGGCAAGCTTTGCTTGCTCCAGGTAGCAAAAATCTCAGGGATAAAATTGAGTTTGAAACTTGATTTGAACAGGGTTTTTTTTTATTATTATTTTAGGCCACAGACTAAGTTTTTATTGGTTACCTTAAAAATGAACCCTGCAGTTGCTGGGCTCATTTCTGCTCTCTTCTTCATCAAAATACAGGTCTTTACTAAGCCAACACCTGTTAACATTATCTTTGGACAATTCCCCATGAAACAAAGACATTCTGCAGGTTGCTGCTTTCTCTTTTACTTTAGCATTCCTATGATATCTACATAATAGGACCCAACTGTCCAGAATAGGCAAAGAGCTATGATGTGACCAATAAAAGAACAAAACTTATTCTCAGGGCTGCTAATTGGCAGCACAGAAGCTATTTGTTCTATTGCCATTAGACAGTTTGCCCTACTCCTAAAGCAGGTATATTTAGGTACATGCGGTTTGCCTTGCAATACCCAAAACTGTTGGTTTGTTCTGAGGTGGAAAAAATAACATGGTAGGTTTGGTAGTTGGATGTATAAAATAACTCATGACTTTTAAGGTTGATGGAAATTAGTGGAATTACATGGCTCTTGTGTTCACTTCAAAATATCACACTAAGGGAAACAACATGGTGTTTTATTAGTCTTCAAAACAACTCAGTAAAAACTGGTAATCTTCATTAACAAGACACTATACGTGTGTCAGAGTGTGTAACTTTTCCCCAGAACAAGTCTGTTTGACCTCTATTCATTTCTCTCTATTATATATATGCATGCACGCACACACAAAAAGTAAAGACAGACAAAAATAAGGAATAAACAACATGGAGTTCATGACAACAAACATTTGTTCCTATTTCTGAAGACATCAAATAATTCTACCATATTTTTCAAGGAAAAAAAAAAAGTTTCCAGCATATAAACATATGAATGAAACTCACTCCCAAAAGAATTCCTATTCTTTCCTATAAGCAGAGTCGGTATGAAAATGAGGATGGGAGGATAGCTGCTCATTGAACACAGGTACTGATTTGTATGAAACACAGGTATGTTCTACCAACACATTTATCACCACTTCGACATTTCACCAAAATAATTCTATATTTCACCCATAAAAATCCACAGCATTAAGGCTGCAATTAGTTTGTCCAGAGAGTGCCCAGTGTTCCATGCATGTAGCAGAGGAACAAAATAAATTGCATTGCCATGGGAATCGAGTTTACTACTTGCTTTACTAAGAGATTACTGCCTACTGTCAGAAGATTTTATGATAAATAATTATAATTTTGCATTTTTCTAATGAAGATGAATCACACTGTATGTTGTTCACACACTGTAGAACACTTTTCCTTTAATCATCAAGGGCTTTTAGTTCTGTATATTATTTTTTTAAAAAAAAACGCTGTTTAGATTGTGATTCTTTTGGGCTTTAATATTAAAAAAAAGACACTTCAGCTCTGAGTTTTCTACAACAACAGAATATTTCACAGAATCACAGAACGTTAGGGGTTGGAAGGAACCTCGAAAGATCATCTAGTCCAAGCCCCCTGCCAGAGCAGGATCACCTAGATGAGGTCACACAGGAACGCGTCCAGGTGGGTTTTGAATGTCTCCAGAGAAGGAGACTCCACAACTCTCTCTGGGCATCCTGTTCCAGTGCTCTGTCACCCTCACCATGAAAAAGTTTCTCCTTACATTTACATGGAACCTCCTATGCTCCAGCTTGCACCCATTGCCCCTTGTCCTGTCACTGGAGAAGAGCCTGGCTCCATCCTCCTGACACTCACTCTTTACATATTTATAAATATTAATGAGGTCACCCCTTGGTGTCCTCTTCTTCAAGCTTAAAGAGACACAGATCCCTCAGCCTTTCTTCATAAGGGAGATGTTCCAGTCCCTTCATCATCTTTGTGGTTCTGCACTTGTCTCTTTTGAGCAGTTCCCTGTCCTTTGTGAACTGAGGGGCCCAGAACTGAACACAATATTCCAGATGCAGTCTCACTAGGGCAGAGTAGAAGGGGAGGAGAACCTCTCTCAACCTACTAATCACACCTCTTCTAATACACCCCAGGATGCTATTGGCCTTCTTGGCCACAGGGGCACACTGCTGCCTCATAGTAATCCTGCTGTCTACCAGGACCCCAGGTCCCTTTCCCCTACACTGCTTTCCAACACGTTAGTTCCCAACTGGTACCTGCGGTTGTTCTTTCCCAGATGCAAGACTCTACACTTGCCCTTGTTGTATTTCATTAAATTTGTCCCTGCCCAACTCTCCAGCCCATCTAGATCTGTCTGGATGGCAGCACAGCCTTCCAGTGTGTCAGCCCCTCCTCCCAGTTTTGTGTCATCAGCAAACTTGCTGACAGTGCACTCTGTGCCCTGATGCAGGTCACTGATGAATATATGACCATGCAGGTCTCCTGGCTCCCTTTCTTGATTTCCTACCTGTTGGGATGCCCTGATCTTGAGCTGGAAAGAAGTGGACCGTGGATGTTAACCCTTTACCTTCTAGTACCTGGTCCCATGGGATTCCCCCTAGCAATTGCTTGAAAAGGCTGAAGTTGGCCCTGCTGAAGTGCAGGGTTGTGATTCTGCTTGGCATTCTGTTCCTGCTGCACAAGATCCTGAACTCCACTATCTTGTGGTCACTGCAGCCAAGTCTGCCCTCAATTTCCACTGCTTCAACCAGACCCTCCTTGTTAGTGAACATAAGATCCAGCAGTGTCCCTCTCCTAGTTGGCTCATCCACCATTTGCATCAAGAAGTTATAACAACAGAGGGCTGTGGCTCTTCCATCAGCCTGTGACTTGATGATAAAGGAGCAGATGAAAGCAGGTAGCCACTTCATACCCACAATCTATAATCGGGGGTTTTACTTTGGATTTTACATCACCACCATACACGTGGTTCAAAGCCATGTGATGGATCAGTCCCTCCTTTGGATTCACACACCCCATTGGGGTAGCATATCATTTTGTGTCTACTAAATGTACTGAAACACTCTGAATTGACCCAAAATGCAATAAAGATAAATTATCAAAGGATTAATTTCCAAACTCTGCTCCAAACTATTAACTCTTTCTCTTCCCAAGAGGAAAGCAATAGGCTATGTTAAGAGAAACACATTAAGATGGTAGGAGGAAGATAAGAACATGGTCTTACACAGTTCAGTGCCCTCTCCCAGCCCTTGTCTGCCAGTATCACACAATATCAAAATTCATCCTGAGCAGCTGGAACTGGTGGAATCCTTGAGCCAGCAGTGATGACACAGTTACCTCATAAGCAGCCATTAAGCCCCGAGATCTATTGAAAACTGGACCTTTGGCTTTTTATTTCTTTGCTGTTCTTTCAGCAATGGAAGCCTTGGTGAAAGGTGTAATTCTGTTGCAATGTTTCCCTGTAACCACCCAGCAGACATACACATTTCTCTTAAATTAGAGAGGAAGCACAAATGGCATGTTGGTATAATCACTTCAAAATATTGTGCTGACTAAATATATTTTCAAGGCTATAATTCAAGATTAGCCTAATTTCTACAATTGATGACTATCTGAAAATCAACTCCTGTCATTAAATCTGAAGCATTTTTTGGTGTATTTCTAAGATCCTCATATTTGAGGGCTGCCTTCTTCTTCTTTCTTAATAAGAGAACAAAATATTTCACCTGAAGGAGAAAAGAAAGATGAAGACTTCTTTGTTCCCAAGAACATGCATAAGCAATGTGAAAACCCCAGACAGACTCATTCTGCAGTTCTACTCAGATGCTTATAATTTTTAATTTTCTGAAGATGGAAGGAATTGCCAGGAAAGTACAAATGCTAGTATTCAAGTATATAAAGGAATAATTTCCCAGTTTTCCAGAAATGGGTTCCTGATGTTTTGCACCAGGCATCTGCTGACTATCCTGGTTTGATGACATTAGGAGTTTGCAATGGCCAAGAACTGAGGGCTCTGATCCGGTGAAGTCGGTTGTATTTTAGTCAGAGTTGAAGGACTTGCTACCTTTTTCTACATTGGTGCTCACTCAGTTTTAATTGTAACTGCTTAGGTATGTCCTGTTGAAGACTGGTAGCATGTTTCTAACCTTGGCCATACAGACAAATATTGACAGTTTTAGTCAGTGATTAAGAAGCTTCATCCAGGTTTGGGAATGGGAACCAGGTAGCAAAGCAGAGGCAGCAGCAACAGGGATAAAGTCAAGGCACATCAAACAGCAATGAAGCCAAACTGGCCTTAAAATTCACAAAATCAAAAATTTTTTGCTGTAAGAAAGTCAGGGTTTCGCATAAGGACTCACGTGGGCAGATGAGAAAACCAAGAGCAGGAACATGGTCTGGGCAGGAAGGTACCAGAGCATGATGAAGCCTAGAGAGCCAGAGCCAAACACAAGAACCAGCGGCTAGAAAGGATACCAGTGGTGAGATTGCTAAATCTGGAGCCCAGTGCCCAGGAAAGGCTGCCCCACAGGGTGGTGAGAGGATTAACATTAGAAATCGTGAGGTCTGAACCTTCCCTGTTGGGTGACCTCAACCTTCCCCAGCTGTCCCCCAAGCAGGAAATTCTTTCTTGTCATTAAAATCCCTCCTTGTAAACTCTGACCACTCAATTTGAAGTATTCCTGATGTTTCAGGGTGGGATCAGGCTGGGCTGTGCCAGGCTCCATTACCACATAACAGAGAAATTAGTACAAAATTCTGTCATACTTCTAAGCCTGGGAAACACTGCTCTTGTCCAAACCACTAGAGACTCCCCGGGTTAGTTTTCTCTTTGAGGTGATGATGCATTCAGCAGCTGCCTGCTGCCTATGTGCTGTCACTATCTGGTTGGTGTTTCTGACTGAGGGGTAGTGTTCAGGTTAAGGCCAGGAGGGTTCAACTTATCTTTTAGGATCAGGGTTACAGATTGGAATGAGGCAAGGCATAGGGGTGAGGGTCTCTGCCTAAGGTTTCTGGTTAGCAGGGAAGGTACAGGCAAGATTTCTAAGGGTTTGGATTAGGGTGAGGGGTTAGGGCTACTCCTAGGGGTAGCATTTCAAAGGTAGGATTCAGGACTAGTGTTTGGGATAAGTGTTGGGGTTCAGCTTTGAAGTGGGAGTTTAGGGTTCAGTATTAAAATAAAGGTAAAGGCTAGAGGCAAGCTTTAAATTAAAGGGCAGGGCAGGTGCTGGAACAGGCTTACATCAGCATCCATGATCCAGCCTCTGCCCTGCCTCTCCTCTGCCATCCCCAAGCTCTGTTCCTCACCAATCATGTTTCTCCAATGCAGTTTGGTCTCACAACTCACACCCATCATGTCACATTTACCTATACTTTCCTCTGCCTTGCCTGTAGGCATCTCCCTTCTATCATGGGCTTCTGAGACCTGCCCTACTCGTGTCTGCTGGGCCACAGCCTGCTGAGGGGCAGGGTCAGCAAAGGGTGGGACTGGGCAATGATGACTTAAGGGTTGAGGTTGCAGTCTGCACATTGGGTTGGGGAGCAAAAAGATAGAATGGTTTGGGCTAGAAGGGACCTTTAAAGGTCCCTTGCAGTGAGCAGGGACATCTGCAACTAGAGCATGTTGCTCAGAACCCCAACCAGCCTGACCTGGAATGTTTCCAGTGATGAAGCATCACAATCCCCTCTCTGGGCAACCTGGGCCTGTGTCTCACCACCCTCAGCACCAAAAATTTCTTCCCTCTTTCTAGTCTAAATCCCCCTCTTATAGTTTAAAACCATCACTCCTTGTCCTGTCACAACAGGCCATGGGGCTGGAAGCTTGGGAATGAACCAGGGACCTTTAGATGTGGTAAGGGTGTCTGCTCTGGGGTCAGTGCTACAGGTCGAGACCTGCTAGTGAGGAATGAAGGGATAGGGATTAGACAAACCCCCAGGGTTAGCGTTTGGGTTTCTCCCAAGGGCTTCTGGTTAGTTTTTAAGATATGGGCAACGTTTTTTGTTTAGGGCTTCAGTTCAGTGGAAGAGTTGGGGTAAGATGCTATGGTTTCAGACTTCAGCTCAGAAGTAACTGGAGTATGGGAATGAGATAAGAGTTATGGATAAAGTTTAGGTTTAAAGTTGGGGTTAGTGGTCAGCCATTGGCTAAGGGCCATTCTGAAGAGGTCTCACAAGCACCCTCCCAGCCACATCACCTTTACGTCAAACCCCCATACCTCCACAAAAGCTGCCATCTCTGTTGGCCCAGCTCTGGGACATGCTTCATGTCCTCACACACTGCCACCAGCACCCACATGCACCAGCCTCTGCTCTGCCTCACGGGAGCCTTCCCCAAGCTCTGCCCTTCTGTGCTGTCCCTGACAGCAACCAGCACCTCCCAAAGCCATGTGCTGCTCACCAATCAGCTTCTCCAAGGACGATGACCTCACAGCACACACCTACTGCATCACTTCTGCCTTCTGCCCGCAGCTGCCTCTGAGGTGTCACTGGGTCTCCCCAGCACTGGGGCTGGGCTGCAAGCTCCCAGCCCATCTCTGCTGAGAGAGATGCTCCACACGACCACCTTCACACCACCTTCTGAGGCCCTGTGGATATTTGTCACCCAGCATTTCAGATGGAGTAAGCTCAGAGATGCACATAGGGTACTGTCAGTTGGGAACTTAAAAAAAAGAATGGTTTCATTAATTTCTTTGGCCCTGACCTATTTATTGCTGCATGAAATGTACTTTTTTCTCTCCAGTATGTTCCCTGAACCTCTGCTTTCACTTGGCCTCTTCTAGTCTCTACCAAGTGACTCATATAAAGTACTTAAAAAAAAATTACATTAAAAATCAGCATGAAGAGTCAAATTATAAAGCTAAGGAATGCAAATCCACACTTTTCATGAAACAAGAATCCTAAATCTCCTCATCATCTTTGAAAATTACCACATTAATTTTAATTAAGCAAATGTTACCTACATGATTCTTACAGTACATACATTTTGGTACATGATACCCTAGGAATCATCTCTATACTTCTCTCAACATGTGATCCTGAATCCTTATGCAGCTAGTGTATAGTCCATAACGCAAAAAATTAAAGAACACTGAACAGCTCTTTTACATATTCACCTAACTTGCTTTCTGTACAGACTAATCACTATTTTTTTTTTTTTTGACTGCTTACAAGGAAAACTGATGAACCAAAACTGCTAAGTGGCATTAGGGTGGGGGAACCAGAAGTGCTTGGCATGCAAACATTTTTTCTTCCCTCCTGTAGAAAATCCGTGTTTTGATTTTGCCTGAAAAGTACATTAAGTAAAAGGCTTTATCAGAAAAATGCAAATGCAACTATATCCCCTATAACTAATAAAATTAATCTGTTCAATTCTTGTAAATCAATATGCTTACTTCCTAGTAAGCCAAATTTACAGGTGGTGTTCCCAAAATCTCTTAGAAAACCACCATCTTCCAAAAGTCTCCCATTAGCTCTAATAGTATGTAAAGGATATTATTCGGGCATTTTTGTAAGTTTTCTTGTCAAATTGGAGCAATGAAAATTTGACTACTGCAATCCTTTTCTGGAAAATCAACCCAGTCATTTTTCTTCACAACAGAAAGTAAACTTGAGGCAAAGTAGATTATTTGTTTCAGCATTATTTCTTGTTTTCTGTATACACGTCATACATATTTAAGTAAACACTGGTTTCACACAGCTGGTGGAGCCTGGTTGACTGAACACAGGAGCGCCAATCAAACTCCAAAATTCTAATCACAGTTCTGATTTTTTTTCTGTACAATGTGCCACAAACTCACTATAGAACAACTGCGTCCAAAGTATATTTAAAGAATTTACTACTTATAATAAAACTCCAAAGTTTTTTTTAAAAAGTCCTAGTGAATTTTTCCCTAAATACAGGTCACTCAAAATTTTACAGTGCCTCAGGAAAAGGTTTGTCTATAGCTCAACAAAGACTGGAAGTTTATTCCATCTATAGAATAAACAAACAACTCTGTGCTTGTTCTGTATTCCTCATCTGTCTTTCTACCATTTTAGACTGCTTCATACCTCAGTTCTTCCAGTATCGCTTGCATTGACCAGCTGACTCTGTGTAATACTTTGAAAAACTGTGTAAGTAAAATAACCTTGAGAACTAACAGCCCTATTCCATCACACCTAGCACGCACGGTGGAAAGTGACAGTGATACCATAACAAATCACATCCAATTAAGAGGCAGAAATCCCTAACAAGCGTTCCATTTGGATACAATGGAAACAAGCATCATGGTTTGGAACAACATGAGTATGTTATCTCAGATGAAGCCTGCACAGATATCTTGTGACTTGTAAACAGGTGCTTGGAGTAAGCAGAAAATGTAGCTCAAGTCATGATTCAGCTCTTACACCAGCCTGTGATTAAGCAGGGCAATATCCGGAGTAAATCCTCAGCAGAGAAGTCCATGAGATGTTCTTTGTCCTCTTCCTACACAGCCCATCTGTGAAATCCCTAGCTGTCTTTACAACTGGGACATTGGGCTCTCCATTGACATCAGGCATCAGCTGCCAGACTCAATGTTTTTAACTTTGGCCTATTCTGAAGCCCTTACATGCTGTGAGGAAGAGGAGACCTGCAAAAAGACAGATCTGACACTACATCTACCAGGAGGTAACTGGAGAAGAGATGGGAGAAAGGCAAGTCACCTCCACACAGATTCTTTCTTAAGAAGAGTCACTGGTACAAAGCTGGCTCTGGGACAAGGTGGTCAGTGTGGAAGCTCTCGCTCCAGAGCAGCTTTCTATTAAATGAGACACTAGTGGAAAATAGAGTAAACCTGGGCATTCAACTTTTCAGAGTTTTGAAAACTTGAAGTGTGGGGGGTTCATAACCTCAACAACAGATTACACTGATTCACTGCTTCAATCTGTTGTCTGTGACACCCCTGTGATGAACTGGTAATTTCAAAGACTGACTATATGAATTGCTGTAGAAACAGGGTAAAGGAGAAGACAAAAAAATGCTCACAAAAAGCATCAGAGAAGCGTGCAGAATTTCATGACATTCAGAATGCTGTTTAGACACCTACAGGGCAGTCAACTGAAGATATACATACACTGTTTAGCAATAGCTTGGCTCACTGCTAATCAGCACCAGGTTCTTACTGAAAAATTGACATTAGAGTCCCTTCCAGTCACTCATTTCTCCTGATATCCTCACAGGACCTTTCCCTGACTTCTATTTTCTGTTTTCTACTCCCCATTTGCACAGCTGGTTTCCAAGACAGTATTCCTCACGGACACTGACCACTTCTCTACACCGTCATAAAATAACTACAAGCTGTAAATCTGTATTTAAACTTTCTTGGTTTAAGTAATAATAAACGTCCTTCACTTTCCATAGCCAAAGGCTGAAGTACAGATTCTCCAAAAAGGTATCTCCCAAGCAACTGAGCAGAATTCCTCCCCTGTGGTCTCTGGTCACCCTGTACCAGGCTCCAGCCAAAAAGCATCACCAGGAGCCTAGCCAGCAGCCTACCACCCCCTCCTCCTCCTCGCGCGCTACATCTGCGGTGTGTTCTCAAGAAATTGGGGGCAGCCCTGCTGCGGGAGTGCATGAAATGCCAGTACCACTGCAGATCAGCAGAAGAGAAGGTTTAATATTCCCCCAGCCTCTCTTTTTGCCCTCAGCTCACTCCACAGGGAAACTGGTGGCTTTCACAAAATTGTCTTTGTGGAGTAGTACAGGATGCGGTGTCAGCTAACACAGGAACACTGCTTTGTTCCTCCCACTTCATTAGCACCCCCACCCCCCAATATTACTTCTTTCAGAGGATGTCTGAAAGCATGAAAAAGGTCAGTGCTTCAACATTGCAAGATCATCCCAGTGGTTTGACATGAGAAGAGGAAAAATGTAGAAAACACCTTTTATATTTCTTTGGCTTGTTAAGGCTAAAAAGGCTTTAGCTCACTTAATATTGACTTCTCTATAAAAGCAGTGCCATCCTTTCCTGTGAAATGCTCTTACTCATCAAGGAGGGAAGTTGGAGAGAAATGCAGAGAGAGAGAAACTCCAAATTTGTCCTCACCCAGCCCCAGCTATGCCAAGTGAAAAGCTGCCTGGGCCCACACGTCTCCCAGCCTACGTCCAGCTGCTCCTCACTGCTGTTCTGGTGAAGGCACCCACTCCTCCAACTCTGCTGGGAGCACAGGCCACCGACTTGCTCTCCAATCTGCTTCAATCTCACCGAAACAAGTTTGTGACATTTGGCAAAATATGGTTTCAGAAAAACTCCTAGAAACTACCAGATCCTGAGGTTTGCAGAGGTGGGAACACAGTGAGAGTGGTGAAGAACAACAGGTTATCTTCACAGCAAACACAGACAAGGAGAAACTGGGTAACAGCCTTTCCACTCAGAAAAGATGGGGTACCCCCTGACGTGCATTTCAAAAATTGTAGTCCTCAAGAGAGGTGTGTACCAGATTCAGAGTTCAAACAGATCCACAGTTACAAACTGACCGCAAGAGACGCCAAATGAACAATCTGGATAGAGACGAGATAAGATTTAGGGTTTCACCTAAGCAAACACGGAACTGCAGCTGCTCCCAGACCACAAATAAATAAATAAATAAAAAATGTTGTGGCTTCATCCACACAGTCCACATCACAAATCTGGGCAGAACCAGCACATGGACATTTCCCACTACAGTCCCAGACACAATCCCTCTCTCACACACTGTGCTTTCCCCCAGCCTAGAAAGAGTTCTTCAGTATGGATGACATGAACTTGTATGAAACAATTATACTGAGCTTTTTAAGCAAGTGGCTGTTCTTTGATATTTGTTCATACTCATCCCTGTCCTCCCAAAAGCTCGCTCCTACTCTCCATCTTAATAAGGTTCAGGAATGTTTGAGCAGCATATTCTGGAATAAAATCTTCCACAGTCTTTCCTCCTCCAGTCTGCAGAGTATTTCTGTCAGCATGGTTTAGGCTGTGTTTGGCTTGGTTAATATTTCTCCCACTTACATGGAACTATTCAAGGAAACCTTCAGCAGCGTGTAACTTTATGGTTCCAAACATGTATATTCCTGTCTCTTTTTCCACCATCAGCCCTCTGTCCACTGATAAACATAACTGAAGACAGAATCATAAGCTCATGTCCTTTACTGTTCCAAGACAATACCCTCATCTGCAAAAAGTTTGGTACCTGTAAGCAAAAGGGTCCATTCACAAGTCCATCCACATTAAGGATCCCCCACACAAAGTCACGGGTTGTGGATGAATATCCCCAAATCTCCCCGTAGCAGCACCTACACTGCAGCAAGTGCATGTGCACCTTCCCCTGTACTCACCGTGTGTCTTTCTACTGCACACAAGAAGAAAGGACAGAAACTGATGATTAATCAAGTATTAGTCACACTGCTGTATTAAAACACATAAGACAGAGCAAATTTTGCCTGAGATATTTGAACTAGAAGTCTAAAGTATTTTGATATTTGTAACAAAAGGGGTTTTATCAGCCTGCTGACTTTGACATTTGGACTTCAATTAGTAATTCCACAGGGTCTGTTTTGCATCATTTTGGAAGTTAAATTATCATTCAACAGCAAGCTACAAACATAACTTTAGGCTTTAGATTAAATTCTAATAAATTATTTAGGAAAAAAAAAAGGAATATTTCTAGAGCTTCTGTTTGTGAAATAATCAAAATAATCAAAGTAGGCTCCAAAATGCCATTCAAACCCAGATATCTTCAGAGGAGTTTGTACATTGCTTCATGCAGAACAAAAGGCCAAGGCCTGAGTAGTAGTATAAAACTTTGTAATCTTGATGCTAGCTGTTCTCAGATGCTGCTAAAACTTGTTTCAAATTGCTGTAATGTATTTGTTGTTAATCAGATTTGATCCCAGGTCTGAAAAAGTTAAAAAAATATTTCTGTATCTCATACTGCCACTAGCCCCTGTAGTCGTGCACTTTGATACCATGTAGTTTGTATTTCTCTACTTAATGCACAATGATAAATGAATCCCTGTGAGATTCCCAGAATTTGTGAACCATCCAATCCAGCACATCATTTAAACAAGCAAATGGTTTCATACACGTCCTGACATTGCTGCAAATGAGTACAGAATCTAAGCTGTAGTATTAATACATCATACTCAAATTAAAGCTTAGCAATGTGTGAGTTGTTCAGATTTGTATTCAAATAGGACAAGTGTCAAATCCAGAGGGAGTCTTGAAGCTGATATTAAGTTTTACCTTTTAGATGTTCCCCTGCATACTATAAATTTGGGTCACGGACATTGTTTAAGACTCACTTAAGAATATACAGCTTGGGAAAAAAAAAAAAGATTCTCATCAAAAGAACCTTCTGAATTGAAAAACCATAAGGAATGCTCTTCTTGCCCCACTTCTATTTTTGCAATTATCTTACTATGTAAATACCAATTTCAGGAGTCAGGCTTTTTAAGAAATGGTTTACACAAGCAGCTTTTCAGTCGATGCATTATCACTGTTGTTTTAAAACATTTATGTGGCTTGTTTGTGTTACTTTGTTAATTTCATTGTAATTTAGTATTAATTAATAGCTCTGTGGTTATAAAGTGTTTAATCAGTTACAACTCTTAATTATGCCACAGCATTGCTTAATAAAACAATACACTATTGGAATTACAACAAATTAAATTAAATTGCTATCCTCTTTTATGGGTAATTTATTGCACAGCAAAAGCAGTGGTGAAATTGTTTTCATGGCAAGTAGCCTAAAAAGACTTTGCATATATCCTTTTATAGCCATAGAGAAAAACTGTCACTGATGTCAATGGTTCTCTGTAGATCAGCCCGAGGATCAAACAGGACCGGTGCACTCAGCTCCAGGCAGTAACTGTCCAGATGAAACACCTGTCCCTGAGAGCAGCCCGCAAACCGCTGCTTTAGGACATACTGAGCCAGAGGTTGTGCCTGTTCAGGTCACAGGAGAACTTTTCCTCCACAAAGCTGTCAAATGGCATCTTGAACCCACCCTAAGCTTTCGCCATCTGCCACGCTTTGTGGCAGCGAGGTCCATGCGCCAAGTGCTACATGGGAAAACACCCCACTCACATGCTTTAAATCTGCTACGGGATAACTTCATTTAATATATTCTAATCCTACTTCTTGTATTATAAGAAGCAATTAATAAATTGCCTGTAAATACTTTCCCTCATTTTGGAGCTTATATCCCTTCATGAGGTCCACACCTGGGCTGCATCTGTCAGGCTGAACAGTCTAATCTGTTCAGTGTCTCCACACTTGATGTCACTCCAACTGCCCTTCCTTAGTCCTATTAGTTACCACAGACGTTTATTCTGCGTTTGGTATTGCCTGCCACTTGTCTTGACTAAAATAAACCTTATTATTTCAGATCATTTCTTCCTGTGTCAACATCACTTAAAAATACAATTCTGTCCTTGTTGAAATACTTTCAGATCTTTCTGAAGCTACTGTGTCTGTGACTTTCTAGATCTAATCTTTCCGATATTGCATAAGTCAGTGAAGAAAAAAATTGAACTTAACAGTCTCATATTTATTATTTGTCACGAGGTCATGACAGACTTGAAAACCCTTCCCTGGGTGGCAGCACACATGCAAAACAATGGTTTCACATTCAGCCATGACCATGTTACTAGTGACTTACGCTCAATTAGAATTCCAAAATTCACCTATGAGAACAGCATGCAGTAAACTTTTAAAAGAGGAACTTAACTTGAAACTATTCCCATCCACTAAAACAGTAATTTATACAATGAAATTTCCCTTGTCTGTCCTCTGGGACCTCTGCTGTCACCCATCAGTCTTGGGTATGGATCGTGAACAATTGTTCTGGGATTGTTTTGGTCAGTTCTGCAGATGCTTTAGGGTGAATTTCTTTAGTCTGGTGACTTGAATACAAATCATCTAATTATTTTTCTAACTTTATCTATTCCTCCTTGGGCCCTTGCATTATCTCCTTAAATTAGTGAAGAAACTCTGACTATATTTCCAATGCTTCTCATGATGAGAGGAAGCATTTAATTAAATATATGTAGAATATACTATTCAATACTTGATCTTTTTGAAAATGAGTGCCATGCATTTTATCCTTACTTGGTAACAAAATTAAATTTAAAAATACCTTTAGATATTTTACTGGATGAGTTTGAAAATATTCACATGGAAGTCCCAAGAGCTGGGACTTCTCACTCAATTTTTTATGTTAACTGGACGGTATCACCTTGTATTACAGCCCTCCAATAGACAGGGAGAAATAGGGGCAAAACTGCCACAGTTTTTGGAAGAAAAAAAATAGTAAAAGGAACTGTCCAGCTAGAAAGCCTAGCAGAAGGAATTTGAGATGTCTGAGCTGATACAATTTCTCAGCATAATCTCACATTATTTGTTTAATAGTTCATAGGGTGATGCCATGGTCTTAATCTTTATTTTACAATTTTTTTTTCTCTCCCCACAAGGTATTTGCGAAGATGAAGTTTTATGCCTGAACATAAGCACCCCTGTACAACTTGTGCCTTTACTATTATTTACTTTTGTAGTCCATGGGGCTTTACTGCAGTGAAGCCTTAACAGAATTCATACAGAAATTCTGTAAAATGAAAGGCTGAAGGTCACCTAACGAAAACAAGGTCAGGGCTGGCTATACATGCAGGTTTCTATGCTATGCAACCTCTCTTCATGTCAGCAGTTACAGCATGTTTTATATTTGAGGCATTACTGAGCTCACTTTTTTCCCTAGGACTCTTCTTTCTCCTTACTCTAATGGGTCTGGGTTTTTTTTGTGTTTTCTGTAGAATAAGGAATTAGTAAAAGCTTTGCTTTTGTCTAAGCAATAAGCTGTCATAGGAGAGGGCAGGAAGGGTGGTACCAAAGAACACCAAGTGATCCAAATACATGAAACCTGCACCACAGCTCACTGGGGTTCTCGTGGAGCAAGGAAACTACATCCCCACAGCTGTCTTTTTTGAACCCAGATAAAGTTTTGTGAAGAGTGGCCTGGAGCTGGGTGCTCCACGCTGATGAAATTCCTCCACTGAAGAACAGTATAGATGTCATGAGGGTGCCTTGCAACTGCTGATTGAGAGGAAGGAACACAGATAGGTTCTGCTCTGCTTCCCTCTGCCTTCAAAGCACAGAAGGGTGAGTGCAGTGGTTTGACCTCGACGGGGTGCCAGGTGCCCACCAAGCTGCTCTATCACTTTCCTCACCTCCTCTCAGCTGGACCAAGGGGAGAAGTTAAGATGGAAAAAAAAAAAATCATAGGCTATTGTCGCTGTTTATGCTGGGAGCGGAGAGATGCAGCAACATATAAATTCAGCATGCGAAGGCCAAGAAGCAACTTTATTAATTTACAACCCCATTTTATATACCCTAGCCCCATAGGGCGATTGGTCAGTGATCACCCATCTCCCAGGGTGAGTGGCTAAAGTCCTACAGCACCTATTTCAAAATATTTTTCCAATGTACCATAAACAGAACTTAGCAAAACACCAGGTGTTGGTCTAGTTTACAAAACCGTCCTACTGTTTCTCATAACACATGTGAGAAAGGCAGGATTCTCACCGAATATTGTGAGAACCTAGGAAAATTCCTCTGCTAGCAGCTTTTCAGCATCCACAGGCTATGACAAAAGCAGTTTAACGAAAAGCAAAGCAAGGCCACATGTGAAAGCAAAGAAAACAAAGATTTATTCCTTACTTCCCATCAGCAGGTGAAGCCTGGACCTTTTTCTGGGAGGTGGGGCTCCAATATGCACATTGGTAGCTCCAGAGGACAATTAGATGCCCCTCCACCCCTGTTCTCCTTTTTCCTAGCTTTTACTGTTAAGCTGACATCATGTGGTATGGAATATCCACTTGGTCAGTTTGGGTCAGATGTTTTGGTCCCCTCCCAAGATCTTGTCAACCCCATTCTCCTATGGGGGAACGCTGAAAAAAGAGCCTTGGTGCTGTGTGAGCCCTGCTCAGCAGTAGCCACAACACGGGTGTGGTATCAACACGTTCCTAGCTCCGATGCAAAGGACAGCACTATGAGGGCTGCTATGAGGAAAATTAACTCCAGCTCAGTCAGACCCAATAAATACAGTGAGGAATGGCTAATGTTGCAGAAAAGCAAAGATGGTAGACTTGAATCCAAAAGGGGACCTCCCCAGTGACACTCAGCGGTGCAGAAAGAATCCCTCTACATGACTCAGGCAAAGAAAAATGCATGAGCAAAGTACACTCTTCAAATACAAGCTCTACCTGGTGCCTTCATGTGTCGGGGGGGTGGGGGCTCAGGGGAAAGCCAAATGTGGTTGTGCAGCTCAGCTGCGACTTCCCATCTTGCTCCCAGGCATCTTCTGGGGGTTTAAGTGCAGACCTACTCTGGCTATTACAAGCCCCCAGGATGAAAGCAAACAGCTAATTGTTCACTCAAGAAATTCATTGCCCACAAAGGAAATGCCAGCGTGACATTTAAACTTACTGACTGAATACTAAGACTGTTACATGCACTTTGTCAGAAAAGTGCCTCTTTGCTCTTCTGGGGAACTTCATTGCTACAGGTAATGCTTGGTCAAGTCTTAGCACTAAGGTCTTTGACTCCATATATACTGTATATAGAACCATGTTTGTGTTTCTGTCACCATTTGGTTGGTATTTTATGTTTCTGTACTTTCCTGATGGTTATGTAGCAACTAAAGGTTAAAAAGAGACTAGCTAGGGCATGAAGAGATTTTCACTCTCCTGATTTTTCCTTTAGATTCAGCTGTTACAAACATTTCATTTGACATAAAGGATGACAACTTGCTGCACTCAAGCAACACATGTAAATCTTTAAAGTCAGCTATTGAAGCTGTTTGGTTTGAGCACTCCCAGTACCACAACTGTGCCCAGACAGGGCTGCCTTCAATGTGAGCGCATAGCAGGGTGAAACTGCTGATGAGGTCATGGTCTGTTCACCACTCCCTCCCACACAAGGCTCCTCCTCCTAGACCATACACATGCTGGTTACAGCTCATAGAATTAAAGAACCCCTCTTTCCTTCTTTCCTGGAAAGCAAGAGGGGAATACACCAGAGCCCTCCATACTGTGCTGTGCACAAAGCAATGCCTCTCACAAGTCACGGAGCTCAGTCAAGAGGGTGAAAGCTACCTCTGCACTTTTCTCAGCATGGAACTGAAAGGCACATAAGCCCAAAAGCCAGAAGACCACAGGGAGGTAGCATGGTTTTAAGGGTCGAGAGAGAACAAGAAAAGGAAAACAATCAAACAAGGAGTAAGGAGAAAAGACATGACATATGAAGAGCACAGCAGATGCCAGGGAGGAGCACACCACAGAGTAGGTGGTTTCCAAAGAATAACCCAACATCAGACTCAAATGTGGCCACCCATTGAAAGATCACCCGCCTCCATCATTGGAATCATTCAGAAACATTTTAGAACTTGCCATCAACACTTGCAAGTGTCTTAAGCTGCCAAAATCTGTTTCTGTAAAAAAGCCTAATAATTGTTCTGCATTTCTTCATGGCATGGCTGCACGCTACAAGAAGAAGTAAAAGTCACAGCTTGAGCAAGGTAACAGGGTAATAATGTATGACTGAAAGGGCTCCCGGATGTCAGGAGGACACCTCACAACTGAAAAGAAGAAGGAAAATAAGGCAGAGTGAAAGTAAAAAATAAAGTGGTGTTGTTTAGTATTCCCTTTCTAAAATTGCATAGTTATCCCAAAGTATTTCAACCTAGCTCAGGAACACAGCCACCCACGCACTCCCCGATACACATAACATGCCACACTGCCTTCCACAGTAGTGACTGAAGTCTGCCAGGACAGAGAATGCATGCCTTCATTTCAAGGAGACTTGCCAGAAAAAACCCATTCAAATAGCTTCAAGGTATTCTTACCCCCCCCCCCCCCCCCAAAAAAAAAGGCTCCGAGAATTTGTGACATGTCCCTCCTGTATGCTCTGAGCATGAAACTACTTAAATGGCTCTGCCAGCTTCAGAAGTCACCACTGTTGCAACAGTCCCTTACCTGGACGTTTCTTCCCTAACATAGCAAAAGGAGTCACAGAGAAATCCTCACCCATCTACATGTGAAATATATCTCAATGTGTCAGCTTTTAGCGATGTGGCAGACTTCATACAGCTGCAGATAGAGACGGTGGCTCCCCCCAGTAACCCCAGGTAGAAAACTACAAATTGAACACCGGATAGACATTTTTGCTCTGATTGCTTGGCCAAAAGGCAGTTCAGACAAACGACCTATTTTACAACTTCTAAGTGTAATCTACTTGTATTTTCCCTCTCTCCATTTCCAGCAGGTCAAGAGATGCTTGTGTCTGCAAAATAGCAATCTGATCTGTCACCTGGCTAGCTTAACACTAGCACTAAAAAAAAAATTAATAATAATAATAGTAAAATTCACATTCCTCAAACATACCAGCCTCAAAAAGGTTTTTTATTTATTCATTTTGTTTTAAACACAGGTACTAAAAAGGCAACATCTCAGAAAGCTCCGCTTGGGACAGAGTTACTGACAGCATCAGTAGAGAGCCAACATCCAACATGCAGCGATTAGAAAAAGAGTGAATTGATCTTGCTATATCAACTTTGAAACTGCATTCTGTAGCACCCAGAGAGAGCTTGCCCTTCAGGCAGGTTTTTACAGGCTCTCACAGCTTTACTTTGATTGCTGTTGTAGCCAAAATACATAGTTTTAGTACGAAGGGATTATCTGTTATCCTACCCTTTGGGAGAACCTCATACTGCGACAAAGACTTTTCCCTTCTTAATCTTTTAAATTTCACAAAACCAACAAAAGTACAGCACGTCTAGCATTTTTTTTATAATGCCCCTCAGTCCCTTGAGGGCTAAGCAATCATTGAGTGGTATTTAGCATCACCATATCCGATTCTTAATTCTCTGATAAATTGAAGTTTGATGACATTTTTGGGTTGGTAATCCGAATTGCCTAGTGGCACACTGGCGATATGGCCTTTTCCTCTATTTTAGCAGAAAGAACAGAGTCAGAAGGGACTAGATGATAGCCCTAGAAATAAAACAGAACACAACAAACTAACAAAAAAAAAAAACCCAAACCCCAAAACATTCTGTGCTTTGGTATCCATTGATTTTGGTATCATCTGTCAAGCCTTACCCACAAGGATTACCCCTCAGTATCCACAGAACCACTTAATCCCTCGCTGTGATTTGGTATATTCTCTCCTGGATCAGACAAATCTTCACCGGCAGCTACTTTTCCCTGAGAGACTTAATATCCTGCTAGTGAAAAGACATTAGTCCGTTTGATCACAGACCATACAAACCAGAGTTCTTGAAAGAACAGAAGCTGGAGTAAACCCAGAGGGGTTTATGCTGGGCTACCTGGCCCATTCTCAGGCTAGTGACACCTGTGAAGCCCAAGGGCACAAAGTAGAAGTCAGGGCATTGGTTGCCCGGAGTGTCCCTGGCAAGTTTTGGGGAGTTATCTTCACAGAGGTAGCAAGTGCAAAGAAAGCAGGAAGCACAGATCCTGGAATCTCCAGTGGGATATGGATTTGTGGGAGTTGTTTTTGCAACCAAATACTACCATATACTGCCATTGAGAATTTTAATTTAGTTTAAAGACAAGGACAAGTGAAGACCTAAAGGCTAATTATGGTTAAACTAAATAAATGACTAAAAGGACAAGACAACAAAACTCTTCTTTTTCCACTTCCATTTTCCCTTTTTTGCACTCCAAACCGTACACCAAGACAAGAGATTATACCCTATTCATGTTTCCTGACTACAAGAATATGCTGCAATGCAGGAGGAACTTGAGCAGTCACCACCAATTCTTCCCTTTCACCAGCAGCACTTTCAGGGGAGAAAAGCAGTAATTCAAACATGGAAGGGACTTCTTTGTGCTCTCCCAGCAATGCCAACACACAAACACACAGACTTATGTGCTAAGGATTGTAAGTAGAGTTTCCTCCTAAAAGAAACGCGCTATTCTGTGCCAAGTGCTTCCTTCTGAAAACACTGTTTCTACAGAAACAAAAGCTGAGGAGGCAATATAAAATACCACCCGAGTGTTCAAATAGGGAACTGGATCAAAAGAGCCCAGTCAGTAATATGTACTGTAATACCTGTAAGAATATCTTCATTGTGAACAGGTTCACTAGCTTACTTAGTTCTGTTGACAAAAAAATACAGGGTTCATTTGGTGCAACTCTACAGCCAGAGGTTAAAGAGAAAAGAAGAGAAAGCAATCTCGCAACAGCCCCATCTATCCATTGGATCCACAAATCTAGCCATCTGAAAGGAACAAATGCAGCAGTTCTTACATGCACGTAACTGTGCTGATGGCAGAACTCACACCAACAGAAATGACCGGGCAGCACGCAGGAAGAACAGCAAAGATCAGCTGTACGCTCAGTGCCTGCTTTACTGCACAAAATCATCTCCAGATATATTCACCTTCCAATTTTGCTTAGCTTTCACTTTCAGTGGTTAAAAAGACCCAAGAACAGTATCTTGCCAATAGTCTTTCTAACCCAGTGCACTCTGATGAAATATAACCCACTAACAGTACTGATGAAGGCTGAAAGAGCATCTTGCCCTGTCTGCAAAGTCTTTTAAGATCAGAGAGACAGCAGACTACTGCCCAGAGGACACAATATAAACCAGGAGCTGCTACCTGAATGAGCCAGATCTTAGCAGCATAAAGATGGATAATGGGCTGTTGTGCTGGAGGACATGCAGCTTATGTACCCTCTACCAAGCAGCTGAGGACCCTGTTTAATCACAGCCCAACCCAGATCTTGGTCCCTCACAGAGGTCCCCTTTGGCACAGCATGCACTTTTCTTACCTGTGATCCAGCCTGGAGAAGAATACTGAACCTGAAACACTGAATCAGAAGGGGATCCACGAAAGCAGAAAGGACTTAAACATGCTCACACAGTACTACAGTCTGGTGAAGAAGAGAGAAATTAGGGAAATTATCCAGTGACTTTACAAGACAAGGATTCTTCTGTTTTCCAGACAGTTACTCCACTTTTTCTGCTTCTTTGGTGGTATTCTACAGAGCTGCCTGTAGAAAAGAAATGCTTTTGTTTCAAGGTATTTTTGTACCACCATTTCATTTGTGATGTTCACACGCCAAGCAGAGAAGGAATATAACCTGTGAGATAAGAGGTCTGGTGTCTACCCATCCTTATGCCAGAGAAACAGAAGGATAAGCCCAGACAGATCATAAGTCTACTTCATCACTTCATAAATAACTTTCTTGGGGATTCATAATACGTGTATGAAACTCAAGAACGTTGTGGTTTGGTTGGGGCTTTTTTTTAAATTGCTTTCTTCCAGTACTTCCAATTTTGGTGGGTATGTAATCTGAGTGTTCAATTCTCTGATCTTCCTTGTTAGGAGAATTCTAAAAATTAAGATTATTGCTATGCTACTGGATATCCAGGAGAAGAACCAACTTCTCCATTAACTCTGGTGGACATCACATTAATGTTGCTTGATATCAAGTTTTGACCTTCTTGTTGATGCAGAACCATCCTCAAAATACAAATGCACTTGTATAGCTCAGGCTTGTAGTTCTTCAATAAGAGAAACCTGCTCGATCTATGGCAAATGACAAAGAAGGTCTACAAGAAAGTTGTTAGATAGATTTTTCTCTCCTTTCTTTCTGCCCATTCATTACAGGACTTCATTCCAGAAAAGCAACTACCTTCATTGTTGATATGTCTGTTATTTTCTAAATAGAATTCTATTTATTCTATAATTAAATAATAGAAGCAGGAAAATATCCAGTAAAATAAATAGTAATTCTCAGTGGGTAAAAGGATGAACAAGAGGAATTGTAACGAGAAAACTATATGAGAAAATTTGATTTTTTAAAAATTCAAGAGTGAATATAAATTTGAAGCATAATAAAAACTGAATGCTTCTTTGAGTAAGAAGGAAAACCAATCAAAGAAAGCAATCATGTAGAAAACATTCCCTTCCAATGGTAATTACACCCCTATTCCACACAGGCAGCCAATGTTTGAGACTGTGCAAGCTGAAGTTTTGTCTCGGGGTTATCAGCAGCTCATTGAACAATACAACCATTGCTCCAGTCAAATTATCAAACTGCTTATGCCTCCATCTTGGAAATGTAGTTGAAGATGGAGGGAGGAATTATTTCTGAAAAATAATGCTAAAGAAAGTACAAATAGCTGTGCCAAACTTGGGCAGTGTTAGCTCAGTGAATGAATCTGAAGGTTGCAGTTTTTCCTTTCCTAGCTTGTTTGCCTGTATCTGGATTCAGAACATGTTCAGAATGAACACTCAAAATTTTTTTTTTTTATATGTAGCAATTAGATGATCAGCAAAGCATATTTTATACTAATTCCATTCCTTTCATGCATCCCCCTTTAATGGATCTTGTTTGTGTGCACTGCAACTTTTCTGCTACCTGTGAGAAGTTTAATTTCTTCTTATGCCACATCATTGGGGGAAACTGTTTTATAATCCAACAGTACTAAGTTATTTTCTTACAATGAATTCTTCATTGTTAGCAAACATGATGCTCACACTACTTAAAAGTTACGGAACATCTTGTATATTATATATAGTATATTATTATCTATAGATAATATACAACACTTTCTCATATTTATCCTTGGAAAAACAGATCCTCTGATATCATCCCTACTTAAATTAAAAAACGGAGTCCTATGGCCCTTGTGTAGGCCTTTTTTCCTCTCCTCATACCTAACAAAATGAATACTGAAGTCAGATGCAGAGAAAAATATTTCATTAGTTGAATCAAGAGAGTCTTCCCAGAAAATGTAACTAGATATTAGTAATATATATGTTAAATGAAATCACTCATTAAGCCTGCTAATGGTCAGAACTGATTATCCTTTCCAGGACAAAAAGGAGTAGGGTAAGGTAACATCAAAATCCACACCTTCTGCCAGCTACACACATGTATGTACTTGCCTGCCTTAGCTATAAGCAGCAAATGAAGAAACCCCTAATATCCAGAACCTCTAGCTCAACTGCACATGAGATTTTTAAATATCAAGAATACAGAGTGACCTCTGTTAACATGTTTCTTTTCTTTTTTTTCTTTATTACAGCATTGAACAAGGAAATACTCTAAGTTCTCTTTAGCAGGCTAAGGGGCAGTCATTTAAGGACATTGACTATAATGCAAAAAATATGGCTCTGACTGATATAACAATGACTACAATGATCAAAAAAGAAAGACTCTTTCTGTGAAGTCTCTCTTTTACCAAATCACAGTGTGACTCCAAGCCTTTGCTACTGGCAAGGAATAATTATTTTATAGCTACTGAGGTTTTGGAATAGCATTAATTTCCATGGGCATTTAAGTGTCACAGACATTTTAATTAAAAATATAAAAATTACTTTAAAGTCTGGACGATTTTGGTATTTCATTCCAGAAACCAGATTTTAAACATACTGTTCACTTCAATAAGGGGCATTTTTCTCTATTTTCTTGATCATTCAGAAGCGCTTGCCAGGATTTCAGTTCCACCCTTAGGTCTCCATGACCTCTCAGCAGGCAGCACCTGGGTGCCTTACACAAGCCCTTTGCCACTACTACTCTCCCACCTCTTCTCCCCACAAAGCTTCCAAAAGGTCCAACTTCCCCCTCTGTGCCACAGCACCAGTACTTGTGACATACTCTCCAAGTGACTCAGGCCTGGCGCTAGTTCAGGAACTTGGGGAACTTTGCTTCTGTCCTCCCTTCAATGCCCAACCGGTCCATGTTCCCTCATAACACCTTTTAGGTTACAGGTATATGCTATTCCTGCTTCTGTTAGAAACTCTAGATGCACATTTACTATGTCAAAGTGGTCTTGACATAAAAGAACTTCAATTTCTTCCACACCTCAAATATAACAAAAGACTATTACATGATTTTTTTTTTTTCTTTAGGTCATCATGTAGTGAAATTGGAAAGCAAGTGTTCATTGGGGATACCTGGGGGATTTCCACACTGCCTATGTGCTTTGTAATGAACAAATATATTATAGACAGGAAGTAGTTCAGGCTGCTTCTTCCTCACTAATTCAGATGGAAAAATACTCATTTTATTTTTCGTAAAACAGAATAGTCATTGCCCACATGTCGGAGAAAAGTAATTTTATGAAATGCCTACAACTGATAGTAAGACAGACAAACACTGGTTTTCAAAATCCTACAGACCACCCGAGTTGTGACTGCTGAACAAATTTCACTGTAAATTTCAGCATCCTTGGAAGATGATGGTTTGATCCTTGCTATGTCTATCCACAGGCTGTCAGAAAGAGCACTCTGAAATCATGTTAATTAATAGTTTTAATTAAACCATGAAAAATACAACCACATTAAGTGTGCTGATATACAAAGATGGATTCATACATAAAATGCTGCAAGGTGTGATTGCATACTATGATTATTAAAGCTTACAAATCAGTTACAACTATAAAACCGTCACTAAGAATAATTACAAGCCTAAAACAAACAAGTCATTTCATTCTCATAGCATGAAAGCTCTTCTATTAATCTGCTTCTTACCAAGAACTTACCTAAAAGAGGCTGCACTAAGAAAATCACACTCAAAAAATATAAAAAGAGAATGTTTTTTAATACAAACCTAAAAAGACAAAAAAACCTTGAATAAAACCGTCTGTTCTTTTCTCTACATAAGAGTAATGATGTGTAGAAAACATGCTAAAAATTTTAGAACCACGACGATAAAAATCCAAATAACTGATACTACCAACACCATCACAAGGCCAAACAATGGGGAACATAGGAAATGCTGCAGGTACCACAAAAGAACAATTGGTAGACTTTGTCACTGAACATCTATGAGTGTCTTTCCTAGACCAAAAGAAATGTTATTAAATTCTTCACTCTCTCTACTCCTGTATTCCTTTTACCATGGACACATATAAGTATAAAACGTGCTTGCAGGAATTTTCCCTGGTGGACTTAAAATGTGTGTCACATGATCAGCTAACCTGCGCAGAACCATAGAATCACAGAGTGTTACAAGTTGGAAAGGACCTCAAAAGATCATCTAAGTCCAACTCCCCTGTCAGAGCAGGATCACCTAGATGAGGTCACACAGGAATGTGTCCAGGTGGGTTTTGAATGTCTCCAGAGAAGGAGACTCCATAACCTCCCTGGGCAGCCTCTTCCAGTGTTCTGTCACACTCAGCATGATACAGTTTCTCCTTACATTTACATGGAACCTCCTATGATCCAGCTTACACCCATTTCCCTTTGTCCTATCATTGGACGTCACTGAGAAGAGCCTGGGTCCATCCTCCTGACACTCACCCTTTACACATTTATACACATGAATGAGGTCACCCCTCAGTCTCCCCTGCTCTAAGCTAGAGAGACCCAGCTCCATCAGCCTTTCCTCATAAGGGAGATGTTCCACTCCCTTAATCATCTTTGTGGCTCTGACCTTCATGTTACTGATTCTGTTCCACCCCTTTGAAGTCTAATGGAAGCAAACTAAATCCCTCTTTTCTGCTCTCATAACTCATCCTTACAAGCTTTCTACACAACACATGTATGTTTCTCTTGTTAGACCACGTCAGCTCATGCCAGAATAAAATCAAAAACTTCTAGAGCAGAACAATAATCTTGGCTTGTTCAGGTGGAGTGGGCTACATTAAATGAATATGCTACACCTATATCTGCCTGTATAATGCTTCCATTCTTCAGGCAAGGTACTCTAAAAATGCAAATACCATACAGTGTATGAAGAACAGCAGCAACTAGAGTGTCACCACAGTGATTCCTTACCGCTTCTCATTCTACAATGTTTGGCCTCCCTTGCTAACCTAGCTGTGCTTTCCCATTCCTTTAAAGCAGTGCCAACCAAAATACTGTTTCAGCAACACAAAAGCATCTTTCTTCTTCCATGCACTGTACACCAAGGGCTTCTGCATCTATCTTGGTTCTCCAAATTCTCCAGGATCCCTCTTCAAGACGAGCCTCCTGCATTATTGAAGTTTTGTTGGTATTTCACAAAGCCATGTTTGAACCTACCAAAAAACCTCTAATTTGAGGTTTGTTTTTTAAACTCAGCGCTCCTAACACTAATTTTCTCACCTTGGCGTGATGCCTAGTAGAATTTAAATTATTTGTTTATACAGCACTGAACATGCTCCGTATTTTTTCAAATCATGAGCCAAATTGAAACACAGGTTCCACACAGCATCTGAATATTCTAGTAGTTCCTAAAGGGGAGATGGAGAGAAAACATCTCCACACCAAAATCATATCTTAACACTGAGATAAAAACAAGCCCATATCAAATTACAATTTAAAGTACATTCCTGCATAAACAGCATGAACCTTGAAAGGGGAAAAACTGCCATGCAAATTATACAGGCTGACAAGTTGTATTCTCTACAAAGGTATAACATTCTGATAGATCTGTGACTTTCTGGCAAAAAAAAAAAAAAAAAGCAAATATAAACAAGCCCAAAGTATTCTACAGCAGCACAAGCCTTATAATTCATATTAGAGTTCAATTTTAAAACGTTTGACGTAGCTACAAGACAAATGGTAGTGTTGTAAACTTGTAAATGCAATTTCATACCTTTCCTCCTCTGCACAATCACACAGCATTAGAATTCATGACACTGACCTGTACCAGGGCAGGGACAGCATGTGGGAGAGAATATTAGCAAGACAGATGGAAAGAAAAACAGAGAATCATTCTGGTCGGAAGAGACCTTCAAGATCATCAAGTCCAACTGTTAATCCAGCACTGCCTCAATAGTTCAAAATACCCTATTTTCTTCTGACTGAATTTATGAGTATATTTTCAAAGCAACATGTGGCAGGTAAGCACAGCAAGAGCTTAAGTGCTTGTCTAATACAACCTTCAGGTGTATACCCTTATGGCACTCCAAATCCTTTCTCCATGGACTTGACGTGGTTTGTGTGGGAAGAAGTTTCAACTATCCTTTATGATTAACACTGCACTGTTAATAATGTGATTTACACTTAAATAATTTCTATATGAAGAAAAAAGAAGATATTTGAAATTTAAAAAGTTTTTTTTTTTTTTTTTTTCCTGGGGAAATGACCTACAATTGCAAATACATTATGGAAATAAAAACCTATGAAGTGCTATTTTGCAATGGTGCTCCATAGCTACAATGCTTTGTGCACCTGATCTTTTAAAATATATGAGAATAATCCACTCACAAAGCTATTCATGCCTAGCAAAAAGGATGTGAAAGAAGTCCTAAGTGTCAGGATTCAGCTTAGTACCAATACTGTCATATATTTTGATGAATGATACTGGTGCCTTAAGCATGTTTTGTGTGAGGAAACTCTGCGGGTAACTGATTCAATAGCAGGATGACCATGACCTAGCACCTACTGTGCCACAGAGAAAGGCAGACATAATCCTAGGAGGTATGAGGAAAAGATAGAAATTATATCATTGTACTGTCTGCGCAGCCTGAGAAACACTGCACTTGTAGTGAAAGACTGACAACTGAAACTATGGAAAAGATGGGGAAAGGTGCAGCTCTATTGTGTGAGCATCACAACTCTGACACTGAATTTGGCTGATGACTATAAATATTCAGAAGTGGAGGTGCTACTCAAGCTCACCTTTTTTGTGCATTTCACACAATAACAAACGGCTATAAAGCAGGAATGACTCCACTGAGGCTGGAAATGAGAAAGCTAACAACTTAGGGCTAAATTTACAGCTACCAGAGGAAAAGATTTGAGAAACTGGGAGCTAAAGGAGAAAACAAACAAGTTTAAGATACATCATGATAATTTAATGAATGACAGACCCAAGCAGGCTCACACTGCCCTGTTTGCACAGTTTGTAGTCATCCTTTGAAACTGTTTTTCACCCCCTCAGGTGCTGGAGCAGGAGCTCAGCTTTCATTGCTGAACCTGCAAAGATAATGCTATCTGCTCTGCTGCTTGGCGACAGACTGAGGTCAGGCATTAATTGTACACTCTCAACACCAGTGATATCAAATAAATATTTATGCCCATGGCTGACCTCAATTTAATTCTCATCAGTGGTCTATGAGTGAAAATAGGTAATATCAGCATAATACCTACCTTGTCCCAAGATCCACAGATTTCCTTTTGCACATACTTTTTTACACCCAAACCTCCCCTGTGCATGCAAGAGTCTTTACCTATCTGAACAAAAATGGTGTGTAAGAGCTGGGGAAAAAGAGAAAAAGGAAGATAAAAGGAGAACACACCAGGATCTACAGGTAAGTATAGTGGCTGTAATAAGTATATAATATGTATAGTAGGGACTTCTTATGGCCTTAAAAGAGAGATGTATTTACTAACATTTGTTTTCACAAAGGCAGATTATAAAACACAATTTGAATGGTTTCATATCTGCTTCAAAGGTATGTACAGAAGAAACTTCAAAAGGTAAGGAGGCATCATTCTGAAAATGAAACTGCTATCCAAAGACACATTAAGGTTGTTCATTCTGCCCTGGAGAAATGAACACGTAACTCACTTATAGCAGCTGGCTCCTAGAGAGGAACACTGTAGAATTTTCAGTATCTTGCTGGGCAAGTGTCTGTATGGGCAAAATAGGGTGGAATATGGTATAAGTGAACCTTAATTAGATAACACCAATGGGAGGGCTGCTTAACTGCTACACAACTATGGCTGTCCCAACCATAAAAAGGCATTTATTCCCTGATCTTCAAGTGGAGAGAGGTCAGCTGGGATCTTTGCAAAGATCCTACAAAAAGGGCAAGCCTCTTTAGACAGCCAAAGTTTTATATCCAGCAAAACCATTAAATATATTTAACTAGGACAACTTAATAGCTATGAAGCACGGGGTTTCTAACCAGTTACCGCATTTGATCATTCCTCCTTCAATGATTTCAGGTTTGAACAGCTACTATTATTAGGTGTTATTTCAGGAAGGACCAATGTATATGCACAAAAATCTTAAAACTAAAACCAGTATTTCACAGCTGACTCCTAATAGAGTCAGGAGGTAATTACTTTCAGAAGATGATGTCTTAGGTAATATTTGTTCATTTTCAGCCCTTCTACTTTATAGCAATGATCTATATTTTTCAATTGTGAGACATCTCAACCTGAAACTGCAGCAGCAGGAAGGACCTGAGGTGAACTAGTGGCAGGGATGACACTGAGTTCCCGTCACCCCTCAGGATCCTCAGCCTTGCACTGGTTGAGGATTTGAGGGCAAGGAGAGGAGCTTCCTGCTGTGCCCCAAGCTCTCTGCACAGCAAACACTTCTGTTCGCACAATCCCACAGGCACTCAGGGATCTCTGCTCTACTTCAAGCTGGTTTATGATGAAAGAAAAGGAACTGCAGCAATTATGTCCTACTTCGTAATTTCAACAAGGATAAGGAAAGATCACATGGCACAGATCCCTTCAGGAATCATACTGTCATAGACGCACTGAAAAGAGGAAGTTCTGGAGGTCAATAAGCACACAAACTAAATGCATCCTTAATTTTCTAACACTATCTGTTACGCGGTCTTAAAGTCCCCCAAAAACACAGAAAAATTCCACAATGTTATGAAAGACCAAGAGGATATGGACCTAGAGTCTTACAACTCCATCTTTTTTCTCTTTGTTCACACAGGTAGTCACAATCAGCTTTATAAAAGCTGTCAGATTACCAAGGACTGCAAAACAATGTTCCAGTTTCTGTTTTCTTTTATGTATTTTCAAAGAAGATGTGGAAAACACAGGCAAAAAGAGTTAAAAGCATGTACTTGTGAGATGTTTTCATTAAAAACCATTAGTGAGGTCACACAAGACATTTCCTGTGTATCAAGAAGTATCTAAGACTATTGTATGCATTACTCAATGCCTACATGGCAATTTTTATGTATGTATTTATATATCTATGATAAAAAACCAAGATTACATGAATGTGGAAATTTTATCTTTTCTCAGAGCACTTAATTTCCAGCAAATTAAATATGTCATTACTGATAAGCCACATAATGAATAAACTTGATGTGAAATAATTCAGTGTTTTCATAGCCTTTGGGAAAATTATGTTAAATATATAGTGATTTAAATGACTTCCATTTCTTCTAGCACATCTTTACAAATCTTTCCCCACCTTCCTGCCCTCAAAGTCTTCTGCTAGTGGCCTTGGTCACATACGAAAACTTGTTTGTTTGATTTTCTAACTGAAAGCCTCAGCATGTTTTCTGCAGAGAGATCTTGCTGGCTGCAGGAAGGTATTATGATTTCTTTATTAAGGAACTCTGGAAAACAAGCTTACAGTAAGCAGAAAGCAGGGTAACTGCAAGTTAGTGCAAGGCTGCCAGACTTTTTTGTGTGTCTGGCTGTTATAAAGAGCCACTGGACACCAGCACTGTATCCTAAAGTGCTTCCTCTGCCATGCCTTTCCCTGTAGCAGAATATTCATTTACCTTAGGACTGCAAAAGGATAAGTTGAGATTTCATTCCTTTTCTTGCTGTGGCATTGTATCTTCTTCTGTGATCTCAGTACAGAACTGAAGGAAGTTCTGAATCAAGGGCTAAGTTAGATAAGTAATCTTCATGTTCCTTCACAGTTCATGAAAAATTTTCTATTTTAGGGTTGATTGTGGGGTTATTTTTTTCCTCCAGCGGTAGAAACAAAGAAACTTCTTGAAATTTCCACATCACCTTCACCACAGCTAAAACCCACAAGACCGGCATTTCCCTGTCTGCCAGAGTCAGAGACTGATGTCAAACAAAGGTTCCACATCCATTGGGTTTCAACCATTGGGTTTTAACCAATAGCCCAGTAGTCTGAGTAACTTCTGAGGGTATGATGCAGTGTATGTGTCATCAGCCACAGAGTGTAGTGACTGCTCCCTGGCTGTACACAGATTTTCTCACAGCTGGAATAAAACATTAGAGAGATGGTAAATACAGTGAATTGCCTCTCCAACACATTGCCTCATGTACCAACAACCATGACAGAGAGGTGTAGGGACCTCTGTCATTTCTCTGCTACGATTCCTCTGGTGCCAGTGGTTCATGAAGGCAGGCTTTTCAGGGGCAGGTGACAAATTTATACCATGACACCTCATCAATGCCAATTCTGCTCACCCAGGGGAAAGTAAGAACGATGGGGCCAGTTATCTTTACTATGTGGTTTAAAAGACAGCAATAAATTGCTTCCATCTTTACATCAACCCAGATTACACTTCTTAGGGGTGCACAGGAAATTGGTACTGTTTCTCCAAAGCTGGATTTGTTAGTAATCTGCTATCTGCATCTAGAAAGAGCTTGAAATCTTAGTATGTCCCGTGGGCAAAAACACAATCACCTTCCCTGTTCCCCCTTGCTCTCCAGCTCACTTTCCCTTGTGCAGCACAGTAAGCTCGGATCTCTGCAGTAAGCCCGTCTAGTCAGCAGGGGATTTCTGATGGCTAAAAAAGCTGCTGCTGGTTTACTAAGACTGATGAATCCCTACTGCCTCCCCAACCACGGTATTCCATGAGTTTCTTCTAGCCCATTGCAACCCATTAAGTCCTGTTTATTTTTTCGACTAGACTTTGGCAGTAAGAATCTTTCCCTCCTATTCTGTATTACAGGCTCTAGATCATTCCTAACCTGCATTTTCAGACACCACGGGAAGTGCTTGGCTTCCAGGCAGCCACTCCAGGAACTTTCCAAGGGTAGCTGCCTGCTAGTTTCTCTGGTTACTCTCTACAATTACCTGCCATTGTAATGAGAATGAGTGATGAGATGCCATTGAGGGCCTCATGAGTTTGTTACATCAAGAAGGTTTAAAAAGCAGGTAGCTTTTGCATTTTGGATTCCTTACTGAGTAGGCAGATAAGCAGACAACAACCATCAAGCGGGTATGAAATTAGGCAGAAATACAATTTCAGGAGAAATGTCAGGAAATGAAGATGTTCTGAGTAAGGTTGTGAAATGGGTATCAGGCCAGGCAATGAAGAATATTTATCTGCATATAGTTTACTCCCAGGACTGCTGTTCAGGAGAAGGCACGTAGAGCTTTGGCTAGTGATGTAGTTTTGCCCCCAGTTTGATGAACAATCCACCTTTAGTGTTGAATGCTCAACACAGTTTAGATACGTGTGAAGAGGCACTACAACTGAGAGATTTCGTGTACACTCTACATGACAGAAGCAGTAAAATATTAATAAATGCAGCTTTTGGAATCATATTTTTACAAGTGATTAGATACTAACCTGGACCAGCTGTGCAAAATAAGCTATATCACAGTATTCTTAATATTCCTCTTTCCTACTTTTAGAACTGAACTCCCATTCAACCTTCAGTTTAGCAATTACTGAACAACATTGAACAAAGCCAAATAAAGCATTCCAGGTTTTTGCAGCATATGCATTTTTTTTGCATAGATACTATTCAGTTGGTAACAGTTGTTGTCATACATCTGAACTTCTGTCAGTATAGAAAAATCATCATCACCAAATAGATTAAATTAGTCTTTGACCTATTAATTCTGGTATTATTTAATGGTATTAATTCTGCATACTGAAGTGACTGACTGGGCTGTCATAAAAGAAATGCAAACAGGCACTGATGTTCCCAGCTGACCTATTGTGTTTGAGGGTCACGGTTTCAATATAATTGAACACGGAGCTGTATCACCTATTTAAATATATCAATGATTACTATGGAAGTAGGATTAATTCTATAAACTATCAATGACTAATGATAGAACATATTTTTCACTAAGTAATTCTCACAGTGTTATTACAGTCTCTTCAAAATTAAGGCATAATTCAAGATCATATTATTACAATATAAAAAAGTAGTTTGAGACACAGGTGAATACCAGTGATCTGGGGAGAGTATAATCACAGCAAACCCAATTCAATAGAAACTTTTAGCTCCTCACATTTTGCTTTACTGAAAATATATGGCATAGAACCTTTTATTGAACACTACAATAACAGTGGTACAATGCTAAGTAAAACCACTTGCCTAAGAAGACTACTAGAACTTTTCTTTTAAGATCTGCTTAGCTGCGAGTTGTTCTCCAGCTCTACCTATGAAGGGTCAGCTAGAGATTGTGGCCTTACAGCTTGCAAGGAAACACCAGGTTCCCTGTGGAACTGGTGTAAAACAGCATCTCTCTAGAACTTGGATGCACTTAAGCAAAGTTTATTCACAGTCAAAATCCTGACTGTAACTTTTCATTTTGAGAACCCTGCTCTGTATCACCAGGACTCGCACGTCAGTGACAGACAGACACAGGGCATTTTGGTGACATGGGTTCTGACATTACTGTATTGTAGAAAAGCAAAAACTTCAGTAAATCCAAGTAAAGGGCAGGAGAAAGAGGAAGAGAGAGCCAAAAGAGCCGCCTGCCACTACACTCCTTGGTTGTGGATGTGAAAGTGCCCTGGATATGTTAGCTTGGTTCAGACTTCTGCTAAAGTCAGGAAGCTCAACACAGATGTTTGTGACACAACAAACAGCATGTCTTCCTTGCCTTAGAGCAGGCTGGAGAAACCATCTACAGCTGCTGCAACTGCATGAATATGTAGAGAAAAGGGAGGTAAGAAATACCCCTGTTCCCCAGCAGTGGAATTATATACCAGTGTAATTCAGTAACCGCAGTTACTTCAGATGCAAGGATGACCTGAGAGAGGGGTTGATTGCTTCTGGTCCTAAATGCAAACTATCAGCAGAACTTCCTTCCCCATAGTATCACAGAAGGTAGGGATCTCTAAATACCTTCTAGTCCAACCCCCTGCCAGAGCAGGATCACCTACAGCAGATCACACAGGAACAAGTCCAGGTGGCTTTTGAAAGTCTCCAGAGTCAGAGATTCCACCCCCTCTCTGGGCGGCCTGTTCTAGTGCTCTGTTACTCTCACAGTGAAGAAGTATTTCCATCTGGCCTGACAAACGACCCACAGAACATGATGCTGTAGAGCAACTCACCTTTATGTAGTATTTGGTGGTGACTTCTTGCAGAGCCAGTTACAGTAATATCTCCCCTTTAAAGGTAAATACATTAAGTGACTCTTATTAGAGTATATATGTATGAGGAGCTTGCAGGTTCTGAGCTGGATTTTCAAGGCACTACTGCTCTACCCGATGCCAGTTGTTTCTCTACAACCCATCCTGCTGGAGACTTCGGAGTCACTGAGCCTCCTTATTTTACCTCCACTCTGTGTAAAGACTCCAGGTACTTTCTGTGCTCTGTAGCTTGGTCCTTACTTAATATTCAGAGAATCACTGAATAAGGGAGTGTTGATGAGACCTAGAGATCACCACAGCCTCTAAGACGATGGAAAAACCCTGTAAGACAATGTTGTACTTTTTGCCCATCCGCTCTTGTTACAGATGTGCATACACATCCCTTTGCAAGCAGAGAAGGTAAAAGTAGTGATTGTAATATATTTCTGCACATGCATTTTTTAACAATGGTGCCTGTGAAGTGAGGCAATGTCTTTTAAATGAACATTTCAGCAGGCGATGATCTCTGTTCTAAACAATCATAATGTAGTGGTGACAAAAAGCTTTCTGAATGTGACTGTTCGGCCGTTGAATTCTGACATTCTCCACATAACCATTACATTGCAACTACCCTGGCTGCTACATAATGTGCCTAAAACTATACTCCTCAGCAAAATTCACACCAAGCCCTCTTATTATATGTCATTACCATAGTCAATATGTCATTCCAAGCTGTATATATGTTTGTTATGAGATCACGTGTAAAATTGGTCACAACCCTCAGTGAAATCAGGAGAATTAAGAGCACATGGGGAGCCACAGGGTGCTCAGAAAGGCTTTCTGGACTACAAGGAGACATCAAGGGACTGGGAGTGTGGGGTGCACCATGAAGTTTAGCCAGTGTGTCCTATCATCAAATACTCCATGGCTAGAGAGAGTCTTGCTGCTGTTTTATTCTTACTCAGTAATGCAATATAAATTAACCTGTGCTTTTGCTCCTTCTTTCCTGTAATAACTGCCTTCCAAAAGAGACAGAATTCTCACTTCCAATTTTTTAATCGCTTGTATCTCCACACATTTCTGGAGTGCTCTAGCAGTAACGTGGTCCATGGCCATCTGCCCTTCATCCATCCTTTCTATTCCTGTGTCTCGACCTGCACTGCTCTTCCTTTTGCTGTCAGCCCTGGCCCCATGCAGTGCGACCATCAGCACCACCAAACTACAGCAGACACACAGATGCAGGGCTGATAAGGGAACAGAGTGGTTCTGAAGCTCTTGCTCAGATCAACCAACAAATGCCAAAAGCCATCTGGATTTTGACCCTCAGCTCAAGTGCTCCAGCACAGAATTAGTTTCCTGCTGTCCCAGGAGGGGCTGAGAAGGGCAGGAACAAAAAGACTGGGGACAAACTGAGCTTCTCTTGCAACAACAGCAGTTTCTGCCATAACCTATCCATCTTCCCTTCTTATCAGCCGAGCACTTCGAGAAGTGTTCCCATGCTCCATTAAGCCAGATAGAATCAGTCTGGAATTGACCTGCTAATGCAAAGAAATCATATTATTCTAAAAGGTACAATTTGTTACAGGATTGTACTCGGACTGGCAAACTGTCCGGTATAAGAAGAATTATATCCCAGCTGATCAACTATGCCCACTTGTTGACTGGGTTCCATCTAGGCTGTGCAACACCGAGCACAGGAAAAGAAAATGTTGCTGTAAGATACCAGCAGCTCTCAGTACATTTGTACATGAAGCAGCGTAAGGTCTTTAAAAAGGTTTAAGTAGTGCACGCTGAGAGCACATAATGGTGCAGGGGAGTGCATGAATGTGTGAAACAGAAATTTTGGACTCTCAAGCAAAAACCTTTTAGTTGCTCTCTGTATATAAGTAAGGGCTGGTAATTTTTGGTAACACTAGGATTAAATAAAATCAACATGTCCCAGATAAAGAGAGGTGAGAAGGAACCACAAATTTAGAAGCTTTACACAGTGTATTTAGGTTGGGAAAAACAGTGGCTTGCAGCCTGGAAAGAAGGTGGCAATCATCCTGACTGGAGGAAAGATGCTGGAAGTGCAGGAAGACCCTAGAAACGGAGGGACATACATGTAGGCAAACCTTGTGAAATGCCCAGGGACCTTGGCTGGTAATGCTCAATACTGGTGACCGAGCAACTACAGAGCATGAACAAACAGGACTTTCTGCCCAACCTTTCCAGTCAGCAGCAATATGCCCAACAAGAAGAAAAGTCAAGATATAATAAATGTGATGCTGGGCTGAGGGTGGTTCACGGGGGACTGTGTGAGAAATAATCAAATAGGGTAAAAGCTCTAATCTCGTTAGGTTCTTAAATAAACCCAAGTATCCAGATACCCTATGGGCTGCTGTTTAATGTGCTGAAATACAGATTTATTCCTTCTTTCCACTTCACACCAGGTACAGCATCATAAGCCTGATCACTCAGATGCTAGAGAAGGGATAAGCTACCATTTGACAGCAAAGAGAAGCCACACGCTCAGGCTGACCCTCACTCCAGGACTGCCTGCAGCAGCATGACTACCAGAGATTCACAAAGGAAAAAGAATCATCTCTAAAACTTAGACAGCCGTGAGGCTTTTCTCCTTTGCCACCCTAACAGATCAGGTTTTCTGCTTTTGGAGTCTCCCCCTTCTCTCTGGACACTTTGCAGCTGGCACGGCTCTGCTGTGCAAGAACTGAATGTGACCTGTGTTTCCCCCTGCCAGAGATCCAACTTCAAGGAAAGAGCATGGTCATAAATCTATCACTGCTGTGCTCATTTATGTGTGATACATTTATGCTAATGATACGATATGCTTATGATTTATACTTATGCTTATGATTTATACTTATGATTATGATTTATGCTTACGCTATGATAATCCTGCTCCTCAATTGCCTTCCCCCTCTTTCAGTGCCATTACTGTTAATGCCTGTGGTGGAATCAGACAGCATAAACTCACTGAAACGAGTTGGAAGAACCAGGAACACTGATGACAATAAGGCTGGACCTAACACTAAATGCACCAGCACTCAGCACCAGCACCACTACTTAAACAACAGCTTTCTGTCCTTTCCCAGGGGACGAGAGCACAGTTAATGCTTTGGGTAACTTTTAAGAAGTGATGGCAGCTTCACTTAAGTATGAAAAGCAACAGGAACTATGGTCACTCAGCACATCTGCTGAGTGATGACAGAAGGCAACAAACAGCACCTCTGGCTTCTTGGGACACCCCAGCACATGCCTGAATGCTGTCCTTCCCCCAGCTGGGACTCCACCACCCCTCAGAAATGGAGTAGCTCTGCTAAAGCTGCCAAGACAACTGATTCAGCAATGATATTAGAAAAATCTCTATTTCATTAACATTAAATTATTATTTGCTGTGTTTATGTAGATCAACCAACCCAAAACATCAAGTGAGAGGGGGAAAAAGGTAAAATAAAATAGATGGCACCTGATGCCCTGGGCACTTTTGGTCACTGCATGCCCACCTCATGAGCACACAACATAAGGGACATGCTGTTACTGACACAGCTTTTGTTTTTTCCAGACTTTTCTAATGAAAGGTGTCTGCCTCTCTCATTATGTAACATACTTAGCTGAAGATCCTGTATGGCAGTACATACACCTTATATTTAAGTGGCTAACAGATACCTCCACAATAAGAACTCTCCTTGCTTACTGCTGGCCATCAACCAAATATAGATACATGACTTATATCTAATGCATATGAAGTGTTTCTAACGCTCAGGTGCATCCCTGTCTGTTAGTAGGATGTTAAACACAGCCACCACTCTCTCCCAGCATTAATTTACCTTTACATTTTTATTATTTTTTTCCCTACAGCATGTAGATGAGACTGAAGCAAAGACTGCCTGGGGACACCGTGGCCCGGGGTTGTCTGAAACGCCCACTCGCTCTATCAGCTGCACAGCAACAGAAGAAAAATAATAATCAACAACTGCAGTATTTAACTAATGTCTCTACAGATACATTCTCACACGTTTTTGCTTAAGTAACTAAAAAAAGAGGGTATTGTCGGAAAACTGATCAAGAATGGAGGTCATGGCAGTAGTCAGTTTTACATTAATCTTTAAAACTAATTTTAAAAGTAACCGGGAAGAAGACAAATGAGGATAAGCTTCATAAAAAATTGAAGGCATGAAAAAATTTTTGCACATAAAAGACCGGCTATTATTATTTGTCATTGGTTCAGCACTACAGAAACCCAAATGTCATTATTCATAAACAAATATTTTGCTTAGCAATGTTATATATGATGCAGTATATTATAATAACCTCTCTTAAACTGTAATTTCAACTCTTGTCTTGGAGCACACTGTAATAAGAAATAACTACCCTACTCCTTTTCAGGAGAACTTAAAGAACCAGTGTAGCAGCCTACAGAAGCACATGAGTTTAACTGAAAGTTAACCAAGACTTGTCAGAATCAGAAACTCTTACAAATGAAAGACAAGTAAGAAACAAGCTTAATAAAAAAACCCCAAACCTACCTTCCCCTAAAAAAATAAAAAAAACCCTCACAACAAAAAAAAAAAACAAACCAAACCAAACCACTGCCAATGCCCATTTTTACTTGGAGACAGCAAAATCTAACCTCAAGTGGCAGAATCTATCAATAACCAAACTTATAATAGCGAGTTACAGTCATTTCAGCTTCATTACTTATTTAGAGAATATTTGTCTTCAGGAAGCCACACTAGACACACTATTTCCCATTCCACTCCTAACTATTTCTCATATCTTATCTTCTCCTGGATGTACTATAATAGAAAAATGTGAATGCAGAAAAGGCTGATTTATAGAATCATAAGCATTTTTTAAATCTACTAAGGTTAGTACTTGCTATTAGTTTAAAAAAATTAGCTCTGTATAGAAGTGCTAGCCACAGGAACACAAAACATTTACAGAAACTGTAAAATATAAATTTGTCTTTGATTACATCCATCTATAGTTTGTCTGCTTTATCTATGCTTTGTGTTTTTCCCCAATCCATTGGCAGGTTGTACCATTCTTACTCCTTCTTGTGTTCATACAACTGTTTTTTGGTTTGTTTTTTAAAAAACATTTTAAGAGGGAAGTGTAAAGCACAGTAATGAGATTAAAAGCGTCTGCAAGGTCTACAGTATTACTGCACAAAAGACTGAGACAAAGCCAATTGCTGCAAAAGGAACAAAATTCGATGGCTTTTGTGAAATACCTCTGAGCATGGAAACAAACCGTGCAGCAGCCCAAAAGCTGCTCTCGCACGTTAAGATGCCATAAAGTGCTGTTCAGCAGCAGCTTCAGGAACACAGTTTTAGACTTGATCCCATTTTACCTGGGCTGCTTACAGCTGGAGTAGGTTACGTTCTGCTTAAGGGTAAAGTGCAAATTCAGAGGCTCAGAAAGAAGAAGGGTATTAGCGTCCAACCTTACATGTAACAGGCAACTTTCTCAAACTGATTGTATTAACATAACATCCTAAGTGTTAACATAACAGGAAAGACAACTTTCTCTTAAAGTGACTGATAGTGGGGAAAACTATATAAGCTAGAAATGACTTGCCTGCTTCACTCCTTTTGCAGGTTTTGCTATTCAAATCTATCCTTCCTTGAAAAGATGCCCCCTTGCTGCCTCACTTACAGGTGCTTTGCCGCTGTTTGTACCAGCAGCGGAGAGATGCAGCAACACACAAATTCAGCATGCGAAGGCCAAGAAGCAACTTTATTAATTTATAGCCCTGTTTTATATACCCTAGCCCCATAGGGTGATTGGTCAGTGATCACCCGTCTCCTAGGGTGATTGGCTAAAGTCCTACAACACCTATTTCAAAATATTTTTCCAATGTACCATAAACAGAACTTATCAAAACACCAGGTGTTTAGTCTAGTTTACAAAACCATCCTACTGTTTCTCATAACACGTGTGAGAAAGGCAGGACTCTCACCAAATATTGTGAGAACCTGAGAAAATGCCTCTGCTAGCAGCTTTTCAGCATCCACAGTGCTTCTCTCAATCTCACATTTGCTTTCATTCAAATTCCTCTCACTTACATAAAAATCCAGACTTTTTGAACAATGATACATGTTTTCATTTAATAAATTCGAAATACTTTTGTGGCACAAAGTGAACATGAGACTCACTTAAGTATTTTCTCTACTCACAAGGCCACAAGAAATTTCACTTTTCTATGTAAATGAAACAAACAAATCTGTTATTAATTTGTTCTTCCTATATATTCAAACTTCGATCAAAATCAATCTCTCTTGTATGTACATGTAAAATGAAGGCAGAATATGAGCCTGGGGTAATGTCATCCATGTCCCACATATCTCCTTGTTCAGGGAAGTTTAGAAATCTTTCATCTCTTCCTGGAGTTTCAACTCATTAACAAGTGAATATTAAACCCTTCTTCAGCTCAGTTGTTATTGCAGAGGGTGAGCTCTTGGACCTCACCATCTTTTCTTACGTGGAGGGTCTCGGCGACCTCCCTCACACGCAGACTGGGGCAGTGGAGTACTGCTGTCAGGATGAGTGATACTCTCTCAGTAGGATTTAAGCACCTGCTGAGAACAGATCAGAAGAGAAACCCAGACACACAATCATACATAGCATCGCCAGCTGCTGTTTAAGGAAAGGTCAGAAGTATTTGCTGTCCTTGCAGCCCACAGGAACAGCAAATACTTCTCCTCAGCATCACGTAAGTCCAAATGTAAGAAGACATCCTTTAATTGCACACAGCTATTTGCTGAGAAGACTTTTAGCAGGAGCCAGTGAGAATTACATGTGGTAAAGGTAAAAACTGCCTTTTCCCCAAAGGAAAAAAAATGACTATTGAATCCAAACACTGAAGATATTCCACTCAGATAAAAAAGTTTAGAAAGAAATGATTTCCAGAGCCTTCTGACAGTATCTAATTGCAATCTATCACAGTGGGAAGGCCAGCAAGGTGCAAATTAAGCAAAGGCTAGAATTTCACCTACAGTCAAATACTGAAGAAACAGGTGCAGAAAGAGCTACAAGGACACTTATAAAAACACAGTAACAAAATCAGATTTCATACAGCCTTTAAAATGAACGATAGAGCTGTTAGGACTCTAATCTGCTCTTCAGAAGTGGTACGGACTGCTGCAGAAATACTGCATCCCCTTACTTGAACACACCCAGACAAGTAAAAGCTCAGATCCTGTCTGAGCTGTGACACATGGTTACTCCCGGAGCTAGGAGGCACCTTCGGCATTCTGTGTGGAGTAACTTGGCTGTTTCTGTAGAGGCCACAATGGTGTAACATCACACCACACATGGGGAGTGCGAGGGCGCTAAAGTGTATCCCTGTTTTTGTAGGAGGAGATGTCCAAGTGTCAGTAAGCTTTGGACCTTGCACAGTCTCAAAAAAAAGTGCAAAGTGAGCTGAGGTCAGCGGGTTCATGGGTCTGCCAGCTCCCCAAGTCCCACGGACATGAATGAACACAACTGGGTATAGGCAATTAGTAAAGAAAGCACAAGGGAAGAAACTTTACTTTGTATTCCTGAAAAGAAACTGATGATCATATCTGCTAGCAAATGATTCAAGGAAAAGAGAGCGGTGTGCTCCTTTCATAGAATTCTGCCCCTTTGTATACACCTCTGAAAAGAGCATTACTGGATGTTCAACACCCAGCTTTGGGAGACTCACTAAACATGTTACCAACTGTCCCTAAAGTAAAACCACAGAAAATGCTAAGAGTTGCATCCTTAAAAAACAAAACAAAACCAAAAAACAAACAAACCAACAAACAAAAAAGCAACAGGATTAGTTGTGGCCAACTGTCTTATCTTTACACTGTGTGCCAAAAAACAATGAACAGTTCAGAACGCTGGATGTGGACACTGGCATTTTAATACATTATTAATAGACCAGCTTTTAAACAAATCTATAAATATGAAGATGATAAACCAAATAAAGGTAGATAAACCAGCTTCATTTACACAGTGTTTGTAGGATTAAAACAAGAGCATCTATCTTTACAGAGGAAGTTCTTTCAGAGGTTTTTTTGTTCATTTATTTCTGTGGAGTTTTTTCCTGGTGGGAGTAGTTTAATTTCTACATGGAAAGTACTGAGCATTTGTATTGTCACTGTCACTTCAAAATGCTAAATCCACATAGGAAAATATCCAGAAAGACTGACAGTTCTTTACGTTAGTGAGGAGCTTTGCCTGTCTTTGGCATAATGGCACAGTACTATCACATCTGCTTCTGCAGTGAGACAAATACTGGACAAGGCATCAGTCTGGATGTTACCAATAATTTTTATGAGTCACTTCTGCAATGTAAAGAATGTATATCAAGTTTTCATACATCAAATATGAATATACTTTTAACTTCAGTATCTGAAATATGCTACCAGCGGCAACATTACCTAAATCCAGAATTAAGTTACAGTATCAAAGAAACCTTTATGGGTCTGGTGGAAAGGGAAGGGATGGACAGGGAGTAACTGCACCTCTTGATTCCAGAGTCCTGGCCAAGTGTGAAGCAGTCAGCTGGATGAAACAAAGTTTCTAAAGCTCCAGCAGTTTCCCAGAAGCAGCACCACACCGCTCAATGGCATTTCACTTCCATTATATGAAGGTATGTGACATGCCTACTTAATACCACATACACACACTGAAAATACATAAATAAGTTGATCCCTGCAGGGAAGCAAACATTTCTTATTTATAAGGAAAAGACCTAAATAAACTTGTGACACCAGGTTACTTTTAATAATAATAAAGTAACATACAATATTACCAGTACTGCACAACCAGTTCATTCTTAAATGTGAAAAGAGGTGAGATGAAAACCAAGGAACAATAAACAACCAGAAAGTAATCCAAGTGGGACTCAGCTATAGGGTGCAAAATATGGGTGTTCAGTTCTACTAAGTAAGGAAAACAGATTGAGTTAAACGCTGTCACAGCCTAAAAATACCTACACCAGAAGGCACCAGCAAATTCCTTAAATGGTTTCAGATCCATCATTCTTCTGTCACTTTTTCAAAGCTTCCTTATAAATTTCTCCTTAAACACATCAAATACATTAGCTTCAGATAAAACTTGCTACTCAAATAACTTCCGGTATAAAGAAATAACAAAGGTCAATCACAACTAGATTGGATTCTTTAACAAAAAAAAAGAGAAAAATCTCATCTCATGTAATCTGGAATTCAGGGACAGGTTAGCTACAGAACAAATTACCACTGTCAAGTCCTTCTCCAAGAAACCAGATGATAGCAAGTGATGCTAATAGAGATATATTTATTAGGTGCAAACTAGCCAGGGACTGTTCCTACTTTCTGCTATATATATATAACCTCTGAAGCCTGTTCAACAAATCTAAAAAAGTGTGAAAATCCAGACATGGCTTTGTTAGTACTTCCATAAAAATAGTCAATATATTAAAAGATCATGTATACAACATCCCTCAAGATACAAATCCTCAGCATAAGATGGGGAAAATTATTATTACAATTATATATGAAAAGGAGTAACAGACTTACAAACATCTGGCGTGGTTCAAAGCAACCTAAGAAATTATTGTTCTTTTTTCAGAAAATAACCTCTGAGAAAAACACCAGTTTAGCCTTAATCAAGATTTCACAATGCTATTTATCCACATTGTCACTTTGGAAAAATGCTCGCTTTATCAAAGCACAGTTTGATTTACAGACATCTCCCTCAGGTTATCCAGTGTAAAGGAAAGCCAAGAACTATACAGGAAGGTCAATTGTCCATTCAAGATTGCCATGCCAGCATCGATTTACCAAAGGGAAGTCATGTTTCACTGATCTGATAGCCTTCTACAATGGTGTGACTGGGTAGATGCAGGGAGAGCAGTGAATGTTGTCTACCTTGACTTCAGCAAGGCTTTTGACACTGTGTCCCATAACATCCTTGTGGGAAAGCTCAGGAAGTGTGGGTTAGAAGAGAAAACAGTGAGATGGGCTGAGAACAGGCTGAACAACAGAGCTCAGAGGGTTGTGATCAGTGGTGCAGAGTCCTGGTGGAGACCTGTAAATACTGGTGTTCCCCAGGGGTGAGTTCTGGGTCCAGTCTTATTCAACATCTTCATCAGTGACCTGGATGAAAGGACAGAGTGTACCCTCAGCAGGTTTGCTGGCGATATGAAACTGGGAGGAGTGCCTGACACACCAGAAGGCTGTGCTGCCATCCAGTGAGTTCTAGACAGACTGGAGACCTGGGCAAAGGGGAACCTAATAAAGTTCAACAGGAGCAAGTGTAGAGTCCTACACCTGGGGAGGAGTAACCCCATGCACCAGTACAGGCGAGGGGTAGAGCTGTTGGAAAGCAGATCCACAGAGAAGGAACTGGGAGTCTTGGTGGGCAGCAAGTTATCCATGGGACAGCAATGTGCCCTTGTGGCCAAGAAAACCAATGGTATCCTGGGGTGCATAAAGAAGAGTGCGTCCACCAGGTCGAGGGAGGTTCTCCTCCCCAGTGAGACCACATCTGGAATATTGTGTCCAGCGCTGGGCTCCCCAGTTCAAGAGGGACAGGGAATTACTAGAGAGGCTACAAAGATTAAGGGACTAGAACATCTCTCTTATGAGGAAAGGCTGAGAGACCTGGGGCTGTTCAGCCCAAATAAGACCACTACAGATGAGGGTTTTATTGAGAGGGTTCTGCCTTCCAGATATAGAGAAGCTTTTATTTTAAAAGACTGTAAAGTAGCACTTCTCTCATGTGCTATCTTAAACAATTCTTCTTCAACTGCTACAATAGCAAGAATTTTAAACAGGCCAATGGGTATTTTAGGCCTTAAACCCCTGCTCTACGCTTCTTGTCACAGAACAGAAACTATATAGCAATTCCCATTTTCTTGAAACCAAGTATGTAATTATCAATTAAGACAAACATAGAGTTTCCAGTCAACACATGACAGGAGACTGCTTTTGGAAGATATGTTGTTTAACCTTGCATAAAACAGATTATACTAGCAATTTAGGATGAGTGTGTGAGAAAGGCAGAACAGAAGGCAAGAAAAATAAGGAGAGAAAATGGGATTCTTCCCCCTCTACAAACTTCTCTGTTCTCCATAATATCTCATTATAACTAAGGCGATATGCCCATAGGGCAAACGATATCTAATAAAGACTAAAACTAAGTTTCAGATGAGCAGCTCTGTAACCTTCCTTGAAATAACAGTGATACATAGTTAGTTCAATAGGTCTGGTTTTCAATACACACCATTACTTTTAGAGAATGTAACAGCACAGCTCTTGTTTGAACTAACAGAAACATCCCGTATGATAGACTTCAATTGTCTGTCGATTGACCAATGTACTAGGAAACAAAATTGCATAGGTAACATGAACCAGAAAACAAACCAAGGACAGGAAATAAACTCCACATTTGCACAAAAAATCATGGAATCAGATTATCCTTTCACTTACACTGATATCAAAGTCTTTATAACAAGCTTAAAGTCTTGTGACCTGGATATTATCCCCTTCTTCTATAAATCTTTTGCTTTCCAGGGGAACGCTCACAAAGGGACATCTCTGTCCTTTCTAGGATTTCCTGTGTAGTAGGTTTCAGTAGCACAGATGGGAGATGCTAAGAAGAAAAAAAACAAAGCTTCACAGCTGGTGGAAAATGGGCAAACGCCCAAACAAAACATGTGTCTTGTCACAGTTGTGGTAAGATTCATTTAAAGAAGCTGGAAAGTTAACTAAGCTATGAATATGTGTAAAAAATGAATAAGCCTACAAGGTCTGGACTCTTATGAAAGGCAAAAGGATCTTTGCTTATGGTTGATAAATCTTCCAAGAACCAACCACAGCTGATACTCTCCTACAAAGCTTCTGTCCCTATTTCTCACTTCTCACACCAGGAAGACAGGTAGCAAAAGCCAGTAGGCAAAATAAAACCATGATACCTGAACGCATTTAGTTCCTTGAATTTCTCTCCAGAGAGAAGAAGAATGCAGTCAGAAAATAGTAGGAAATACAGCAGTAATGTTAGACCCTCTATTCCATGTTTCTCTATGAAAATACACAAATTATTTGTATTTTAAGCTTCCACCAGACAGAGGCAAAAAACAAAGTTACTCTGGTCATGCCTCTCCAAGGCAATGGCTGCTGCTAGAGATGCTGACCAAGCCAGCAATTCAGGAACTTAAAAGCCTGAAGTCTAACTTCAAGAGCTACATTTGTAGTTGCATGTTCACATCTTTAACTGGTTATACATAAAGCCTTGTCGAGTCAATCCTGAAAAGTGTATTAATATTTATAGCAGAGCATATAAATGAACTAAACAGCAATAAAAAATGTACATAAAAGGATAACGGCACAAATACTGCAACATGTCCCATGAAAAATTAACTATCATGGGAAGAAATACAATGACATTATGCAAGTCTACTCTACCTTCCTCAGCCAGGTGAATGATGTTACTGTTCCACAGACAACAGAGTAACATATAACTTAATATGCTGTAACTTTGTTAAGCCACATAGGAATTATCTTACAGTAAATTGCACTATTTCTGTAATTACTTCTGCTCATATATCTTCAGCTATTTGGCAGAGCTAGTCTCAGCCTTTCCACTTCACTCCTGACTCCAAGCAATTTATGGGACTTCATCACCTTTTCTCACAGATCTTGTTAAGGCTTTGCAGAATGGAGATGTTCTCCTCATGTACTGCCTGAGCCAGTCCCTTTCCCAAGCACCTCCATGGGACACACTCCTCTAAGGCCTCTTCTTACCAGCTGTCCTATGGAGGGAGCTTCTGCCCCAGCGACTTTCATGCACTGAACAGCAATAACTTGGACTACGCATTCTGATGCAAACAACCAGGCTGCTGCACAGGAGGCCACTTACCTGTGTCACCTCCAAGATTTCTGGGCTTTGAGGAGTATATTTTCCCCCGTCAAAAAAGAAATAGCTTTGACCAGAGCAGACCAAAACTGGGGGACAATTTCAAATGCAGGGATGAAAGGGTTGAGGACTGCTAATTTGGTATGAGAAAGGACTCCAGTCCTTAATAGCTAGTTAACTTTTCTCCTTGCTTCCTTCAGACAAAACCAATTCATCAAGATTCCTAGGTTTTAACTTTGCAAGAGAAAAGTAATGAGAATCGGGACATTTACACACCCTTCTTCAACATGAACATGCACTACAGAGAAAAATGAAAATTAATGCTAGGGACTGTAATAATTTTTTTTTAATATATATACAGCCCTACCATAAACCTAAGAATGCAAAGAGAAACTCTGAGTAGGCATAATTAATTATACATGCTAAATCATTTTACTACAGAAGTATAAAAATATATTTATGTTCTAATGAAAATGTCAAAATCCTTACAGCAAGCTAAGCACCAAATATACTATGAAACCAGGTAAACGGCATTTACTTCTGGCAAATTCTCCAACATATCTAATGTGGTGAGAACTCAATACAATTAAACTCTGTATTTTAGTAAAGGCTCTCACCTCAGAATATCAGCATTCTGAAGCTGTTGAATTCAGAATCTGCTGAAATTATGAATCAAGTCTATAATAAACTTCTTGGTTTAAAATCTGGAGTGGGGAAAACTCATTTGAAAGCAAGGACTACGTATCAAGAAAAGCAAATGATGTGTAGAAAAAAACTCAAGAGATTGCATTGACTCTGACCTTCTGTACTTTCAATTCTGCTTTTAACTTCTTCAACACTTCAGGTTTTGCTCCTCAAAACTTGAGTCGTTTGAGTGTTGCAGATTTAAACTATAATTCACTAACTCAGAGCTGCACTTTATATAATTAGAAAGATTGTGATTACAACCATAGCGCACAAAAAAGTCACTTTTCCAGATTAACCAGCTCACAGCATTTCAAAAGCAGAGAAAGCTTTCTTGGATAATCTCTGTACACCCAAGGCAACCTTTTAATACAGATCACATGCCACCTGAAAAATCAAACCACTACTGAAATTAGCAGCTAGGTGCTTTATTGTCCTGCTCTCTGACATATGTCAGAGAGATCTGGCTTGCTCTTCTTGGAACTCAACAATGCTCCTCATCTTTTTTTCCTCTGTAAGAGCTCACTGGGCACATTAAAAGGCTCTTGTCCTTATGATTTACATTATACAGGTAATATTCTACTCATCAGTAGGTACTCAGCTGCTCCAAGAACTTCAAGGAATGGAGACACCACAAAGTGATAGCAAGAGGAATTACCATCCTTTATCCTACATCACAATAAAATTACATTGAGGAACCACATAAAACATGACTTTCTATCTAAATGATCTTGTCCCACTTCTTTTCAACCAGTAGCACTAATTGCATCCTAAAGTTAAGAGAGGCTCCTGCTTTGAACACTGCTCTGAAAGATCTTATTTCACTCCATCAGAAGCTCAGGAAGCCTGAGTGTCTCAGGCCCCTGATCTGGAAACCACAGGGAAGTGACTACAGCTCAATTACAGGCTTGGACATCTCATGCAGAGCAAGTCCCAGTACTTCCTAAACAAGAAGGAAAGATTTACTTAGTGTATGCAAAATGCCTTCTAGGATCAAACCTCTCCAGTCTTTAAAATTTATGATACTCTACTCAAATACGAAATTATAAGTGCTGTTTATTTAATTACACATTTTTATTGCTTTATGTTCTTGTTTCTAAACGTTTATGGTTCATGTTTTCAAGGGTTTTATCGGTTTTGAAAGACTAGAGTTTCAGTTTTGTAGACAATTAAAAACACTATACATTACTTTTTGTATAATTGTACTGTTTATGTGTATCTTTGAAATGCTGCTGACAAGAATGAATCCAATTTTTAATTTAAGTACATGTCAATTAAGAAGAAGAAAAATCAGTTTGAGGAAATCTAACACACTGTTAGAGAAAACACTGAGTCAACTTACTGGAAGTGGGCCTATTATTTTTTAATTTTTTAAAATATTTAAATGAGACAAAACCAATTCTGACATTGGTTGAAGGAATCCTATGGCAAACTGAACCAAAATTCCCTTTATTATAGCTTACTTCAGAAATGCTAGCTCCCAGGAAACCAGTTGGTTTTGTGGAAATATGTTAGGAATAAACATACAAGTGCTGGAATAAGCAGACATACAAGGTCAGATATACATTAGGAATTAAGGACTCCTGACTTGAAACTAACACCAAAATTACAGGCAAAACCCAGCAGCTGGCAACACTGCTCAGAGGACCATCAAGTTTGTAGCCACTTGCAGAGACAGCGGCGTGGGCAGCACTCAGATGACACTGCTCTGCTGCCTGCATGTTGGAAGCAAAGGAAAAAAATTCACTGATGGGAAACTTATTCTTGACTGAGCTAACAAGTCTGGGTAGGATGTTTCAGCCTTTGCTCAGAGAACAGCAGTAAACAAGCATAACCCCCACCCTGCACTGCAGCATAAGGGTGAGGTTTGGGAGAAAACCATACAGGGACAGCTCCACCTCTCTCGGTTAATCTGGATGTTCTTTGCTTGACACACACTACCTGTTTTTCAGACAACCCAAAGGCATACTTCAAAGGAAGGAGGTGCAAGTTCGATGTACATGAAGTTCATTGTCGGTAATGTAATGAATTCCCTCTGCCAGTAAGGCACTCAGTGATGTGCATTATACCTCAAAACGGCCTAGAACATGATGATTGCCTCTGGAACTAACAGCAGAAACAAATGCCCTATTCTGCTGGGGGACTGGGTAAGACCCCAGAAATTACCACTGTCTGTTCAGCAGCACAGATAAGGCCCTAAGATGGGAAAGAATCCCAGCCTGCTTATGTATCAGGAGTTAAGATCCAATCTCACTGCTGCTTTAGGATGCCTGCAGTAAAAGCCACAACGCAGACAGATGTTGAAAGTAGGTTTGAACTTGCTGCTGTTGACCCTAAGGCCAATACAGCTGTAACAGCAGCGGTCAGGTTCAGCCTGCCTGAACTTCTTACCGTGGCAGGTTGTTCTGTGAGGAGAGTGAACACTTGCCTGTGCGAGCTGTAATCACACCCCTCTGAAAGATAATGCAGAGGTATGCTCAGCCAGGATCAGAAGTGATTTCTCAAGATTATACCATAGTAAATTCAGTTCAATAAACTTTAGAACTGGGAACTGTGTTTGAACATGTAACTTTTTGCTTTCTTTCAAACAATGGTGTTTTCCCTGGGCCACAAGGAAGACATATGGGACAATAGGTTTTAAACTTCAATAATCTTGGTATTTACTTGAAAAGCTCAAGGTAATCACATATGCAAGTCTGACACATCCAAACAAAATACTGTATTTTTCTGTTGAAATCAAGTACAGCGTGCTCAGGGAGAGACTGTGTGAATGAAACAAAACACTCTTTATCGGTATTGAGGCCTCTAAAGAAATCAAGGAAGTAAAGAAAAATCCCAAGGACTCGACTGAGACTAACAAAAATGCAAGGCAACATTTGCACATTACCCAAACCAATCTTGGGGCTGGGTTCTGTTTAAAGCTGTGCAGTTCTGCTGTTGCTTCTACCGCTCAAGGTCTCTGTGGATGATGCATTTGTTTTGCTGCTGCTGTTGGTGAGATTGACTTCACACTGAGAATCTGCTGAATAAAGTGGTATGATTTATTTCTGCAGAGACATAAATATTGAAAATACTACCTACTGAAAATTAATAGAGTCTCTGAGAAGCGGAAAGTTATTCTCCTAGCTGCATCTTGCCTAACATGTGCAAGCCATCAGTCAAATCATGGTAACTAAGGATCTTCATCATGTCGCACATGAACTATTAATACCGACTCTATAGTACCAAATTAGAAACAATGTATTTGAAATTAAACCCACTTTCTTGAACGTTTCTGCCAGACCTAAAAACTGAAGACACTGGAATATGTTCAAATAGCATGAAAAATTTGTCAATATAAGCATCTTCACAGTGACATCCAGTATGGAGTCTGAGAGACCAGAACCCTCCCCCAGACCTCCACCATCAGGGAGTATGCAAACACCACCAGCCAGGGGCTGCCTGCCCCACTGACTACCACAGCAATGAACACCATCTGGCAACTTCCTGAATTCACTCCTCATCTCCAGTCTGTAAAGTCTTCTGAGTTGCTCAGATCTCTGTACGCTACTGACCCTAACCTGTGACTGCTAATGGACAATAAACAGCAGAAAATGGGAGATAACCTCTTCCTCTCTGTCCCTCTGTAGGTTATCCCTGCTCTAATACAACAAGTTCAACGCAGGCTGGTGATCAATTATCATTCTCTAACTAATCTATTTAAAATACAATTTTCCTCTGGAACTAAATTACTGTAATATGTGGAATTGTAAAGGTTACCTCATGTAAAAATCAAAAAAACTGGACTGAATTGAGTGTCTGTTCAGTGATTTAAACCAGATGAAGATGTAGCTACTCCCTTTCAGATTCGAAGCACTTTGAAACCTGACAAATTTTAAGCAGAGGTACCTGAATTTTCCCAGGTATGCTGTCCAGACACACTGAAGATTTTGGCTTTTCTCAACTGAAAAGGTCTCACTGACCTTGCTAACTGCAGGGATTTCTTGGAAAACTCAACCACCTTATGTAAAGTGTCACTGTCAGTCTTAGGAAATGAGCATTTCAAAATCCTTCTTCCACTGGCAGTAGCAGTCTCTGAAACAACCACATAAATATAGCTACATAAAAATTGTCTAAGCCAGCCATTTGGTAATCTTCTTAATTTGCTGCAATATTAAAGACTTACAATTTATTTCTTTGTATTCAATTTCAAGCAATATTTTCTAAATATTTTGCTTTAAATAAAAATAAAATAATAATAACAACAACAATAAAAAGGCAAAACAAACAAACAAAAAACCAGAAAAAAGGATGAAATTTCAATTCATAGATATATGAGGTAGTATATACCGGGCACCAAAGAAAGGATTAATTTGAAGAGAATATGGGTTTAGTTCTTAAATTTGTGAACTGTAACATAATGAATGCATCTCATTTAACTTTTAAGGCAACCTTAATAACATGCCATCTTTCTTAAAGTGATTATTACCCACTGTCACTGTGATGACAAAAACTTTGCAAGGGAAAAACCTCTGTTGCTCAGAAAAGGTCCAAATCTGAAAGCACAGGCTACACTGACCAGCTGTATCCTACAGACATTTCCCTTTGTCACAGATAGAAAAAAAACCTTCATCTCCTTGTTCTAGTTATGTTTGGCATGAAAAGCACTAAAGAATGGAGCCTTGGGATGCAACTGAAATTTTATCTACACAGTATATTTAATTATTGCTGGCATTTAAGAAAAATGAGGTCTTTATTCCATCACATAATCTTAGCTCTAATGAGCTAAATCACATATGCCATTGAGACATGGTTACTTGTGAAAATGCTGTTTCAGGAGTTATGCTCAAATCAAGAGGTAAGAAAACATGTACATATGGGTGTGGAGAGGGAAGATTTTTCATTTCCATGTTATGATTCAACCCTTTTACCGTGCTCCATGGAAAGCTACAGAAGAAAGGAGGGATATCTTTTATAGTTCTGAACAGTAATGTCCTGCTTTTTGCTTCACCTTCTGATCCCTGTAAAATTAATCAAATAATAATGGCTAAAGCATTTTTCCTCCCCCAAAACTGAAGGAATTAAATGATCTGAAAATCACCAGTGGTCTTCTAGAATCACAGAATGTTAGGGGTTGGAAGTGACCTCCGAAAATCAAGTCCAACCCCATTGACAGAGCAGGACCAAAACTAGGGCAGATCACTCAGAAATGCATCCAGACAGGTCTTGGAAGTCTTCAGAGAAGGAGACTACACAACCTCTCTGGGGAGTCTGTTCCAGTGCTCTGTAACCCTTACAGTAAAGAAGTTCTTCCTCATGTTGAGGATGGAGCTTCCTGTACTCAAGCTTGAATCCATTGCCCCTCATCCTACCACAGGGCACAAATGAAAAGAGGTTGTCTCTGCCTTCTTGATGCCCAGCCATCATGTATTTATAGACATTAATTAGTTCCCCAAAGAATACAAATAAATGAAACAACAGTAGAGTATACACTATGGAAGCTTTTGAAGAGTATTGCTAGAATTTGAATTACTCAAGACCTTATAGGAGCCTTACAGTACTTAGCAGGGGCCTACAGGAAAGCTGGGGAGGGACTTTTTACAAGGGTGATAGGATAGTGATAGGATGAGGGGTAATGGCTTGAAACAGGAAGGGGAAAGATTTAGACTATATGCAAGGAAGAAATTCTTCCCTGTAAGGGTGGTGAGACACTGGAAGAGGTTCTCTGAAGAGACTGTGGATGACCTATCCCTGGAAAAGTTCAAGGGTAGGCTGGACAGGGTTTGGAGCAACCTGGTCTAGTGTGAGGTGTCCCTGTCCATGGCAGGGGATTGGAACTAGATGATCTTGAAGGTCCCTTCCAGAGAAAACTATTCTGTGATACCTAGTAAAACATTCTCAATAAATCATCTTCAAGTACTTTAGTAAACTCTACTCTACTTTTAGTAAAGCCAATTAGTATTTATACATTTTCTTCAAGCACAAACAGTGAAAATTAATTTACCTTGTTCTGGCAATTACAAAAGAAAGAAAAAAATATGCAGTTGATAAATCAGGCTACCGGCCAAGAGCCTCAGATCACAAACTCTCATGTACCCCTCCAACTGAGTTCACATACATCCAGCACAACTGACTTGTCCTAAGTATAAGCATCCCACATCCTCCTCCTCCTATGTCCTTGAACTATTTCCTAACTCTTTTTGGTTTTGAGTTTGCTCCTCCGTGAAAACCAGTGGAAAACAGTAAGGAAAACTGCTTTATTTGACAGAGGAGACTATTTCTCTGTTCTTGTCCAAAAGCCATTCCTAGCATGGAAATTTGCCAGAACTCCGTGTTTTACTGTTTTCTTCAACCAACAGAGGTCACTCTGGATCATAAATTGCCTTTTCCTCCCTGTGTACTAGGAATCTTCTTGACTCACCCAGTCTAGTAGTTTCTTTCTTTGAAGATGACAACCTTTGAGAGTTTGGTTCAAGCCCTTAAATACTGAAACTTCCCCCAAACCATGTATTAAGACAACAGATCTTTTTCTTTTCTTCCCTGTTTTACAAACGTATATCGCCATGCACACACGGGTTGTGCAGAAAAGGTAAGAATCCCAGCACAATAAGGAATACATATGTAAGAAGCTCTACATGCAGCTTTGTACTGCATTTCATCATAGCAGCGCATTTTCATTTTCTCTGATCCCTGGACAATAGAATACTACTGTACTACTAAATTTTGGGAAAATTTTCATACTTATAAGCATGTAGATGTGCTTGATTATAAATGCTTCCTTTCTAAACAGTCCATTGACGTGACAAGACGTGTTAGCGTTTTCATCACTTGTTTGTATTCATACCCCACTACAATCTATCATTTCCATGGTACACATATTTGCTAGCATTTTGATACAAAATTTATAATTAGAGGTTTGGGATAAGAGCTACTGGCTATTCTTGCAAAGTTTCTCTGTGAGAACAGCTGTAGATGGCAATTTTGCTATTACAGCTACGCATGTATAGACCCAATAAAACGATAAAAGATGTGAAAGCATTAACTGTAACTCATAAAGTGTAATGAGGTATTAAAAATGCAAATACTGGAGCAGTTTACAAGTTTGCCATCTACAGAATTCAGTATCAGGAATATAAGTATGGTTAAACCCCATGGAAACTTTTCTTAAAATCCAAATTCACACACTTCTGATAAAATACATGCTGCAAATTAAGAATGCAATTGATGGTGATTCCAGGTTGCATTTGTACATTTCTAAACCAACTCTTGCTACCTTTTGCTTTTTTCTTCCAAAAATTCCCAACTACTAAGTTAGAATTGCATTCAGACCTGCAAAATCTCTGCTTGTGGCATTATCCCCATGGAAGTGATACCGACGTTTAGGTCAACCATGGTTGTTTTAATAGGGGTAGGAATCCATACACATTTCACACTGAGTGTGCACACACACCAGTTTTGATGTCTTCCTCTCCTCTGCTGGGTCCATATTTTGGTCCTATCTCCATAGGATTTATTGATCATTGACTGATTCACCCAAAGCCTCAGGAGGTTGCTTCTGACTGCATACAGGTTTTTTTTTCTCTTTTGAAATTAATCTAAATATTTACTGGAGAAGATGTACTCATGTCTATTATAAAGCCATTTAAAGCCATTTAAACCAATTTCAATTACCATAATGAACAGGAGGAAAATGCCACTGGTCTAAGAGTTAAAGAGATGCTTTGCTTCCCCATCTAACTCAACTGCCTTGGATCTGCAGTGCAAAAGGAACAGTGACCTCCTTTCCACTGTGTATTGCTGATCACATGCACAAACCCAGTCTCTGCTGCCTTCCCTCTCCTTTCTCCTCCTTCCAACCTCAGTGTTTCATCTTCTGCACTTTGCATCTCAGGATCAAAGTACTTGACATATCCACATGAAAAAAAAAAAAACATTTAAAGCTGCTTGCCCGCAGTGTACTTTCTACCCACAGACAATTTTGTTTCTTTCCCATGTGTGTTGTGTCCTACAGGGTGAATATAATCTTCTTTGCATAGGGGAAAAACCTAGAGATTTTCTGGCAAGAGCTGCCAAATGCCCTTCTTTCACCTTGCACTTAATTCAGTGTATACTGTAAAATATCCCTTCAGGTTAGCAGAGTACTTAAGCAGATACTTCTTCCCTGTGAGGGTGATGGAGCACTAGAACAGGCTGCTCAAAGAGGTTGTGGTGTCTCCTCTAAAGACTTTCACAGCCCACCTGGATATGTTCCTGTGTGACATGGCCTAGGTGCAAGGGGGTTTGAATCAATGATCTCCAGAGGTGCCTTCCAACCTCTACCATTCTATGATTCTACGCACAGTGCTCAGGGCATGCACTCCATGTCTCCCTACTCCACCATGTGCTTATTAGTCCCTCCACGGTTCTGTCTTCAGGAGCATTCAAGTGTGTTCTTGCAGTTAAGTGCACATTTGAATGCTTCGCTGAACTCAGTCCCACTGGACATGGGGAGAGTCTCCATAAAACTGTGAGCTAAGATCTGTTGCAAAGCAGGGTAGCAAGGCATTTCAAACGAACAAAATGAGAAATGATGGGAAACAAACCCAGCTGAGTGAAACCACAATCTAAAGTGCCTTTTTCTTTAGGCTAGATTTAGTTAAAGTCTGTTTTAAATGTATTAGTGGCAGTATGGGTTCTGCTGACACTATATGCTAAGGGTTGGTGCTTCCAAATGCTTCTCATTTCCAACACGGCACCTGAGGGGTTTAAGTCTGAGTGCTTGTAGCTCCAGCCAAGCTCACCCCGACCTTGACGTAAAATCCTGTGCACCTCAGTGTGGAGCCAAATAAAAACTGTGGAACCTTGGTTACTGATCACTTTGTAAGTGTGTTCTCAGGGCATTAGTGACCACAGATGGATTTGGACACCTGTAGCTAGCTACTACCAGTTATAAAAAGCTCATTTCTAACTTTGGCATAGAAGTGTGTACTAGGGAAATGGGATGCTTATAACAAACACTCTTTTTTCATTAATCGTTGCAATTATGCAGCACTCAGCAGACTGCAGGGCATTCCTCTGATGCAGCACTGGCTCTTATAGAGGAACATATTATGTACAAGCCACATTTTACCTGACAATAAGTGATCCTTTGCACAGAACTAAAACAGTTAAAACACATGTAGCTGGCTTTCCCTTCAGTGCTCTCACTCATTGTGGCTCAGGGCATATCTTTTTAGCCAGACAGATCATTAATTTTCCTAGGTGTTTATTATCCACAGAAATGTCCTATTCCTCTGGTATCAAGTGTTTTATATCTGTGGCTTTGCCTGTGTGAAATCAGTGAGATGACCAAAGACCCTGGTGTTATTACTCAACATGACATCTCTATGCCTTGGTCCCCTGAGCATAGTAAAAGTAGTTTTATAGTCAATTTTGTTGCCAAATAAATCAAGCCATAATCCCCTTGCCCCTCCAAACCCCATGACTTTTTTTCTCTCCTGAGGAAGTCTAGGCACCAAAAGACATACTATATGACTACCTACTAAACTTCAGACTTCCAAAGTAGATGATGAATTGCTACAGTTTATTAGACAACTCAACTTACTCTATATGCCAAATCACATAAAATCTCAGGATCTTATTCTTAGGCTGTCTGCAATTTGTGAGAGTATGCTCTTTTCCTAAAGACCAGGCTTTTAATGTTAAAAGCCAAGTATGACAGCTTTATCCGTTAACTAACGTGTAAATTTTCAGAGAAGTGACAGGTGGCCATATGTCATATTAAATTGGTAGTAAATCTGTCTTTTTCCCTGGCACGCTCTGTAAGCTTTGTTAGAGACACATACCTTCAGAGGAGCAAGTGTAACAGCACAGCAACATATATCTCATGATACAGTATAGATTACTTGATTTTTTTTTTCCTTTTTAATACATCGTCTTAAGTATTTCTTCCCCTGCAGCGGGGTGTCAGTCTCTGCGAGCTGCCACCTCAAATAGCTTAGCTCACAGCTGCAGCTTCATTTCACACTCTACCTTCACATTTCTCCCAACATAACTGGGATCTACCTTTGTTAGCATCTTACTTCTGTCTTCTACTGTTGATAGCAACGTCGAGGACAATTACACCTTTCATGCCATCCAGCACATCTGTGCTTTGCTACCTTCTCCCTGTCCTATTTGCATCAGGTATGAAATCCCCTTATAGAAGAAGACACTGTTCAAAGACAAGTAAAATAAAGGTTCTAGATAATTCTGGAACACAATTTGGGGCAAGACTTTGCTGATGGAATTCTTCATCTTTTTTGTGATCCTTATAAATTGAATGCCATTTCAAGGATGCTTTTAGTCTGCAGGGAACACGAAGACTGAGGACTCTGCTTGTGGAAGTGACTCACCCATTTGCTAGTTTCCTCTCCCAGAGGGCACACTTGCTAAGCATTTAGGAAACATGCTATTTAAACATAGTAGGATAACAATATAAACTCTACAGGCAGACGTACATTTAGTGCTTAGGATTTGTGATTCTTATCTATACTTTTGCCCCTCACAGACCCTACATAGTTATTCCATCTTCTCTGGGAACTGGTCTGTGTCCATCTCTTCAGGTTTCTGACAGCCCCACTCCACAGCAGCCTTCCAGTGCATGGTCCCAACTTATCCCGCACTGTGGATTATGCAAAGTCTGATCTGCCCTCTTCTTCCTGTACCGAAGACAGGATCTGCACTCATTTCAAAGAAAAATTCCATTTTCCTCTTGGATGGACAGGAAGTAAATATACTAATATATGTGCTAATAACATGGGTTCTGGGGAAACAGGCTGAGAGTAAAGAAAAAGAATAAGGAGTAAACTGTAAGGATAAAGGAAGCAACTGGGGTGGTTTGCATGGGAAATCCTCTGATTTGAAAGGAAGCTGGTTTGAAAGCACAGAAAAGTGTTGGGCTCTTGGCCACTACAGAGCCCAGAGGACTTAGCTTTTAAGTCCAAGGTTCTCCATGTACTGCTTCTGGTGAGACACATACGCAGCAGCAAAGGACACCAGAGAGTAAGCAGCCAATTTGCACATGAATGGTTATCCAAGAATGCTTGCAGCTTAATAAAATGAGAGTGAGGATGTAGAATGGGAAACTGGAGCGGCATGTCGCAGACAACTGGATCCAGCTGCAAGGAACAGTACTCTAGCAAAAGGAATCAGCCAGGCTCAGATGTGATTTTTCACCCAGCGACAGTCGCATCTCTGCTGGAAACCATCACTGCAAATGCAACTGCTTAAATAGTCATTCCTTCCCTCCAACAGTTTTTCTGTTTCTATGAAGATACTTCAAAACCCAAATGGCAAGTAACTTAGCTGATACAAAAGCACTGTTGCACTTGTCCTCAAATGCAACTTTTGAAAACAAGAAAACTAAAAAGAAAGAAATATGCAAATCGAGCCTTATCTTTACACCCATATGTTTACAATGCATACACTCATTTGCCTTAGCACTATCTACAAATGTCCTCCAGTAAAGCTCTAAGCTGGTGCCACACAATTAAACCCACATCTGTTAGATTTTATAAAGTCTTTGTCCTTGATAACAGCACCCTTTTAACACTATGCTTTTATTTAACCATTTTTAAGTCCATAAACAAACCCATCTGTCACTTAATTAACATCGGCCAGGAGAAGATCCATGCTCACTGAAAATGCCCAGTTTGCCCTGTGAGGAGCTCAAGGCAGATGTCCAGACTTTCTCTAGCCATGTTGTTCCACCACAGATAGGAGTCAGGCAGAGTAGCAGTTACTTCACACTTCTTTTTGAGCCCTCCAATATTGTCCAAATACGAAAGCCACAACTCTGTAAGGATGCCACAGCTAAGCCCAGGGTAATTCAACCCAACTAATACCATGACTGCAACTGGAGGACCCGAAGACACAAAGTTCACTGCCCAGTCAATAGTATGCAAAACAGAATTTTAATCTTCCACTAAGAGCCCTTGACAGAGTAGGAAAAGGCAAGGGCCTAAATTAAAAAGAATTACAACATGGAGAAACATGACAGTGTGTGACAAACTAAGAATGAGATGACAACTAATCTTGCTCACAAATCTGGTATATATTAATTGACAGAATTGACTTTTGCATATCATCTAAAAATCAACCATCTCTGAAGATAACAGTGAGTCTAACTGGTTGTTTTTAATTCTTGCATCTTGTAGCAGAAAGATTAAAAAGGAAGAAATGATGATAAAAATTATTCATGTCATAATATTAATGACATAATGATTAATGTCATAGCTACTTAAATGCATAATAGAACAGCTTTCTTCAGAGAACTTGCTTTCTGTGAAGAGTGGTTTTGTGAAACCAATCTAAATATTTTTGTCCTTGATTTATTGCATAGCTTCGCATGAATACAAGCACACAGGGGTCTTAATAAAGGATTCTGAAGCTTCTGTGACAACTGCTATGAGACACAAGCTTTCATGTAGTGTAGGCTTATGCTAATGATCCAGCTTGAATGTCCTTTCTGTAATAAATTTCTTACCAGTTGGATTCCTCTCTTCTATAGCAGTGAATCATGATACTGGAAACTGTTTGTTTACTTCCCTTTTCTTACATAATAAAGTATCAAAGACATCTTAGCCTCATTTTCTATGCCATAAGAAAATACTCCAGAAAAGGAAGAAGAGAGTAAGACTTTGGTCTAGGCATTTTCCAACAACATCCTCTATGGAACAGTCACAGAGGGCACATCAAGTGAGGACTTCAGTGCAGGACAGAGAACTTTTTCTATTTAGCCACATATAAAAATTCTAGGCACATGGGTAAGAGAAAGGTCCTGAGAGCAGCCAAAAGCCAAACAGCAGTCAAGTTTACTTTTCTTTTGCCATTTTATCAGTAATTTTTTTTTTTTTTAAATAGCTAAACAGATCTTACAACCTTTATAAACTTTAGACACAGGAAATTAAGCAAATAGTCTACAATTCAGCAAAGTAAGCTCAAGCCACTGCTGGCATGTGTGTTGCCATAAACAGCGAAACTCAGTTCTACAAAATCCGTCTGATCTTTAATAACCTTGACAGCAGTTATTATCCAACTAAACACACAGTGTCCCCAGGAGAGGCAGTTCATTTGTCTGACCTGTAAATACAGCTCTTAGCTGCCCATTTTGGTTTTAATTGCAGACAGTCAACAAGGAAAAGACAAGTTATCTCCCACAACTGGGAGGAAAACAAGCTGAGTAGGTTTTTTTATATCTGCTACCTTCAAGGGACAGTCACTCTGTGAAGTATTTTAACCTCACCCAAAAAGTATGTGATTAATGGAGACACAATCATAAAAGAGTCAAAGGGAGTCAGCTAATCTGATCTTCACCGTAAATAAAAGGCAAACCACATTACCAGAACTCACAGACTTTATGAAGTACCTTGACTTTCTTCCTCTAGTTAAAAGACTGCCATTGCTCACGGAAATAAAGAGGAAATAAAAGACACAAAATAACACAGACAAAATTTTTCCCCTCAAGAGAAAATCAACTCTGTGTTGAATGCCTCAATTTCTCTAAATCCCCCCCAATGACTTTATAATGTATGAAAGTACACATTATTAAATATATTCTTTATATACGCTACTTTAAATTTTATAATGTGAAACTTCGTGTCCCAGGCGAGTACACTCTATAACTGATCTTCTTTGAATAATTTTATGCCTGAGTGAATATACATTTTTCAGATATCAGATGAAAAATCATCTGAAAGCCTAGTGTCATAATGCAAGGATTTAAAAAGTCTAAGTAAATCGAAAGCAACATTATGTCATACACAGCAACTTGCAGAAATTATTCCTCATACAAAATCTACCAGGGAGCAAAAGAACATATCCCTTGAATCCCAGATGTGAGCAAAGGTTAGGACCATATAATGAGACAACTTACACATATCTACTTCTGTAAGCATCCCCATAATGGTAAAAACAAGCGATCCTTGCAGGGAGTAGGATAGAAACCACACCAAACGGCAACTAAAAGATATGGAATGGAAAACCATAGCAATGGGAATAAAATGACATGAATGAGAACAACAGTGCAAGGAAAAAATTCTCCATAAAGCTTCTCAGAGCTGTTGACACATGAAAGACAAGAGAAAAACCTTCTCCAATTTAACTATACCACAGTTAAACAGTAGAAGCAGGAACAAAATCTCCATTATAAATTTAGTGTCAAGTAGAAAAGATGAATGGGGAAAAAAAAAACTGTCTCACTGTGAATAGCTAATTGGAGTCTCTCGTTTTCCCAAATAACTGGCACATTTGACTTCTCTCAGCAGGAGAGTATGTGTCAATAACATAGCATTTCAGCCTCCAGAAAACTACAATGATCAAAAGAACATTGAAAGACTTTTAAAATGCAGCAAGGACAAGCGAAAGTTACCAGAGGTTTGTAGACCAAGTCATTAACAAAAGATTAGGACCTGGCTTCTAGCAAGGCAAAAAAGTGAGATGAAGTGGAAATCGCACTGACACAACCCAAATCCTGGAGGAGAAGGGTCAGATTAATGTGAATGCTTTTAGAAAAAGCAACTGAGTGAAAAACACGAGGATGTGTGGTGAGGCTTTGAAATGAACTAATCTACAAGCAAGTATGTGGTTTTCTCTGAATGGATGGCTAATAAAAAGACCCCAGTAAGAGAAGGAAGCCATGCCCACCGCTGTTGTGAATGGCTGCAAAGCTCTGTAGAGCACAGCCCAAAGGGATGGGCTGCAGCTCAGCGTTTTCTGCTTTGGAGGACAATTAAAGACAAAGCCGTTCCACCTTCTCTACCCTAAGCTCCCTCTTGTACCTCTGTATGTGAAGAATGTCCTTTTGGGAGTAAAAGATGCTGGAAAAATGTTGTACTGAGGAAAGCCATACATGCTATAACAACTCAGATCTATGGCACACAGGGAGCCCATAATATAGTTCTTTTACTGCAACCCAAAAAAATGGTTCAGTATGTACACAAAATATTCAAACATGTCACACTCCTTTTCTCTGTGGTATTTGTAGAAAGGGAAAAAAGAATCTATGATTCCTTTTTTCTTAAAGCAGAATACATATGAATTTTCTGAACTGTGTCAACGGCTGTGTGAAGCTCTTGCTCTTCCCCGGTAGCCCAATGTCTGCTTTATATTTGACTATCACATATGACACCAAGTAAGGAACATAAATGTAAGTGAAAATGAATACCTTATCTTCACAGAGATTATGAGCTTCCCCCAGGGAGATTACCAAATTGACCCATTTTATGTTGTTTTTACTTGTCTAGGACCTGACAAAGCATTCCCAGAAATTTTTCCATTAACTTCCATGGAAACTGAGCTCATGCCTACATTGTCTTCATGTTTTTGGAACTTCTGCGTTCTTTGAATCAAACTGTTCCCAAAATCAATAAAAGCCTATTTGGATACAGTGAAAATTATATTCCACATGTAGTAACTTTTTTCTTTTCTTAGTCAAAAGATTTGTCACCTTTTAAATATGTTTTCAGTTCAGCTTAAGAACACCATCTTTATTCCTACTATGCCTTAGCATTGAATTAATTATCAGTATTGCAATACCCAAATCTGATTATCAGATTCAGATAAGGGGCATTGCCCTTATTTTACCTGCTGTTTTCAGGGTAACGCACTGTACGTGACAGGACATAAAAGGTTGCCGAGTGCTTGTAAACAGGAAAAACTGCCAATGCATCCTCCCAAAGTCAACACGCGGGGAATAAAGGATTGTAAGAGACTTCCCAGCACTCCCTGTGCATTCCCCTGACAGTACTCACCAGTCATTGGTTAAACACTTTCTAAATTTATCAAGCTATGTAACACAAGAACATTTTCTGTGCCTGCGCTTTCCCCAGTGCCTTCTCTGAACAGCTGTTTACAAAAGCTCATTTCTGTGATGACCTGCACACAATTTCCACAGTTAATGGACTATTTTCTCTATTTCAAATAACCCTTTTCACCTCTGGAAGTTCATTTTCTATCAGACTACTGCTATCCCTGCTCCAGCCAATTTCCTACTCCCTGAACAATGAGAATCTTAATTATCATCTTTTGTAGCTTTTCTAATAATTCTTCATGTGAGAACATGCCAAGTACTTTCTGAAGTCCAAATACAGAAGTTCTATAGACAGACAGAAGTGTCTATAAAATGTGTTGTGATTTGGGCATTTCCAATCACATTTACCTCCACCTGCTTCTGACTTGTCCATTGCTCCCCTTGCTCTCTCTCGATGTACAGGGGTGAAGTTTGTTTTCCGTTCATTTGCTTTGGAGATAAAGATTTTTCAACATCCAAAAATACCACCTTTTTTTTTTTTTTTTTAACTGATAAATCTCTTTGAATACTTTCCTTACACTAAATATGTTTTTGAGGTGGTAGTCCTCACAGTTGCCTGGAAACTTTCCTTGCTGTTCTTAGACTGCAATTAAAAACAGATCTTCATCTCAGACGTAAAGAAATTCTTGTCCCTTCTACATACAACTTGATTTGATCCCTTTGGCATAAGTCTAAATTAACTAACATCCTCAGCTGCTACTAATACAACCCACATAAAAGGAAGACATTTCTATTTTTAGATGAAACAAAAGAAGAAAAAAGCCAAAATCCAGGAATACTTTGATCTTTATAACCAATCTTTTGGCTTTGCTTTCTCTAACTGAAGCAGAGGAGTTGCAGATACCAGCTACTGGGAGGATGGGATTTGGGAACTGTATCTTTAGAGAGGCTTGTTCTAAAAAAATCTAACATTTCCATTATTTCCTTTTAGTTCAGGCAAAATCCCAAGCATAAGAACATAACCTGTCAAGATAACATTCTCTAAATAATGTTCTCAATGTAGAAAGAAAAAAAAAAAAAAGAAACATATCAATAATGATTCTAACAAAAAAATACAAGCACAAAGTATAAACACAGTAAACATAAAGCTGAAGAGCAAATCATCAATATCAGAAATTTTAGAAACTCTGATGAAAACAGAATCAAATCTCTCAGAGAAAATGACTGGACAGTGGAACACAAAACCTTGGTCAAGTTTACCGACCAAAAAGCACCCAGCTCTCAAACACAGAAGAGAGTGAACAGGGTTTAAAGCATGCTCATTACAGGGAATTCAGAATCCTACAAGGGAAGAGATCTGATGAACTAAAATTAGTGGAAATCAAAGAGAAATTCCATGAGAAAATAACCTAGCTGGCTACACAAGTAAATTAGTGAGCACCAACAAGCACACTCAATACCTGGCATCTGGTGTGTGTCCACAGGTGTGAAAGATTCATGGCTTCATTTACAGCAATCCACTTTTCACAGGAACTGCTCACACACCATATGCTGCCATTCGCCCCGGCCAGCCCTGGAGTACAGATACTGTTCTCCTCTGCTACAGCTAATACAAACTCAGGAAATGCCAGATGTTCTGGATATACTCTTCAAGTAGGGAAAGAAAAAAAAAGAGAGATGGAAGGCCCCAACAGCAATTGCTGGTTGTGTTTTCAAAAGCTTGGACTCTAATTTTTACAGTTTCAGGTTCTTCCACTGAAACAAAGTTTCTTAAGCCAGTTACACAAAGGGACATTTTAAAAGTGCCTGTTTTCTGAAGGCTTTCAGAAAGGTTTCTGGAGGTATCCTTGGAGAAACACACTCAATTTTCTAATGAGTGTAGTGCTCCCTAAGTCATGCCCATCTGAAAAGCCAATCGCCTGTTCTTAAGAGTATCCTGGCTTTTGATTTAGCACTCTTGATCCTAAGTGAGAGCTCTGCAAACAATACTGATTGTAAGGTTATAAAAGACATTCAGTGATTAAGTTGTTTCAGGCATCTGGCACAACAGCTGTCTATACACGTTTTCACAGGAGTTTGCAATTGGAGATTTTACTTATTTATCTCTGTATGCAACACACAAGCTTATTCATGCAATTCTAGTCACTTAAATATGACTCCAATTTTCTTCCATCATGTTAAAATCTGCTTTATTACCTACAAATCATGGATATTTTGTGTATCTTCCTCCTTGCAATCAGGCTAACAAAGCTCCTGGTTTTGTATAATACCCAGCCCAGGAGGGCTCCTCTGGAGCAGCTGTCTGTGCACTATCAACCTGAAATGTGAGTTTACCTCACATACTGATGCTTCTTTTCATCTCTTCCTTTGCTTCTGGTGGTCACACAGCTCTCATTTCCAACATGGCTGCCTGGTCACGCAGCACGCTTTGCCAGTCTAAAAAGTAAGGCTTGGCTCTAACTTGGGCACAAAACAAGGTGCCATCATACCGTTGCAGGACTGTTAGCTTCAATGTTTTTCTCCTGTCATGAAGGCCATCTTTCTTCAAAACTGAGCACGAGTAGCATTCAACAGGGTTAAGGCTGCTTTCTTTTTGGTGACACTGTGTAATGTTTAAAAGATTAGTGAAAAAAAGATACATCTAGAGGAGGCTGAAACAAAGGCTGACCACTCAATAAAGAAAGAAGCAGAGTCAGCATCAGACACACAAGTAACGGCTCTGACTGAGCACTTCCTGGACAACCTCACTACAAGAAATAACCTAACAGAAGGTAAAAGATCTTTGGTTTCTCTCTGCTATTTTTCTGCTCTAAGAATTCAACACCAATGCAATTCCAGCTTCTTAAAGAACTAAAAACTATTAGTCAAGATAAAATCGACCTCCTCCTATCTACACAACCCCTTCCAGAATTTTCCAGTTACTGAACAAAACATAAACAGTTATGTTCCACTCTTGATAGCATGGATTGTGGGACCCATCCCTCCTGTAGCTTTTCAGAGCCTTAGGGAATGACATTTTCTTTGAATTACATTTTTAAAAATTGCTATTTATTTCAAATTTCAAGCTTACAAACTCATACTATGAAATACAGGGGATAAAAGCAATGGCTCATGAAATATTAGCACGGAAAAAAAAAAACTTTTCTCAAGAGCTGTCTGGCTTGCTGAAAACCTTCCTCATGTAACCCAAATCCTGGAATGTCCCAGTGATCTCCCAGCCCTGCTGACAGAAAGAACCCCTTCTGCTCTCAGCACAAGTCCTCCAGGTTCTACACTTCCCACACCTGAGGGACTCTGGGGGATACCCAAGTGGAAAGCAATAATGTATACTGACTACAGAGGAATAATAAGGACAACAGCAGTATTTAGAATTTTACTAGTAACCATAGGTGGTAATCACAGGTGACCGAATATAAAAGTCTCTGAAGTACAGTTTTTCATTGCCATTTCCTGAGAGTTGACAGGATGGCAGCAAAGGAAATGCCAGAGAAGCCTCATGTAACTTGTCTGTAGGAGATCAAACATGGGCTGTCTTTCATACTTTTCTTTAGCTTGGGTATTTCTCATCTGTACTCATCTTCAGTGCAGAGACACCTAAATATTGCAGTTATTACATTTGGTTTGAATTCAACCATTTCTTCTATAACTCTGAAGGCAATACATTTAAAATACTAAAATCTTGGTTTACGTACACTGCATTTGTCAGGGAAACACACAAATGTATCAGAATGCCTGGTTTTCCCTCGTGAACTGGATATATATAGTATCAACTTAGAACATCATAAATGTGAGAACTTTTTCTTCGGCACTCAACAGGCCCAGTTGAATTAAATGCAGGTACAGAATTAAGATAGAGAAGAATTTTTCAAGTAATACTGTTCCACTAAATAATATAATGACCACAAACATTTTGAGGTGCCTAACATTAAAAAATAATGACCTAATTCTAAAGTAACTGTCTGAAGTCATTTATTTTTCAGAGCATAGTTGTAATTACGTATATCTATTTTCTTTCAAGATCTCATACATTTGGTGACTTAGCTTCACCTTGTCGAATTTTAACAGTGACCTGCTGAACTTTTAAATACTGAACTCAGGAAGTGCACTCTTAATGCCAGCTGCTCATGTGATCAATGCTGTGATCTGTAACATCAGCTCTGTTTTGTCACTTTAGGAGAATAATGTTGCAGGCGGTTTTTTTCAAGCAGTGCCAATTTAACACCTGGTTTCAGCTCTGCTTTCAAATCATCAATACCATTTATATAGAAACCTCCCAGTGCAGAAAGCCATACTTATACATGTTTTGGTAAAATATTTTGTGGCTTATTTATCCTTAAGAAAAATATAGACATAAATATATAAAGACAGACCTGAATGGCTATCACAAAACATAGGTAGGGATCTCAACAAAGAAAACTAAGTAATATCAGTCTGGACACCCTCTTACCCACCCCCTCCCACCCCCCTGATTCTAGACACAACACTGACCAGGAATTCTCCTCTATACTTTAAGAGATACAACACAACGGATAGTTCCTCTGTACTGAAGAGATACAACACAACCTTCAGTGACCTCCTCTATAGTGTTTAGAATCATGAAGGCTTCTTCCAGACACTGTAAAACATTCTGTTGAGCTAGGTCATTGTTGATTTATTCTGACATGGGATATTGGGACAGTTTATTGTCTAATTTCAGGTAACAGAATCACAGAATTTCATAGATTGGAAAAGACCTTTAAGATCATCAAATCCAATCATTAACCTAACACTGACAAAACCTTGCCTAAAGAATATCCCTAAGCATTATGTCTACAGAACCCTTCAATACCTCCAGGGATGGGGACTCAACCACTTCCCTGGGCAAGACATTCTAATGCCTGATAACCTGCCCACTAAAGAAATTCTTCCTAATATCCAATGTAAGCTTGGAACTACTTCAGGCTATCTCCTCTTGTTCTGTCGCTTGTTACTTGGTTAAACGGACTGACCCCCGTGTCTCTACAATCTCCTTTTAGGGAGTTGTGGAGAACAAGGACTCCCCTGAGCCTCCTTTTCTCCAGACTAACCACAACTCTCTCAGCCACTCCCCACAAGACTTGTGCTCTACATCCTTCACTAGCTTCATTACCCTTCTTTGGACATGCTCTAGTACCTCAGTGACCTTCTTGTAGCGCGCCCAAAACTGAATGCAGTGTTTGAGATGTGGCCTCACCAGTGCCGAGTGCAGGGGTGAAATCCGGTCCTACTGTCCACACCATTCCTGATGCAGGCCAGGATGCTGTTGGCCTTCTTGGCTACCTGGGCACACTGCTGGCTCATATTCAGCTGGATTTTGACCAGCACCGCAAGGTCCTTTTCTGCTGGGCAGTGTTCCAGCCACTCCTCCCCAAGCCTGCAGTGTTGCAGGGGGTTCTTATGGCCAAAGTGCAGAACCTGGCATTTGGCCTTACTGAAATGCATACAATTGGCCTTGGCCCATAGAGCTAGTCTGTCCAGATCCTTCTGCAGAGCCTCCCTATCCTCAAGCAGATCAACACTTCTACCCAGCTTGGTATCATCTGCAAACTTACTAAGGGTACACTCAATCCCCTCACCTTGATAAAGATATTAAAGATATCATTGATAAAGATATTAAGCCCCAGTACTGAGCCCTGGGGGACACTGCTCATGACTGGCTGCCAACTGGATTTAACTCCATTCACCACCAGCCCCTGGGCCCAGCCATCCAGCTGGTTTTTTACCCAGCAAAGTATACATGTATCCAGGCCCTGAGCAGTCAGTTGCTCCAAACAAATATTGAAACACACATTCTTGGAATGTGTTTTTTTGGCGAGCTATGAACACATGGGCTTGCATTTGTTTTCTACTTATGGTATGGAGTGTATCACTTTCAAAGCTTGTCATCTGCGGCTATATGGTTCTGTGCACGTATAGCGAGATGTACAAAATACAGCTTCTTTGTGCTTGCTGATTTAAAGTTTAAAGGCTGTTACTGGAGCTGGGTGTTGGAAGGGAAGATTTACTGCAAGATAGAAAGTGCAAAATGACTGCAATTAGCTGCATAAAAAGCATGCTTTCTCCCTCAGTTTATAACATTTCCAATTGTAATCCCAAAGCTTGATACTATAGTTAAGAAAATCTATAAAATATTAACTAAATTCATTAGGGCACACAGTAGAATGTTTCGTATGACAGGCCAACAAACCAAAGACAATTGAAATCTCACCTCTAAAATGCAACACATGGTGTGCGTTACTGAAACAGATGCACAAGAAAATTTCATGCTGGGCAATGGCTGGCTAAAATTCCATGGCTGTCATCTTTTATGTAAAACTCTGCCTCAACCAGCAGAGCAGAAATGCACTCAAAGCTACCTATACTACAAGTGTTAATTGTTCACATTAAAGAGCTTCAGATGGATGCACCTGGCTGAAGAAAAACATACAGAAATCAATGCTCAGTACTATCTCATAAAAGCCTCTCTCCATTTTAAACCAACCCAAATCAAACCGTGCAAATCAGAGCTGGAATAACAGTGTCAGAAGATCATCTTGCAGAAACACAGATTATATGCAGCTGAAACACAGAGTCTTGATGCTGCCATCAAGACTGAGGCCGGGAAGCACACTCTGGGAAGTATTTTCATAGCACCAATCACCAATATACAGCAAACATGACCCAGTCTCTACCAAAGCTGTCAAACAAAGCATAACACCAAAGCAATAAAAATAAATATTGCCTTGAAATGAATGAATTGTACAGTCAGTCCTTCTGCCTCTGCACTAATTTTCTAGGGAAGCCTATTCAGAGAATTAAATGTTCACATGTGCCAGGACTCACCTGAGGTCACTGCTGCATTGAAGGGACCTATGACAGCATTTCTACAGACTGAGCAATTGCCGTTGTAGCAATTGCTGTTACTTCACAGTCTGTGCTCTATGGCGCATTTAATTTTTAATAAAGAGTCTCTAAGTTACAGAATTACAGTATTTCTAAATATTTTACTGATCTAAGATCAGTAAATACTCTCAGATTACTCTGATTAACATTAGGAATAGCATAATTGAAGTACTTGTTCTTACAAATGTTTTCTTCTCTACCAAAATGAAAAGTTACAAGTTCATTGAAGTAAATTCTATGCAGATATGCTAGAAGGCCACAATGATGACCTTTGCAATAGATGAAAAAGCAACATAGCTGAATTCTGTTGCTAGCCCTGATAGAGGTGAGGCTTAGACAGGCACCTCTCTTATTTCATCCCTGATTGCCTGCCCACTGTAAAAAAGTAGGAAGATTTTTTTCTATCTGGTAAAGTGCTAATGCTATCTGCCCCAGCAAGGTACATGTCAAATCTTTTGAAGGACTGTCTGGAAGGTCTGCAGAGGTCCCCAGTTTCAAAATATTGCAACTTGGCGTGGAAGAAAAGTGCTATTATAAGTAGGACTCTTGTAAAACACCTCATTAAAGGTCAGATTCACAGAAGTATGTAGTAGGAAGGTAAAGCCAAACTATTTCTTGAAACCTCCTGGTAAGTACTAGGAAGCAGCCACACACACCTGTTTCATAAAGATATTATTTAATTTCAAACTCCTTTACTTGCCTACATCTATACCACTTGCCTTGCCTTGGGACATGTCAATTGTGACTGAGCTAAACAGCTCTGCACTCGCATATAAGACCTGGAGATTTAAAAACTGAGATCCTTGTGTGTCTCCTTGAAATGATCAGGCCTGGCTTTAGCAAGCTTACTATACAGCACTACATTCAAGCTCTACAGGAAAGGCAAGAGGATTTGATATTTTCTCTTAAAACACTGCTGCTCCTGAGCCTTGTTACAGGGCAAAATAAGAGTATCAGAGATCTCACCCAGAAAATGAAAGACTTGGGTTCAGTTTCCTGTGTTCCCGGAAAGGATTCAAAGGCACAACTCTATTCCCTTTTTTGTGAAGCCACCTCCAACTTTTCAATTTAACAGCGTCCTTATGAATATAAAGCGAATCTTTTGCTCAGGAAAGAAAAGGGGAATGGAAGAGGGGATAGGGGTTTAGAGCAAATGCACAAAACATCCTCCTTCATTTTGATTAGAGGCAGGTTCCATGATATTTGACTGTCAACAGCTTTCACTCAAGAACTATCTTTGCTGTTTCACCATATATGAAAAAACATTGAAAAATAGCTAAGTGTTCTGTCTAGGAAAAAACAGGATCAGAACCTTTAAGAGTGAGTGCGTGATTAAAATAGCGTAGTGGTCAAAGCTGAGATGTCCTTCAGATGTCTACTCAAAAGTTACCCAACAGCTTTCATTTCTTCACAATATTTAAGATGAAACAAATGAAACAAATTGTTCTTACACTGACAGGGAAAGAGAATACATCCAGAAACACTCATTCAATAATAAAGTGGGTGTGATGACCTTCCCATCCCCTTATATTTGCCACTCTGTATTGCAATGTAGCTACAGTGTTTTTTTCCCCACTTGTGCTTCTTTTTTGGCTAGATAAACACTCTGTTGTGAAAGAAAAAGCACACCTAGAAAGGACTATCACACCACAGTTGATGTTTCTTAAGCTTAATGCATGTAACATCCAAGGTGAAAATTACATGTGTTACAGAGATTTCAGCTTTCCGAGTACAAACATGGTAATGAATGGTTTTGTTTTTGTTTTGTTGTTTTTTTTGTTTTTTTTTTTTAATCAAAGAGAATGAAGGAAAAAAGATGACTGAAACAAGTCAATAGCTGACAGAAAACCCAGTTCCCAATATACTTTTTGCAATCACTTCATTTTTTCCAGACACTTTGCAGAAGGAAGGAAAGAAAACTCCATAGAAATACCAACCTTTCACAAGTGCTGTTCAAGTAACTTTTGAGTTACATACTTCAATGCCATTTTTATGGGCTACATCCTTTAAAAAAAATTTCTCCAGACAGCGATCAAACTCTGGGAAAGATTTACACAAATGTACAGGTAGCTTCAAAAAAAAGAAAAATTGCATTACTGTATTGTAGGTCCTGACATAAGCCTGCACAGCACAATCCCTCCTAAACAGATCATGACGTTTTCTTTTCCTGTTATAACAGGTTACCAAATATTCCTGTTTGTTTCCCAGATTTTTTTAAAAATCTATGCACACATCTGGACAGAGAGGATTTTTCTCTGTCCACAATACTATGCCAGTCCTTCCAGCAACAACTGCTGGCCTAAACACAGCATGATTTTATCAAGCATTGTCAGTTTTTAACTGAGTGTACTCTAGAAGTACCTTATTATTAAGTGACTCAACAAATTTTAAGCAACATAAATGTTAAAAATTAAATAATACCTGGATTTCAAATTTGCAGCGGATTTTATATTCTCTGTGGGTGCTCCCAAATTTGTAAACTGCATTTATTGATTTCAAGTATTTGAAGAACCAAGCCCCACCCCATCCTAGTGATACTCATACAATCACATCCAGGATCTCCCTTAACTCTCCTTATGTCATACAATACTCTTGCAAGGCAGCTCTTTAGTTCCCTCTTTTGTTTGCAGAATAATCGATAGAAGGTTCCTGGAGGGAAACACTGTTAAGAAAAGAGGCACTTTTAGGAGCCTTCTTAAAGCTGTCTCTATTACTACAGGAGGTTTCTCATGAAGAAAAGAGAAGAAGTATTATTGCTCCCTATCTGCAAAGGCAAAAGGTAACCTTATGAGGGTACAGAACAAAAGCAACGATGTAACTACTTTTTAGTTTGACCTGTTAATATTTGCAGCTTAAAACACTCGGGTAATTTGTCTCACTTCTTCCCAACACATAAGTATTCCTAAAATACCACATACATGTAACAAAGTACTGAAGTTACATTCAGCAACGACTCTGTTTCTTTAAATCACAGTATAGAGACCATAGACTCAGAAAGCCTGTGCTGGCAGAGTATCGAGCAAGGGAGTGAAGGAGAGGCAAGCAGAGAAGCAGCCTGTGGCTCTGCAGAACACCTTGCCCACACAGGCCGATTCACAGCCTGCCAGTACACATCAAATCCTACTAAATGATGATGAATCGCCTGTCTGGGTCTATGCTGTAAATAATAACAACTGGCAGTGAAGGATATGATGGAGATGAGACCTCCATCAACACGTAGCCCAGGCAGTGCTGTCTCCAACACGACTGTCCACTCGAAGAGGGGTAGACAGACCCTCTATCCACCAAGCATAAAGCCTTTGATAAGAAGAATGACTTTTACTGTCTGAAGGTAGCCTCTGCTAAGCTGTTCTTTAGCACAAGTGCTAGTACATTTTTCTTTATTTTCTCCTCCGCTTGCGATGTCCCTTTCCTGATCCTGTGGGGATATATCTCTGCTAGTACATTTCATTTACCGAGCCCAGGTCAAGGACTCCCGAGACAAATGTATTGTACAAAAAAGCATTACTCTATTTGCCATTGCTAAAAGGTCAAGCGCACAAAAGATACACACATTTAGCTTTTGAAGGGACCAGAGCTTCTTCAACACCAATATTACTGCCTAAAAAAAACGCTGCACTTCCTGAAATCCCCAGAAGCAAGACTAGAAGAAGTTAGCAGAAATGATGTTTTTCCCTCATTGGTGTGACGCATGCTTTTGAGACCACAGCATCTGGAACTGGCACTGAGAGTAACCTGTAAGATCAGTCAGACTCCAATCCCACAATAATAACCATGCACAGGCTCTGCCACACCACAGCTGAGACCTGTAGGAAAAGGTAAACATTTCAACCCACTCTGATTCAATTCTGCTGGGTCACCCTGGGGTCAGAGCAATGACACCCAACCGTAGAAGGAACAGAATCCCTCTGTGACCAGGTCAAGCCACTGCCACCCCCTCCACTATGTACCAGCTGCCCTACAAAGCACTGTGCCTTTGCTCTGTCTGTATTGACTTGATGCATATGAAGAAATGCAGATTTTGGAGGATTATGTGGATTCAGATACAGCACTGTGGGACAGGAGGAAGGATGGGAGATGTTTATTAGTAGTCTTGGCATCCTGGAAAGATGAGGTTTTTCCCCTAATGGCCCTCTCAGCCTGGCCACTCACTCTCCAACACATAAAGGTTCACCTATAAAACCACACTACAGGCTGGGACAAGGCATTAGGAATAGAAGTTATGTCATCAGACTATGTTTCCCTCCCCTCCAGCCTTATTTACCGAGACCAGGCTGGCCTCATGTGCGTGCTTTTCCTGCCCCCAAGGAGAGTGTGATCATGACCTTTATGTTTGTATAGCCATCACTTCTGCCGACCACAAATCCAAAAACAGAACTCAACTCACCGCCAAATTAAATCACAGAACACTGATGCAGTGTGTCAAAACAAACAGACAAACAAACAAAACCACAGACCCAGTTAAAAACAAAGCAGAATACTTCAAAATCACATGGACCGCATCCAAGTGGTGTGAAGAAACTATCAGATGCGTGCAGAAAATATAAAATGAAGTCAATTTTACTTAAATATTATTAAAAGCACTTGAATTCAACTTTATTAGCACAGTGTCTTGAAGAACATACAATCATTTAGTTAAAATTTACATTATTGTCAAAAATCCTACTCGCATTTTCTTCAGGCAGTACTTTATTCTGCTAGTCAATTAGCAACTTCCTGATGTATGGAAACATAGTTTGTATTAGGTTTTCGTATTAAAAAGGGTAGTTTTTTACTATAATTTTATTTTTGCAATATAGATGCCTAGAAAAAGACAACAGGACAAGAAAAAAAGAAATCCTCAAGGACACTAAATAGCATTGTGGTCAACAAGGTAAGAGTAGGAAACCCCAATGCTCCAGGCTGTCATGTTGTCAGTGCTAATGGGGGTTGGTGCTGAAGGAAGAGCAGCTCTCATGCTTCAGTTCCTCCCCGAAGCTGGCTGCACTGCTCCACAGCCACAGTTCCAGTGTCAAGTATGATGCCAGACTCTTGATGTTCATTAAGTGACAGTAATGAGATGCTGGGGAAGAATAGACCCCACATGGCAAAATATGAAGATTAAATTAATATATGCATGCTTTTCTTGGTATTATCTGCAATTCTGTCTTTCAAAACTCATCATGCATGTCAAACCAGAAGATGCTTCAAACATCCTTGGCTGCCTTTTGGAAAGTAATTAGGTTGATGTCTTATGAGAGCAACATATTGTGATACATTGCTAAACGTACAGCTCCACAATGGTGAGCCATTACAATGTCTTTCAGATCTGCCCCGCTTAGTATGAATTACTATTTGTGCCTTAAATAAAATGGTGTGGGCTTTCCAGCTCATTAGTAAATTGGATTTCTGTAAACATCCTTAATTGTAACCATTTCAGTATCCCCTCCTAACTATGTTTGTCAAACCTGTTCACACAAATGAGAATGTGTATGCTGTTAATGTCTGTGATTATCTGCTATAGGCACACAGCTCTGATGCAGCAGCCCTATTTACTGAAAGGTTATGCTAGGAGTAAAACAACGTAAGAAACCAAAAACCACAAACACACAAGCAAAAAAAACTGAACAAGCAAAACAACAAAAAAAAGGAAAACCAGTCTAAGAAGAAAAGGCTGTTACCACAGTCAAATGAGAAAAAAAAAAAAAAGAAAAAGAAAAATAAACACCAAATATTTCTGCTTACTGTCTTCAGTTACAGGAAAGGGAATAGAGCCCTTTAAATGTCAGAGCTGCATGAAACACTGACAATCAAGACGATTGAAAGGACATATGTGGCAAGTGTCTTGCCACAGTTCATTTTAACCAACATTCTTCTAGAAACACTAAGAGGTGATGAACCTGATGGTGATATAACCAGGGGACATCAGGGAAGCACAGTATACTTGTGTAATAGAGGCAGCTTTGTAGAGAACACTGTTGTGTGGAGGATTCTGCAGAGGCTACAAGAACAAGTAGGGTGTGAGAATTCATGACATGCTCTTTGACAGCTTAAACCAATATCCTCCAGTCAGCTACATTTTGTTTTCATAGAGATAGAAAGATATGAAGGTGCCACTTCAGGCTGGACACATACAAGGCAAAAATTGTCCTGCTCAGGACACGTTCCTTTTCAGTTCAGACAAAAAAAGAGAATCATCCTCTTCCCAGAGGAGCAAGCCAGTCAAAAGCTTACCAGACAGATTCCTTGGGATTCTACAGCTCTGGGATGGCAGCAAGCCTTCACAGCAGATCTGTCACCTTCTGTGCTACAGAAGGTAGGGCAAAAGAGGATGAAACAAAATAAAGAAATAATAATAAAAAATGTCTTGAGTCAACCATGTGTGCTCAGATGATTTCTTGAAGCCCACACAGGTGTCCTGAGCCATGGCAGGAAGCCCTTGTCTGCCCAATGCACTGCAGCAGAGGAATAAAAACCCCAGCCCTGGTGCTGAGAAATGACCTTCAGGCGCTGTTTCCTCTCCGGTGATTCAGTGTTTTACTGTATTGCATGGGAGATGCAATGGTCCTTGCACATGAAGGGAGATGGAGCTCACACGTTGTCCTTCATATGAGGCGCAGCCCTTCTCTGGGGCTCTGTGCAGGGGTGTTTCTGACAGAGTTAATTGTTGATAATTACCAACCCCAAGTTCCTGCTTGCATTGTTAAAAACTTTCTGTTGTTTTGCTCTAAATACTTTCCTTCATTCACCTAAAAACTATTTGTTACTGAGAGCATCAACCAAATAAATCCTGGAAGCCTAGAATTAACTTTCCTGAGTGACTCTTGTTAGGAAGAATTTAATTATTTGTATTGTAAACACTCACTTAATAGCACCCAAACAGCCACCTCTGAAAATACAGACACTTCACCGGGCTAGAGAGAGTAAGCAGAGGTTGGTTCACTTGCAGCGGGGAAAACCTGTTCCAGATCTGCATCCCTCTTTTCATAAAAAGAACAAAGGAGGGAAACGATATAAAGAGACAAGTATACAAATACTGCTGAATTATATGTGACACATTTCAAGGCTCACTCAAATCTCTTCTCACTTGGGTATTAAAAGAGAAAAAAATCACAAAGAAATTCTCATAATCTCAAAATGAAAACCTCAATGTTATCATGTTCTTGATCATCCATGACATTCAAAAACACTGCCTTTTTCAGATCCCACCAAAAGTTTCTTTAACTTATATTCTTTCAAAAGTGCATTTTAATGTTTAGTGGAAGCTTTATGAATCTGAAAATTTTATCTGGTTTAGTAGACAAGCCCTTTTGAAATGGAAATTCCAAGCACACTTTGGGGATAATTTCCAATGTGCATAATGAGTTTAATTTTGTGAAACAAATCTTATTTCCCCTCTCAATAAACTGTAATTTACCAAAACACTGGTTAAAGAACCAGGATCGTACAAGTTAGTATGTAGAGGGATGGTCATTATCTTTCTATACTGAGTGCCAACTGATCACACACCCACCCCTGACAAAAGTGGGAGTGAATTTAACAGGATTTCAGCTGGAGCAGAGAGAACCTGAGTCAATAATACTCAGTACCACCACAGTTACAGTCCCTATTTTCTGCAGTTTAAGATGGATGCACTGCTCCAAAACACAGAAGGAAACCTCATCACTCAGGCACCTCCTCCACGATCAGGCTCTGCCATGGCAGGTGCTTTCACCCAGCATCACCACAAATCAAGTTTCTCCAGCGAGGCTTTTCCTACCTGAACATGATTCACCTCTGGGAGGAACTGGAACAGGCTTGTATATTCACAAAAATGGAGGTGCTGTGGTACGCAAAGGCAAGCAGAATCATTTCAGAGTCATGTCTGAATGTGGAAGGAGAAAATTCACAACACCAACTGTCTGACAGTCTTTGGATCATTTCTTCACCAAGGTCAACTCCAAGTCAACCAATCTGGCTATGCTGACACAAAACGTGTATCTGTAATTCAATAAACCATCATTTTTCAACTTGTAACCAAATCCTTATTAGTTTGGTAAGTGAGCTTTGTGTTCTGGGTTTTGTTTTGTTTTTTTTCAAATAGTCACTAAAAAATGAGGGCGTGAAAGCAAAAAATACACTGCAATATATTATTAAAACCAATTTAGACTGCTCACTTAATGGAAAAGACCTAAGACAAAACTCAGAGAAACTTAAACACACAAAGGTTCTCACATACACAATTTGAAGTGAAATATATGACCTACCAGTGGCAGCCATGCTTAACAATACTGTGTTTCAGCAGAAGCACCCAGCAGTTTGCAGGAACAGCCCAAGCTTTAATACAGTGCACACAAGAGACACAAATCAAACCATGTCTCCTATAAGACTGCTGGATCTTGCCTCGAATGTGGAGAATATATCGGCTGTTGAGGAAAGTTTAATGCAAGGGCTGTTAAGGGGAAAAGGAGGTTGAAAGCAGAGGAAGAGTGTATATCTTAGGTCTTAGAGTATGTGTCTCAGCTCTTTCAAAGGAGGTCTGTACATTTTATCAGTGCTTTAAGGAGCAGTGCTTAACCTTCTTGGCAAAGAAAACCCTATCTGTCTCTGGCAGAAAATACACTGCAGCTTTAAAACCGGGTTTAGAAGCTTGTCCAAGTGAGGTTTTCAGGAAGAAAGGGCTTCAGTAAAAGCTCAGCATCTTTAAAAGAGCAATGCCATTAGTTTGCATGGGCAAGGCCTGGTCTAGTGTATGAGCATTTACCACCAAATCTTACTGATTTCACTTGATTCTAATACCCTCTATAAGGGAAAGTATTTTGCACCCCCACAGAGCAGTATCTATGATACAATCCCTCTGCTAAACTTGCACAAAGCTAAAAACCAGGACCTTTCAATTAAAAGCTGAACATTTCTTTTTTTTTATTTTTTAATTTTTATTATTACTAATGCTTCTTAAAGCTTTGATAACACAGTTTTCCCAAGCCATGGCTGCACTGACATGCACAGAATGCAATAGCACAGCTTTATACTTCGCATAATTAAGTAAAACTAGTACATCTAATAATCGAGCACCAAAGAAGCTGCAATACACAAAATAAATCCCTCTGTATTTACATTTGGAGATGACTTATGCCCACTTGCACAAGGAACACACACTGCGTAGCGATCTAAGCACCTGCCTGAAAATAATCCATTCAGAAAAAAAAGTCAGTTCTAGGAAAAGATGTTTCCAATTTGCTTTACGTATCCATAAGCTGAAAGTATCACCAGGGAGCAGCTTGGAAACACAACTGGAGATCCTGGTGTAAACCAGCGAACCATCTTTCCATATTGTTCCTCTAGGAAAGGAACAAAGGTCCCTGGCAGCCAAACACAGAAGTGGGAGCCCTGCTGCCAGCCCTAATGGGGACCACCTCAGATCACTGCAACACTGGGGCAGTGGAGAGTGCTCACTGCTTGTCAGGAACAGGTGTCTCCTGCCTTTAAAACAGTAGAAGGTGACTCCTCTCCAATACTGGGTTGAACTTCATTAAGCAAATAATTGACAGTAGTAACTTATAAGTAATGTTATTTTGTAAATCTAACTTGCTTCAGAAAAATAGCGTGCATTGCTGATTAAATAGCAAGGTCCTCACATTTTGAGCTTCAGCATCCTGAGGTTGCTCCTGCTCCCATTTGAAGTCAGTTTTACAACTCCCCTTGACTTCCGCAAGAATGAAATTAGATCCTAACATATTTGCATGTCAAATCTTTTTTTGCAGTTACAATGCTTTCATCCATGACATCTGCAATTTAATGGTATATTTTCTATGAAAAAGCAATGCTACATTTCTTTGAAAGGCAGCAGCAATGTAATAACATTGGCCAAAACAGGGGAGATGAATACTAAAAAAATCCACCATACCATGCTTGCAGTACTGACAAGGCTTGTGCTATAATGAGAAAATAATCCATACAGATATTTCTTTCACAAATTTCAAATAAATAAAAGACTCCAAAGCCTACAGGAAGAACACTGAAAAGAGGATACAGGACAGTACAGACAAATGTGCAGAGCAAAATTCAGGCACGCTTCCAGCTTTGAACCTGCTATAACCCCAAAGCAAACCAACCAGAAACAAAATACTGCTATGGCTCAACACACTACCAAATATCAAGCATTTAACATGACTGACCACGGCTGCAGAAAGGAAGCTGGGAGAGGGTGTGTAGGTTGTTGATGGTACCATAATGGAAACTAGTATGTTGCTGAAGTTAAGTGAACTTAATGCGGTCAGTTCATTTAGCAATTTGGACAAAACCCACAACACTGTTAAAATACACACATACAACCTAAATAGGTCTGTTCTTCCAAGTAACAGGACAAGAAGAAATGGCCTCAAGTTGCACCAAGGAAGCTTTAGGTTGGACATTAGGAACAATTTCTTCTCCAGAAAGGTTGTCAAGCTTGGCCCAGGCTGCCCAGGGCAGTGGTGAAGGCTCCAGCCTTGGATGGGTTTAAAAGCTGTGGAGAAGTGGTGCTGGTGGACATGGTTTGGTGTTGAACTGGAAGTGTTGGGTTACCGGTTGGACTTGAGGATCTTAAAGGTCTCTTCCAACCTCAACAATTCTATGACTCTACTAGAGAGGAATTAACATTTCCACAGTATCAGTTTCTTTGTCAGAAACTGATACTTTGTCTGATTAGTTTAACTCATACATATTGTAGAAGCAACCCTTGAGATGTGCCTGAAGGTGAATAAAACCTCCAGATGAAATGAGAGCAATGAGAGCAAAGGGTCACCATCACTGACAACGTACAATCATATATGTAGTAGATTCATTTGAAGACATAGTTTAAACTAGTAAGAAAAAATGTTTGTTGCTGAACTATTGCGTCCTTTTCAAATGATTTCAAGCAATCATTTGAAAAGTTGTGCTTATTTATTAAATATCCATGCTTTTCATTACTAGAAAACTAACCTTTGAATGGCCTGTGCACATCTGTTTAATCTACCAATTTAGGAATGAAATTAAATTATTTATTTATTTATTAATTTTTATGATTGTTTTGTATGTTTATTTTCTTCAATCACTGGAAAAACGCCACTGATTTGTCAGTGTTTTTATCCCTCAATGTTTCCAACTGAAATCCCAGTCATTGCCTTGAATTGTAGAGGCACGCTACAGAATGTCTCTTGAAGCAATTCTTCTGTTCAGCTGAATTCATATGAACCATTTGCAAGGTTAAAAATAAAACATAAGACATTTCTGGATCACATATTGATCGTTTAATTATTTTCCATTTTAACCGCATGCTATTTTTGGCATAGAATATTTATGCTGGCTGAACTTCACAATTCATCTTCTAAAATATCTGTACGTCAAAAGTCAATTACTCAGGTGACAGCATTAATGTTTATATTCTTTGTTAACTGTGATTAACTTTTGAGGTTCTGATTTTCAAAGATATCTGAAAGCAATAATATAATCCTATTCACCACAGTAATTTTCATCTTAGTATCTAGAGGTTGTGTTTGGAACCACTTAACAGCAATAAATAAACATTACTGTGCTGTTATACACAGAAAATGCAGAAATTTTCACATTAGTAGTGCTGAGACCCAGTGTACTATAAAACTCCTTGCCCTTTCCCCCCTTTATTAGTTTTACTCTTTCTGTTTCTCTCTCACAATCTTGCTGTATGGGTGAAGGTGTCATGAAGGAAGTTAAGACATTGCTCTAAGTTATTCTGCTCTTTCTCCAGGATTTACACCTTTCCAATGAAACTTGAGACAAATTATCTAATTAATACTTATTTTATCAAATTACTTTCCCATCAGTCAAACAATACATACTGCAGATAGAATTACCTGATTGTTACATATCCCTAATCTATTATCTAAACTATGCTACTTTTTTTCCTGGTTTGAGTGAGAACAGAACTAAATCTGTCCAGAGATTTTACTTCTCAGCTCATTTGTTCTAACTGCACTGTCTGAAGCCAGCAGCCTGTTCTCACAGGCAGTGTCTGCTTCTGGCAGTGATAACACCTCATGTTTAGAGTTACTGCCAAGGGTTGGTGTGCAGACCAAGGCCACTGCTGGGTCTTGTGTACCAAGTTATGGGGTGCAGAAAGTGAAAAGCTGCACCTGCTGGAAGGAGCAGGCATGACAGGGGACCCCAAACTGACCAACGAGGGATTCCACCCCATATATGTCATATTCAATATAAAACTGAGGGATCACAAGGGCCAAGCTCTTCCTTGGCTCTTCCAGCTTCTTGCTCACTTCTCAGTGGCTGTCATCTGAGGAACACTCTGTCCATTCTGCCTTTGATCCTGATCTGTGTGTTTCTGAGTCCAGTACCAGAATCCAGCTCCTAAACACAGCTCCCATCTGCTGCTGGGCCTGGTCTGGGACTTTCCCAGTGCCTGCTCCACAGCATCAGTGGTGACAGTGACATAATTACCATCATTACTGGTTTGGTATAGATTTGTATATATTCCATTTTTATGATTATTATTTTAATTTTCATTAAAGCTGTTCTAGTTCCTTTTCTAACTGATAAGTTTATCTCTCTTATTCCTTTTTGCTTTCATTTGGGGAGGTAAGGGGGTTAACAGAGAGCATCTTTTACAGGTCTAGCAGGCTGCCCTGCCTCTAAACCGTGAGACCTTTATTTTGGAATTTAGGAGGTTTATTACTCTGATTAATGACTCCTTTAATTTCAGTCAATCTATGCTGTTTTGTTTTCCCCACCATTATGATATTAGAATGTCTTTATACACCACGGGAGTGAGCTGGAATAAATTATAATATCACAGACAGAGCAAGCTTCTATATGCCATCTACTTGTTTTGCATGACACTGATAGCAGAAAGCATGTGGAAAGTTAGTTTATTCAGCCGGCAAGGGTAGGAGCAGACGGCAAGCAAGGCACGGCAGGAGCAAAAGGATCCTGCCGCAGCGGTAACCGACTAACAGCTGCCGCATCTCCAAAAGCTGATAGGTGAACCTGCAATGAGATACAGCCTGAAGAGGACTTCCAAGACACACTGACTCCTGACCAGCCTCAGGTAAAGCGTGCCACTAATATTTTCATCTCTGCTGAATCCCTCCTCAAGTTCTCATCCTGAAAGTTGCCCAGTGACACCGTGAGGCTCTTGGTGTTCGGGCTGCAATGTTATGCAGCACAGATGACAACACTGTCTTTTCTCCAAGTTGTGTTACCTTCACATTACTAGAAATCCAACAGGAATTATGGAGGAACATGGAATTTCTGAGAATCAAATGATGTGATGCACAAGGTGGTGAATGAGTGTTCAGAAATACAGTTTTGCAAAAAGTTTAGTTCTCTTTGAATATGAAAGGGTGGGCTAACAATAAAACTCAAGGAGGAAACGGAGGAAGATTCACTACCTCAACATGAAATTTAGGTGATGATATTGAGAGGTAAACAAAATCCCATCTAGACTCTCAGTCCCTGATGTTTGGGATCCCATTCCAACATTTTCATCTGTCTTACTGTAATTTAAGTGGCCAAATGTGGAACCTTAATCCAGATTTGACCTCTGGCTGTTATCTAACCACAGAGAAAGTGTGTTTGTTATTTATTTAGAAATTAGAGAGCAGATACAAAAAAAGATCCCTGTGCATGGTTTGTTTTGTTTATTGCGGCTTAAAATATTTTGTGTCACTACAGCTAATTGGCATGTTTTCTTAGCAGAGTAAATAGATGTGCAGAAAACTCATAAATCAGACTGTGTTTGTCAGCAACATTTCTGTATCAGACATTTTCTATTTTTGTACAGAAATACCAAGCTGTTGAAATATCCAAACTACAACTGCACTTAGCCACGGCTGGGTGAGACACTGTTCAGATAAAAACCCTATTCCTGCTCCGAGACAGAAGCTACGGAATAGCTAAACACAACAGTTCTCAAAAATTCAGTTGCATAGCTGAAAATTAAGGGGAACATTTTCTAAAAGGCCAGTAAGGCCCCCCAAATAATTTCTTTGTGAAAAATCTATTTCTCTACCTATCTTTGAAAATTTCCCAGCAGGATTTATACAGTCATTTATAACAACCATAATCTGAAAACCTCCCAGACAATAACTACATTTTCCTTAATTCCAACAATTCTCACTTCAACTTTGAGGTTTTCCCTTGAAGTTGAAAAAATACCCAGCATTTGGTGGGTAAAAAAATCTAAATCTATGTTCATTTTAAGTATATATTGTCAAAGTTACCCACCGTGCCAGGCCTAGATAGGAAAGAACAGGGCACTGCTAGAAAGGATGAGCTCCCATAGCAAGGAGTAGACAATTCTAACAGAATGGGCTAGTTTTTCTCTAAGACCATCCTGCGGAGAGAGCAGAAAAAGTAGACATGAAAGCAGAAAAGAGCATCTTTTACCCTGAACTCCTCAGCAGGCACAGGTATGGCAGAGATAGAGAGATAGGTATAACATACAAATGAAGTAGAAAGTGCCTTACCCCTCAGCCAACAGATGGGCCATGGTAAGGTCCAGATGTTGTTAACAAGTAAGTAGTTCATGTCAGCAGACCAGCCATCTCCAACCTGTTGTAACTCAGCCTGACACTTAATTCTCCCTATAAAATGCCTTGATCTTCTAGTGAAATCAAGTCTTTCCCCTCCCTGATTTTCAAATATCAAGCTCAGCCTAATGGGGAAGACGTTCCATACAGAACATCAGACCCAGACATTCAGCTTTTTTTTTTTTTCCTTTTTCTTTCCTTCCACCCCCCCACACCTTTCAGTGGTCATATATTTAGGTGTTCTTTGTTCTTGTAAGGTATGGTTGGACACAGTGATCTAGGCGGTCCTTTCCAACCACAATTATTCTGTGATTTTGTGATCTCTTCTCTGAAGTTGCCTGCACCTATATTTTTTTTTTTCCTAAAGTTCATTTTGCATTTCAGTGAATGTCACTGCTAGTGATTTACCTTCCCGGTTTTTGGTGTCTTAAAGCAAATACAGTTATCCAAGAACAACCGCTGTCCCATTTGGGATTTTGCCCACAATGTAATAACAGGAGGGAGATTTTTCAGTATTAATGAAAACATAGCAGTCTTTAGTTTCAGTAATTCCATTACTCATGCATGCAAAGGCTATTATCTAGGCAAATGCTTACATCTGCAAATACCAGGTTACATCCACACTCCACATCTTCAGCAGAGAAAAATCAATTCCTATATGCACACAGAATGGCAGCTGACTTCTCTGTCTACAAGGGTCTGCCCGCACAGAGACAGCCAAGCGTCCCAACGCTGTTCCTAGATACTGCCTCAATATATATCGTGTGTTTTCCATATATAATCTAAGAGCCAGCAGTATTGAAGCCCAATGCTAAAGTAAGTGAAGAACAGGGCAAGACACAATAGCAAAAATTAAGATAAAGTCAATTCTGATTCGCTGGGTTTTCATTGATTTAAGTGGGGTTTAATCAGGAACTGGTTTTATTTGCAGAAAACTTTAGTATCTGGAGTGCTTGCTGAGCCCTTCCCTCATAATATTTGCTTACAAAAATGCAGTATCATTGACAACATAAAAAACAAAATAAATCATCTCCCTGAGAGTTTCAGTGAAAAGTTGCCAAAGTAAAAGGAACATTGTTTCACTGAAAATCTACATGTTATTTTCATAATGTACTTTAAAACTTACTTTCTGTCTTGGTATCTTCATTATCTGAATTGACATTGATATTCAAAATAGCATTCCTTTTTTGAAGGAGTCATTTATACACTGACACAGTGAAGCAGTTTGTATTCCTCAATCTTGAGAGATTAAGCTATACTTACATTAAAATGGAGAACACATTAGACATTGAGATCTAATGCTGAGCCCTACAGGTCAAGGGCACTTGGAGACAAGACTCTGGCTTGCAGCTCTCTCTAGCACACACCCATCTGGGGAAGAAGTAATGAGCTTCCACTCCCATTTAATAGATTAATAGATTTCAGCACCAGCAGGTTATATTTTGATTCCTTTAATGCTATATTAGGTAATAATTTTGTCAATATTTCCTGGCTTCAATCTCAATAAACAAATATAAACATACATACAGTCACCTGTTTGTAGGAAAAGAGTCACAGTTCTGTTTAGAACTGTTTATTCATGTACCTTTCTAAATAAGATTTCCAGTTTCTGTTGCATGTCCACATTTGATATCATCACCACCTGCAATGCCTGTCTGTGAAACGCTACTTCATAGACTCTAGATCTTAGTTAATTAAAAAAAAAAAAATCAGTCTAACCAAGTTTAAAGCTGTTTTATTTTGTTTTTAAGGGACATACAGGTTGAGAAACAAAGTTCAGTGAAATCTACCATGTACTGCAGTAAGTTGCAGCATTCATCCTCCTGAAACTTCATCTGGTATATTCCACAGGTGTTTAATACACAAACAGAACACTTTTACTTGAAAAGTGTTTACAAAACCCATCCCTGCCTTACAGATCAGTTGCTAAGATAATGTACATAAGGGCACTTTCTGCTAATTACACTGAAGATACTGCAGTGTGCAACACTAAAGATCTGATTCACAGGATTACTGAGAGAAAGGAAACGTGAGAGACTCCAGGGCACTGTGGCTGCAGCACGTGTCTGCTGGTCCTCTGTGGGTGCCAGGGTGCCCTGCTGCTGAGGCTGTTCTGGTTTGATCGAATAACCGGGGAACTTGGTGCAGCTCCATGCCCTGCTGTCACTGCAAGTTCATTAGGAATGTGCTGTGAAACCATTTATTATACTACAGTCCTGCAGAGTACAGGAACACAGTGTTTATTTAAGAAGGGTAACATCCCTCTTTCCATCTCTGCATGTGAAGTGTTACGTGGTTTTAGGTGGGAAAACTGTATATATTAATATTTACAGGAGTCCTGATACATCCCATCCACACAGATCTAGACATCCATACTATAACATTATTCTTAAATCATTCCTAGCAATTGAAGTACAGCTGCATTTTTTTTTTTGCAGGTGTGCCACAATCCTTCCAATTAAAAAAGAAGTAAAAATTTAAGTGAGCAAAGCTGCAAATGTAATGGAACTCCATCTGTCTTGTCTCACCACAAGGGGACACTGTCATGTCATTTCAAAAGTATCAGGAAACACATTTTCGCTTTAGTGTTATTAAGTCAAATTTAGAGGGACAGAAGAAGTCTTAATGTGTTGGCTGTATTCTTCCTTACAGCAGAGCCAGTAACTATGATGAGCACATGCCCCAAATAACACAGTATTTGAGAACTGTCTTTGAGTCTTTACATCACAGACACATATGAATCTCCTAAAACCCAAAACACCACCACAAACCCTGTCTTCCTCAGTATAACATTACCACAGCAAACTCAATTCTGCCTACACAAACCAGCACTGCTCCAGTACTGCTGCTGACAAAAGTACTGAACTGTCCAAAATCTCAGCCTCAGCATTTGTAGGAGAACAGGTTCTGCCAAAGCTCTTCTCAAACTGAGCAGCACCTTGTGTCTCAAGCCACCTCTCTAAATTCAGTGGAGCTAAACGTAGAGGATGACAGCAGTGAGCGCGATCGTAGGTAGCAAAATCTGACTCTGTACACTGAGTATTCTCAAAACCCTGTCCACATTTTATCCATTACTGAAAATGGCAAGACAATGAGCACACATATTTAACAGACCGCTGGAAAATGAATGCAGAATTAGTTGTCACATAACCAGACACAGCCATCACCTGACTCTAGAAGAGGAAGATACATTTAAACCTCTCACAGTCAAGATAGCCAAAGAAACAGATCTGTTTACACTGATTTTATCTGTTGACACTGGTAGTTCATCAAAATACACAGAGTGATATTTAGTAAGTCCTTATTTGCTTTACATTTAGATTAATTTATACATGATCTACGCTTGCCTAAAAATGAGAATTGCACGTCCACAACTGCTGTAAGATGATAGCACCTTGTGTAAAGCACAAAGTATGTTCTCCAACATTAACAATGCGGAATCAAAAAAACCCGTGAGATAAAAAGATGAAAATAAAAGCATAGAAAGCAGGGAGACAGATTTGTGAGCTTTTCTGCTTCAATATAGATTCGCTTCACAAATTAACAATTTGTGCTGTTTCTGTACATGCTAAAATAGGTAAACAGATGTCCCTAAACACTTCAATTGTGTATTGAAGGCTATATATTAGTACTACACTGAAAAAGGTGGACACCTATGTGTACAGTGAGATGGAAGTCCCTCTGACAAGTATAGACTTACTTTTTTAATCGGTGATTTACATTATTGTAATCACGTTTTGAAGCCGTAGGCTTCATTCTTCTTTCACAACTCTGGTGTACAGTACTCACTGCAATAAATAGATTGCATACATTAAATGACTCAGATTATATGAAATCATTAAGTGAATATTCTAAGCAACATTTCAGTCATCATCTTGGGTGGCTCAAGATTCACAATTTAACTTATTAACAATTTAAGTGCACTCTTAAGCTTAAATACATCAAAAATTATACTTGGGTCAGCTACAAGCCCAGGATATCACTGGCTAGAGCAGAGCATTCTACATTGAGAACTTTAATAAAAAAATAAGCATTAGTTCTGTGTATTCTGTACAACTTAAACATCCAAGCCTGCAATAAAGACCAAGTCACCTCTCCTAAGTTAAAAATCACCCTGTGGCTTATCATATAGCCGTGTCGGATGATGGCACCAACAGTCGTGTAACTGCACCAGCAACCGTGAGCCACGCTGTGCCTATTTCACACCTTAAACTCATCACAAGAAGTGATCAGTCATGTTTTCCTTGACTGATTTTTTTCCCCAGTCACACTGTTTTACTTCAATCTCACTGGGTGTTCCCCTTCCAAAACCAAAATGGCATATATTCATTCCAAAATCTAGACAAAGAGTGAAGACTTTGGAAAGACTGTAAAGCAGAGATTTCTACATGAAATTCACACAAGATAGGAAGCCTTAAACCACTGTCATTCAAAACCACAAAGGAAACCAAGAAGAAGTTGCAATCACTTCTAGCAAAGCTGAGAACATACATTCACTAGCAAGTTAACTGTATTTATACAGAATTTTCTGTGGCATCTGAATTCAGGCCATGGAAACTGGCTGACTTACATGGCATCTGACTGGCCTGTGCTGCAGCGTCAGGCAAGCAGGCTCTGAAGTGTTCCCAAAGGCAATTAAGCACATCCTCTCAGGGTGCAGCTGCAGTAGGGCTACATATCACCATCCTCTAATGCTTCTCTGCACTTGGCATCTGTGAGCAAAGACGCCCATAGTTGTTCTGTAAGAAGATGAACACTCCTGGATGTGTGTCAAGACCCACTGGGTTAACTCAAGCCTTTACAGAGCTATCCCAGACTCAGCTGCAGAAGTCCCTGGCAACCTGCTCTAAATTAGATCTCCTTCAGGCAGGGACTGGACTCTGTCCTCTCCAGAGGTCCCGTTACAAACGAAGTTGTTCTATGATTCTGTGATCTCTGTTTAACCCAAGTGACTATAAGAAATTGGGGTGTGTGCTCATGAAGGTGGCATCCCCTAGGAGACACACACACAAGTGTCTCAACTAGCATGGCCACTGAAAAAGAGAACGTCTGTGCACAGCCTTGGCTACTGTGTATTGACAATCCCATCTGTAAACCATTTCTATAAGGTGATCACATCATTTACAACACACTTTCAACTGAAACTCTGCACTTAATGTGAATGTGGAGATGAAAATGAATACATATTAAGATACTACCTAAACAAACAGTATTACCATAGATGGGCCATGTCTTGGGATTGCTGTCCATTCAGGTGAATAATGTTATTTACATTGGAGCTACACTACTACTAATCTATAGAGTTAATAGGTGATGATGTGAACTTCAGTAAGAGTATGTTCTTAGTTATAATAAGAACTAGAAAAAAGGAAAGCCATTCCTCATGAGATTTGGAGTTTTGCTTCATTGGTGTTTTGGTATTAGACAGTATTGTCTTCCGTGGAAGAATAAGCAGAGATCAGACAGGCCAGGACTATTTATTATTTTCAGGTTCTTACAGCTAGAGAAAACTTTGATGGATTTCTGATCCACATCTTTCTGCAGTCAATAAGTACTAAAAATTGGATCTCCTGCTGTACAGACACAATGCTAACGAACATTTTCAGTTCTAACATTTCTGTGACACTTTATGTAACTGTCAGTGGGCCTTACTCAACATATCAGATACGCAAGCTTATGTCTCTATGAGAGGACATCAAACCATTTCAAAGGTCTTTCACATAAATCAGCATAAGCACCCTTTCCCAGCACTTTTTTGAAATGCACTTCACTGAAAGGGGTTGATTAAGTGTTAAAGACTGATTAGCCTGTTTTGCAATTAGAAAGAATTGCACTTGACAAGATCTGACAGTATCTGGGGCTAATCTCAGAGTTATGCAATATTTGCAAAGCTGAAAACATTCCACAAAAAATTACTTGTAAAGCACTGAAATTAACAATTCTGTTAAAACACAAGGAACAGAAGCTAAAATTCAGTCTGATGACAAAAATTCATTGCTTTAATGACTTAGTACATCTTACCTAGGTGGGCAAAAGCCCAATATCCTTCCGTCTGCTCAGAGCTACTCCTGAAATGCTCATACCACAGGTATGCTCAGCCATGATGTAATCAGTCATATCAGTGATATGGACATAGGCCAGGATCATAAAGACTGATGTAGAACTGGCAAACTGCATCAGTCTCAACTGAGAATGCCTTATGCTGACAATGAAAAGCAGGGGGAAAACGATCTATAATGCCTCCATGTGATTGCAAAGTACACTCACAGAGGAGAAAATTTGTTCCTTGCTCCTACAGTCTATCAGCTGTGCCCAAGCACACACAAACAGGTTACAGCACTGACCTCAAGCACACCTGCACATATGCAACATGAGCACATGGTTGAAAAGCAGAAACTGTCCTTGTATTCTTTATTTCCCTTGTCATTTAAGAAATTTATGTTCTTTGAACACCGTGTATAGCACCGAATGCATTTAAAAGCAGGCTGAGGCACAGAATACCAGAGAAAGAGCAAAAACTCTACTCTTAGAACTTGCCATCTGAACTCACTAATGGACTTAGTGCACTAAACATGCCAACAAAGCCCTTTGATTATAAGCAGCACAAGGGTACATCCAAGCTGTTCTCCCTACAGTTTGAAATAGTTGGTACTAGAGTGTTTTGTGGCAAAAAAACAAACAACCAACAACCCAACCAACAACTCAAACAACCAACCACTCAAATTCCCACCCCTAAATATGTCTTAGTAAAATAAAATCTTTTTTTACAGTATCATCACTATGTATTTCAGAATTGAAAGCATTTGAAATTCCTACACCTCTACACACATGTTACATGGATATTCCTACAAAACTTTCTAAAAACATCTATCATGTATAGACAAGAGGCAATGGGCACAAATTAAAATACAAGCAAGTACAATTAAACAGAAGAATAACAAAGTTTTGCTGTGAGGGAGACTGAACACTGGAATGGGCTGCCCAGCCTCATTGTGGAGTCCCATCCTTCAAGATGCTCAAAACCCAAGTGGGCATGACACTAAGCGACATGCACTAGGTGATGCTCCTTGAGCAGGTAGTTGCACCAGATACCCACAGAGGTGCCCGCCAAGCTCAGCGATTCTGTTATTTGGTAGAGTAAAACTATTGCCTTAAATTTTTGTCACATCAACTGCACAAAACAAACACTGGCAGGCTCTAGTTTAATATACCAATTATACAAGATCATGCTTCGTAGTAAGTAGATAAAGGACATCACTGAGCAGTTCTTCACTTTTGTATGGTATCTCTCCCTTATTACAGAAAGCAGTAAGTGTGTAACAGAAGTACCACGTGCCCAGTCAGCCCAGTGTCAGCAAGCACAGCTATGTGAACAGAAGCACAAGCTCCACGAGGGATACAGAATCCTCCTTGAACCCAGAAGCAGCACTACCTACTTCACTAAAACCATTTTAGCTGACACAATCTGGCTTTGTCTCCGTGATATGGTTTCTTTAAGCAACTGCAGAATTTAATCCCACTGTTGATGCATTTTGAGCCACCTATCTTCTTCATTAAATAAAACATATTCACATGCCATTCATTTTATTTTTTATGTTCCTTAATACTGTATTTCTGCTTGACAGAATCCCTTCTAAGCTTGGCAGAATATTTTTTGGGTGCAAACATTTGAATTCTTTCTAAAAGTTACCCTGCACAAGGTACAGTGTTCAGAGTACTGATCAGGCCCTGAGAAGGCCAAGATCAAACACCAAAATGTTTTTTATTAGTTTCAGTTTTAAGACAGTCCTGAGAGGAATACTAAAATCCTTAAGATTACAGCATCGTTAAGCTTTTTTTTTGAGTTAGGACTATAAAAGACACTCTGCTGAAAGCCTATCAAATACTTGGGATTTAATATCAGACACTATGATGTCTAATAACTCAGCACAAAATTATAAATATTTCATTTAACAATTTCTGTGTTTGCAGCATGACAGTAAAATCTATTGTTTTTCTAGAATAGCTAGTACAATTCAAACATATTCCCTTTGTATTCACACATTTCTGAACACATCAAATCAAAATAAGAACTATTAAAAAGTAAAATCTCTCTTCTAAAGCCAGAAGCCATGCCAGAGACATGCTGGTCTTCTTATATGAAGCTGTGGAAGACAGGAAAAAAAAAACCTGTAGATACTACTACACATACAAAAGCCTGACTTCCTCACATATTAAGTTACTAAACCAAAAACTGACAGAACACACTTGTCAGCTTCATTTAACCAGATGCTACCTGACAATTTCCACATGGAGCTGGGGAACTGCATCTCAAAGGGAACATAAAACCACCAAAAATGATAAAGAACTTGTCAAATCAAATAATAGAGCTACAGACCTCATAAAGGAAAATGGGTACATTTATTAAATCAACTTTAACTTCCACAATAACTGAGCCAATCATTCCAGCCACTGCCCCTGTCAGTTTGACAGCAATGCCATGTCCACATGGGAAAACATGCTTCAGTGCTTTTGAAATACCTAGAAATATTGAGTAATGTAAAAAACCATACAACCTTTTCCTTAAAAACCTCCTTCCACTTAGCTATAGCATTAAGAAAAGGAAATGCTTGTTAAAAGCATGAAAGAAGAAATCAATATTTTCAATTGAGGTACATCCTTTTGCAATATCCTGAACTGTTCCTAATGTAAACATTGAAAACAGTAGGGAATATTAATAATTTCTCAGAAGTTTGTCAGAGAAAAAAAAAAATTACAGCTTCAACGGGAATTATCTGATTACTTCTTTATTTCCACAGGAATTATTGTCTGGATACCTTGAGCTCCTCTTAAAGACCTGATGCTTAAGTGAGTACTTCTTTTATTGTGCATTTTACGCTCAACTACTGCCTTTCTCTTGCAGCACAACCTAGTTACTCTGCACAGTGCAACACTGGGTGTGTTTTAGTTCAGATCCATAGTGCTTCCACTCACAGTGCTTCCACGTGCAGCACACATCACAGTCACAGTGCACAAACTGGACCACTGCCAGATGAAGCTAAATTGAAAGGTTTTCCCCAGGACTAAAGGAACAAAATGCTCCAACCACTAGAAGCTATCTGCCCAGGGAACATAAAAAAAACCCTACATGCAGTATGAAAGTGGGGTTCTCTCCTTCTGCACAAGTGGACAATGCAGACATGGCTAGGGGCTCAGGGAATCCAGTCTGTATCATTACCCAACAGAGAGAGACAGCATGTTTCTGACTGCCTGCTGGCAGGAATACCGACCCCACCTTTGACCTTTAGAGACTCTCTCTGATGGGAAAAGGTGGTGATAACCAGCCGAGAGCTTGCTCTAAGATCGGCTCTCAATCTAAGGAGATTTGAGTCTCGCTGCTTACGATACTATGGATGCTTCAGACTGTAGTTTAACATGTAGCTTTGTAGCAAGGCAGAAGTAGGTATTCTCTGATCAATTCTTAGATGCCTATCAGAGGAATAATCAAATGTATAAGAGAAAAAGACCTAAGCAGGGACTATTCCTCTGAGTCATCAGCAAGAAAACAAACATCCCAAAGATAAAACTTCTTTTTTTAAGCCTGACAAGAACTCATCATAACTATACACCAGCTGTTCATGAAAATCAAGACTGAGCACTTTGAGCTATGGGCAGGAGAAACTCATAGTAAAAAAAAAAAAAAAAAAAAAGCATAGCTTCTAAAGATGAGTAAAATACCAGGAGGAAGAAAAGAAAGCCCAAAGGTGAGAATTCTATTTTTTTTTTTTTTTTAAGTCTGAGAAGATACTCATAACAGTTCACACTACTGTTAAGTGAGTAAAACCTAATTGCTTGCTTACTTGTAAAATGTAAAAGGCAGTGTCCTGATACCAAAGCTTCAGGATTTGAATAATGTACATGCAATGCATCTAGCACAACCTTATTTTGTAATCTAGTAGGAGAAAGAATGTCTCCCTTAACTAAAAAACTTTATCAAATGAAATGTAACCAAATGTAAATACATATAACTACTGAATAATATGCAAATAAAATATGCTATCAAAAAACTCTTCCTTGGAAAGCCTCTTAGTGGATGCTGCCTGGGTGAGACCCAGGGCAAGGCCAGTCACTCTCACAATTCCCCATGTCCTTTGGACTTGATTACCTGCTGGGTGGGTCTCAAAACATTCACATCCTTTCACCTCCAATTCCTCAGTCCCCCCAGATGAAGCAGGGCCTGCAGCACAGCCTGCAGCTGGGCAAGGCTGCATCTCCCTCCTGCTGCAGGAGGGCACACGCCAGACCCAGCTCCTCCACACCCACCAGTGCCAAACAGCTGAGCCTCCCCTGTGGAGTCCCAGCATGGAGGAAAGCCAACAGCGAGTGGAGCAGGGCTGGGCTGGGCTGCCAAAGCTGCCAGATGCAGGCACTCTGGCAGGTGATGATGACGTGGGGCCCAGAAGAGCGAGCTTCGTGCTGAACACCGACACCTGACAACCTACAATCTAATTCCGAATGTTTCTAGGGGGCCAAGGGAGCATCCGGCAGCCAGCCACGGACACTCAAGGATGCTTAGCTTACTGCGCAAAACACCAGCTGCACGGCTCAGAATTCCTTCTCCGTTTAGCTACTCCTGCTGCAGGGACTTAAAGAAACTCTGAGCACTTGGTGAGAACACAAAACCCTCAGCCTTCTCCTGTGATGTCTGATATAGGGAACACATGACAGAAGCTCTGAGCTTCTGGGGAAGGAAATGCCACTAGCTAGGAAAACAGCAAAGGCGTTTCTTGCATTATGACCAGTGTAAAATTGCATCGAGAATTGCAGCCATTTTTCTCACTGGGAATGGTCACCACAGAATTTCTAACGCGTAACGGGATGGGAATTCCCTCAGTAAGAAATGGTGAACATACCATTTCTCCAGAGCAATTTGTGCCCTTCTCTGAACTCCTAAACTCATTCCAAGAGAGAAACTGCATTTATGAAGCACAAACATGCATCTGAAGCACATGCCTCTCTGTTGCCCTCCTCCCCAAGTCAGTCACTCCTATCCTCTCTCAATGCAATGCTACCAGGGGACATACAGTAAGTAGAAATGTCCCTTGATGATGGAACTTTTTGCCCTCCAAAACCTCAACTGCAACATCACATCTGAAGATATCAGTTCTCATGTCTGCGGGTTTCTGCATTCATATTCATAGGTCATATCTGAGCAATGTTTTCTCTACTCAGAACATAGAAGGTTAATGAATATCTCAAAGAAAAATCAGAGACAGTTACAGATGTAAAAGAAAAAGAATCTCTGTAGCTCACCAGCCCTTTCCAGGCACTGATTCATGGCCCAACCACAAGTCCATCATATAAGACACACCTTGTTAATGCAGACTAAAGGGATCCCAATGGATTAGCTAGTATGTATTCCAAGGTTTATTCAGCTTTCACGAAAGAGGAGCAATTAAACTTATTCTTACAGATGGACACTCTGAAATAATGCACAAGAAACCACTCTGTTCTTTTCCAGTCTTTACTGTTGGAATTTTCATGACACCATCTATCAATAAACTTTCTTCCTGCAGTTCAACTTCTTTTCCTATCTTCCAAGGGTACAGGGAAAAGAATTCTATTTGTAGTAATATGTCCTGCATTTCTAGATTGTTACGTTCTTCCCGCTAGCCAGTCCTCTCTGGTTGATACATGTACTGAAAGTTACAGTAAGTTTACATACAAATACATAAAGAACCTGCAATCAGCATTCCCAATCCATTTGCAGCCTGCCCTGAAGAGCCATTATACCATTAGTGCATTGGACCCAGTGGCACAGAGAGGAACACCTGCAGCGTCTTGCAGCAGGCATCTCCGATTCCTGTGCAGCTGATGAATCAAAAAGGCTTTACCCAGCTCCTCTTAACATGACCTTTCTCAGCTAAGCTTCAATTGGCTTCACACAGAGGCAGCAGACAGAGAACCTGGAGAAAGCTTCCTATTAATGCAAACTTTCCCAGCATGTTCAAAGCCTACTGCTGAGCACATCCAGTGGTATTTCTTTTAAATGTGCCTGGACTTTGTGGATAAATATGCTGTTCTACAGTCCCTCCCTCCACATAAATACACTTAAAGACTGCTTTTTCCAATTCAAACTTAAAAATGAACAGAAAAAAATTATTGCAGTGCTAATATATGCATTATATTGGATCCTGCCACCCACTAGTTAGACTAACCCATGTGTTAGGCAGCTTTTTAACTTTTCTCAGCACATTTGGCATTTCACTGATGCCAGAGTGAATCACTGTTGTGTTCTAGTGCTCCACAAATTGATCCTATTCTGTTTTCCAAAGCACCTACTGAAAAAGCAGTCTAAAAATTCTTATGACCTGCATGCCCAGGGGATGTTTCCATACGTTTGAAGCATATGTGCCAATGTGATTACAGTTGCACCAAAAATAGGGAAAGGTATTCTCTACTTCAAAGGTGTACTGCACCAAAACAGGCCCAGAGGGTGAAAAGTAACAGCCCAGCTGTCCTTTTAATATATTTCAGCATCCTACAAGTGGCAAACCCCAGGAATCCTTATCCAACATCGTTTGCTACCAGCTTCTACCTTGGCATCATTTTTTCTAAAGGATACAATTCAACAGAAAGTATCCAGATTCAAATTCTTTGCACTTTACAGCCCTATAAACTCCTCTTCATGTGCAAGCAGGTCCAAGATAGCAAGTTTAACAGAAATAAGCATCATTACACCCAAATAAGCATCTATAAATTCAATCCACTATGAGGAACTTCAGTAATTATCATCCATTTTTGTTAGAAGTGAAGGAGCAAGCCCTAAGTAAAAGGAAACATACTGTAAACTTTCTGATACTGGAAAGAAGTCATCACTCAGTTTGCTGTGAAAATAAGTGTACAATCCATACCACTCTGTAATGTAAGTCAAATCAACAGCAACAGTTAACCTCCTTTGAGCAATAGATCATGATGTTATTTCACCTGACCACACAGAAACTAGTGCTTTCAGGTAATTCTGCATACACACTTATCAAAACGTTAATGCAGTTCATGTTTTCTGCTTTAGAAAAGAAAATAAATTCTTGTTTCTTAGTTGTTTTATTGTATTATGCTCAGATACACACCTATGTCTGGCCCTGGCCCTGAAACTGGCCAGTTCCTTTTTACATATTTTTAGTGGCTTTTATTTTGTTTGTTGTTTGTGGGGTTTTTTTAGTTATAGATAAGTACAATGCAAACATGAACACTTTTTACTGAGTAATTGCATAAGATGTGTGATACTGTAATAACATTTGCTAATCATTTTCATGTCCTTTTTAATGACTTCAAAACTCAGTTTCTCACAACTGGATCCTAATATACATCTTCTTATTTTAATATTACTGCTTTCACATGTCAAATTAAATGTTTAGCAGTCTTTTTTACACCCAAAAGCTCTTGAGAGAGATCAGATAAAACAAAGCTATATTAGTATAGCATCAATCTAAAACATTATTAGCTTTGCTTCGTATTTTGTGTTGACTCCTTCAATATTATATGCACAAGTTGAGCAATTAACAGCCTTTTGATCTTAAAAGGCTTACGGTGAAGGGGTCTGTAACACAGACAGAGGTATTACAGTCAAGAGTGGCATCTGGTCTTAGATTACTTCACCAAAGACCAGACAACTTCCACTGATTTCATTATACATTCTGCATTAAATACATCTGGACTCTACACCAAATAGTCAGCAAGGAAGAAAACAGAGTAAAGCTTGCTTTTCTCTCCTAAATGGGTTCAAAAATAATCCACAGACTACATATTTTAAAATATTCAGAACTATTTATCAGTTTAAAACCATGCAAATTAATACAAAGTTCCAGTAGTCAATAAATACTGAAAATTCCAAATAAAGGTCACCCTTTCAGGTGTTCCCACTCTTCATTTAGACAAGAACTGAGGAAGGCTGAATGGCCACATGATTCAGGTGGCAAAATGGGCCTTTCTGGCTCCAGAAGTTGAGCCTGTCATTTGAAGAGATAAATTGGTTTGTTATGTACTGAAACCCTCCCATGTTTCCCTCATATGCGACTGTGGAAAATATAGAACATTCTAAGTGTGATTCAAAATAGAACGATGACATACTCTACTGCCTGTAGTCAAAAATCACTCTGCTTTATTAGCACTGTAATAATACTCCTTTACTATTCACAACTTAGCAAATAGCTTAGTTGCTAACCTCCTATAAGTTGTTTAAATGAAATATCCAAGGATCAAATAGCCCTACACACAAAACACCTATCAAATTAAAGGGAAATGCACATTGAGTATAGCAAGGCCTTTTATAGCTCTAAGCTCTATGTTGGGTCTGGACAATACAAATGAGGGCAGAGCTCCCATGGTTGATAATTTCATTGCTCACATATCACAGAAAGCACATGGTGTTGGCTCCATTAAAATTATTACACTGAATAAATGTAGGGTGAAATTAATAATAGACTTTTACTCATCAGGAGGAACGTATTTCTGGAACAGTCTCTCAAAAACAACAGATTGGGTAAAAATACTAACCACCACTCAGATGGAACCTGCTTTTCTGCAAGGAGGTGACTGCTTATAGTCCAGGCAGATAGAAAATTATGGCCCTGGAGACTTCTGAGGTTCTCAAAGTCTTTTCAAAGAAAAAAACCAAACAAGCCACAGTTGGTAATAATTATTCAAGTACTTCTGAATACTCCAAGTATTTCAAGAGCTCTGTCATTGAAATGGAGATATCCACAGCACAACAAAAACTTGATTTCAGTGTGAAGAAAATACACTGGGAAAGATACACTCTGTGCAAGATGAAGAATACAATGCTGAAAAAAAACCAAAAGCAGTATAAAGTTGTGTTAATTTAATTAAAAACCAAAATACAGACTTTTGTGTAAGTTTAGAAATGTGATTAATCACAAACAGCTGAAGAACATGCACACACACACATATAAACTACAGACAGCTCTTAGATGGCTACATGATTGTGCTACTTCACTGCTATCCTGGTTATTGTATTACTCTTACAAGTCTCACAAAATCCTCGCCTCATAAAGCAGTGATATTCTTCCAATATATTACACCCATCGTAATCTGCTTTATGATTCATGCTAATTTAAAAACAGTTTTCCTACTTGCTTGTATTGACAAGTCACAAATTTTGCCACAGTGCTTTTTACCACAGGCTTGCTCAGCACTTGGTCTCAGTGGGGATCTCTAGATAACCACCCTAATAGATGAAATTATTACAAATAAGCATTTGACCCTGAGGAGTCTCCAATCCATTTAAATCTAAGCATTACATGTATTGCCTTCCTGTGCACATGGTACTAAAACTATAGAAGCCTGTAGACAAAACAGACCTCAGAGAATACTCCAAAAGTCCATTCATTTTTCTATTATAGAAAGAAATCTTAATTTCTCTCAACAGAGTTTTTCAAGTTTTTTCCTCTAACTGACATTACACAGGATTGTATTCTCTTACTTTTCCTTCCACTTGTAACCACCTACCTACACACACATCCCAGAATCACAGTATGTTAGGGGTTGGAAGCGACCTCTGAAGATCATTGAGTCCAACACCCCTGCCAGAGCAGGACCAGAACTAGGGCAGATCACTCAGAAATGCATCCAGACAGGTCTTGAAATTCTCCAGAGAAGGAGACTCCACAACCTCTCAGGAGAGTCTGTTCCAGTGTGTCACAGTTTAGGGTCAGGGCAGCCCCTCAGACCTATAACAGATGCTCTCTGTTAACCCAACTAGAAAAGGAAACTAGACCAGCTTTAATGAAAAGGAAATTAATAGTAATAAAAATGGAATATAAACAAATATATACAAAACCAGTATCGAACCCAACCCCCCTGATGGTAATTACATCACTATCACCACTGATGCTGTGCAGGCACTGGGGGATTCTCAGACTGGGTCCCACAGCAGACGGGAGCTGTGTTCAGGGGCTGGATTCTGGTACTGGGGTCAGGAACACACAGACCAGGATTGAAGGCAGAATGGACAGAGGCCTCCTTGGGTGCTCCAAGGAAGGAACTGAAAGAAGACATGAACCAAGCCAAGAAAAGGTGGCAAAGCAGTTTAAGAAGGAAGAAGAGCCACCAACCCTTTGGCTCCCTCAGCTCTATGCCAAATCTGATGCATATGGGCTGGAATCCCTCGTTGGTCAGTTTAGGGTCCCCTGTCCTGTCTGCTCCTCCCTGCAGGTGCAGCCTTGCACTTTCTGCACCCCCCAAGGAGGTACGCAAATTCCAGCAGTGGCCTTGCTCTGCACACCGATCCGTGGTAGTAACTCTAAACATGGGGTGTTATCACTGCCAGAAGCAGACACTGCCTGTGAGAACAGGTTGATAACTTCAGACAGTGCAGTTAGTTAGAAGACCTGACATGAAAAGTAAAATCACTGCAGAATTAGTTCTGTTCTCACTCAGTGCTCTGTAACCCTTACAGTAAAGAAGTTCTTCCTCATGCTGAGGTGGAATTTCTTGTACTCAAGCTTGAATCCATTGCCCCTCGTCCTATCACAAGGCACGAGTGAAAAGAGGTTGTCCCTGATTTCTTGATGCCCAGCCCTCATGTATTTATAGACATTAAATCCCCTCTCAGTCTTCTCCTCTCCAGACTAAGAAGCTGCAGGTCTCTCAGCCTTTCCTCGTAAGGCAGGTGTTGCAGCCCCTTAATCATCCTCATAGCTCTCCATTGGACTCTCTCAAGTATTTCCCTGTCCCTCTTCAACTGGGGAGCCCAGATCTGGATGCAATACTCCAGGTGAGGTCTCGCCAGGGCAGAGCAGAGGGGTAGGAGAACCTCCCTTGATCTGCTGGACACACTCTTCTTAATGCACCCCAGGATACCATTGGCCTTCTTGGCCACAAGGGCACATTGCTTTCCCATGGATAACTTGTTGATCAGGACTCCAAGGTCCTTATCCATGGAGCTATTCTCTAGCAGATCACCTCCTAACCTGTACTGGGGCATTTTGTTGTTCTTTCCCAGATGCAGGACTCTGCACTTGCTCTTGTTGAACCTCATTAGGTTTCTCTTTGCCCAGCTCTCCAGTCTGTCCAAACCTTGCTGAATGGCCAGACAGCTTCAGGTGAGTCAGCCAATCCTCCCAGTTTCATGTCATCGGCAAACTTTCTGAGAAGGAACTCTGTCCTGTCATCAAGGTTGATGATGTTGAACATGCAGACATTCCAACTGCAAAGAAGTATTTCCTGGCATAACTGAGAAATTACAGCAACAGATTTTCTTCTCCTATTTGCCTTTTGCTCTACTTAAAAAATAAAACAGAATTTGATCTATTTTCTTGATATTTCATGTTTCAGTTGAATATGCTGGCTTTGGTTCACAAAGATAAAAATTGCTATTAACTGAAAATAGAAATGGATAATCCAAAATTGTTTTTTTAAAAAGTTCAGGTCAAATTTAGGTTTTCGTTTTAAAAGACTTTTAATTACTTTTTTTTTTGTTTGTTTTCTTCCCATATTTGCCAAAGGAAATTTGAGAACATTTGACATTAGCATCTATTAAATGAAAATTACAGATATGAAAAGTACTGATTTTCATTTCAGCATTGGCCTACATATTTAAAAAATACTGGATAATTCTCAAAAGATTTGAAACTTGTGATTTTGGCATAAAATATAACTCGCAGATTGACCCAAAATAAGACTTTTCAAGAACATCTCAATTTGTGGAAGCATCTTCTCTATTTAGGTTGAAGCTACAAAGTTTTCATCCGAGCTTTTCAGTAAATAAAAACTTCAATCATGTACCCATCTTTAGCTCATCATAGAAAAATTTAAAAAATCCCAATGCTTTCCTTGAAAAAAAGATCTTGCTCTTTGCTGTTTACATGATCTTGCTAACACATAACAGGCATCATACCACTACATACATCCCCCTGCAGGCACAAACGAACCAGGAGGCTCTAAGATTTTGCCTGCTCCTACAGAGGGGGGTAGTATCAGCCTGGCACACCGAGGTGAGTGAAAGGACAACCTTGCTGGATGCTTTATCCAGCCTTTCTCTCCCCAGAAAAAGCCCTTTGCAGGTACACCATGGATGTGACATTATATAAAGAAGAAAGGACTGCTCAGCCTTTCTGTAGTGTTCCAACTGTCCCAGGCCTTCAGTAGTTGCTGTTTTCTCATTCATCTGAGCATGGTGTGATGAGATCATGAGACATACGTGCAAGGAGTGTCCTCATGCAGGAGTGCCCACAGCAGCGTGACTTCACAGGAAACTATGTGCTGATATACAAGAGAAGCAGACAAATATTAAAAAACATTTTGCTCAAGAGAAGAATGTGATGGCGATACATTTTGCAAACAGTCTTGGAAGTTGCCATTTGTGAGATGAGGGGTCAAGAAGGTAGGTATCACTGTTTCCTGCTCGGCATAAAATCATAAAAATGCTCTTATTCTTTTTTCTGAAATAGCTGTCTGTTCTGTGAAGTCATTTGTCTTAATGGTTCTTTAAACAAAAGAAAAGAGTCACAATGGATTGAAGAGCAGAACTGAACAGGTGGCAAATATCATTTTCAGTTGTAATGCTATTATCAAAACACATGAATAAGTATGTGTCTCTATTAACAGAGTATCAAGAAAACAAAACAAAGTAAGAATTAATCATTAGGGTAATTACCAAAAAAGTTAATCCACAGAACACTAGTCCTCTACTTGCTTTCATACATTTGTTCCAAACATGCCACTATAACATATTCTGTTGCAGTGTGTAGCAATAAAACTGATTTGTCATTTTGCAGGCCAAGAACGGCTTGAGGACTGAGTGCCACACATCTCCAGAGAGCCATTAAATGAGAAGGGGAAGCGCCAATCAGGAGAATTTCCAACGAGACAACAATTTCCCCAGTGGCTTCACTGATAAGGAAAGACCTGTTCAGCAACCCCTAACCCTTGCCAAGAGACTGTTAGTATTTAAGCAAACAATAACACCTTCAGACTTGTAACAATTTTGAATACTGCTATTAGCAACTCAATGATTGCTGAGCTTCAATTCCATTGCCCTCAAAAATAAAAGAACCCAATATTTAAGACTGACTGAAGGTAGTAAATCATCTGCTTCTAAATAGGATTCTTGTACATTTACCTCACCTCATATCATCAAGAATTATAGCAGATTTCCTGAAGGAAATCAGAGTTATAAAAAAGTCTCGAGTTACTTTTCCTCCAACGCTAATAAAAACATAGAGTTAAGCTAAAAGCTGTGCAGAAAGAAATGACAAATTTTAAGACTCAATTTTTCTTTTGTTTCATTTTAATTACAGAAGACAGTGATGTTATTTCCATGGGAGCTCCTGCTTCTCTTTTGAGCACTGCAGCATGCACCTGCTTGCAATTCTGCTGCCACGTTAGCAAAAATTCTGACAACGCAACTTGTATCCTTGGCAGGACTGCTCATATTCAGGTTTATCTACTGTCTTTAAGTATGCTTCTCTAAAATGCTCCTCAACTGCCTAAGTTGAGGAAAGTGCAGTAGAGGAATAATGATTTGCAATTCAGCTGAAATTGTTAAGCACACTGGAACCTCAGCACGCCAGACAGCGGACAGCGTGACACCAGCTGGGAAGGATTAACCACGGAGATGGCCTAGGTGACACAGCTGGGAACAGCACACTGGAGTGGGCAAGGAGTATCAGATTCAGGACATGGAAAATTAAAAAGGAAATCTTGTGAAATCAACAGAAAGAGGAAAGTGCTCAAAAAGGATTGGGAAGAAAAAATCCAGCTGGCTAAATTGAGAGGCATAAAGAAAATGGTAACATGCGAGAAGAGAGAAAACCAGGAATGATTTTGTTAACCTTGCATTTGTCTTTGCAAGAGGAATTTTACTTGAACCTTTTGGTTTTAATTATTTGTTTATTCAAGAAAAAGGTTACAAATACTTCCCTAGAGTAAAAAAATCATCTTTTCAGTTCACTCAAGTTTGTCACATCAGATGAATATGGGAGAAGTGTTACCGAACTATTGTTTACATGCACCACAGCAGTTGCTTCTGCTATTACACTCAGAAGTGTGCAAATAAGCACAGGGTGAAATTTCACACTTGGCAGAAACTATCATGATATTACTATTGAACTAGAATGGTCAGACTACCCAGAGCTGGAGAAGCTTGGAGATAAAGTCACTCACCCTTTCTGCCATTGCTAAAATCTAGAGCAAACTGGCACAGTGTGTTTGGCCTTTGAAATGCCATCTTCGGACCCTGAACACTGCAGCTTTCCAGCTGCACCACAATACCCATGTGCCCAACCCCCCCAGCCTCAGCTCATGTTGTGTTCATCCTACCTAGGAAAAAATGCATTTTGTACTGTAGGTCCTATGTTGCCTCCTACTCCAGCAGCTCTTACTCACCGGCCTACATGGGAGCAGAGCACACATCCCTGTGGGGTGGTAATGCTGTTTTCCTTTTCCCAGCCTTCTGGCAAAGGGCCTTCTCCTTCTCCTTCAGCTCATTCTTTTGGGAAAGAGGAAAGCATGTCATTTCCAGCCATTTCTTACCCCATGCTTGAAAGCATCTGACAAGTTTGCTAAAAGGCACCATCTACCATAATCCTTTAGGGATACAGGCCACTGGGGCAGATGAGGAGAGGTTCCTCTGCAGCAGTTAAAGCTTTACAAGGACTGATAACAAGAAATGGCCCTGCAGAATACACACAGATTGGATAATGTGTATTCCAGGAGCGTGTGGGGACACCTAGTGTGATGGATTCAGAGGTGCTTTGTGTGTTAGAGAAGTCTGACACATGGACTCTGCTACTTAGGAAATGACAAGTTCTGTGGTACGGGGAGATGGCAGAGAGCAGGGTTACAGTCAGTTACCCAAGTTCATTTTACCATGAAGAGATGCAATTTCTTATTTATCTTTTATTCACGCTACTTGAGCAGGAAAAAAAAGTATTACTAAACACTCTATGACTTCTAATTTCTTATTCTGTGCTGACATGGTCATCCATTATTCCTGAGGAAATAAGAGAGCCAACTAGACTTCATACCAGAACAGGGCCTCCTTGCTATTCCCAAATACCCACAGAAGTCACTTGCACATGGAATAAGGCAACAGCATTTGAAGTAGTGAAAACGATCACCAAAATATTTGTAACTAAAATGTAGTACCACATCAGAGTGAAAAGCATTATGTTGGAAGAGCTGTTAATTATTTCAGCGTGAGCACTATAGAGCATTACAGAGCGCTGGTGCAGCTGAGAAGCTACTCTCCTTTCCTTACTTCAGGGCAATTATTTTCAAAAGGCAAATACTGGGCTGGCAGGGTGTACTTGTAACTGAAACATCAGACCACAAATTGAATAGCGGTCTTTCCAGAGAAGTGGTGTTTCTTAACACCACAATACATATGGCAACAAGAAACCTGTCTCCTAGACAATATTATCTAAGGATCAGAAAGCCTCTACCTCAGAAATCGTGTCACATATCTGGACTTTCTTGTACAAGCATAACAATGTAACCTGCCCTGCAGTCTCTTTAGGAATAATTGTTCTGGACACATCTGAATCACAGCATGATGCAGGCTGAAAGGGGCCTCAGGGAATCTCTGATCCAATACCCCAAAGTCCTGAAGCAGCACTAAATCAGGCAGCATTAAATCGGGTTGCTCAGGGTGTCTGGGTGAGTTTTAGATCCCCAGCTGCCAACCTCCGAGCAACCTGTGCCTCAATTCCTCCACTGCGAGTTTTGTGTCCAATATCTATTCCAAATTCCTCTCGATGCAAGTTGCAATATCTGCAGCTCCCTTGCATTAAAGTAAGGATTTAAACCCTTACTCCTTCGTTTTAGACAGTAAGGCAAAACCGTTGGTTTTCCATCTATGTTGCTGACAACTATCAGCTTCTCAGATAATTTCAAACTTGAGCACCCTTATAGTAGCTTCAAATACAAAGAACCCACTATAGTCAGACTGAATACATTACTAGTAATGACTCAAGGCATATGAAGTTATGAAGAGCTTAAATTATGTATGTCTAGGTATGTATTTGTATTACATGCTTAGTAATGCCTATTCAAAGAAAGAAATAATTGAAAAAGAAAAGCCCAGATCTGAAAATAAAAAGTAACTAGTGCTCCTCAGAGAAAAATAGGAAGGCTCATGAACTCTTGTCATTTACAAATAAAAACACAATAAAGCAGAGCAATTAAAAGCTACAAAGCTATATTTGCAGAAAAGCTTATTAACCTCCTTTCAAACAGATCATGAGCAAAAAAGCTTCCCAAGGAGCCTGTAGAGCTGACAATCAAACCATAGAAAAGAGGTTCCCAGAATAATGTCTTTGCACGTACATTCAACACAGGAAATTTTGGGAAAGCAAGAATCCTTCTTTACAGGTGGCTCCTCAAAGGATCTATCCTAACTGCTGACAGAAGGGGCTAAAGGATAAAAAACCAACCAAACAAAATACTTAGTCAATAAGCAATATCCAGAACCGGACAATATGCATTAATTCAGAGATCTTGTGGTAAAACTGTTCATTACCATTTGTAATCCCTTACTTAAAAATGCTTCTGCATTATAGAACCAAAAGGTGGTAAATATGCTAGTAATTCACTTTTACAGGCTTTGGGGAGACCAAGAGAGCTACAGATCACTGTGTCTGTTGTCAGTATCAGGGAAACTGGTAGGAACAATTGTGGACAACAGAATCAGTGTATAAAGGGACAGATTCCGGGAGGGGCAGCAGATGCTGATCAAAAGAACAAAGCAGCTCTCAGAGAAAGGATGGCAGAGTGGACCAGTACTCATCAAGCTGGGAAAGGGACAACTGAGAAGAAATAGAAAAGATGCCTATAACAAAGTTTAAGAGACACAAAAGATTAGGGTACAACAGTTCCTTGTCTTCTCCATTTGGCACTGACTATTACACAAGAGTAACCTTTCCTTTTGTTTGGCAGACATACTCAGAACACAATTTTTTTGTGCTATTACAGAATTTTCTGTTCTAAAAAAAAAATCCAAATAGCATCAAAAGAAATTACATGGTGGCAGGTTCAAAAGAAACAAAAATTGATAGTTCCTCACTCATCATGCCATTAAGCTGAAGAATTTTTTTATGTTGGATACTGTGGGTACTAGAAGTTTATGCAGGCTCAGAAAGCAACTGGGCAAATTTATGGAAAGAAAGTCTCCTAATAATCAGGCACTGCTTCTGGCTCAAAATGTCCCTGCATCAAAAACTGCTGAAAGCCTGAAGAATATTCAGAAGAAGGATGCCACTCTGTGTGCCAGGTACTACTCTGCTTCTCAAGGCAACTGGTACTGGCTGCTGCTGCAGAAAGGATTCTTGTGTTACCTGAATGTTTGATCTGACCTCGTAGTTTCTGTCCTCCAGGTTGCTGATGGCTTTTATTTCCTAATAACTGCAATTATAACCAAGATGATGCCGCTGTAGTTCAGGAATTGCTTTTCTATAGGGAGCTTTATTGTTTGAATAACAGATTAAATGAGTGATTTCTGACAGCTTTCTGTCCTTGAGATTTACCGACAAGCAGTAAGAGAAATTAAACCATATGAAAAAAGTAATTTAATAGTATTAAAAAGGCCACTAGTCAGATGCATAAATAATGCCTACCTAAGTATAACTCAAAATGCAAGCTGGATATTACACAACACAGTGCTGTGTTTCTGTTGAGATTTATTTTTTTCCTAATAATCCTTCATTTCAATTGTTTTGGAAACACCTAGAACAAAGACATTCTTGAAGTAAATTAGGATTTTACTTATTTAAAACCAAGGAGTTAGTAACCGTTGGAAAAACACAGAAAGAGAGACACTGTGAGTTAGACTTCTAATTTATTCTTGAGCTGGTTCTCTGAACATGTCTTCTGTAAACTTAAATGCATGGTTTTTGTTTATCTTTCAAAAAAAATCATTTGAACACAGTGAGGGGGCGAGAGGATGCAAGACATTGTGTATAATTGTGACCAAGTATAACAGGATAAAACGACCTTTTCATACAAACAAGAGATTATGAGAAAAAAGTGTTATCAGAAAAATAAACCCCAATGAAGAGTGGTAGAAGTGAAACACTAAGCCTACGCCTCTTCCTTGTGCCTTTGAAAAGGGAGAATTAACAGTTCATAAGAATAATAAAAATCTGGCCAAGAGCCCAGGACTTTACTGCTGCTACAAGTCGTGAGTTACCTCAGGCTACAGAAAACCACAGCAGGAATTATAGATAGGAAGAGGCCAGTGACTGACCAGTTATAACCTCAAACAGAAAGCAGGCATTAGAAAACAGCTGAGAAATATCTGCAGCACACCGGAGATGAAAATCATGCTTGTTCAGTAGGACCCTAGCAGAACATGGACACACAAGAAGTGCTTTTCCCCAGCTTTTTCTCAGATGGTAGAAAGAGAGGATAAAACCCAGGAAATGGCTGGCTGACAACACAGCAGCTATAAAGAGTATAATAGTCTCAATCCAATGTCTGTCTGTGGTTTTTTTATCCAGGATTTAACTTAGTCGATATGTTTATGAAATAGAAAAGCATCATACCAAAGCATCATACTGCCCTTATTTCAAAATAATGATATCATCATTCCCTGATGTTAATAGAAAAGAGGGTTTTAGATAGATATGCATTACAGAGCAATGATATGTAAAAGAAGCCTGGAATTAGCTACTTATCGGATGGGTTCATATTTCAATTCACCATTCTGCTCCTATAAATGGAAATGCCACTACGAAAATTACCCCCCGTTTTGGCATAATAATGTTTCTTGTAATCTAATGTGACAAGCCTGATGACCTAGAAACCAATAGGTTCTAAATCTCTGCAAGACTGAACTACAAAGTTAATGTAAACAGAGAATAGGGAATGGGAATGCAAAGGGAAAGATAATAAGCCAAGGCAAAGTAGTACACAACCTTTCAATCAAGAATAAAAGAATCAAAATTGCTACGCAGAATCACAGGGAATTATTGAGGCTCCCCCAAAAATTGTAACTTTAAGAGCTACCTGTTCTAAGAGAACCAAGAAATTCTTCAAGAAAATTATGATTTGAAAAAGTAAGGTCAAAAAGAAATAGGGAGTAAGGCATCAAGAAAACCTGGGAAGAGTACCAGCTCCATTAGATAAGCCTGGGTAATACAGCCTTAGAGTAACTGATGTCCCTTCTATTTTAAGTGGATAGAGATGGAATTCCATGCCAGAACACACACATGCCACAGCACTGAATCAGCACCTGAGGAAACCGTCACAGTTTTATAAAGAGTACATATAACTTCCAGCACTGAGAGTTAAAAAATTACCTGCCAAATCTTCTCAATCACCAGGACCCAAGACTGACAATTTAAGCTCTTGTAGCCAGGCCAGTACTGGCTAGAGCAGCATTGTGTGGTTATTTGCATAATGGTCGGTCGCTGCAGATCTGCCCATCAGATTGGCTTTGGGAATGGGAAGATATCCACCCCTTAGAATCATAGAATGGTAGGGGTTGGAAGAGACCTCTAGAGATCATCTAATCCAACCCCCCTGCCAGAGCAGGATCACCTAAGGCATGTCGCACAGGAAGACATCACAGAATCACAGAATGTCAAGGGTTGGAAGGGACCTTGAAAGATCATCTAATCCAACTCCCCTGCCACAGCAGGAGTCACATAGGAACGCATTCAGGCTGGTTTTAAATGTCTCCAGAGTAGGAGACTCCACATCCAGACAGGTTTTGAAAGTCTCTAGAGGAGACTCCACAACCTCTCTGGGCAGCCTGTTCCAGTGCTCCATCACCCTCACAGTTAAGAAGATCCTCCTCATGTTGAGGTGGAACCTTCTATGCTCAAGTTTATACCCATTTTTCCTTGTCCTATTGCTTGGCACTACAGAAAAGAGATTGGCTCCTTCCATTTGACACCCACCCTTCAGATACTTATAGACATTAATAAGATCCCTATCCCCTTAGATGAAGACCAGTGTCATGATTAATCTTCCTTTTTCTCCCACCATTTGTTTTAATTACAGTTCAACTACTACAATCAACTAATGCATTAGGATTCTTACTTGAGTAAGACTTGAGGGGCCAGAGAGTTTCTAGATCAAATTTTGGGAGTGATGCAGTCTGGCCTAGGTCTCTAAAATAGATAAGTAAGGAGAAGAAAGACACAGACTCAGCCCCAAATCTAATATACAACGTAGGAGGAATGGCAGGCAAAGCTGTAACTCCATACATCAACACAAGACATTCTAGATACAGATTGCTTTTTACATTTTTGGGGGAGGAGAACATTGAATTAATTTCCAAATCACTTTCCTATAAATGACAACATATTTTAAAGTATGTGCATATATAAAAATCTCATCCTCAGTGTACTATATGCCATCCCACTGCTTTGATTTCTTCTGATTTCTTTCTGCCTGTAACTGGCCAAGTAGGAAAACACATCACAAGGAGCAATCTAGTTTATCTAATCAAGACTTCTAACACAAGGCAAAGGAACCTAGCGATGTACTTAACACTTTTAAACAAAAATGCTCTCAGAGATTGCTTATTCTGCTTTCTCAGTTTTTGCCACGATTAAGGATTGATTGTGTGACTTCTCTCTGTTTGCACAGCATCCTCAGTCATGTGTATAAACAGTGAGCTCACAAGCTTGACCTCTTGAGAAAGCTGCTGTGGATTTTAACAACTAAACAGTTCTTTGCAATGACTGAAGTCTTGATCTGGGTCTCCACCTCATCTTTATGCAATGTGAGTGGCAGGTATGTATAAACATTAGTTATCTCACATTATGAAATTATCACTGAGTATTATGAAAGTTTACCTCTCAGGATTACCATTTATCTGTAATTTGTAAAGCAGTTTGTACTACCAAATTTTTATTGACTTTGTAGAAGCAAGAACTAGATTAAGGAAAGAGGTTCCCTTAGGCTGAGACTGGAGGTGATAAATACTGATATACCCATTCTAATTGAAATTTAGGTACGATACACTTTATGGGATTTATTGAAAGGAATGTAGTTACAGCCTGTTAGATCAACTCCAGAGAGTAGTGAACAGACAAAGGTTACAAACAGTATATATTTGACTTATATACTGCAATTGCTACCATTTAAATAATAGAGCAACCAAAGATCTAAAAAATATTTACTGCTCTCATGTATTTTCTGTCTCTGAGTAGCTATGCACATTTTTGTGGTTAGCAATGAAAATGTAGTATTGGAAAAACTGTAAAAAATATGAAGCCAGGTGATAAATCAATCACCCCTTTGCAATTATTAAGGAAAAAAAAAAAAGTGCCTTCCTAGCTGGGGGCTTTTTGGTTTCGCTGATTAAAATTCTACAAGTTCTCAAGAGATCAACTGATAAAGCTTCTAAGCTTCTTTTAAATTAGAGATATTATGCAAATAATGTCCTAGAAGGTCATACATCATACATCAAAATTTTCGCATGCTGCTAATATAACACTCTACATTGTAAGTAGACTTGAGCAGGTTTTGCGGTGGTCTTATACTTGTTCTTAAAGTGAGAACCAAGCTTGGGTGCTCAGTTCCTCTAGGCAAGTAATTCCTTTTATCTTTTCCACTTCCTGAGGATAACATCATCTACGCACTGTAACTGTGTAGGTAGCAAAGGTAACATTACTGAGCAACAGTAAAGTGGAGGTTTTTATTCCAAAATGCTGCAGACACAAACCAGCTCTTTGAGACTACTCCACTTGATTTTATCAAAAGCCCTAAACTGGCAATTAAAACGAATAGCATAAAAGCATAATGTTTATTAAGACATTGGAGGAATTCACACCACACTCCATTCTTCTCTGTCACCATCTTACTATGAAGGCATCATGAAAAAGAAGTAATGCATCTTTAAATGACCCTTCTCCCAGAGATCATATTAACAGTGTGGTCACTGTTAAAAAAGATAATACTAAAAGAGTCCTGTCAAAGCTATTGACAGTTCTGTAAAGCTTTATGAGCATCACACTGTTGTGTGTTGAGAAGAGAGATAAACTATTCATCTTGTTAGAGATCATTAATGCAGAAGATAACACTAGCAGGTTTCTGCAGAAAGACAAACTGACACCAATTCATTCACTTTGGAGAAGGAGGGACAACACACACCACGACAAAACACTTTCGCAGTTTATCTGAGGAGACCTGTCCTAGCAAAGATGCCTTTTTACTCTTTTCAGTGTCAATATTTCCTACACAGTGACAAGAACAAGAAGAAATGAGAACCAGGAAGGTGAGGCTTGTATTTTTCTGTTTGGATTTGTTTCAACACACCAGAAGTGTCTTGGCAGTAGGAGGCTGATTCCAACTTGAGCTGAGTGGGTATAGACGGTCCCCCCTTGGGCAGCTCATTCAACCCTTCCACATTCAGAGCCCCAAAATACGTTCCAGCAGGATACGTTACAGCATGCTGCTACACAAACTCCCCATGAGCCCTCTAGTCTTTGTCTTAATGGGTAAAAAACAAGCAGGGAGAAAAGAAAGAAGGGAAATCAGAAAATATTTGGGCTGAGCAACAAGTAAATGATTTGGACTAGATCTGAAAGGTCCTGTAAACCATTCACATACAGCACTAACTCGCACAAAAGCAATATATCCAAATGGTGCACTTTTCAGGTGTACCATAGCCCAGCCTACAGCCTAAGCAGGTTTTCTCAAGATGTGCTTTCCTTTTCTAGATCCCACTGAGTTTTACAGAATATAAAGAGAATTGTATAGACCTATATTCAACCTAGATGTTGCCAATAATTTTAAGTTATATTCTATGAGATTAACATAAGGTTTAGAATATGTAATCTGTCTGAGTTGCTGTGATGTTTTAAAGGTATTCATGTATCAGATTTGTAACATTTTTGGAAGATCAATGACATGAAACTGCATAAAAAGCTGAAAAAAATCATACTAATCTGTATTTTAGAAAATATATGCTGCAGTCAACATATACAGTAATCTCCTATTATTTACACACAATTGGCAGTAAATCTTCATAATGTGACCCAGTAATCTCATCTAGACCACCATCAAATAATATCAAGACATCAGTGAAGCCAGTATATGAATTCATCTTGCAACACGCATTTAAGTAATGCAGCTTGTGAGAATTTGAGAGTTTAAAGTGCTATGCTTACACAGGTGTTTCCCTGAGAAACAGAATCCTTCATATAAAATATGATGGTAAGAAATTATAAGGCTGTGATATGACTCTCAAAAGCCAAAAAAATTCAGAGGATGGCTCATAGAACAGCTGATCCTCAGTAAATCAGAAAAACTTCCAGGGAACTCTGTGAATTCACATCAGCTGAACTGTTATTCCTTGAGCCTTGAACCCAGAGTGCAAAATAAGAAACCAGAAAATAAAGGCAACTTTAATGCTGAATTTCCTATCTTCTCCACAGGCCAAAACTTTAATATTATTTTGACTACTGTTCTTCAGATAATTTGCTAGAAATCCTTTTAACGTGTAAGCAAGTATATGGAGACAGCCCAGCTCTGAAGTGAGATATCTGAACTGAGGGTGCTTATCTATGTGAGAGAAATGCTTTTTATTAAACACTCCAGAGTGCCCCTCACAGTAACAGGCAGTTTGCTGCTGCTACTGTAGCTTTAGTCTTGCACGATTCTTTTGCCCAGGGAAGCACTGCTTTGCTATTAAGAAACTTGTGTCTGATCTAATTTTTATGTCTACCACTTATTACTTGTGTCTAAAACTTCAATAGAGCTTCAACAAATCAAGTACTGACTTTAAAAGGCTCTCCTGCAAAAATACACACTTCTTCTTCTCATGCATTCATTTATCACACAGGAACTGCTTGGGCATTTTATACGCTTGGATTGTGTGTTCACACCATCACAACTACATGTATCAATGCTTCCATGTGTTGACTGCACATTCAGTGAAGTCTCTAAACAGGGTTATCTATTCCTAACACTTCAGCTGGAGTATGGAATTGGCAAGAGATTCTGTCCAGCAGTTTCACAGAACCTCTGTACAATAGACAAATTCCACTACTGTTTAGCAGCATCAAAAGCACTGAATTTTTATATATCTAGCAGTAGTCCCACTAAAAATCACACTAGCTTTCTGGAGCCAAAAGACTGTTTTTTCCGGGTTTGATGTCTCAAAACATTCCCGAGGACACCATGCTGTCTTCTAAAGACTGCTTGACAGAGAACTGATTCCAACAACGCTTCCCGAGACAACCCAGGGGCCTGCCAGGTGAAGACAACTTTGAAACAGGCACCTGTACAGCATATCTGACATCAGGCCCTGCACATAGTTCAGTCCCTTCCCTCTGGAACTGTGAAAATAAATTCCAGTATCTCTGTTAAAAGTCACCTGCCTTATGCACCAGTGCTGTATAAAGCTATTCATCTGCCTTCAGATGCTTGCTACTTTGACACTGCTCCTTACAACCAACTCTGGGGTTAGAAACCTACTGATACTTTCTACTATTTTTTGCTTTGTACTTTCTACTATGGAGCTGCTATCAAACTGGGAGACTGATTGGTGTAAGTCAAGATCTTCCCTAATGGATCAAGTTTCAAGTTAAATCAAAGAGGGTAAAGCTTTTACTCTGATCAGTAAACACGAGGTGGAAAAAGAAAGAAAAAATTTACTTCATCAGCTCTACAGTTTGGCTGTGACCTAGCTGGGATTTTCAAACATTCTGAATACATTACTGGACATGTCCCAGAGAGGTCTCCCAGAGTTGCTACATCTGGATTTCTCCCCTTGGGGTCCTTCAGTGATTGCCGCTGTATAGGCTTGAGTGAAAATCCTGTAGCTTCCAAATTTGCCAAAAAGGAGGTGCCCTTGCATTTTGGCACTACAGCCATAGCTACTACACCCATCAGCAACAAAAAGACATCTGCACCAGCCATCTGCACTGCTTCGTATCTCTTCCAGAGTAAGATGACATTCTGTGGCAAGCAATGCAACCCACCCAACACTTCTGATGGTACACTGATGATCAGGAAAGGCATGCACCTGCAGAAGCCAAAGAAATTCATGGATGCCTAAGTCGAACACTGTTTGCTTCCCTTCAAGTAATCTGTTGTTTAACCTTTTTTTTCCTTTGGGGGGGGGGGGGGGGGGGGGGGTGAGGGGACAATAACTATTCCCTTGATTGAGGATCAACATTTGTCATTTAAACAAATAATCTTAATTTACTGTTGATTTCAAGGTTTACATTCATAATATAAATTACTATTTCTATCACTCCACATTCTAGCTACAGCTTTTTTATTTACCCATTTGTTTTACATACAAAACCTCCCCACAGCAATTCCTACATAAAGGACTAAGTCGATTTTTCACTTAGTTTTCTCTTACTGTTTAGGTGACTCAGAGCCTGTCCACAGCTAATCAGGTGCAAATTCTTTCAATGAAAAATTGTTGTTAAAAAATTCCTTCTGTATTACCTAAACAACCTTCCAAAAGTTCGCAGCTTAGAGACTTCTTAGGCCAGAGGCAGATTCTAGGTATTAATCTTTAAATCAGTTTTTCTTTCCCCTTATATCCACATAAAGGCAAGCCAACAAAGTCTCAGCTCGTTGTATCAACAACCACCTCCTTTTATTTGTTCTTGCTTGCTTTGAATTTGAGTTTGCCTTGTAAGACACAAACAGCAGTCACTCCCTTTACATCCTCTTGTGCTGCCTATAACTCAGTAACTTCCTTTGCACACGCATTGTCGCTTCACCAGTCTCAAGAGCCCAACACACTGAAGCTATTCTATAATTTTGATTATCCCCTCACTTTCCTTTTCTGGGGGACTTCTGCAATCCCCCAGAGTCTGATGACAATTCACACAGTGGAGATGCACTCTCCTTCATTCTCCAGCCTCCAATAGCCCCTGACATTTGCATTTTGACAGACTATCACTATTAAACAGACATTTCTGTCAAACCGCCTAAAATAATCACAGGATCTTTCATTTCATTCTAACATTGTTATAAAGATTTATAACATTGTTATAAAGCCTGCTTAACTGCCATTAAAAATGTATGTCTCTACTGCTACTTCTATTATACTTTTGCACAAGAAGATATACATTATCACTTTTTTTGGGTTTGTTCCCAGAAGCAACTTAGGCAGCAGTTTAGACTATCAATGATGGCATCCATTAATATCGGAAACTCTGCGCAAACAACTCTGAATTAGAAGCATGAGTCTCACAAACTTTTATTGCCTCAGGAAAATATTTTTGAACATTTTTCCTTTAATCTTTTACAAAACAAAAGGAAAAAACCTGATTATATTTTCAAATCTTTCAACCACGTCTTGTCACCTTCTCAACACACTGCTTCGCAGCTTGGATTCAAAACAAGTTACAATCAATAATTGCAGAGTTTTGCCTAGTTTTGTTTCATTAACTGATACATTTTGCATTTCTGCACGAAGTTTTTCTAATTCTGTTTCACTTTTGAGGACCACTGGTGGCTGATGCAGTACAGGTTAGTTGCACATCAACTATGTATATTTTATTTTTTTACCTAATTCTAGTCAGTGTTACTCTCATCATACTTTATGATTTTATGCCTCCTTTCTCCCTCTCCTTCCTATTCCCTCAGTTTCTGCCTTAGTGCTATTAACTCCAGGTGTTCAAATCTCATCTGACATATCGCAGTAAGATTATGACTTGTCAGGAAAAATCCTCAGGTACTTAAAAATATATTGGGATTTTTCATTTTCCTTCTTCTGCTAAACCTTTTTGGATTACACATTTAAAGCTTTGTTATGCTCTTCTCTGCAGCCATGAGGCTTGCAGTCTTTCTTTTATTTTTTTAATGAAAGCTGGGGTTCACATATAACTATATGAAACTAGAATTGTATTTGCTGTATTTTCAGGCTTTAAAAAGAATACACAAAGATCAGTACACTCCAGGCTCTGCGGTCACCTGGTGCACTTTTATTCACAGTCCCAGTAACTGCTCGCTTGTCTCTGCAAGAGACTCAGCATCAGGAAAGGATAACAATTCTGAACACCTTCATGAAGCTGCATCTCTAGTACACCACGGCCTAACAGTCTACATGACTATTTGAGTATATGACAATACACTGAAAAAAGTATAGGATGTTCGTAAAGCTCTTCCAAAAGTAAGCAGTACTTTCTCATTTATGAAGCAATTACTGTATAACATTTACTTCTAGAAGGTCTGACAATCTTGCTCCTACTAGGTACAAGTTTCTCATGGTTTGCAAGTCTCAGAATGGCTTTCACCATAATAAACTGTCCCTTAACACAGACCTTAGAGGTCAGCAGACAACTGAGAATGCATTATCAAAAGGATTTGGATGCAGTTACAGATACAATCTTTCCTATAAAGTACTGTTCATCCTCTATGATCACTGATAATTACCAATAGTTTCAGGTATTGAACCAATTGCAAAAGTGATGTTTAAAGGTATTTGAATATTTTCAGTGTAATCATCCATGTATACTTCCTAAAGATTTTCTTCTGAACCAGGAATTTCACATCCTTGCTTCCTATTTCTGTGTAAGCATGTAAAAAATCTTATATTCTTCTAGTTAACATCACAAATCTCATCTTTTAGAAACATTACTGTGGACTCAGGAAACCTACAGCAGATCAGCTCATTAGTCAGAAAGTTAGCTTTACACTAAAGATTTTTAAATGCTTCAGATGAGATTAATGTGCAAAACAACAGTATCTCAGATTGATTATAATAAACATTTCTGACCTCCTGAAACTATCAAACAACCTCTCCCATGCCACTGTGCCAGAGTTTCCTGGTAGCCTTTCAGTTTCCTAGAACTAGGAGTTTATCAGATTTGCATGATGGAGCAGCCACATCTAACACCAAGACAAGCAAGAAGAGGGCACTGCATGTCACACATTCCTGTTGCCATAACTGCACTATAACACAGAGCAGTGCTGAAACCGTTTTCATTCATCAGGGGAAAAAGGATATGTTCTGTAGACTTCAGGACAGTTTAGAACATCACCTCTTTCTGTAGTTCAATTCCTAAGTAATGCAACATTCCTACTTAAAGGTATATTTCTTGTAGAGCCTTTTTTCTTTTTTTTTTTTTTTCTTTTACCTATATACATACAGAAACCTGAATACATAGTTTTATATGTATGTACTTATCACCTGCGTGTCATTTAATAGAAGACAGGTATTGTTAACAGCATTGAATGTTGGAGGAATGCTAGAATTGTTGTGTTTCTCTTCACAACTTTTTTCCATCAGTAAATTACAGTTCATCCACAGAAGTTCACTCTCTGCAAGAGCAGACTCTGCAAGACAAAAAACCTTTCCCCTGTGTCCATTGCAGGCCACGAAACAATTTGATATATAGATAAAATAGGAAGAACTAGAATCCCAGAGGTAAATAAAAAGTATTATAGAGTCAGAAAAAGACACTTCATTTAAAATAACACAGATACTAAGTACTGAAAAGGAAAGTAAGGCTATGTAGTAAAAAGTAAATAATGCAGGTTGTTGACATTATGCAGGTACAGACTACCCAGGCTCCTTCCTGATGCTGTAATACCAAATAACATTCAGATAGTCAGCTCACCAAATCTTAAGCCCCAGCAACTGCAGTCATTTCAATAAGTTTCTGACAAACTATTCTGAGTAATTTTCAAGCTTTATCAAAAAAGACTAGTTGTCACTTTCATCTCTTAAAATCCTCAGAGTATCCTGCAATAATTTTATTTCCTTCAAAACTGACCTTTTTAATAAGAAAAATACCACAAGATAGCTAAAATATTGAGTTAATAATGCCAAGTCACACCAATGTCTACACCTACATACAATTTGTTCAATACCATAAGATGATAAAGGGAGACATAGCACAGATTTTATAACATAACTTTTCCAGAAATGAACAGTTCAAAAAAACCCAACAGGACACTACATGGAAAGAAACAGGGGGAATGATGTTCTCTAGAGGTCCCTGCCAACCCCTAACATTCTATGATTCCATGAAAGACAGAACACATGCATAAACAGCAAGCGGAGTTAATAGATTAGCATAATAATTTCATATTACTAAGCTAACGTCTTACTTTTTCAATGTCTATTTCCATGGCTACTCTAAGATTTACATGCTTTTATGATGTTCTACTACATTTAAATAGCTTTTAGATATATGACAACATAATTAAAACATAGTCTAATGTCAAAATACAGAACTAGCTGTATGGCCACATTTAGTACTATAAGTATGGAGAAATAATAATCCTGAGCACGGCATTTCTATTAAAATAAGGTGCCAGTGGGCGCAGTTCAGAATTGCAGAGGCGTACACACATGGCTGGGAGGTAACAGAGACAGGGGCAGCAGCACATCCTCTGTTTCAAAGCAGTTCCCAAGGGAAAGAAGGAGCAAGCCCGCACTTCCAGATTTCTTCACAACAGCTCTTACCAGCCACGGAGCTGACCTTCGACTCAGCCTGCCAAATTCTAGCTTGTGCCAATTAAACTCCTAGAGGGGGAATACGCTCTGGGTCCTGACAGTGACTGCAAAGGTCAGTCACCAAGATGCTTGAGACTTAAATTATTCAGTATATTAAAGAACACACAGAAACTGCTTTTTCTTCTCCTTTCTTTTTTTTTTTTTCTTTTGTGCTCAATGCAGCTTGTAATAACAAAGAACTGAGACACCTTTACAACATTTGCTGTATGGATATATATAAGCAACTAAATTGTTCCTTGTTATCAAGCATTAAACCTACTTATCCTCCTCTTTTTTTCCAAGGTATTTTACTCATAAAGCTCTTCAGTAGTATGAAAGTTGTTTAACAGTATCTGATCCTTCCATTTCAGACTGACACAACTATAGACTATCATCTATGAGTTCACTGGTCTTCGCTGAAAACAAAATTGACTTGGTGACAGTAGTTATAGTTTCTACCTAAATAGAGTTTGTCTAAAGAATGAACTTAGTTTTGTCTTTAAAATAGACTAATATAAACTATCCTTTAATTTAGATAATGGTAAAAGGTGATGTAAGCAAGCATATGCAGATTTTATTTACACCCACACAAATAGCCGTGTGTATATGTATGATTTATATTGACACAAATATAAACTGTTGAATGGTGCAATTCAGCACACAGCAGGTGAGTGTGAGATACATTTTTAATGACAATTCTTTATTTCAATCACGTTCAGGCATACTAACTGCATAGATTTGGTGTTAGTTGATGGGAGAGCATGGAGCAGCTAGAAACAATGATTAAAAAGCTTGATTTGCTATCACTTGCTAACCAAAATAATTTGAGAGAAATCATACAAAATGAACACATTACATTCCTTTATCGTTTGTCCTCTGGAAGACAACAGACTCCTGCTCTGCTTCAGGAAAACTGCGCAGCAGAATGGAGTTACCCTTAATGCCCTGGTTCTGCTCCAAAATGCTACATGTAAGCTATAGGTATGTGCGTTTCGTACATCTGGATTTCACTTCTTGTAAACCTTAAGTAAATAGTTGACATACAGATCTATTTTTGCTTCTTCATGGAAGCCATCTGTGTTTTTTCAGGTGTTCTCACTAGCTTTCATTTCACCCTTCAGTCACTTTATCAAAAACCTGCATGTGTAGGGGAAATTGGTAAGAAAAAGACAAACCAAAAGTTAGCTGACGAGGTATTAAGTATTTTTTCTGATATAAAATGTATATAAATATAAAATTTTCAAATCTAGGTATTTAAGCACTGGAGTTGAATATTTTGTCCATGTGCAACACCATGAACCAAGACAACACTCTTATCAATCTGATTTTCAGTGTTGCTTTTTTTTTAGGATGAGATCTGTCTGGTTTTATCATTTTCAGTATTTCATACTTGCCTCAGTCTCTATGGTCATACACCAACACCACATGTTTGCTCTTTTATTTCCTGCCATCACATTTTTAGTATAGTATGATATACCACTACTTTTTTTCTGAATGCATTTTTCTTCTTCATCTTGGGAAGTGTCATCTTGCCCATCTGTAAATTCAACTGTTGTCAAGTTTAACATGATGAGAGGCAAGATTTACTGGGTTCTGAACTGCAGCCTGTCCTTAAACATGAATGGGGAGCGGGTTTTTTTAATAATCTTCTTTCCAATCTCAACCTCTTCTGACTAGTTATTTTTTTACAGCAAAAGATAAAGTGTAGTTTGATGAAAGATGGGTATTTTTCCTACACAGAGAAACTAGGTAATATACTCTGAAGCTAGTTTAAAATTTTGTCATTCGCACTAGTGAATGTTCCAACATAAGGATTGCTGCAGGTAGTACTTGGCTGAAAGAAGTTCTCCACAATCACTAAACTCTGATCTCTACAGACACGATGAAAATAAAGATTTTAATATAAAATATTTAAGTTCAAATAGAAGCAGCATATTCACAAGAAAGGAAGTCACTACTGCATCAAGTTGGTTTTCTTTGTTTTTTTCCTATTAAACTCTCTTCACCGCTTTGTTAAAAAGAAGAGTGAAAGTGATATACTTATTCTGCGTTTTGACATAGCATTGTGTCTGTGATATGAGGGAAGTAAATAAATGCAAACAGAAAACATACAACTGCAAAATTACATAAAGTGTTATCACAGTCATATGAAGTTTAACCTTAAATATGAAACGAAGTGCTCAAATGGGGAAAAAAAGAATTAGGGAATTAAAAGACATATGACTGTTAGAACTGCTCAAGCAACATTACCACTGAATGTATTGGTAACCAGCTCTCTTAAAACACTGATTTCAAATAAATAACATTAATTTCTAAATAAGTGGTTTTAGCATTACTTCTGATACCCCTCTTGCTCGCCACACCCACAGTAATTACAGCCCCAGTGAAATCCTGCTTCTAAAAATTTGTGCTTTGTGAGGCACAATTAGTTGATTGCCTCAGAAACTGAAGTAAATGCTTGTCCACAAAAGCAGTATTTCCAGTAGACTGATCAGTAGGATGGCTTGGGAGTTATACAGATTCAGTACCAGTTAAGAATGAGCATGCTATTTACAAACTTCTACTTCTCAGCATACAGAACTATGTATACGTGGAAGGAATTCAGAAGGAGGGCTGGCTACCCTAATGCAGATATTGTGCACCAGCAGTTTCACTCATAGTTACGTGTAAATCACCAATAATAAGAAGAAATTAAATGAAACGCAGGCAGCTTATGTCAGGGTATACAATACAAGACCAACGTCAAGGAGGAAGTGCCTTTCTCCAGCTCTCATAGTACAGGTGTCAAAATCAGTTAACCCCAAGCTGAGGTGACACGGAAAACTTCACATATCACAGGCACTGAGAGTTGTTTTTCTTGTTTGTCCATTAGAAAAGCCAGAATTAAATTGATTATTAAGGTCTTCTCTAAGATATTAAGACAGGGAATCTGAGAATTTATACTGTCAATGCTAGTTCAGACTCTGTTTCATTGCAATGAAGGAAATCTCAGTTTCACCCAACACCTCAACTACCCTAGTGGTTAAGTGTCATCAACCTTTTTCATTAGACTTGTCTGCTGGAGTATGATTTATGTCTGCAGAATTTAGAATATTCTATTAAGAAAATTCTGACTTTCAAACACAAGTTTCATATATCTATTTCCTCACGGGAAAAGCAATTTATTTTCCCCTACATCCTACAGCCACTGGGTAACAATTGAGTATGTTGGGCTAGCCCAGCTTGCAGTAGTCTTCCATGGTCTTGTACAATTAGGTAGTGTTCAAAACTGAGTAGAGACACAGCACTTACAACCTTTTGTCTGTCAACTCAGAAACACACAGTGGGACATAGCTAAGGGAATGTTCTGAATGAAACCATCTGTACACTGACCTACAGCAGTTATTGTAAACCATCAGGAATAGGTTTGAGGTGCCGGATCCTCTTTGTCCTTACAATGGCAGTGCTCCCACAATGTACTCTTCAGGCAAAGAACAGAAAACTATTGATAAACAAAGGCCTCCAGGTGACTTCCATGAAGCCTTCACAGGATGGCAGGATGACCCTTACAGTTCAGAAATGAGGAAGCAACTAATCATAGGAATTCATATTTTGCAATAGCTGTGCATTATCTGAACTGATATTGGGTGTCACTAGAGCTCAAATTCTATAAATGGCATAGACCTTAACTAACAAAGCAGGAAAATCTAAATATACATTTTAAAAATATATTTGAGATATTGCAAAATGCAACAGAAGTGTTGGAAAGATTTTGATACTAAATGCCAATCTCTAGAAACTGTAAAGTAAATCATCTAAAGTGAACTGACTGCCCAGCTTAGTTAATCAAAAATACACTTTAACAGACCTTTGAATGGCGTAACACAGAATATCAGCATCCAGTTTTAAGAAGACTAAAGACAAAGTGACTTATACTTTCATGACAGATCCTTGTAATCTTGAAGGAATCAGAAACAATTATTACAGGCATTACCTACAGGATGTTTTTAAATAGGTTTTATTGGGCAAGCCTGTTGGGTTATAAAAGGAAACGGAACAGTGTATGAAGTACTCTGTGAAAGCAGCCTGTATTTATGTAGGCAGTACTGTATCTGCAGCATATGCAGGAATGCACCCCTCCCACACCCCCCCCCCCCCCCAAAAAAAAAACCCCAAAAACCCAAGCAAACTGCATACGCTGCTCACATAGTCTTGCTGTAAGTGTAAATTATTACAGTGTGCCATACTGAATGCTTGCCAATGTGCACATCTGACTCACCCGCTATTCCCTGACAAGACTGAAGATTAAAGAACACTAGAATAAAATTAAGAGATGATTAAGAAGTAAAGCTTACAATAACCCAAAAGTTAGGAACATGAAAAAGCATTTCAGAGTTTTACTACTAATCTCATTTCTGGAACTGTTTATTTATAAAACAAAGCAAAAAACTTAAGACTAGTTGTTTTCAGTTCTGACAATCAAACTCATCATTGCCACAGAAGCACTTAACATCTTCTATCCAGTTGAATAAATTCAAAAGACTAACACTGAATTAATGAAAAAAAAAAAAAAAAAAAAAAATCCCCCTAGCTAAGCAATGCAAACCACACCAATTCAAACCAAGCAGACAAAACTGCCTACACCATACTTTATTTCCTTATCCAGGTTGAGCTTTGGGGATCACAGGTTCATCACACAAATATCTAATCTACTTGTTCCTGGTTTGAGACCAGCATCATCTTTTCATCTCTGCCACACAGACATACTGGAAAACTAAGAGAAAGAAAACTAAGATCACAATGTTTAAATGTGTCAAACATTAATTTCCACATCACACAAATGACTTCTCAAATAACCAATAATGTTCAAAAGAAATTTCAGAAGATATTAAGATGATATATGTTCAGAACATTCCAATTAATTTAATAATGCAAAAGCTGAAATCAAGTTTCAACATCATTATTTTAGTTTTGGTATCAAAATGAGCAGAAGATGTTGAACAGGCTCGTGTATTTATTTATCTACATGTTAAACACATCATCTTAATGGCAGTCTCTTTAGAACTGGCTAATTATGATGCAAAAATGTGAGGAGAGGTTTTACGGCACAAACTGCAGCAGGAACCTGCATAGGTCTGTATTTCTACAAATGTTTCATTGGACTGATGTGGAATGCAAATACAAGGAAGAAGAGACAGGAAAAAAACACCACTCTCTTCCTAAAATGTAGTTACCCTATAATCATAAAATCATTAAGGTTGGAAAAGACCTCTAAGATCATCAAGTCCAAACATCTACTGTATTCTTACAGTCCAACATCTACTAATGTTACTAATTTATGTCAACGAGCTTTGCTCAGGAGCAACCACTGCTCTAAAAAGGAACAGAAGGTCCAACATGGAGCAAAGCTGTAATGGATTTTCACCACATCAAGAGACTTTCCTAGAACTAGGAGTAAAGTGTTTACACCTGGGTTTGAGGAGGAACTGTTGACTAATAGAAAGTGAAGAAAACATCTGAATACCTATTCTGTAGTCACTCCTACTGCTTGCTTTTTAATGATGTAGTAGTTAAACAGTGTGATGTATCCAGTCTTGCTCAGTCTTTACCTCTTTTTACATCTCTATTAAGCAGTCCCTGCATCTCTTCTTTTATTATTTTGTTCTTTTGGGGGTTTTTTGTTTGGTTTGGTTTTGGATTTTTTTTTCCCTTTGTTTGTTTTGGATTTTTTTTTTTGGTTTCCTTGTTCATCAAGAGAAGCTAAGAATTCAAGTTTTTATTCTATCAAAACCTGTCTTTATTTAGTGTTCAGAAGGACTTCAGTCATCTCTGAGAAACTCACTTTAATGAGAAGGCCTGGGTAGATCCTTCCACACCTCTGTCTGACTCCAGGGCATCAGCACAGCACTAGCAACAGAGCATCTCAACTGCATTATGTACACAGGCAACCACAGCATTAATGTCCACCTTCTTCAGCATCAGGAAAAGTTGAAGCACCACATGATACACCATATATATGAATATCAATAATTCTGATGTTTCTCTTCCAGCGCATGCAGGTTAGCACTGTAAAATGACTTTAACACCTGCCAAAATATATGATTTCCACAGGCAGTATTGAAAGTCAGAACCTGGCTCTACAGGTGTGATAGACAGCCATCATTTCTCAAGTTTGACAGGCCAATTCACGCCTTATTTCAGTTTGTGTGGTGAAGGTGATTCCTCCTCCCAACATGACTTTGGGCCAGAGCAGCAGATAATGCTGCACAGCAGCAGAAGACTCCTTCCAAAGCTGGAGCCCCACAATTGGCCTTGCACGAAAATATAATTTTGTATCAATTAGCCATAAAGAAATGTGACATTTTCATGCCATCATTTTCATCCAGACTTGTCATTATCACTATATACACGCAGGGGGGAAATGATTTTTTATATCATACTATGCCCAAATAAAATCAAGCATGCAATTTACTAGATCAGAGAAAAAAAGGCCCTTCTAATTTATACTTAACAATAAATAACACGCTGCAGTTGAGAAACTGAGTATCAAACTACGTTTCTGAGGAAATACGCATCTTGTCAGGAGCAACCATCATACAATTACACAAGTAGATGACAGATATGTTCATATTCTATGCAAGTTATTATATTTGTATGCAAGCTGATATCAGTTGTATTTTAGAAACAGATAATTCATTTACAAGCTAATTTGAGCAATATAGTCTGACAAATTGAGCCTGAAGCTTGAAAACCTGAAGTTCTGAAGGAAGAAACTAGTCCTCTAATTTCCTGCATGACGGGAGACACAAAATTAAGACAAAGTGTCATTTTATTAAAGCTCAGAAAACATACTTTTAAAATTGAGGTGGCTTTTAATTTCTTAGCTTCCATAGCTTTTAGAAACAAACACCTGTTTAAAATATTTTGGTGATGAAGCTTAATGGGCTGAAGGCAATCTGTGTTAATGGCATCTACTTCAAAATGGAATGGATTTTTTTTTCTCCCAGTCCCTTTAGCTTTGAAGTACCTAATATCTTTTTCTCCAATTTGTTATTAGCAACTATAGGGATAAGAAATTATAGGTCCAGCTTAGATGTCACCTTATTTAAACGCAAGACTATTTGTGTGCTCTGGGGAATTTTGCTCTTGTCCTGAATGAAACAGTTGAAAGAAACTTATAGGTACAAACCCATTCCTCCTCTAATTAGGCATTTCATGCATTACTAAACTCCTTAACAAAATGGAATCAGTATATTGTGTCTGACACATCATCATTTGTGTGGAAAATCAGTGCATATTCTAGTGACTTAAATGCAAAAATACCAGGCTGAAAACTCCTGATTTAAGTAAGTACTGTGATAAGTAATACCACCAGATATACTCCAAAAGAAAAGGTACCAAAAAGGGTTCCTAAGGTTTTTGAAAAACAAACAATAAAGTCTCTAATATGTTCTATGTTTTCTCAATACAACACATTTCAATAAGTAAGCGTCTTTTAGGATGACTAATTATCTTGAACTGGTATTTAAAAATACTTAAATAAAACCTCCCTGGCTTTATGAGCTATGCAGGTGCATGAAATGATGTTTCTCTATCTAAAACCAGTCTACCTATATGGCAACAGTCTACAGAACGGTCTTGACACATGATGTGAAAGAAACATTTTGTGAGAACGATTGCCTTTACTCAGTGTGGATTAAAATAAACCTTTAAAAATTTAGAACACTGTATCAGATGTCAGTGCAACATTCATATAGATTTTTTTAGTTTATTTATTACAGAGAACAATCACTCAATTCATGCCTGTATCTATGACTGATTGCAGTAAATCTGAACTCTGCCTCTATTACTTTTGCTTTCTCTGTGATTCTTTTTCTTAATGCTACTTGACCATCTTTTCTTTTAACTACACCATGTATCTGTGCCAAAGGTACTGTTCTATCAGAACCAAGAGTCAACTGAGAGCATCAAAGTAGACATGTACACATGGAGGCACCTATCCAGCCCACATCGTTACATAACAAAATGGCTACTACTTGGGAATTTCCATTCTTCTTCCTATTGGAAGGCAAAAACTAAGTATCAAAATATTTCCCCCCCCCCCCCTTTTTTTTTTTTTTTCCTTCTGATGATTATTTCCCTGAACAGAACTAATAACAGAACAAGATCACCACTTGTTCATTATTTCCAAACATCTTCCCTGTTACTTCCCTGTTCCCAGTTACTCTTAGCATCTCACTCTTTGTGCTTGTCTGGCTGTCTATGGCTTCTTGCTGCCTGGCTCTTTAGCGTACTGCAGTCTCTAGATACAGCCATTAGCATAAAACTACCCTGTTTGTGGCTTGTCTCTAGTAACACTATAATGTAGCACCATAAAGTGAAAGCCCAGATGCTGGACAGCCACACAAGGACCTGTGTTGACATAGTGAATCCCTGTTTCAACATATATTACAATTAAATAAATTATTTGAACATTTTGAACATTAACTATAAAGTTCAATATCCATCATCTACAACAGTGCTTCATTGGAACTGCCCACCTATACATTAAGGACATCTCATTGTTTAATTATTAATTATTTTAACAGCTCTTATTCACTTCTTTCCCTCTAAATATGGTATACTGGTTTGCAACAGGTTCTGCTTACCTTGTTAGTCCCCCAACTTTAAAAAGAAATACAAGCCTATACCTTTAAGTTCACATTTGTGGCAACAGTATATCAATGTTTGATTTGCCACCTGCCTTGAGCACCTCTTACAGCATCATTTCTTGGATTTATACTTATTACAGAACACTTGTCAAATCTGTTACCCAAAGTATTTTGTGCCCACGTTGTACACCCAAACATGTGAAAGCACTACTTGTGCAATCAAAGCGCAAGTCTTGTTTGAGAAAAAACACATAAAAGAAGATGGATTTTCATCTTGGAAATGTCAAACTTCTGCCTGTAATGCTCAGCTACATTTTTCAGAAACAGCAAAGTTCAACAAGAGCCATAGACCTGACAGATCCTGTACACATCATGATAGATGTGACAGGTCTACTACTTTACTGCCAGAAATGTCCTCCAACAGAATGAGGCAATCAATGAAGAATAATAAATCTATCCCAGATCATAGAATGATCTTTTTTTTACCTGTACACATTTTTTATATCTCTGGATAATCCTATTTTAATCAACTATTACACTAACTTTTTTTAATGTATACAATACCAGATGTAGAGTTTAATCTTTATCTGTTTTATCTATTCAATACATCTCCAGCTAAACTACTAACATGCATTTTTGTATTATTAAGCTAGTGGAGAAAAAAAATAAAAAGAATTTAAACCAAACATTCCTGTTACAAGTTTTTCTTACCTTTTTTCTGGTCCCTCTGTCAGCCAGGTGAACAAGAGCTGCTCTAAATGTATCCGTTGAATTATGTCCCCATCATCCTAGAAGACATTGTTATTGATTAATACTGCATCAAAATTTTACCTTGAATGCACAGTGTGAATGCATTTCATTTCCCTTTTTTTGAAAATTCCCATATTTGAGATAAATCACAGCAAGTTTGGAAAAGTTAATTTGACATTCATAAATCAAAGCTTTCTAGAAAAAGAATTGGTTTGATTTATAACTAATGTCTTGGAATGTATTCTACCGCCTACCTTTAAAGTAATAGCCTTGACTTCAGCAACAGAACAAATATACTCCAAAATATGTATTTTCTGAAGTCATTTGACCACAATGCTAACAAAACAACCACAGCTACGTCAGCTCAAACACAGTGACTCCACATACACCTTTTTTTTTTATGGCAACAGGAGTACATTTAACATTTTCAGTAAGTAGGTTCAATAAATCTAAAAAATGTTGCATGAATAGGTTGATGGTTACTTGTGCTTGTGTATGATTTCTAAAATGCATCCATGCATCACTGTCAGTATTCTATTTCTTCCATTATTTATACATTCATAAGCACATAGGCAACATTTAATGTTGTATTAACCAAGACACTTTGAATTAAGCAAAGCAGACACGCACATAACAAGCAGACAGGTGAGTAAAGCTCACAGAATTTTGAAACTGGGAACTTAATGATAGGATTTCCAGGGCTAAAGAACTTCTATTTATTCTCATACAACCACAATCATTTTGCTTTTCTTCAGACTACAGTTCCAAAGAAAAAACAGTGTTATGACACAGTAGGAACATCGTGGAAGTCTTATGTCTCTTGAAAAGCAATGGCTGCATTTATAAAGCGGCTGAGTAGCACCTCTGCAGGAAATGAGGCAATGCTTGCTTTGCTTTTGCACAGTAAACATTCAACAAACAAGGATATAAACAAGGCATATAAGTCGGCTGCACACCTGTAACATACCAAAAGTGTCTGAATCAACGTAGATAACAAAGATCTTACATTTAATTTGATATTGGATCCTCTGAGGGAATTTCACAGAATCATTTTGGTTGGAAAAGACCATGAAGGTCATTGAATGTAACCGTTAACCCAGCACTGCCAGGTCACCACTAAACCACGTCCCTCAGCACCACAGCTCCATGGCTTTGAAATCTCCACCGCTGCCCTGGGCAGCATCAATTGTCAAGGGTTAAACGAATGCAGTGTGAGGAGAATTCAAACAAATTTGCAACCTTCTCAAGACAAGCTTGCTATCAGGCAGCACACTCCGTTAACACACATGCCTCACCTGGATCTGGCGCCCAGTGAAACGCCAGCTTGTCACACGCTGGCTGCCCCCGCCTCAGCTTCTCAGGGGTCCTCACTCCCTCCTCTGACAGAGGCAGGCCAAAGGGACCCCAGATGGCCCCTTGCTCCCCTCCTTGCACCCTCACAGACACCGTTCCCACCATGTTCCCACCCCAGGCCCACTCCCCTCAGGGCCCTCACCCGGGCTGGGGGGCGCCGCGTGTTGTGTCCGGGCTGCCTCTCTCCGAGCGCCTGCTGGGGCGGACACCAGCCTGGTCCCGCACCCGGCAGTTCTGGATCGTTCTAGAACCTTCTGGTCTCTCCTCCACCCGCAGCCACCTCTCTCACCCTGCGGGAACTAAACCCCAAGCGTGACGCAGAAAGCACTCAACACATTGTTCTTTTACAAGGTAAAAATTATTAATGGGACGATCGACCAGATGGAAAACTTGCTTAAAGTTAGCCTGGAAAAGGTTCAGCCTGCGGATTAATTAGCAATCGCCCCTCAACAGCCACCTCTTCTTCGGTTTTCTCAACTACTCCACCTCCTCTGGCCCTGACTCAGTGCAAAGGGGGCTTTGCTGGGAGAGATGGTTACGTGCAGCGGGACCACAGAGTGTATATTGTTGGCTCCTGATGGCCACGCTGTTCCAATCCTGTGCTAAAAAGGGTAGCTTGCTGCTTGACTTTCAAAGAGTTATAAACTGTAACCACAACAATCACTCTAATCTGTGCATCTCAGCTATTTCCAGCAAGCACAGTTTGGTTTTTTTCAAGTGAAAACAATGATACTGTATCTGAAGAAAACAAAATTAGTAGCAGCTTTGTAGTTGCTTTGTAGTTGTTTCTGACAATTAATAAAAGAATTTCACATCAATAGATTGAAAGGGAGGGGACAAAGGTTAATGAAAATTCTGGTATTTCTCCTCAGGATTGGTAATATTTTTTTGTACTGTACTTTCCCTGAGATTAGCCACATGTTCTGAAAATACCTACCTGTACAGGTAGCCCTTCATTTTAAAGCAAAACTCTAAAAAATTAGTATTTTTATTTTCTTCCTAGGAGCTTAAATAACATTTGGAATGTACTGTCTTTTTTTAATGATAGTAAAATATTTTACATTCATATAATAAAGTTGCATAGTATGCCTGAAGCTATTTTTCAGTTTTTCGTAACTGGCATAGGGCTTCACCTCATCATCTCTAATTTTAATGTCACACTATTTATTTCTGATACAAACTTAAGTTTTATACAGATGTTAAATAGACAAGTCTAGAATTAGTACAATTCTTGCAGCATCATCAATTCTGTCTTTCCAAACTTTTCACTAAGAGATGCTCATCCCTATTATCAAAATCACTATCCTGCTCCTCTCATCTGACAAAAATAAATACTAATAACAGCAGTCACTTGAATCATCATTAGTTTCATCTTGAATTTCTTATTATTCCTTGTCTTGCAATAAAAACCAACAAAGAATCATATAGCCATTGTACCCAAGCAGCAGAAAGTATGAGGAGTTTTACATCTATAATACTCCAGTGGTAGTGGATTCCTACATATCATTTAGTCTTAACAGAACAAATATTTGAAAGCACAAGCTTTGACTTTTCACTTTACAGAAGGAATTGTTCTTTAGCAGAGTGCTGTTTTTGCACATTTTCCCCATATTGTTAGAACTCTGAATTGTGACCTTTGTTCAAAACAGCTGCATTTATTCATTTGAAAATAATATGGTTTTCCAGTTACAGTATCATCTCTAATCACACTGCACATTACACTGGGGGGTGGAATAAAAAAAAATATTCATCAACAACCTATCTCCAGCTGACTTTGTTACTGGTGTTCTAACGAGCACAGCACTACAAACTGCTGATAAGAATGTAATACAAAAAGCCTAAATGAACATTGATGCACTAACGGCAACAAACTGCACTTTGTACGTATTATTAACAGTAAAGACATAAAAGCACAGCAAGTTGTGATCATGGTAACCTAGACTTCAGGAGTCCTGGATAACTTGAAGGTTTCTCTTGTAGATGTCTGGGCACATGCTCAGAGAGAGAAGTAAGAAGCAACGTTGTCACCTCCACAGATCATCCTGTCTTGCTGCTAAAGACAAACAACTCACAGGGTGAAAGAGAATGACTCAAGCTAGCTTGTGTCCTTGTTCCTTGGGGGGGTATTAAAGGCCTGGAAGGGACTGCCCATAAGAAATGTGAAGGGAAAAAAAAAGCAGGAAAATAACAAGTTTAACTGATACAGGACATGTGCCTGGAGCCTACCACCATCCAAAGACATAGGCAGGAAGGTAATATGAAAACTGGGGCAAAATGTAGAGTCAATTGTGCAAAACTTATTTGGAAAAACAGAATTTGGTAGAAACTCCATGGAAACACAAAATGATTCATTTTGAATTGCCATTCCAATTCCAAGACCTATAAAGGCTCACCAGACCTAGATTTCAGTAATAACATACTTAAATACATTATCTTGATTAGCCAAGATTTCTTTAAAAATCTTTTTACTAGCATAACAATTTTTCAACTTGCTCACTGTTCACAAATGCTCTTGATAGAGGAAAGAGAAAGGAGTATTACCTGCAGAAGAAAAGGAGCAGAGCAGTTTCAGTTCAGGCATGGACCATCAGAGGTCAAACAGAGAAAGTTAAATACAAAAGGAGGAGGAAAATGGTTCAGTTATCCTAAGGTAAATGTATTTCCTCTCTGCAATTAATGTGACATTAGGATAGTGAAATGGCAACAATAACTAGACATTAAGTCATAGAAAGGATCTTTCACTACAATTTAGTCAAGGCACAACCCTCCTATTCCCACCAGTAACAACCCATTCATGCCTGGTGCTACCCTGATCTCTAACCCTGGACCAGGGACCTTAACCACTAAGAAATGCATTCATTGTTCAATATAAAGAATGAGTCTGACATCAAAAGAGAATTCAATCCCATAAATTCACTGCTGTTTTCTGCAGGCATCACCATCTAAGCCTAAGTCACCATAGCTTGTTTTGTACCAGATCTCTGTTTTCTGTCTTCCTTGGTCTTTGGCTGCTCTTCAGTTCATCCTTTCAGCTCCACAAGACAGAGAAGCAGGAGGTTCCTGCTCTTTGTTGGTTCTCAAATCACATATCTTGCATTTCATCCCTGCTCACCTACAGAACAGTTGCTTCAGACTCTCTCCATAACACTCATTCTTTGTCAGCTGGTTTTACTGATCCACAGCTCCCTGGGTGAAAGGAGAGCCTATCTTTGAACAACTGAGAAACACTGGTCTCTGGTGTGGTCTTTCTCCATGTGTTTCAGGGCAATAAAAATAACATTAAAATGGGAAGTACCATTAAAATAATATAAAATAGCTTCTCCTTCAAATGTTTTAAGAAAGGGGTTTCTTCCATGGTAACAAAAAAGCCCCAAACAAACAGTACTGCACTAACAGATGCTAAATCAGTTCTAATCGACTGCAGAATAGATGGCTCCATTTCATTATATGGTTTGCTGAAAAGTGGAAATTTAAAAACAGTTTCAAACTAAAAGCAAAAATTTATTATACTAGGGCAAACAAGATCCAAAGAAGTTTAGGACAATTTTCACAGTTGTATTTAGTTTTACTTGCAAGAAAAAATAAATTAACATTTTCTATTAAAATCTTTTGAGAACTTACACTGTGGGTAGCATGGCAACATCAGGATCATGTTTCTTTCCTTTAGCTATTGCCATAGTTTACCAATGTAAAGATACCTAAGTCAGTATTTAGAAGTAAAATAATAATCAAATTAATTCAAGACCATAAATATTGACACTTTTCTCTTGAAGAGATTAAATATAGTCTATTCTAGGTCAATCACGTTCTAGAGAAATATGTATTTGTTTATAGATACAAATAAAAACATTGAAGTCTTTTAGGAAATAAAATAGTATACGAATTCAAAACAGCACTCTCTAGACCAATGTCACTTTACAGAGATCAGTACAGAGCTTCTTTTAGCTTTTTTGAAGTGTCTACTTAATCTAATGTGACTGAAACATTTTCAAATCACCGAAAGACGAGTACATCTAACACCCAGAAAATGCCCCCCATCATTGTTAGATTTATGATGAACATGTTATTCAGAATGGCCTAAGAGAACTGAAATCATAAGAGGGAATAAGGAAGTGCAACATCTTACCATAAAAAATTGATCACTGCACATTAGATTAGTGTTGAGGTTTTGGGGAGTTCTGTTTTCCTTCTTCTCTTAAAGAATTTTTCCATACTTGTTCATCAAGGAGATAAATTGCTGTACATAAGAAAGACAAAAAAGACCTGGCCACAGGGGGAGGGGTCCAGCCAGCTGAATAAAGGGGGTTGGGTGGAGCTCCTGGGGCTCTCTGGTTTTGCTCCCTGCATTCGAAGGAGGAGAAGCTGCCCTCCTGGTGCAGAGAACTCATCCCCACTGCATCCTCTGCTCTCCTACCCCTGCTGCCTCCCAAGGATCCTGCTGGGCACAGGGATGAGCTTGGAGAGAGGTTGTCCCTGCTGCGTCTCCTGCTTCTCCTTCTGCCCCTGCTGTCTCCCAGAGATCCTGCTGGGCACCGGGATCGGCTGCCCAGGGGGGTTTGTGAAGCGGGCTTTTCATCGGCCATTGCCCCGTGGGGACTGAGCTGGCTCCGGAGCGGCGGGGAGACCATCGCGCCCTCCCTGCTCACTGGGAGCTGCCCGAGAGGTTGGCACTGGGTTCCTGGCATTGTTTGTTGTTACTACCATAGTTCGTGTTGTTTGTTTGCCTTGTTTTATATATGTTTAGTAAAGAACGGTTATTCATATTCCTCATCTTTGCCTGAAAGCCCCTTAATTTCAAAATTATAAGCATTCGGATGGGAGGGGGTTGCATTTCCATTCCAAGGTGGACTCCTGCCTTCCTTGGCAGACACCTGTCTTTCAAACCAAGACAATTAGAAAAACAATAAATTAAGAAAACCACATTTACATCCCTTAAAGCAGAGCTTATATGTCTTCCCCTTCATCAAGAAAGATAATCTATTGCTTGGATAGAAGAAACAAATGTTGTTAAAGCAAGATAATCTATTGCTTGGATAGAAGAAACAAATGTTGTTAAAGCAAGGGCAGTGACTGAACAGGTCTCTCTCAAAGGCTGCACAAATACACCTATCCACATATGAAATAAACAGCTCTTGAGGCAGTAAATAAAATTCATCCCTTCGCTGGGTATGAAATACACAACAATAAACAATTCAACTCATGAACAATAATTACACGATGTTGAAAGCAGGCCTTGTCAACCCTGAGGATGCAGAGATGACCCCAAGATGCTGATGCTTCCACTTAGTGCATTGTGATCTGGAGAACTAGCACCTACTTTAAATAAAGATTCTGTGATGCGTATCCCTGATGCATCATGACTTTATAAATAATTTCCAGTACCCTGAGCCTGAAATGGTTGGGAGCCAAGACCATTTCCAAGAGTCAATTTCCAAGAAATCACCTAGGGAAATTGTTCCAGTTCCTGCTTACCCTGCTCAGGCAAGGATTAATTCTGTTGCTCCTAGCATGTCAAAATCACCTGGAAGAGGCATTCCCAGACTGGATTAGGCAGTTCTAGAAGTACTAGCCCGTCACAAGCCAGGATGGTCAATATCAGCAGCTCCCACCACTGTCATTGCTGATGCTGGTATGCAGGCAAGAACAGTTAGCAATGCACCGCTGTATAGCTAATAAACATACAACACCAAGTTTCCAAAAAGCAAGATTCCCTTGTCTGAAATACTGTTCCTTATGGTCTTTTCATCACTCTTGCACCTCATTCTAGTAGCAACAGATCCAGGATACACCAAGTGGCCAGGGATTGATTTTGTGCATGCTCTTTCCTACTATTATCTGTAGTAGATAGATCTCCATATAAACAAAGGAGATCATCCTCGGGACAAGATTTGGTACCAGAACAATGTCCACCTGGAAAACCTGAGAATTACCTTAGAATGGGCTGATCAGTGGGGTCCTTTAGTGGATCTCTAACCCAAAACGTTCTGGGAAGCAGACCCAGACACAGGTCAGAGGGTTAAAAAGCCCCTTGAATATTTTGTGCTCCACCCTCGATAGAAAAGCAGGTCTGTTTTTCATGTATTCCAGAATAGGAATGTCTCAGAGTTCCTCTATTTTCCATTAACTCCTTTTAAGTACTGGACCCAAGCAGTGTCCTAAAACTGGTCACTACCATCTTTCTACTTTGCTCTTCTTAACAGCCTCTATTTCTCTCTCATTATTCAGACACAATGCAATCAAAAAGTAAACTATGGTATAAATAATCATCATACAAAATAAGTAAAGCTACCACTCTCCTTTTCTGTACAAAAAGAACTAGTAAGTGGCACAGATAAATAAAAAAAAAAGTCTAGTGGTATATCTATGTTATCAGACTACCTTAAAAATGTTAAAGGTAAGTCTGTCACAATGCTGACTGAAGGCAAGTGTAAAACTCATTGTTATACATACTGATTTTAGGAAACGTATGGTACTGCACGACCATGTATCTAATCAAGCCTTTCAAAAGGCAGCATCTTTCCTTCAGGGCTTTTCATGTCTAGCTTATATAAAGGGTATATACCTATTCCTTTAAGTGGCAATGATTTCTGAATGATACAATTGCAATTGATTTATGTTTTAAGCAGTGTACATAGAAATTGACTGGAAGCTCTAAATTGATGAACATTCCTACCTTGCTCTTGCACTGTGTTTAAAACAAAACAAAACCAAACCACACACACACACACACACGAAAAATCAACAAAAAACCAACAGCAACAAACAACAACAAAAGCAGCAACCAAAAAAAACCAAACCCAAACAAATAAAACAACCCTAAAAAGGGCACTATTTGTTTGATTTCTTAAAGCAATTCTAGAGTGATTACAAGGACTGTAGAATGACATTGAAATGGTGGTAAAGTTTTTTTTCAAAGAAAACAAAATTACTGGGAAACCTAAACTGAAATATAAAGAACTTAACAGACAGCTCTCAATGGCCAACACTATCTCTGAAATCAGTATGATCCACTGTTGACAATCACATAATGTGAATATCTATGACAATTACTTGGAGAACAGATGAAAAGAAGCCATTTTACCCATGACTGCTAAAAGGCATTTTTTATGTTCAAAGATGAATTAAGATACTTATACATTAAGATCAAGGAAAAAAACAAAATTGAATTAAGGAATTAATTTAGTCTTTTTCTTAGCATCTTTTCAGGAAAAAAAAGTCTTGAAAATTTTCCGCAAGGCTTTTTTTCATCATTAGCAGCACCTGCAGCCAAAGACAAGTACCTTGCAATGACTCAGGCACAGCAACTTATCTTCTCTAAGCTAATTAAAGGGTTTCTCCTCTGTGCCTAAATCTATCCAATCATGCAAGAAGTATTGCCCCATCATTAGAGATGACTCTCTGGATTTAACTTTGCAGCATGATGCAGACTGAATTTGGTGCCTGACTTTTTACTTATCATAGTTAGATGCAAATCTTCCCATGTTTTCAACATAAACCTTAAAACAAAGAAAATAAATAAATCACCAAAAACAAATAAAAGAAGAGATGAAAACATGATGCTTCTAATTGCACTGCTCTGAAGAAAAGTAACTGTTACCCAGCATAAAAAGTTCCTGGCTTGTATCAATGCTTGAAGAAGTAATTTCTGGCTGTTGCCACTCGCAATAGCTAAACTGAAACTAAACCAGCTGCAACAAAGCAGCTCATTCATAGCCAGACAAGCCAAAAAGAGAGGAAGCAGGCAGGATCACTGGAGAAGCTTATAATAGCCAAAGGACTGAGAAATCCAGTTTAGATTTGAACTCCATTTTTTTTTCTGTGAACACAGCAACATAAAATGTAACATACAAAAGAGTGAGTGATGAAGAAATTGTAGAAAAATGGTGGAGATGACAGAGGTGTATTTGAGGCCACCAGAGATTATGGTGTGATTTTTAGTTATTCATTTTACCTTAATTGTGCTAAGCTACTGAAATAATACATTTCCTCCCAGTCCTGGATTATCCTAGGAAGTTATTGAAGGTTTTTGTAATTCCCAAGTCAACTCCTAACCAAAATGACTCTGGATGAGATAAGGTTTTCTTACTGTTTTTAAAATGAGATGTGAATGTGAACAGGGGTAAAAACAGTACTCACCACCTGGAGATACCGTTTCTTTTCATTTGAATTCAACATAAAGATTACACATTTCCAACCCAGTAGATAAGTCAGAGGCACACACCAAAAGGTAACACCATGGAGGAGTTGTGGAACATGTGCATTTCAGAAAACGCAGCTTGCTATATTTCTGTGGTAAGCCATTAAAGAATGACACTTTGTGCTGGCAAACAAGGACCTATATCACACAGGGAAAACACTTGCTTTGTGTTGCACATCATTTACACTCACTGTATTATACATTAGCCAGCAGTCAAACAAGGCAACTGATAAATCTCTTCTAAGTCATAATCTCACATCCTCAGCTGCCACGATTCCTTCTAAGGTGCTCAATAACAAGTCCTCTGTTTAATGTCATTACGCTCTCCTCCTTAAGCTGCGCTTTTCCTTTGGAAAGTAATCAAACTATTCGTATTGCCACACAGCCTCTGAAATAAAGATTTATGAATGCAAGGAATACCATGCTGCAGTAACACTTCTGCCCTGGTTTGCTGTGTGATTATTCTGAAGCTAATAGCAGAATCTTATTCTAATCGGTGCAGCAGGCTTCTTAAAAAATACTTGAGATTTCACACTCTTTTGTTATTTGTAAATGGACTTAAACTGAGCTATTTTGTTTTCACAGAAGATAGACAGGATCCAAACAATTACACAGCTAGAAGTCCATTACTAACCAAACAGACTATGTAACAGTCATGCCTGAAACAAGATCTGTTTATCTTTTCAGCAGCTTTATTGTTATTTTTTCTAAACTCTTGGCAAGAACAGGAGCAATTGTAAAAGGCCAAAAATCTTTCAGGAGATCTTTTAATTTCCTTTTTATTCTTCACAATAAACAGAATAAAATTGTCATCCTTTAATACGCTGAATTAGACAAAATGTTTTAAAACACCACGTTGACTGGTATCAGTACAAAGACAGCAGAATATCCTTTATCAGTTTCAAAGTTCTTTACACAGTTCCCCAGATCTTGATTTATGGAATTCTTGGCTATCACAGGGGAAAAAAAAAAAAACACCTGGTTGTGGGCAATACTTAGGTTGCAGAGCACAAGCCACTCTAAAGTTTCTATTTTCTTCTTTGTTGTTTTGTTTTGGAAAAGGACTAAGAGAGGCTGTTATCTTTTTAAGAAAGGAACATGGCTGTAGGAGATGAAACAATTTTTCTCTAGAATTTCACAATTCAGCTGTGAAGAATCACCTTTCTCTGGTGTCTCTTGAGCTGATGGGAGTATTTTAATTGCCACCCTTCTAAATAAATCCAAAAGTAGGATTATTCTTTCCTGATCTTATATACTCCTGCCCTCAGTAATACTGCATGATGTGGAACATGTGAGGCCTTCCAGTAAAAGCAGGGAAAGACAGGATCACAAAATCACAGAATGCTAAGGGTTGGAAGGGACCTCGAAAGATCATCTAGTCCAACCCCCCCAGCCAGGGCACGACCACCTAGAGCAGGTCACACAGGAATGCATTCAGGTGGGTTTTAAATGCCTACAGAGAAGGAAACTCCACAACCCCTCTGGGCAGCCTGTTCCAGAGCTCCATGACCCTCACAGTGAAAACATTTTTCCTTATGTTTCTGCGGAACCTCTTATGCTCCTGCTGCACCCATTGCCTTTGTCCTATCACTGGGCACAACAGAGAAAAGCCTGGCTCCATCCTCCTGACACTCGGCTTTTACATATTTATAAATCATCAAATGAAGATGAACATATAAAACATCAATGAAGATCTCCTACTATCACACCTGGTCAATGGTCTCAGGGGGCCTTCCCTACTAGAAACATAAAGGTGTTTTCTCTCCTAATTATTTCAAGGACAAGAGGAAAGAGACCAAGCAAGACTCCAGGGCTGAATTCACTTCCCATCTCCTATTATTAGAAATGAGATGGTGACCACCATGTTGTTCTAAATCACCTCTCTAACTCAGGCATCACAGCTGCTCCTGTGGTAGCACCATTCCAGCAACTGAAAAGCCCCTCTCTAAAACACAAATAGAGCATAAAAGAGTTCAAGGCTGAAGCTCTGATAATCACTGTAGTGCTCCTATTCACTTGGCACCACAACTGAACAAATGCAAAATACTCTGTACACAAGATGCGTTTTAATGCAGCTGTGTTGTCTCAGCAAACAACAGAGTACTTCTCGGAGGAGTGCACTGCATTTTCCATTGCTAGAAATTATTCACTAGGTGAGGTCAGGAGAAGAGGACTCATCGTAGTATGTTTTGTCTCCTGTGCACATCAGGGCACTTGTGGACCTCTGTCAACAGTTGGTGCCAGCAGGGCAGCAAAAGTAGAGGCTTCATGGAAATAAGGAGTTACTAAATGGTAGCAAAGTTACTGAGAAAAAAATTGATTTGAGAACTTTGTCAGAAATTGTAGAGGTCAGAGCACCCCACGCTTTGTTATCAGCAGCACAGTTAAAAACATAACAGAGCTTATTCCAGTGAAGGGGACAGCAACAATCAAAAGTGATTCTTAGAAAACGTGTTGCCACTTTCAGTACTGTTTAAATAAACTCTTTATCAGATGGGCAACACCAGAGAGACTAATACAGACTTTAGTATTAATTTATTCCAGGAATTTTCTATTTACATACATGGGATTTAAAACTGACTTTTGAAACTGTCCAGAAAGCGGTCACTTGCTTGTTACCTTTTGTTTTTATTTATACTCCATCTAAGTTCAAAGCAGCTGTAGGATCAAAATGCTGCCCAGCTTTTCACAACTCTGTTCTCTCAAGAGATCACCAGACGACAAAAACTTCCCGACTGTACAAAAATAAGTGGAAACGTCAAGCAAGGAAGACATGAGGAGAAACAGCCTCATGGTCTGATTTTATGCTGACACAAAGGAAAGAAACAAAAGATGCAGTTAGAACAGTGGGGAGGAAGTAAAGACTTACAGAAACAACCAGGAAACCAAGATGAGACAGGCAGTCTAACACAGTGACAAAATCACAGGGTGCAGAAATCATCGCATAACAAACATCAGGATTTAATTAAACTCTGGGGCTATACTTCATCAAAAGGTGTTCCCTACAAGTCACAGGTGAGAAAGAGAGACCGTATCAGGGGAAACGTCCCTCATCCATGCCATGGACAATCCTGGTTACACAGCCCAGCATAGCTTTGAGGATAACTACAACAGGGAAACTGTGAAGCTTCACACCACCATTCCTACAGGCCTCACCTTCCCAGCACTGCTTGCCCACTGTCATGCACTGAGACCTGGATTCGTTTACCAACAGAGTGACACTTCAGCTATGTCCAACATCATCAGATTCCACCAATAAACAACCTATTTCTCAGAAAGCCTTTTTGTTTTGTTTGAAGGCGCCTAAACATTCACATTGTTAGGAAAAATGTTGCCCCTGAAGTAGGTGATGTTCAATTCTGTCTCTTAGGCTGAATATCTTACTGTATAAAAGTTAGAATACACATCCTTCCTCAAAGAGGTGTTTGGTACTCCATTACAGAAGTGGAAGGGTCAGTGCTAAGAATAACTGCAGGTCTTTAGATAAAGACAACTAAAGAGTAAGAAAATTTAAAAAAAACAAGAAAACACCAAAAACCGAATAAGAATACTTGAAGACATTATCTAGAGGGAAACATCAGTTCAAGCAAAATCTTATCTTGAAACATTAATTAACGCAATATGAAAATTATTTAGCAAAACTTTATTTTAACAGAACTCGTTTAACCAGTAATTTTGGTGATAATCAGTAATATATTTGAAAATTTTCTACAGAACAAGTTAAAAATAAGAAGCCATGTAAGAAATCTAAAATTTTGTCAGAGATACTGTTGTGGACTAGGTTTTCATTCAAGCCAAAATAAAATCCAAGATGTACATATAAAAATAAATTTATTTCATCAGAGTAATCATATGTACCAGTTTAGAATAAGGAATAATTGGCTGGAAAGGAGTTTTGTAAAGCTGGAGAGAAAACTGTACTTAAACAGAACTAAAATTATTAATCCACTTATTGGCACTTACTACAAAGTACAAAAAGACATTTTCAAATTTTCTAGCTGCATTTAGCAATGACATTTAAAACAGTGAACTTGATTCTGAGTGCATACATAACTTACAAAAGAAAAAATAAGGCTAAAATATCAACCCCTGAGAAGTACAATCAGAAAAAGACTGCTTGTACAACCTTATTTTGGCTATTTTGTGTGCATTTTCTGTGATATAAGGAGTCTCCTGTGGGGACATTTAAAACCCACTGGGACACATTCCTGCCCAACCTAATCAAGGTGATCCTGCTCTGTGGCAGGGAGGTCGGACTAGATGATCTTTTGAGGTCGCTTCCAACCCCTAACATTCTGTGATTCTGTAATTCTGTGAGTACCTTTTCCACAGGATCACTTCCTGAAAAGTTTTATAGGTTGGACGAAACCAGGTTACCCATTAACTTAATATATTTTCTCCTTTAGAATGTGATTCTAGATTTTGCTCGCTGCACAACACTGAGGACATGCCACGTTAAATCAGACACTCCCTCCTGAGCTTTTCTCTAATGGTCACCATGAGAAGAGCAGCATAGACACAGCCACGAACATTAAATGTGCTTCTCAACACATGAGGAGCTTTCCTCAGCAGACAGACTAGAAGCAGAGACAGAGAACAGTAAGAGCAATAAAGATTTTGCTAGTTTGTCAATTAGAGTGTCCCAGTTTTCAAAGTAACTAACTGTGTTGCATGCTGAATTTACTTGCATTTCTGAGTTTTGACATCTAAAGATCTATGTAATACAGAGGCAGAAATAACCGAGCAGCTTGGGTTAGGCCAGTTGCTCACCTTCAGTCATGGGGCTGCAGCGCAGGAGGTGGGAGAGAATCCATTTTTCTAGTGCACTGTTCAGGAGCTCTGACAGACATGGTTTCCCAGTCCTGCTTCGTGTACAATGCATTTTGCAATTTCTAGATAAAATGAGCAACAGTCCTATGGAACTGCATGTCCTGAATTTGTCTCTGCATCAGAGCACCCTGTGTCACTACGAAGTGACATACATAACCCATGGGAAAAGAGGATATTATCTTTACGATAACAGACAATAATATTAAGCAGCATGTTACACCACCACAATATACACCAAGAGTGCATCACTTCCAAGCATGCCTGAAGAGAGCTTAGTGGCAACATCAACTCCGATCCAGGACATGCACAAGGAGTACTGAGGTTCAGCAGTAGCATCCCTTCTGGCAAGGCAAGGCCAAGAAAAAGCTGCTGCACTGAGCTTGCTCTCTGAACTGCTTCCAGTGACAGGCAACTCCCCAGACTGAAGAATATGTTCTGCAGAAGCATCGAAAGCATCAGATGTAAATATTCTTGTAGTATATTTGAATGCTTATTGTTCCAAAAGAACATTGACAACTTTGCTACATCAGAAGTTTATTGATAAAGTGTCTTGTCTTGATACATTTCAAATATCTGATTAAAAAGTAGAGAGATTATTACAGTGTACTGAAAACCCTAAGCTCAGCTGTTATTTCCTGATTCTGAGTTTCACAAACAGATCACTAGCTAGCCTAGAAATGTCTCGCTAGTGCCAGAAAGTGCCTCCAGTATCGCAGAATAAGTGCTCTCACTCTGGATTCCTTAAGTCCTTTATTTATCAGTGGAGAGGCAATGATCAGTCCAGGGGAGAACAGAAAAATAATTCTGAATGACCACATGGGCCTAATGTCCAAGATTAACATTGACTTTTGGTTAAACAAAATAGTTTGCAGAAAAATGAAACTGAATTTACCACTGAATGAAAAAAACCCACAAAATCCAACCCTAAAGTTATCAATCTATATGATCAAAGTATGATAGAGTAAAACCTGAGCAGAACAGCTTCAGCTGTTTCTGTACCTTGCACAACAGTTAGGTATGGTGTTCTACATATCTTATCATTAAAATAAATAAATAAACTTACCTGTTTACACACATGCAGCAAGACTTGCCAACTACATAAGCAATTTTACAATGTAACGTCTCATTTTCACAACTTGCTTGCATGTGAGGCATTTTTTAAATGCGTTTTTAATCGCAAGCTTTCCGACCTTTTGCAAAGTCTGTTTTGCCCTGTTTCAGGTAGAGCTAGAGGACTGCTGAGATCCTGAGGAGTAACAGATGAGGTCTTATCTTCAACACAATCTCTTGTCCTGCCTATGTACTTGAAATTAATCTTTTCTGAGTGCACAGGAGGTGAAATATACAGAATTAGGGAGGGAAAAATACCTAGAGACTGTTTAACAAAACAAGGCAGGGAGGGCTTAATTTCTTAAATCTGGCAAAGTGAATGCCAAGAGAATATACTGTTACTCTCTACGTATACCAACTGTGTGAAGGGCAAACATAAACTAAGCTAAGCCCAATGAAATTTGTTGGCAGAAGTATAGCCATGTATAAATGAGCCATAAGTAGCTTGCAGCAGTATGTTCAGAATGGCTGCACTGTAGGAAGCACAGGAATAAAATGACCTACCCAATTTAAGACCATCTTGATTAATGTGCAGAAGGATTACCTAGCACAGCTAGATGGAAAGGCAGCCACCTGATGGCCTCTCCAGTCTAAGGGCCTTATGTTGGAACAAAGCCTAGAAACAGCACTGTGAAAAAACATGAAATGTTTTACACAACCCACCTAGGCTCCTCTCTGCACCAACACATACAAAAAGCACTGTGGCAAATGATCTCCACCAGCGCTGGCAGCACTGGCATGGCCTTTCCACTTCCTTCCACAAGAACTGCTGTTCTTCCACGCAGCACCACACACCCACACTGCCTTCTGCAAACTGTCTCTCAACCAGTCACACCACCACCCATCACACCTGCCTCATCCCTTTCTGTAAAAACAGACAAGCACTGGTACAAGGGTGAAAAACCACACAAGTGGGAAGTTTGGATTCACAATCTTTCTTTTTGGTAACGATGTGCATGCTTAGAAAGGCAATCTGTTTGTATTTTCATCGTTTTTGCAATAGTGCTATGTTATTCCTCACATCTTCCCTTACACAGTCATGGTCAAACTACCAAACTTGGATATTTCTTAAACAGAGGGTTATCAAATGTCAGCCAACAGAGGACACATCCCTCAGCGTTCCTTGCACAACACCTTCACTCAAGGATAAATCTGAAGAAACTCCTGAACTGTACTTACACAGACTAGTAAATGCCAAACTCTATACAGAAAATACAAGGAGTTAGCCATGAGAGCTTTTACTACTACACAGCACAGTTCAGACAACGCAGCACAGAAACACATGAGAAGGATTGTTGCTGTAAATCCGAAAGAAAGCACTCACACTTACTCTGGAACTATAACAGCCCTACTGAACTGCATTTGGCTTGTCAGCCCTCGGGTTTGCTTCCTGATGGCAGTGTGCTCAAGGAAGAATTCAGAAGAAAGACACTGTTTCCTCGATGGAATATGCAGTTATGTATGTTTCTTGGCTCCAAGGAAACAGGAAAGTATCTGTCACAGAGGCACTCAGAAACAGCAGCCGCTATCCAAAATGGGGTTTTATTGCAACCAAAGTTGCCCAGCACTCCTCCTGACCAAATACAAGTTCAGATGTCTGTTGAGAATTAACTACCACATAACTAGTTCCTAAACCTTAAGGAAAAATGAACTGAAGTGGGCACACACTCAATCATCAATGAGAATCCTCCCACACACAGGTGCCCAAGACACCTCTTACCCAAAGGTGGGGCAAGGCTCACTCAACCCACAGACTTATTCCATCTGTGGAAGTGCCCTTGGATGGTGTGCCCAAGGGGAGGGTCCGACTGGCAGACCTGCTGCTCTGGGAAGAGCCAACTCCTCTGGCTCTCAGGCAGGACCCCACTTATACCCTAGTCGAGGGTGCACTGTGGTCATTCTGATGGGTTGAGGGGACAAGGCCAGACGAAACACAGACAAGCACAGACCCTGAGGTGCCAGTCAAGCACGGGGAGGTGCAGTGTACTGGGCGAGGTGTTAACTGCACCAGCACACCCCATTGGCTTTGTCTGTTTTGTCTGTTGGGGGGGCTGCACTTCCCACCGGATGTCAAAAGCAAGAAAGCACAAAGAGCTCGAGGTTCACTTTTTACTAAAGGTGTCTAAAATCACTTCAGCGATAAAAATGATTCCACTCGTATCTGTGCAAGAGTATTAATTTGTGCAATAACCTTGGAGTGACTTGTCACACCTCATTATTATCTAGCAGACTAAAACTAAACGCAGAATTTGGCCCAATTAACTTAGAACTGCAAAGACTGAATACGGATGAATCTTAGAGACACTAATTACCATCAAAGAGTAAAGAAGAAAAACAAACCAAACATTGCAGTATGAAAATAAGGATGGAAACAGAAACATGTATGATCTGTTAATATTTTAAAACCAAAACAAACCCAACAAAACAAAACCAACGAACCTCCCCCTCAAAAAAAACCAAAACAAAACCAAACCAAACCACCTCCATGCCAAACCAAAACAAACCTTTTTAGGGCAAGACCTTTTTAAAAGAATTTGTCCAGGTATTGCTTCAATTTCATAAAGTACTTTCAGGACTTTTCTTTTGCAGCATCTCTAGTCCCCCTTCACTCACCCATTTTTCAGTCTTCCCCCCCCCCCCTATTGCTGATTATCTTTATTTCATTAGATTTAGTAATGTACAAATTTCTTTCCTGCCCACTTGCTGCTTGGACTCTTCTAAAGCTCCTCTATCCATCAGAAAGTGTTAAGGGTACTTTATACTCATGATCTTGCTTGCTGCAAAATTCAGCCATGTCTAGATGGCATTTTGGTGGAGGTGAAGCTTAATAAGGATTAGTCAGAGAACAGTGCCTGAAAACAGTGCTTTATGTGCATACTGATTTACATCAAAGTAGCAGTTCTGGCATGTTTTGGGTTGGTTTGCCTTTTTTTGTTTGCTTGTTTTATTGTGGAGATGCAGAACTATTCTACCTTTTCCTCTTTTTTAAGAGACTGCAGAAGGTTTATTGATAATTTCTTGCTTTATTGGATGATTTACAGGAAGCAAGGAGCTTCATAAGGGTACAGTTCAAGGAAAAAAGAAAATAAGTATTGACTCAGCTCCAGACTTACAGTTATTGCAAACAATTTTAAGAGGCAGCACAGGGGGAGGTAGCATTTGTTCCCAGTCCTCTCAGGAAGTCATATAAGCACAGAATTGACTAATTAAGATAACATCTATTTCCATGCCAAAGCAGCAATAGCTTCCGTACATATAGGTGTTGACAGAAGTTCAGTAGCAGAAAATACCATTAGTATACAGTAAAAATTGCTATATATAGACCTTTAACACCTCTGAATATTCAATAGAGCAAAAGGAGGAAACAAAGCTTACTCAAGGTAGCTGCAACTCTAAAATCCTTGTGCCATTTTCAAGGAACAGGACTATTATGAATCCAGACAATGCTGGAGCAGCAGCAAAATATAACACACTCAAACACAAAGTGTATTACTTTTGAGTATCTTATTTTGTTGTTTAGGTTTCTTCTTTTTTTGTGTTATTTTTTTTTTTTTTTGGGGGGGGGGGGTGTTGTGTTTGTTTTTAATTTTATGTTTGCTTCTAAAGAAGGAATTTACCTTGCTATAATGCTATAACTTGCTAAAAATGCTATCATAAAAACACATTCTCTGAGCAGAGTACAGTGACAAAACTGAAGGTAAAGAAACACAATATGCTGTTACAGAGTCTAGAAAACAGTTGTTAATTGGTGCTTCCCTTTCAGGCTTTTCGGGGTCTGTATTATGGCACTGAAAATGTTTAGTAAAAAGAAATGAAGGATCTGTGAATTGCTCCTGGCTGCTATCCAGAAGGCCAGGATGATGTTCTGGGGAAAGTTGCTGGCATACCTTTTCTGGGCAGTACTAGGGCAGAAATGGTTGAGTAACATTTTACTTTGTTTTTATGAATTAATAGTTACTGCTTTCAGAATAATTCCACCACTCTAAGGGGCACAATATTGTAATAACCATTTCCCACAGTTCTTGAAGATGTATGGAGATTTGTAGAATGCTTTGAAAGGACACGTGAAAAATGACTACAGAAAGCAAATATATGGCAGCCCACACATGTGAACAGGAAATACTGAATTACACTCCACTAGAAAGTACTTCCACATTCACAAAGCCATTGATTGATCTTTTACGATCCAATGTATATGATATATTGTTGCTGCCAGCTATTTTAGTAACAACACTTTTAATGTTAACAAACATGGTCCTTAAATTTCAGAACCTTTATTCTTAACTCTGAACTGAAAAATTCCCTAGTACAACATAGTATGCGAGGAAAACAAACCCAAAACAACAAATCCATAACAACAGAAAAGGTTTTCCGTAGAACTGTCTGCCTGCATTAACAAATTAAACATTACAAAGAATTACTATGTGAATAAGAGTTGCAGGTTTTGTCATGAGCATCACAATGGGACTATCACATAGTCTATTTTAAGCTCTTTGCTTAGGTTTACTTGTGAAAATCCAAGTGACAAGTGGAGCCAGACATCTCTAAGGTGCCTAAACCTAAAAACACATAGGATTAAAATCTGTTTATTGGCTGTAAGAAGAGCTGCAGTGGACCATGCAGAAGATTCATCTTGCCAAGGGGCATGCCATTAGCCATAGTTAGTAATGGGCAATTAAGGAAAAAGAAAATAAGGACAGAGATTAACAAAAAGCCTTAAAATCTCTGCTTCAGGAGAAGGATCCTCTGTGTGCAGCACTTGCTTGTTGCTTTTTAACCCCTCAAAAATCATATTTAATACCACCTTGATGGTACTGAGGGACCTTAAATCTAGAAGTACTTAACTTCATCTTCAATTTAACTTCAAGTTCAGTGTTGGATTACTCAGTTTCTGCATCATCCCAAATTATTTCTCCATGTCCAGGAACTGGAGAAACAAGCTTTCCACCAAACAGCACTGGAATTTAAAATTAAATTGTACTGGTGAATCTACATAATTTTAAGGATTGGTTTCTAAAAAAAAAAAAAACAAAAAAGAGTTTAAAATGTTCAACTCCTAAAGCCAATTTCCAGCCTTCACGTGGTACAGCTTGGCAAGGGCAGCAGGCAGATGCAGAAATCTGGAATGCATTTTTCTACCAGATGTTTCTGGGTCTTTTCTGGTGTCATCAATAGCCCTATGGGAAAGTTTTACTGCTCCCTGTTTCTGCAGTGGTCAATGTGAGATCTTAACAGAAAGTGAATTTTATTCCAATAAGAATACTCTCATACTTTTCTCCATTTTCAGCAACAGCAGCATGAAACATGTAATAATTTTACAAATGTAGTTGAGAACTGCAATGTCTATTTTATATATATAGATACAACTAACATACCTCTAAGGCGAAGATGTGCTACAGGACTAAATGATCAACATCAAATAACTTTGGTGATGAAATACCAAAAGATTTAGATTTTGATTTTCAGGTTTTGTTTTTTTTTTTTTTCATATTGAAAGTCATACTCTTAGCATCGTCATGTCTCATTCTTTAGCAATTCCATCTGATATTTAGAGCCTGCTGCAAACTTCTGCAGCAAGCTCTAAATGTAAAAATTAAACCACATTTCTAAAGTGTGTATTGTATGTTCGAGAATTAGAATATAGTCATTGACCCCATGAGGTTTCTCACCTGGTGAATGTGACTATAAGAAAACTATGTATCATTGTTTGCACGTTTACTTTCACAGATGTTAATTTTACTCAAGAGGGTTGTAAAACATACAGTCTTTATTTTACAGTATTTGAACAGCTAATTAAATAACCTCTGCAACTTCTGATCATTTTTATTTCAGAACAAAGTTTTCTCCAGGGCAGTCATAATGCTGCTCAATAGCAGCAACCAAATTGAATTTTACTGTCCCAAAGATACTAACAAAGTAACTATTTGTTTTTCATGCCTAAAATAACAGCGTGTACTTCTGAGATGACAGTGGACCTCCAGGCTTCATAGTATTCCAGAAGCTCCAGGTTAAATTCCCACACAGGCTTAGCCCAGCCTTTTCATAACAAACATTCACGCCCTTCTTATGCATCTTTGCAGAGTGTCCTGCCCCACCAGTCCTACAGTGCTGCTCTGTTCAAGGGTCAGCTGCTGAAAGCAAGAGCTAACTTTTCCTTTTCCTGTCAGTGTCTGTTTTGCAAACACAACAGGCATTTCCCCAGTGCCTTCTTCAGGAGAGGCACTTTTGAAGAGTTCATAGAAAACTACACCTAGGTTAAGAAAGCTAATTTGCTGCAGTGCCTCCAGAGCAAAGCATATTCCTGCAGCTTAACAAAGCAAGACAATTACATAAATTATATGCAAAAGAAAAGAGTCCTAATAACCTGAAACAAAACTATGAAGAAATGCCCACGTCAGTAGCTACGGGAAATGACAAAGTATTTGGATAAGAGAGTGGAATAGAAACGTATTCAATTCCATTGGCACTTCTTGAGCTGCAGTAAGGATGACTGCCATTACAAAACCTGTCATTCTGGGACTCCAGAGAAACATATATTTGTACTTTTATGGAAAAGAGTGTCAGAAAAAGTCTGTATTCTCTTAGTGATCAAGTTCCCATTGCCTCTAGAATTTTCTGGTCTTTATGGCCCAAGATTGTTCAAGATGTCAGCAATATCTGGGTCACCTGACATTTACTAAGTGAAATGAAAAATGTTTTATATATAATTAGCACATTCAAACTTCCTAGTTTATGGCATTCACATGCAATTAATTATATATAATATTTAGAGTGCTCAAATTTAAATTCTGAGCAGCTTTTGGTTCTCATACTTGAGAGCACTAATGAATCAATCATACTTTCATCTCATTTGCCTTCTAAGCGGTTACAAGTACAAAAATTATGTAAGACTTAAAACAACCCACAATACAAAAATCACAAACAGCAAAAATTGGGAGTTTAAGTTATCACAATATATTTGACTCTAGAAGGTAACAGCAGCTCCAGCAATAATTGTTTTAAAGTTCAACTATAGGAAACTTGTTCCTCATTCATTACACTAGGAGGTTTTACTGAAGTGCTGTCACATAATGCAGAAAAGAGGCATTTTCACATTGCACATTTACGACACTAAGGCCAGTATTTTACACCTAATGCACATTTACACATTCAGGGGTAGTACCATGTATTTTAACTGAACCTTCCAGCTAAAATAACCTTGCAAACACTTCCAAGACACCTACTTCTACAAAGATTTCCTAAGTTCACAAGAAGACAAAATAAGCCAAGTGCACAGGCTGTGATGAGCTCCCCATACCGGAATGTGTTCGATTGTCCCCACACGGCACCTGCAGCTGCCAGGTACTACCCCAGGCATCAGGTTTGGGAACTGGAACCACTCTAGTATACTGCCATGTCACTGGATGGTCCTGCTGCAAAGTGTTTAGCATCTACAGAGAAATCAGTAAGACAGTCATATTTTCTCCATTTCCAACTCAATACTCATCGCTTTTCTTTTTCTTACTTAGAATGTAAAGATCTTTTTTTTTAAGAGGGAAATAGATTGGGTCCCTGTGCAATTTCTCTCTACTATATCCTGTGCTCTCTCTACTATACTTCAACATCTGAGAAGACAAATGCCAGTGAAATAAACACTTAATAATCTAAAATATACTCAAAGATGTTCCATTTGAAAATCTTAAAAGCAAACCAGTTCACAAAAATAAAATTCTTTTTACTTTTATTCAGAAAAGCACCTTCAAAATTTCAGTCTCATTGTCCATGAGCATTTTCCTTCAATATACTTCTGTTACTTAACAGCCTACCTAATCCAAAAGGTATGTGAACTCCATTCCTGTTCTTTTACAGATGATGATTTCTTCAATTCTAACCATGAAAACTAAATCTACAACTAAAAGGTTTCACTTCTCACCCATTAATTTACAGCACTGAGACACTTCTCACTTAGAAAATTCAAGTTCATCTTAGCACTGCCCCTCATTCTAGCCAATTAGCATTACAAAGAACCTATGGTATAATGTTTCATGCATTTAAACGGATTAAAAGCTGTATGCATCTTTTCAGTGTAATATTTTAAATACGTCACCTAGATCCTTTTAATATGACTACAAAAATCCAGTGGAAAGTATGCATTTATACTTATTAATCCAAATATGTTTCATTAATTCATAACAAAAGATGGACCATATCCAAATAAGGGAAGGAAAAAATTCATTGGAAATAACTTTTAGAACAAAAAAGATACAGCAGTGGCTTTATTTCCATGCCCTCCTCAGTGAAGGCCCTTTACTATCACTACAGCTATTTACAGAATACTTCCTTTAATTGCTGCATTTCTTCCATGAACTACTTTCCAGAAAAACTAAAATGAAAATAAAAAAAACTAGCCTATGTATAATACTTCTGAGTCTCTGAAGCAGTAACTAATGCAGGGTACATTGACACAGTTCTCTTGACACACATATTTCATACTTCTGTATAAAAATAACTCAGTGGAAATTAGGGCCCTTATAGTTGAGAAGTAGAAGTTTTAACCTGCTACTTACCCCAGGAATTATATTTTTCAATTAGTAAGGACATCTGAAGGTAACTGTATGTTTGTGAAAAGCTAAAAGAAATACAGGCAAGAAAAAGATTCGTTAAAAAAAAAAACCCGAAGAAAACATTAACTTGGTATAAGGATTTTTTTTTTTTTTCTTTACAAATCACTTAGTAAGTGCCCTACTTCAGTTTGTGCATGTTCCCTATGAGGTTTAATAAAACACAAAAAAGAAGAGAGTGGGGAAGAAAAGCAATATACAGTAGAACTAATGCAAGTTAATAAATAATTGTTCCCATCTTATTTGTATTGGTCATAACAGTCACCCTTCCATTTAAGTGACCAAAAACTGAAGTATGTAAATATGTGTAAAATGTGGGGTAAAGTAATTCCCAGAACTCTAATTATAAATTTTATGGACAGTTAATTTAAGTTAGAAACTATTTTCAAAAAGATTTTCTGTTTACAATTGAGTGAAATGCCATCAGAATCATAAAAGAAAATAGAAAAAGAAATTGAAAGATCTCCACTTAAACTTTAACACACACCTGCCTATCTGCACTCACTATTTTACATGAATAAGTCTATGCCAAGGAACAAAATTTATCATAAATACAGAATTCATGCTAAAAATGCCTTTGCATCTTTTCATCAAAATTTAACCCACCAAATCTGATATCAAGCTGCTGACTCAACAATATTCACACACCAGGATAAAGAAATTAATTTAATCTTGAAGTAGTTTGTCCATCCCAATTATCTTTCCATTACAAAAACTTTGAAGCATTATCACCCTACATAAGCGGGTCCCAAATTACAGCGGAAAATTCGATGCACACAAAAAATATTTTTGTCTTATGTCTGCTTTTACTTAGCTCAAGTGAAATCCCCTCTAACTTGTAAATCCTCAAGGATACTTATGGACTTTTAGAAAAAAAACTTTTAAAACCCCACGTGTTTTTATATGCTACCATCTCAGTCATAGCTGCTTTAAGATGAGCTACAGATTTACACAGGATAGCCCACCAATACCTCTCCTGCATCTGAGCAACTCTTAGACCTTCAGTGAATCAACACTAAGCATCACCATCAAACTATTTTTCAGCATTTCCTATTCACCAGTTACACATGAACGCTATACCAGTATTATGACCAATTACTTATTTCAGGCAGATAAACATGTGTAAACAACACCAATGGCAGCATTTAAATTGCTTTGCCACACACAATATTTAAGTTCAATGAGAGATGGTACAAAACTGTAGTATCTAGTTTTATTTACATTACAGAAACTGGTAGTGGAGAGGATAGTTCAAATATCCAGAAATGGGTAACACATCAAAATGACTTTATTCTGCAGTCATTTCAGGACCCCAAGAAGTTTTTGTGCTGTGTTGCGGTTAAAAGCATTCTTTCAATATCACATATATAAACCTTATCTCACTCCTGCTAGAGGGTAAGTGGAAGTTGCATTTTAATCTATCATGTCTTCCCTCCAGAAAAGGATGTGTAAAATGCCCATGTGATTATGCAATGCTCAGTAATGCACTCTCATGAAAGAAACATCGGAATTCAAGACTCTGCATTGACCATTTGCTCTTTCTCCATCACTGGCTGAGAATAACACAATGACATTAATTTTCTGCTCCAGTGCCTGCTGCTCTTGTCAGACCACATCAGGCAATACAGGGCCAGATTCTCAACTGTGATAAACAGATGTTATGTTAACTTAGCTCAAATGAGAAGTTATATGCATGTTCTCATGCTATCCTCAAAACTGCATTTTCAAATATTGAGGAAGGGTACACAATTTTTCACAGTTATCTGCCCTTAGAACCCTGAACTGCTCTAAACACTTCTTCCAGTGGTATTTCAGGTCCTGGTCAATAACCATACTCTATCAGGTAGAGCACTATCTCCAGGGGCTTGATACAAGTACTACAGACACACAAATAACTGCAACCTCACTGCCCATGTCATGCTTTCCTCTACATTTACAGAATCTAGTACAAGTATTTAGAAGAAAACTGTTAGTCCACAGGCACAAAACATCCATATGCTATCTACACATAGTGCCAATATTATAACTAATGCACTGGCCAAAAAACCCCTTGTGCTGAATTAACCCTTTGTGTTGTGTCTTAATGATCATCTGGCCCAACCCTCTTGCTCAATGCAGTTCATATTGAATAGGTTGCTCAGGGTCTAGCCCAGTTAGGTTTAATAATTGCTGAGGATGGAGTTTTTTTCAGCTTGTTTGGGCCTTCTTTCTGTTGTTTAACCAGACTTCTGACAGGGAAAATAAAAAAAAATTACTTACATCTACCTGGAATTTGTCATCTAACCTATGTCTGTTCCCTGGTGGGAAGCACCTTACCCACCTCCTCTATACCCCACCACCAGGTGGCTGAAGACCTTTTGTTCCATGAAGCATGTAAAAATCGTTCACTTTCCCAACTTACTTGAAGTGAATTATACTTCACCAATTGTCACCAAAAGGCCCACAAAACCAAACCAAAATGCCGACAGAATACAACGGTGCAATTGTCTAAGTGCCCTTCATATTCCAAAATCATCTCCTTTTTTTTTTTCTCGTCTTTTCTCTGAAGAGCAATGTTCCTGTTTGACACCCAAGAAGGCTTAAAAGTCATTCAAAGTGACTACCACATTGCCAAATAAAAAGAACAACAAAAAAATCAACTAAAAAGCAAGAGGGATTACAAAAATCAATCAATAGTTAAATAATTCATTTACTGAAATGTCACAAAGTTTGCATCTTAGAACTTTATTCAGCTGGGTACCACAGAATCTAAATATAGCATTACACTTGTTTAAAGGCTCTTGAGACACAGAGCCCCTGCGTGTTAGAATGCAGCTTCATTTCCCTTCCTGTATTTCTCAGTTGATACAGTAAAAAATACTTGCATATAAACAGTCTTAGTCTTCCAACCAAAAACCGTGTCATGTACTGATATTCAATCCCGTCAATAATATTTTTATATACCAAATAGATGACTGTCATAACCACAAAATAAGTAATGCCTGCTCTGTACCAAAAAAAGAAAGACAAGGGACATGTTATAGGTTATCTGGGAGGTTACTAAGTCTAAGGTGATTAACTGTGAAAGGAATGGGTATGCTCATGGACATTACTTTGAGGCTTTGCTGCTCAAGTCCTGATCTTCCTCTCTGCTTGTGGCAAATCAGGTCACACAGAAAAGAAAGAGGGAGTGAATTAGATTAAATGCCAATATTTATTAGTAAGGGAATAAAGTAGATTGCAAATAAAAGTCTAAAGCTCACTATCCTCATATATTCTGTCTAAAGTGATATGGGACTCCTGGAAGGAACACTTTTCAGATCAAATACACAAAAGCAATTTTCAGGACCAGTAGAGAAAGACAGTTTGAAGGTTGAGACTGCTCATGGAGAATGAACTACCCTTCTATTTCTCCTTTTATTTTCAATGAGACAATTCTGTTTAAAGTATGTCTTCCTGTCACAGTCACTGCTGTATGGTACAGACTACTGCTCAGATAGACTGACATCTTCAGGCTTTGGAGATCAACTTCCAAAACTCACTGAGCAATGATCTAATGTGCCTACCATACAGTTTCTCATGCTGACATAGGAGATAGTCCATGTTTCAACACCTTTACTTTCCAGCTAAACTGATGATGACCCATGAAAGGACACCAAAGTAACATGAAGTCATGTCAACAAAATCATAAACTGATCTTACTGAATTGACAAATGTCAGTAGTAACTGACAATCCATTCATCCATCTCTGAGTTTAAAAATAGGGGCACCCTTTGTGAAGCAAGTCTTTATTTTCTTCTTTGTATGATTAAATTATTCTACTAATTTGACTGAGATGTTGAAATTAAATGTTTATTTCCTCATAAATCATGGAAAACCAGAATATTTCAAAATACATTTTCTGTTAATGTAAACAACACTAAATAAAACTCTTCTAGAAGATGAGAGCAACAGCAACCCAAAAATATGTAGCATATTTCTGGAAAAAAAAAAAAAAAAAAAAAAAAAAAAAAAACAACAAAAAAAAACGGAAAATATTTTTAAAAAAAAAAAAAAAAAAAAAAAGCAGAGTAGCAGCTAGTAAGGAAAGCTGGCATTTTTCTTCAAAAGTGCAAAAAGACAGATTATTATTTGTAACAATAAAACCAAACAGCCCAAGACACTTCCGAAGTCATTCCTGGTAGTTACATACCAGTATACTAGCATAGGCGTTTCCTTCAACAGTGAGATGCTTTCTTTAAACCTCATGAAATTTGGATACAGATAATGGATATAGTGGACATACAAAACCCTGCTAGCATTTAAAATCTAATCTCATCTACAGCTTTGCAGCTTTTCTGTAACTTTTAGAGGAGTAGTAAAGGGAAGACACTGTAGCTTTACATCAACCCACAGGTGGTGTGCAGCTGCAATTAAGCTCTGCTATCTTCTGTACTCCTTTTAAACAATACTGTCCAAGGGACCATGACTATACTTAGAAAAATAAAATACCAGCAAGTTAAGAAAATAAATTACCATGGTTGCAGAAAAAGTAAATTTAACCATTGAGGTTGACCCTCTCTTTATTTTATTCCCTAAAAGCAGCCAGTATAATTTAAAAATGTTATAAAACAACTCCTCCATGTCATAGTCTTTAAAACAGACCATGTACGTGTTGTATTAATGCATTTCACCACTATATGTCAAGTTCAAGCAACCAGGTTGCATCAGAACAACAACATTTTCCACATTCTTCAAAACAAACATAGCTAGAAAAGATGTAATTCATATACAATGTGAAAAGGGGACCCAAAAATAAAGAGACAACCCATCCACCTCTATCTCCGATTGCTGCCATGCATAGTCCCCCAAGGAATTATATTCTGCTGAGTGCAGACCACTACAGCAATTGATTTTGGGTTTGGCTGATAGTTGTAATTATTCAAGTGACAATTTGATGGTGCATTGCTCCTAACAATCCTTTACTAGCAACCACTTTGAGATAGCAACATACTAATGACAAGATGAGTAGGGAGAATACAAAGATGATGTTTGGCTGATAGGTTTCAAGATTTTTGATATAAAATCCATTATGTTAATACCATTTCAACATAAGCCACACCAGTGATCAAAGTGGCTTTAACCTTTGTCTTTACTGGGCATGCTCTCTAGCAAAGTCAAGTTTCTTCCCCTAATTTATTCAGGACCTTCAGAAAATTCACTTGTGTCTTTGTATTCCTCTAGTTCTGTTGTATTTAGACCAATGTCCATATAGAAGACAACCAGAGATCAGGCCCAGGCAGCATGGGTTTATGAAAGGCAAGTCCTGCTTTACGAACCTGAACTCGTTCTATGACAAGATGACCAGCCTAGTGGATGAGGGAAAGGCTGTGGATGCATCTACCTGGACTTCCATAAAGCCTTTGACACTGTTCCCCACAACATTCTCATGAAAAAACTGTCTGCTCATGGCTTGGATGGCTGTACACTCTGTTGGGTAAAACACTGGCTGGACAGCTGGACCCAAAGAGTGGTGGTGGAGTTAAAACCAGCTGGTGGCTGGTCACAAATGGCATTCCTTAGGACTCAGTACTGGGACCACTTTTGTTTAACATCTTTATCAATGATCTTGATGAGGAGATAGAAAGCACCCTCAGCAAGTTTGCAGATGACACCAAGTTGGGTGGGAGCGTTGATCTGTTTGAGAGTAGAGCAGCATTACAGAGGGACGTAAACAGACTGGATTGATGGCCCAAAGTCAATTGTATGAGCTTCAACAAGGCTTAGTGCCAGGTCCTGCATATGGGCCACAATCACCCCGTGCATCCCTACAGGCCTGGGGAAGAGGGGTTGGAAAGCTGTCTGGCAGAAAGGAACCTGGGGGTTCTGACTGACAAGGGGCTAAATATGAGCCATCAGTGTGCCCAGGTGGCCAAGAAAGCCAAGGGCTCCTGACTTGTATTAGAAATAATGTGGCAAGCAGGACCAGGGAGGTGACTGGCCCTCTATCCTCAGCATTGGTGAGGTCACACCTTGAGTACTGTGTTCAGCTTTGGGCACCTCAATACAACAAAGACATCGAGGTGATGATGCTGCTCCAGAGAAGTGCAACTAAGCTGGTGAAGGGCCTGGAGAACAAGTCTTCTGAAGAGCCACTGAGGGAACTGGGGCTATTTAGTCTGAAGAAAAGGAGGCTGGCGGGGAGACCTCCTTGCTCTCTGCAAGTACCTGAAAGGACATCGTAGAGAAGTAGGCGCTGATCTCTTCTCACAAGTAACTAGTGACAGAACAAGAGGCAATGTCCTCAAGCTGCACCAGGGGAGGTTTAAACTGGACATTAGGGAAGTTTTTTTTCACAGAAAGGGCTGTCAGGCAATGGAACAGGCTGCCCAGGGAAGTGGTTGAGTCACCATCCCTGGATGGGTTTAAAAGCCGTATAGATGTGGTGCTTGGGGATACGGCTTAGTGGTGGACTTGGTAGAGTAAGGTTAATGGTTGGACTTGGTGATCTTAAAAGTCTTTTCCAACCTAAATGATTCTACAATATTTAGAAGGGCCAGCAAGGAACTGAAAAGCAAATGAAACTACAGGCACGTTGCAAACAAAAACCAAGAAAAAGGCAGAAAAAAAGTGTTTTGCTTCAGCCCTATATGACAGAGACAATGAACCACCCCAGAGATTAAACTCTCAGGGCAGCATGGAGATGAAAGTGCTGAGCAGACTTCTGCTTGAGGTTTCTCTCACTGAACACAACATGAGAAACTCTGACTCATGACGAGAAAAAAAATTCTGCCATGGCTGGTAACAGTGTGAGAAGCAATAGAACTGATCATGACCTGGGGCAGGGTAGGACTTCATGGTGGTTAAGAGGAACCGATGGAAGAAACAACATAAGTTTGTAGAAATACCACGTTGGGATATGACCTAGTGTCAGTGCCCTTTCTAGGTCAGATTAATACCTTTCTAACAGATTTCTGTCTATGCTGGTTTATTTAACCACTTAGGTACTGCAGAAGACAGAAATAATCCTTTATCTGTGCTGAGACAGAGGGAATGAGGAAGGGAAAACACAAGCTTGTCCCACATAGCTAAATACCATCAAAGTGAGGGTGGATGCTATTAACATCAAAAGCAGTCCCAAAGGTCAACACATGCAATTTCCAATTTTATTCTTCTTGTTTTGTTGTGGCAGATGTCTTGTCATTCTTCCACTTACAAATAAATAATACAACAAAACCTACAACCAAATACTTGTAGCTGGATGAGAGCTTTCCAGTGAGTCAGTAACCTACTTTCATTCTGATGAAGCACACATCCAGACAGAAGCACTCCTCTAAAAGGAAAGCATTAGAGCAGCAATTCATTGAGAGACGGAGCTATTAAAAAACCCTTTCTGATTTTATGACCTGAGGAACTGACTCACAAAAAACCAAAATGAAACAAAACAAAACAAACAAACCCCCCCCCAACTATCTGCGATGAGTCCCTGAAAAACAGAGAATTAAGGAAAATAATTTGCAGGTACTCCAAAAATTACTTCTGCTGCAAGCTTCTTTCCAGTTCTGCTCATTCTGACCTATTATAACAGCACTTTGAAATGCATTGTTCTTTCAGTGCAAATTAGCAGTGCTCATTCACCCCTCTCCTTGTTCCACATAACCAGTGGTTGAGACCAAGAGATTAGGAAATGGAGAGATGCATTCAATTAACTTACACAGATCACAACAGTTATTATTTCAAACATGTTCTATGGTCTCCCTTGGTACTTGTGATGTGTTTATCTGAACCAGTCGCAGGCTGGCTTTTTTTTACTCATGTGTACTCCTACGAAACCGTGCCTGATTATAACTGCAAAACTAAATGAAAACATAACTGAAAAGGTGGTTGAGTTTTCTCATGTCCATGAAAATACTGAGTTACCCACATGCTCCCAGTGGCTGTCAAACTGAGCCTCTGTCAAAATATGTGAAAAAAGATCAAGAACTGAAAGCACCACATCAAAATTTAGAAGCATTTTGGTTTAGCCATTCTTATTCAGAAATGAGCAAGGTCAACCTGCTCCTCTTAAGCATTACATGAAGCATAACAATAGTGTGCAGTACTGAAAGAAAACTCATCTTGTTTGGCAGATAAATTATGGTAGATTCAATTTCACTTCTTCCATTAGCACAGCACAAAACCAGAGAAATTTTGTCTGAATTCCACCGAGACAGGAAACAGACAAATTGGGTCTGTGAAGTTCTGAATGGCATGTCTACTGCTCTAAGCCCCGTTATTTATTTCTTAAGTGAAGCAATTAGTGAACAAAAAGCTAAGCATGGTCATTTCAGTTCAAGTGACTGTTCTGCAGTTATTTTTAATTGGATACCATTGCATAGGTTTCTGATCCCACAGATACGGTATCACTAGGAGATCTATTAAACCTGTAAACATACCTCTCCACATGCATAGCATACAGATTTTCTTTATATGTTATTTAAAATTGCCCAGATAAAATACTTCTCCTTCTCCAAAACCAAGTCTTGAGAGCATATTTATTCCAGTAATTTTATTTGTCATGCATCTCACATCAGTTACTGTTTTTTCATTACTATTTCTAGGATAGAAACTTGGATGCCTGCTAAATACTATAATGATTTGAAACTGCCTTCTCCCAGAGATTACATTCGCCTGCTCCAACTCATATTCTCCTTTGCCAGAATGAGGCAATCTGTTAAATTTCCCAAAGCAAGGAATATCAATCTTTGGCTGCTGACAACGAGTCGTGGGCTTACTGCAGTAGCAGTGTGCTTAATAAAATACCATGTTTTGTCCTTACCAGTTCCATCTTTAAAGATAGATGCAGGCACATGTGTTTAGTTGGGCATTCAATTAATACCAAGTCACGCAAAAAGCTGGTGAACAAATTAAAAGCTTGATTTGCTGTGTCATTTCCTCTCTCTACACCGACTGCATTACTCATGTCTTTAGAGAACACCTACATAATCACTCGCATTTTGCCTTCCATTTACACATTTCTTTATATGCCTAAAGTTAAAAGTCATGAAAAACCCTTTTGAAATTAAATTCTCCATCTGAATAGAAGGGGCTCTTCATAAGGCTGATATCTCTCAATGTGCCACTCGCTGTTTTCAGTCAATTTTGCAAGGCTCTCCAACAGACAAGTTTTGGGAAAAGAAAAAAGAAACCAAAAACCAATCAAAAAATCATCTTGTGTTAAATTAGTCATCTGCAGAGGAAACAACACTGCAGAAATGCTCTCTGCACATATGGCGTAATAAATATAAGCTATAGAGTACTGGTTAATATACATTCATTTTATATCAATACAGTCCTTTATTATCCTGCTTTCACCTAGCAGAGAGCTACATGTTCCTGAGACAGTCAGTTATTATGTCTTATTTATATACATCTAAAACAAAATTATATCTTTTGTCCTTACGCATTTTTAATTTGAGTAAAGACATTGATAAATTAACTTACATTTTTTGCAAAGAAAAACTGGATGAAATAAAAGAATATGAAAGCACACAATGTTATTCAGGTAACTTCAATCAGCCACTTCCACAAACTGCAATACGACCCACTGACTGCTGCTTTATAACAACTCAACTTTACAAGTAACAATGAATCCTTAAAGCCCAACAGAGGATCAGATCAAGCTGTATTACTGAAGCAGGACTTCACGGTACAGCAGAGAACCATTAGCAACTGTAAGACTGACTGCAAATTAGGCAATATTCAGATTAGTTGCTTATAAGGATCAAGATGGTGTTCCACAAAATGCAGGTTCATCAGCCACAATGATGACAAGGAAATTTCACAGAAATAATATTACTAAATTACTGGTAGTAATTTTCTTATCAGATGGACTGGCGAAACACACCTCTCTCTTCCCTGTAATTCTCTAGAGAAGCACCAGTACTTTTAGCATGCCACCATAATATGCACTAGAAAACAATTCAGAAGCATTTGCTGGACACACAGGTCAACAGCGATGTCCTCACAATCTTTATTCATACCAGAGGAAAAGCTTTGGGGTGTAACAGCTTTAAACAGAAACCAGTGTAATTTCATGAACAGGCCCCAGACCATGTCAGAACACATGCACAGATGCTACAGCTTCCACAACCTAGTTAGTTTACCATTTTGCTTACCAAGACGAAATGACTCCTCTTCATGTTTGCAGCTGAAAACAAGAGGCAGTATTCAGGCAACAATGATGCACAGTTACAATGATGAAAGGCATTAAAGTGAGTAGAATTGAATTCAGCAGCCCATTTGATGATGACAGGATAGCCTACAGTAATGGGGACAGTAGAATCAAACTATTCAGATAATTAATTTCGACTTCTTGAAAAGGTTGTTGCTAAATAAAGAGCTACTTGACCAAGTGCTGGATAAGATGTATCAGACACATAACCTACAATACAAAAGACTTCCCTTCGATCCTTCATTTTGGATTCTCCAAGTTCTTACTGAAAGAGAGACTTTTTCCTAGCTTTAAAAGCTTCAGAGCTCAATGTTCATTCTCCTATGGAAAAGCAGGATGACCTTCAACACACACCTCCACTAACATATAAATAACTGCAGGTAGCAGATTTGAGTGCCACTACATCCTTCTTGCCTGTTCACCCCAGCTCTACAGACCAGTGTGAGTTTATATCAGATACTATGTAATGAGAAACAAAACAAAAAAGACGAGATATTCACAGACTTCACTGTTATGTGAACTACAAGGTCATTGGGCTAAAACAGTCTCCTCACATTTCATGGGAATCCTAGTAACAATCCATTGCTGTACATGGTAACGGAAGAGGTTTGCTGGAGCAGATAAAAGCACAGCCTGTCATCTCAAAAGAAAACACACGATAAATATGTAGGCTGGTAGTGGGTAAATGGAGAAACTGAGTTGAAGTAATTCAAGGAAAGTAGCTCATGCAGGATTCTTCAACTATTCAAGTCCTTTCAAAACACCTCATTGGACCAAAGGACTGCTAATAAACATACAATCAAGATATTTCTATGGATTACTTTCAAATACTGGTTTCTATCTATATTAATTGGAAACCTTTTCAATCCCTTTCAGTTTTTGTTTTGTAATTCTTTCAGGTGTTCTGCAGGAACCCAGGATCACTCAGAAGACCATGTGGAAGGGAAATCACCTGAGCCGAAGTTCACTAACTGAAGTGCTACTGTAAGAGGTCACCACCTAATTAAGAGTGGACTTCTATTCAGAAGGAAAAAAGAGGGATACTTTTTTCTGTTGAATTTATGTTATTACTTTTCTAAGAATGTTTTATAGCACTCTGTTGTTTCCAAGTTACCCAGATCAGTCTGCATGTGGAATGGCAAAGAAGTCCTTTTCAAAAGCAGTATTAAAACAAATTCACATATACACTGAGACTTAATATAGACATTCATCCTGTAGCCATTCCAAGCAACCGTAGCCAGAGATGACATGTACATCATTAAAAGTCTCTTGCAGAGGGTCTTCACCTCCTTCCTATTCTTTACTGAGTGACCCCTGTCTTGAAATACTGCTCCAACCTTCCAGACATGGAACAGTTCAAAAGGCTTGCACTGAAATAAATACAACACATCAGACAGCTCCAGAAATATTTATATAAACTCAACACAAATAACAGACAAAAATATCCCAAGACACAAAAGATTCAGTGCTAGCTTTTGAAGAGTATTCTTTAAAAGTGAATGTCACTTCTTCACTGAGCCATGAGAATAGCCTGTTGCTAGACACAGGCTTTCTTTTGATGTCATAGGAAAGAGATCATTTCCTGCAGGCTGGAAAAGCATGATGGCAGCAACCCTGTGAAACCTCCCCTTGAGCAGAGGCAAGTGGTGCAGCAGGTTGCCAGTGAGTAGTCTCCATCCTTAAGAGTTTAGTGGGACCCAACTGAATCAAGCCCTGAACTGCCTGGTCTGACCCCAGGGCTGGGCCTGCTTTGAGCAGGAGGGTGGACTAGAGCCTTTCTTGGGTCCCCGCCTACCCAAATTACTCTTACTCCCATCCTTAGTTTCTCACTACTATACACTCATCCTAGAAGCTGGCAAGAGGATTAATTCTGTGCTGTAAAAGTCTTCCTTAAAACCGCTTTCTGCAGAGTGCCTCCAACTTCCAGTCAAAATGATGGTAGCTAAAGAGTATTTTTGTACAGGAAGAGAAGCTGGAAAGTGCCCAAGTGATGATTAAAGAAATGTCTAGAACATTTACAAAAAGGATAAAAGAATATGCAATAGTGGATTGTGCAATGCAGGTGGCCAATTTTCCTTTACAGTGAAGACACATGACTTTGTCAGTGGCAATGAGATTACATTTTGTTTACCAGCATGAGCAGATCATAGCACATTATTATCACAGAAAACTAAGATAAATCCAAACATGCAGTAACTTTGCTTCAGAGACCCAGATAGATGTGCTAAGTGACAACAGTGTACTTATTATCACACCATTACAATGCAATTAGAAGTACAGAATTAAAAATTAAGAACTTCATAAATTCTCATCAAGCACTTGCAAGAAGCACAAAACAACGCACATATTACACAACACCTTGATCCTAAATGAACTATTATATTTTCACTTAGATGATCTCCAGCCATTAGCACATTACTATCTTGTGAGTTTGGCATGAATATTATTTAAGATTGGATATCCTTTTTCACACCCCGTTTGCCATTCTTAGACGCAGGAACAAGAAAAACAGCCCAGAGTTGCCAAGCTTGCCTACTGCATTGGTAAGAACTAAGAATTTTTAAAGTCATCCTAAACCATAAAAATTAATAAATTAAAGACACAGCAGAATCAAGTGGCACAGACATCATCTAATTTGAGTTCCTTTTGAAAACAATATGCAATGAAAACTAACAGGCAAATTTTTTTGTCACTTGTGTTAATCTTTGCAGCAAACCTCTACTATTTGTGTACCAGCATTTGTGGTTAAGAGACTTTCTAGAAGGTTTGGGTTTTTTTTTTTAAATCCTGCATATGACTTAATTTTATTTGCAATAACTGCACTGTAAAACAACATTTTTGTTGGCTGTTTTAAAACTCCTGTTGGCAGTTGTGATTTACTCCTATTTATTATATGTAAACTGCATTTACCTTATTCAAAAAGACCAGTCTTGTATCATGGTGTGAGCTAGAACTGTGGGTTAATGAAACCTGTCTATGTTTGTTTTTCTTTGAGCTTGAGTTAAATTCATAAAATATTAAAGGTATGTTGAATTATGCATTTATAAAATATAACACAGTTAAATAACAAATCCTTACAGCTTGACTGTTAGCAGTTAGGAGAATTGTAGTTAAACCGTGAAACACAGAAACTCTCTCCTAAGGTAAACAGCTCAGCAATGCACATTAAATAAAACTACTGAAGTATGAGAATGGGTCATTAAAGTTTGTGCTTACACCTGTAAAGTCCAGGGGAAAAAATATACCAGTGCACTATGCAGATCAGGAATTTTAGCACATAAACTACTTGACAGTATAGTACAAGGCTGAAGTGAGGTATGAAAAGGTGCAGTCAGTCAACTGGGAAAAGACGCAACACCTGTGATTCATTGAAGTGTGTTAGAAGTGAATTTTAACCATGTTAAAAAAATCATAAATGCTTCTCACACAGGCTTGCTTCAGAAACGTACATGGCCAGTTACAGAAGTGCAAACAGAAAGGATCAGCAATTGGTTATCATCTAGGAAACAGGAAAGTGAAATGACTGAGTTGGTGTTTGAGTAGTCCTAAAATCACCATAGCTAAGGGACTTGCTGGTTAGCACAGTCTTTCAAGATGAGGAAAAAAACGAAGAAACATACTCAGTTCAGAAGAGTCCTACATTTAATAACAAATATACCTACACTTGTAGTGCACAAACTTCTCAGATTTTCCTTAAGCTGTGGTACCACCAGAATCTCTTGTATTAGCTGAATTATTATTATTTACCTTTTTTAAACAGAACTGAATTAATGACACAAATAATCAAATCTAATCCAAAAGTGTGTTTGGACATAAACAGAAAAAGAGAAGAACTGAAAGCCACATCATCTTTTATTGTGAACACTTATCAGATGTACACTCCACCTTAGAAGGAAAGAAGGTCTAAGTACCAAGATAGGCAGAGACTAGCAGCAACAGTTTGCTCAATAAAATAATGAGAAATCCCACTGGAAAGACCAGAAACTATCACACTTTTTATGTCCACTTACTTCTAAACTTCATCCTTTCTTAGCTCCTATTTATTTTTTAATAAAGCTATACAGGAACAACATATTCAACTTGGCCATCAAATTCTATTCTTAAGCCTGGAAATGCTGTTTGGTAGAGCAATCACAGGGAAAGGAGGAAGAGAAATACTTGTCTGAAGGCTAAATGTATTTGTCAAACCCATCATTGGAAAGTCATAAAACTCTAAGTCTTGATATTTTCCTCTTTCTCCCTTCACCAAGAATTCAAAAATATTTCAAACATTTAAAATGTTATCAAAACTTGCATGCTTTACAGATGTAACTATAAATAGAGTGGTTAATACTCATCTTGTGGCTATAGTGATAAAGGGAATATGCTGCAGGCAGAGAAGAGCTTGCTCTGAATTATTCTCCGAGCCCATCAAAAATTGCAATTGCACAAATGATACACAGTTCCATGATTTTGGTGCTATAATTCACAACTCTTCAGAGCTCCAAAGCCTCACTAACTGCTTTTAGTTTTCTGTAGGGCAAAGAGAAACTGCATCTTTCCTGAGTATATATACATGAGTGCCACATCCAGACTACCTTTACAAGCTATTAAAACAACTCATGTGAGTCACACACATATATATGATTAACATTTAGATTAATCTTAACTATAACAATTTCTCCTTTTTAAACGCTTCACTCTGAAAAGATTTCCCTAGTTACCTACAGATTTTTTTTTTTATGGTGAATAAAAATTGCAGTGATGCTCTCAGAACAGCAGGATCTCTGCTTACAAAATTTCCATTTAAAAGTACTCAAAGATAACTTGACCCTGATAACCAAGGTAAATACAAGACAGGTCCAAAGCCACCACTGCGCCAGAGCTATTTAACTTAGAATAAGACAAAGATCCTATAATTATTATGCTATCCACAACCACTATTAACTTCAAAGATATAGAGCGTACAGATTTAGGGGTTCACATCACATTGGGACTGATAACAAACCATAAATCTCTTGCACATATTTACAGGAGAGCGTAAGGGAACCTCAGGTAGCGTCTGTGGCTGCTGCTTGTCATCAAAATGAGACAAACTTAAGAGAGGTCTCTGATCTCCCCATCTTCCACTGTTCATCTCTCTTGGTAGTTTTGCTGCTGTTCTGCACTTGCTTGCCCTTGCGCTAGTAACAAAGCAAGGCCACTCTGAATTTCAGCTTTTAACTCACGTAATTGTGTTGTCTTAGATTCAAAACCAGAGGTGCAACGATCAAAAAAAACCCTTCCATTTTTATCACTTCCTCTCATGATCTTTTTCCTCACATCAACTCAGAAAGAGTTTTTCTATGTCTGAGTGTCATACACTGTTCTGAGCAAAACAGATAAAACCCCTGACCTCTGCCCGCCAGCTGATACTCAGATCCCACACAAAGGTATCACATAACCTTGTATTTCAGTCACATGCAGCCTTCTGTCTAGTATCTTGGAAATGCAGGAAAACTTATTGTCCTCACAGCTTTTCTAGAGTTGAATCTCCCCATCACTTCAAAACTAGAAAAGTTTTTCAGACAGAAAGCTCTTTTTTAATTTACCAAATTATTTTATGCTGGAAACACTACTATAAAACTTCAAAATCAAATAATATATCACTCAAAGCTGAGTATTTTTTAGACCCCACTTCATTTTCCTCATGTTAAGAGCTCTTCTGCCTTATCTTTTGTTGTATGAATATGTATACACAATATATTAATAGGATAAACTGAGAAAACATCTAGTGGAGATGAAGGATGGAAATTCGAATTACAAGACTATTTTGTTTCCTCTGTTAAAAAACAAAAATTAAAGAAAATCAGTTTTATTCAGCAAGTGCTGGTGGACTAGTGTGACAGTGAAGCAAACCTGTGACTACACAAAATGCCCCCACATCACAGTCACTACTTCCTGTGTTAATACATTAACATGTCAGGATCCATGTTTTCCAACACAATTCAGTGAACTGATAGCAGGGTTTTACAACCAGAGCGCTCAGGTTTGCTGTCAGCCTCCCCTGCTTTGACTTAAGTACAAGTTCAGCTTTCTCTCTGAGAGCCAAATGAAGACTAAACTCAAGACAAACAAAATATCCCGATTCTGACCCTTCTTACCTCCCTCTAGCAACTCACATCACAAAACCTTCTTCCAGGTGTATCACAGGGACTTACCCCTGTTTGGTAAAACCACACCTCACCATTTAGAGTTGGTTTTATGCACTAGGGAGTGCAGGTAATTAATCCCTGCACACAAACACAGCTCAGGACTGGACTCCCCTCTGAATACTAAAAGCAAAATACTAAACCAACCCGTACAGTTCAAAACCTCTCAGAGAACAGAAGTCATTTCACCTCATGGGCTGAGACTACTGCCCAGTGTCTTATCATGGAGGTCTGTATAAAACCATACATATTCTGTGATAATTAGCATGCTCAAGTTCTAGTCTTAATTCACATTTCCATTCACACATTTATTTCATGTAATCTATCATGAGGATTAATGTAATCACACATTCAGCATTTAAGACTAAGGTATATAAAAAGAATACAAGAGATGGAGTGAAAAAGAAGAGATGGAGTGAAAAAAACTGCACTGTTTTCTGCAAGAAAGCGAGGCACCATTTTAATTGCACAGTGCACAATTAAAACAATAGCAGCCTATTCCACCACAGTTTTTAAAAAGTATGTACAATTACGTATAAATGAACTAAACACTTAAAAATTTAAGGCACCTTTTGATCAATACAGGTTATTGCTAAACAGCTTCTATCAGAAAGTGTATCTTCATTAACTGATACCAGAACAAAAGCCCTAAAATAACTTCCCAATTATTAAACAAAGCCCACAAAGCAAGACAGGAAGATGCATATGATTTTAATTACATGATGCATGTATATATACTAAATATAGACAGATAATCTACTTTTATGCATCATTCTAAACCTATTCTAATAACTGCACTCCATCTCAGGTAATTTAATTTAATATTCTATCACAAACACACCATTTCAGTTTTATTTAAAAGATAATTATTGTTTTGAAGAGCTTGTAGGAGAAGATGATACAGTTCAGAGAAATTCTTTTCCCAGGTGGGATTTCTCTGGAAGTTTTTAGAAAGCAAATCAATAACTATTTGGAGATTGAAAACCTGATCACATTCATGACTGTCCCAAGGGGGAGCTGTGAAATTGTCATTTCAGAGAAAGGATCGCAGCAGAATTAGTTATCTGTCCCTGAAAATTGCTGGAGAATAGGGGACAACAGTAGGTGAAGCAAAGGCAGTCAGAATCAATATAACAATACTGTGTGTTATATATACTAGCAAACCTTTGGCTTGCGATCTCTATTATAAGAAAGGTTATAATTTCCTTTTTGCCACAATAAAATATTTGAACAGGACCGGATAATTATGTGGGGAGGGTCTGAGGAGGAGCTATTGATAGGATGATATTGTGATATGAAGAGTTTTATTTCTACTTCATTATATCGAATCTGACTTGAGAGAAGACATACTCTCTGATAGCTCTTAGATTTGCTTTTTTACCCCTTCCCTGCTCTCAGCACCTTCTGCCTTACTTCTACTAGAACAGTTACAGCTATCTAAAAGTAATTGCTCATTAAGACAGCTTCTTGTTATTTCTATACATAAATGATGTATAGGGATAAAGCTGACTTACTACAGAAACAAAGCCAAAGACCATCTCCATGAAAGTCCTTTTCTGGACAGTTTTAGAGACCCTAGTAGAGAAATTACGATTACTATCCTATATCTTTTCCATGGTGACAAGAACATGTTGGAGAAAGCGATTTTCCTTCCTAGGCCTTTATATCTTACTGTGGAAACTAAGAACAGAAATAAGATAATTATATGAGTAGCTGCTTGGCCAAAGTTCAGTGAGAACTGTAGTCAAGCTACTAATTAAGCTAACAGGAAGCAGAATGACTGGAAGAACATTAGGGATGTGGAGAAATGAGTGAAAACTGGTATTTACTTGCAGAAATCAGTAAGCCAATGCGATTGCAGACAGATGTATCTGCAACCTCAGGTAGAATAAATTTGTCTTATTAGACACACATTTTACCTTTCACTGATACCCATATTAAGATGACTTTGTACTAGTGATTATAAGAGCTCTGCTATAAGGCAGCATCACAGAACTTGATTTTGTGACAAATCTACAAATACTTTTCAATCTTCTCCAAAATTTATTCTCTGAACTTAGACGTGTTAGGTAACAATTGCCTGATATATTAGTAGCTTGGCTATGTTCTCTGAAAAGAACAGCCCTAGAAATCAAATAATCCAGCACAAAACCTGGCTTATCACAGTTTACCTGATTATTTACTTATTGAGAACTAACTTGGGTATCTGTCAAGGACAGCCCCTATAGACAGCAAACTGAAATCACTGAATGTCATCTTTCTTCCTCAGACCTATTGGCTGGTAGATGTACAGGGAAAAAAAAAAGAGAGGACTGACATTATGCAGGGACACTGGTCCCTCGGAGTTACAGAGCTGCTCACAAAGAGCTGAAATCTGTGAAATCATGAAAAAATGGTTAGTGTGAAATGTGAAATGCAGTTCACTTTACAGCTTCAAGCTAGAACCTGAAATAGTAGTGGAAGAAATGTTCGCTGAGATTACATCCTTTGTGCAATGTCTACTGGGGAAACACACCATCCTCCATATTACAAAAAGACCCCTCTTTTCTCACTCTATCACCATGAAGACTTTACCACAAGACTAAGAAACAGATTTTTCCCTCTAGAGCTTACGAAAACTTGTCACATGCTCATAGTAAGTTAACTGATAAAAACCATCTGCTAAGTTTGGAGGTAAAAGAGCAATAAGGAGGTCCTGAGGATGAATTTTACAGATATTTTCCTGAGGAAAATATAAAAATCCTCCTTATCTGAGAAGAAATATGGAAATTACCAGAACTCCTCTTCATATTTTTGAAAGCCTCAAAAATCTCCCATATACCTTATAAAACCTGCTACCAACTCATCCCAGTCCTGCCCAGTGTTTATACTTTATTTAATCTCGCAGACCACCTTCATAATTGCCTTTAAACTTTCACTGTGCAAGTCCATTTTCAGACCATGGTGAGATCTGCAGGAGTTGAACAGACGACACATGCCTCCAATCTGGAGCTCTGTGTAACCACATTCAGCCATAAATCCTTCTGAAGTCAAAGAGCCCGACCAATAAAAATGAAGTTAATTATAGCGCTGTTTTAACATCAGTATGTAGGTTATGAAAGTCAGAAGAATAACTCAGGAACTATTTTAATGGGGGACATCATTATACAAAGGGACATTTGAGAGAATGCTTTATGTAGCTTAATCATTTAAAAGGAAGTTTCCAGCAATTGCAAAAATGATTTTTATGTTTTCTATAGAATGATATGCCTTTGCTACCATGAAATTTAGAAGCCAAAACAAAACATCAGAAAGAAAAGTAAAGTTTTTCTCATCACCTTCAAGTTCCTGCTGTGCATTGGGCATTTAAACTGAAACAGCCTCTTTTCTCAAAGAGAATTTTAAATGCTCTTCTTAACTGAGCATGTATTAGACTTAATCAATAGGCAGCTAGGGATCAAATCTTCTAAACCAGGCAGCACCCAGCAGCTCTCACTATGACCTGAATGTCCACTTCAGCAGATCTTCAAGCAACTAGAGCCATTCTGGGACTTGATATTGACCCCTTTCACAGACAAAAGACAAAATGTTTTGTATAAGCACAATTTTTGTCCCTGACACCGCCCCCCTCCCCGTATTCTACTCTGGAGAAAAAGTGCTCTTGGTTCCTGGACACTAGAAAGAGGTGCATAAAATTTCAAATACATCAAATTCCTTTTGTGGTGGTGTTTCAAATCCCCAGCAGTTGTAAGGTATCATATTTTACATTCAGAATTGCAAGAAACAATGTTTCATTGAGAGGTTCTTCTATTCCCACTCTCAAAGCCCAGGCTTTGAATGAAAATGCACTTTATATTGAGGGTCTATTTCCTACCTCATGAAAACATGATTATTACAGGTCACACATCATAAAACCCCCAGCACCCCTGAAGTGTGCAGATGCTGAAAAAAGTTATCATAAAGCTTAGCTAAAATCTCCAAAGATTAGGACCATGCTGGTATGCTGATACACTTTCATACATGTTTTGCCAGGACTTGTCCTGAAGTTGCACAGCAGACCACAACTAGAAAAGAAAATGAAGACACCATCTGTCTCATATCCCCCATGAAACTCCTTCACTGGCAGCCATACCAGATCAGAAAAGAAGGTTTATGAAATGAATGCAGCTGACAAAAAGCTGTAGGTTTGAAGGAAATAGTTTGAAACAAGCTGAGGCATTAACTTTGGTATTGGATGAGAAGAGAAGGGGAATTACAGCTGTCTGAGATAGAGGAGATATATATATATACACACACACACACACACATATACATATATATATATGGCATTAGAGGGCCAGGGTGACAGAACAAGGAGACAAAGGGCAAAAAGGGCCTTGGAAGAGAGATGGCACAAAATACTCTTAACTATCCAATCTTAAGAGCATTGGATTGGGCTAGAAACTGAGATTGTTAGTTTCTTTATATACAAGGGTATCAACAACAAACAGCAAAACCAAAAAATCACTCATTCTCTGTGAAATGTAAACTAACACAGAGATAATCAACACAGTAAAGTCCGTGAGTAAATAATATAATCTCAGAAGCAGTATTTTAGTAGCAGACATTAAACAAGGCGCTATCCACAACCTGATCAAAATGGGCCATGTAATAGATAAAACCTATACACTCTGCGCTCTGTGAAATTAAAACAAGGACTATGTGACTGATGATGGAAGACACACAGACTGGAGTGTGATGTCAAATAAATATTGAAACTTGCCTCTTGTCATACCACTGTCTGAATGCACTTTGAAAATGTATTGATAATGTTTGTGGGACATTCCAAAGCAGCACAAGACAGGGATATGCTCCATTAATAGATAATTAACCAAAGATAAATGTATCCTGACAGTTCTCAGGCCCTTCTGGAGTTCCAAGATCACCACATTTCAAACTTCTTGAACTAAATGCACACAGCGCATACCAACTCATGGCTCTGATCTCTTACCCAGCTCACAGACACCCACATTTGTTATTTGCAGAAAGGGCAAGTCAGTCCTGGAGTCAAACAAAGCTCCAAGTATTTTCCTTGCAGAGGCCAGCTCTAGCTCCTACTGATCTCCTACCACCTCCTGGTATAAAGAAACAACTCAGTTTCATAGTCCTCTCTCCTCCCTTTCCACAACTTTCATATATCATTCAGTTAAATCAGGTTCCACTTACCTCCCCCAGTGTCATAACCATCCGCTGCAATACCTCCTACCCAAAAGTGCATACAGCTTTTGAGAAATACAAGGTCAAGCTGGGACAGGGTCTAAGAAATTCTGATACTAGTCCAGAAAGCCCTTTCATAAGAAAAGGAAACCAAGAGACTACTACTATACTCTTCTAAAATGAAGAAGAAGGGAGACGGGATTGCCTGTGACAAGCAGATCAGTTTAGTTTGTTTTTAATGGGAATTAAACCAATTGAGAAGTTGTATTTTATGGTGCTTTATGGAGAATCAGTGGTTCTCTACATAATTCATAAACTGACTTAGTTGCTGAGGAGACCCTAGCTACTGCTTTTCTCCAAACCAGTCACATATATAAGTACAAACTGATAACAAAATGGAAAAGTCCTGTTTTTGTCATGCGTTTAAGAAAATTAGCTACACCTATCATTTTGAGAGTAGTGAAGAAGAGAAAAGAATTCTGTAGAAACTTTTTTCATGTTATGGGAAAACAAAAAGTTTCTTTTTCCAGTATGTTTGGCACATAAAACTCCAAGAAAGTTTGAGAAAATAGGTTCCTAAGTTTGAGATTCAAGCTTTAAAAATGTATGTGAACCCATCCAGATTCCAACAGTGCTCTATGTTAGATCCCTTGGCTTTCTATAACGCACTTCATTGAAAATTTAGTCATAAAAAATGTCACCAGAGAGGTCTGAATTTATAGTATTCAGTAGTTACCAGGTCAACAGTGCTCAGTCTGTATGTTAAAAGAAAACTACCTATTAATTAAAAAAAAAATCCCTGAGGTGTAAAACCTTAGGGAAATAACAGAAAAGTCCTACTGGATTTTTAATTATCACACATTATTGTAATTGGCTCAACTAACCTGATTACAGCCCTGGGGACACACGCTGGCATCTCCACTGGCCAAGGCTGGCTGCCTGGAATTTGATAAACAGCTCCTTAACCAGGGAGGAGAAGGGGTTAGAAAGTAGGGAGCAGAACAGGGGCCAGAACTCAGATTTTGACAGGAAAAAGTTACGCTGACTTCTTCACAGACACATCTACATATCAAACTCTGACTTTAGACATTTCTTTGATGTCCCACTAAAGGTTAATGCTTAGAAAGGAGGAAAAATGCAACAACTTTATGAGACCTCTGGAAAGTTTTCAGCTTCATCTGTTTTAGATGAAGTAGTACTTGGTACAAATGGTATTTTAACTATTAAAAATATCTTTGATACACCACATATTTAATGGCTGTATTGATTCAAGCACTGAAAGCTATGCAAAGTTGAATAAAAAAATTATCAAAAATTAAACCCTGAGAAAGTATTTCTGCAGCTCTAGTCTTGAGGGAAGAACAGAAGCTTTGTGCATTACATTATTAAAGCTCTATAAGCTGTGGCAACTTACATAGCAGAGCTTTTGACAGGCATTTCCTGTAATTGCAAATACTTCAATAAGCACAACTAGGACTCTTTAAGTTACCAATGTATTTTTAAAAGAGGGAATTAGAGCTATCCATTACAGGTCATTACTCATCGAAGCCAAGGAGATTTCCTACTGCCACAATAGGTGGTTACTGGAGAACTACCCTTCCATCCTGGAATACATAAATACTTCCTCTATTATTCATAGAATCATAGAATGTTAGGGGTTGGAAGGGACCTCAGAAGATCATCTAGTCCAATCCCCCTGCCAGAGAAGGATCACCTAGATCAAGTCACACAGGAACGTGTCCAGGCGGGTTTTGAACACCTACAGAGAAAGAGACTCCACAACCCCCCTGGGCAGCCCGTTCCAGTGCTCTGTCACCCTCACCATGAAAAAGTTTTTCCTTATGTTTACCCTAAACCTCTTGTGCTCCAACTTACTCCCATTGCCTCTTGTCCTAACATTGGATGACATTGAGAAGAGCCTGGGTCCATGCTCCTTACACTCGCCCTTAACATATTTATAGACATTAATGAGGTCCCCCCTCAGTCTCCTCTTCTCCAGGCTAAAGAGACCCAGCTCTCTCAGCCTCTCCTCATAAGGGAGATGCTCCAATCCCTTAATAATCTTGGTGGCCTTGCACTGGACTCTCTCCAGTAGTTCAATGTCTTTCCTGAACTGGGGTGCCCAGAACTGGACACAGTATTCCAGGTGGGGCCTCACCAGGGTGGAGTAGAGGGGGAGGAGAACGTCCCTGGACCTGCTGACCACACTCTTCATAATGCATCCCAGGATGCCACTGGCCTTCTTGGCCACAAAGTCGCATTGTTGGCTCATGGTCATCCTCTTGTCCACCAGGACCCCTAGGTCTTTTTCCCCAGAGCTGCTCTCCAACAGATCAGCCCCCAGCCTATACTGACCCATGGGGTTGTTATTCCCCAGATGCAGCACTTTACACTTGCTCTTGTTAAATTGCATTCAATTTCTCCCTGCCCAGCTCTCCAGCCTGTTCAGGTCATGCTGGATGGCAGCACAGCCTTCTGGAGTGTCAGCCACTCCTTCCAGTTTTCTATCATAGGCAAACTTGCTGAGGGTACACTATTCTTTTGTCCAGGTCATTAATTATTCCCTCTGCATTATCAAATATAATTCTTTATAACTGAAAAAAAATAAACCTCATTATCAAGATATCTTTCTGGACTGCAGAATGTGTATTTTCAAAATTACTTTATCTCATTTGAAGGTTCAGGAAGTCCAATTTCCATGGGCTTGAAATCTGTTCCCCTCTCATTCAGCCTAACAGATGCACAGAACTGTTTGTTCATTGGGGTGTTTATTATTAGAACGTCTAGCGCAAAACAGGAAAAGCATCCAAAAAAGCTCCCAGCCACAATTTTACTCTGAAGTCACATTGGTAGAAGGCAGTATTTAACACGTTTGAATGTCATTCAACTACTTTGCCACAGAACATAATTGAGGAATGAGCAGGAGCTATGTATTCTGAGACACAGATCTCCAGGCTTCACCCCTGCCCAAACAAAGGACATGCTCGTGTATTAGATTTCAAACTTTAAAACTTGAGCCATCAGAGCCTTTAGATCAATAAAATGTTTCTTATGCATGTAAAATTTCTTAAATTAACAGAAAAATGCCTTATTTTTTTAACTTTTGTACTGAATAAGGTAAATAACAACAACAGAAAGTTCCAAAGGCTAGATAAGAATTTGAAGGCTACAGGTCTAAAGCAAAGGTCATGCACTGCTGATAATTTATATATACATGAATTGACAGACAGACAGTCAGAAAGAAGCAACCAAGGTATCCCTAGAAAAATCTGGCTTTGTCATTGAGTTTTTTGGAAGAGAGGTCAAAGCCAATTCTCAGTTCAACGCTGTGATTGCCATATATATTAGATAACCTAGAGGCACGTTTTAAGTGCCACCATATCACAAATCTGGACTGTGAATAAGGGATCATCGCTTTTCAGAGTCAACATATTAACAACTGTATTTCTTTAGAAGCATTTCTTGTAGTAACAGCCACGTAACATTTGCACCAACAATTAAATCTCTCTTTCCAAACACATGTAGGACTTACTGTTCTGTGGCTGCCTATCATCACTGCCAGGGTTTGAAACACTTTGCCCTACTGGTCACACTGGATAGGAACATACAGTCGTGAGATTATAGTCCAATATATTTTAAGTAATTTTATGTGATTTGATTCTTGTTTGAGAAACTGAATCAAAGCTGTCTACCTTCTCAGCAATGTACAAACTCTGGTGTACTCTTTTATTGTAAACAGGGCATCTCAATGACTGTAATTAACCAAGCACTCCATTTGTACCAGAAACTCAGAGTCAGCCTAAAGGAAAGCAAAAGCAAGTGGTTGGATAGCAGAACAGATCTGGCACAGTTGCATATTGTCACTTCATCTCTTCCAACTGTTCACAGAAAAATTCATGTGCCCTTTACTACCTTTGATGACTATAAAGATGTCATTTACTTGGTCTAAAGTGGATGTCAGAATATACATTGTCTTGATGACAGCAATAAAGAAATAAAAAAAAAAATCACTTCAGGAAAAATAGTGATTAAAATTGCTATGAAATTCCCATTACCTCTGGACATCTGATAAGAATCATGACCTTGGCAATCAGCAAGCACAACTGAACCAGACACAAGAGAAGTGTTAACTAGGCCACTAGTCAAAGAATATTGACTCTCAAGTCAACAAGAAACCATCAAGAAAAGAACTGAAAACTTGATTACATTTCTGGATTAACCCTGTGGAAGCAGCACGTGATTTGGCCTGGACTTCCTAAAGCCATACATTGAATAAATTTGTCAGACACCACCTAACATTTGTTTCTCATAGTGATAGGTTTGTTTTTGCTGTTGTATGATATGTTACACTACAATTTTAAGAAAGAAAACCTTTCTGACTAGCATATCAGAGCCACTGCATCACTTTTAGTATGACACTGCTCAAACTTTACTGTCACGCCTTACTCGAGCCATGATGGTTCCATGTAGGTTCCATCTCACCTACAGACAGTGCTGTAAGCCTTGAAGCTACAGGGTGTGGCTGCTGCACACTTCAGTGTTCTCTCTGACCTCTACTGGTTTTTTTCTCCAATAGAATTTTTTTTTTTTCCATTCCAATGTAAAAATGAAAATTTAAAGCCTCTGAAGTTGGCTCTAGAAGACACAAAAGCATACTAAATATACACAGAGTCTCCTATGCATAGCAGGTATTTACTAGTCTCAACAATACAAAAGAAGTAGTATTCTTAGAGATTTACCTTTTCCTGATCATATTCTCCTCTAAAAATAGAGAATCCTTCAGGTTTACATTTTGATTATTTGCTTTGATGGTAATTCAGTTGTGTACATGAAAGGTCACTTATTCCAGTAAAACCAAACTCTGTGGCTATCTCCTAATAGAGCAGAGCCCAGCAGGAGCAAAGCACTGAACATTCACATTACAAGAACACTCTCCACAAACCTTCGTGAGCATGGGACAGTCCATATACATATCTGGACCACAGGTTCTAGACAGAGGGAAAAACAGAAACAGGGACAGAACATTACTACAAAACCTCTTTTGAACCACAAGCTATAATGCAAACCCTACATAGGAAGGTCCCTGCTTTTTTGATAAAGGAGACTTCCTTTGTTGATAAGGACTGGGCTAGGGATCAACTGAGCAATCTGGATGTAAGTCAGTCCAAGGGCCCCGATGGGATGCACCCGCAAGTGTTGACTGAGCTGGCAGAAGTCATTGCTAGACCATTCTCCATCATCTTTAGCAAATCATGGAGAACAGGAGAGGTGTCTGAGGACTGGAAGAAAGCAAATGTCACTCCAGTCTTCAAAAAGGGCAAGAAGGAGGACCTGGATAACTACAGACCGGTCAGCCTCACCTCCATCCCTGGAAAGTTGATGGAACAATGTATCCTTGGTACTGTCTCTAGGCATATCAGGGATAAGGGGGTCATCAGGAACAGTCAACATGGCTTCACCAAGGGGAAGTCACATTTGACTAACATGATATCCTTCTATGAAGAAATAACCAGGTGGATAGATGATGGTAGAGCAGTGGATGTGGTTTATCTTGATTCCAGTAAAGCATTTGACACTGTCTCCCACGGCATCCATGCAGCTGAACTGAGAAAGCGTGGTCTGGATGACTGGGTAGTGAGGTACATTGTGAACTGGCTGAAGGAGAGACATCAGAGAGTTGTGATCAGTGGGACAGAGACTGGAGGCTTGTATCGAATGGAGTCCCTTGGGGGTCAGCACTATTCAATATATTCATCAATGACCTGGATGAGGGCACAGAGTGCACTGTCAGCAAGTTTGCTGATGATAAAAACTGGAAGGAGTGGCTGACACACCAGCAGGCTGTGCTGCCATCCAGCGAGACCTGGACAGGCTGGAGAGCTGGGCAGGGAGAAATCGAATGAAATACAAGGGCAAGGGTAGAGTCTTGCATCTGGGAAAGAACAACCCCAGGCATCAGTACAGGTTGTGGATTGACTTGTTAGAAAGTAGCATGGGGGAAAAGGGCCTGGGGGTCCTGGTGGACAGAAGGATAACCATGAGCCAGCAACATGCTCTCATGGCCAAGAAGGCCAATGGCATCCTGGGGTGTATTAGAAGAGGTGTGGTTAGTAGGTCGAGAGAGGCTCTCCTACCCCTCTACTCTGCCATGGTAAGACTGCATCTGGAATATTGTGTTCAGTTCTGGGCCTCTCAGTTCAAGAAGGACAGGGAACTGCTCAGAAGAGACCAGTGCAGAGCCACAAAGGTGATGACAGGAGTGGAGCATCTCCCTTATGAGGAAAGGCTGAGGGAGCTGGGTCTCTTTAGCTTGGAGGAGAGGAGACTGAGGGGTGACCTCATTAATATTTATAAATACATAAAGGGTGAGTGTCAGGAGGATGGAGCCAGGCTCTACTCAGTGATGTCCAGTGACAGAACAAGAGGCAGTGGGTGCAAGCTGGAGCATAAGAGGTTCCGCAGAAACATAAGGGAAAACTTTTTCACTGTGAGGGTGATGGAGCACTGGAATGGGCTCCCCAGAGGGGTTGTGGGGTCTCCTTCTCTGGAGACATTTAAAACCCACCTGGATGCATTCCTGTGTGACCTCATCTAGGTGATCCTGCTCTGGCAGGGGGGTTGGACTAGATGATCTTTCAAGGTCCCTTCCAACCCTTAACATTCTGTGATTTACCTAAATCCTTCCACCTTTATGCTTTAAAGGTATATGCAACCACAGAGATACCACAAAAGAAAGTCAATTCCTGTGTAAACACAAAGACACAAAAGATTTCTGAGGCTGTTTGTACCTGTTGATGTATTATTCCTAACTGTATCCTACTTCAGATTTTTGTATGATACTGACAATTGTAGACACTGGCACAATTGTATAGTTTCTTGCATTGACAATGCAGAGAATAGAAAGGACTTTTGTATGCTCCTTGCTTGCAAGCACCATTAGAACTGAGCTATGCTGCCTGCTGGATCATCACATGCCAGCTTTTCTTCTAGAAAACAACCGTAGAAAGCAAAATGTGATAAAGATGGGCAAGGCATAAGTGGAATATGAAGTATTAGATATGAAGTACACACGGGCACATGTACATAGCTACTAATGGCTCTTCATAAATTGGACTGCACTCTCAAGATGCGCAAAAAAAAAAAAGATCATCTTTTATCTCTTGCACTGCCAGAACGTAACATATTGATTAAGTAATACTTTTCTTCTTCAAAACTATCATTACAAGAGCAGAATATATCACAGATTTTTATAGCTTCTACATTTATAGCAATCCCATGAAATAAAGAACTGTTCTTCCCATTTTACAGAAAGAGACTAGGGCATAGTGCAGACAGAGAAAGCCATTTATAATAAAATGAAGTCTATAGTTGAGCTGGGAACTGAATGCATCAGTCTAATCTTTGCTCAAGCACAAGCTACGTTTAGGAGTGAGAAATGACAAGATCAGCCTTGTAATTCTGATCAATTACACACAGATTATTGTGTGACAACCTGCTAAGAAGATTAATTGGTAACTTTGATTCACTTGTCTGACTCACACACTCATCAAGCTCGTCTCCAACATTTGAGTGGAACTTATCAACCAACACAAATGGACATTACAGTGGCCTGCAGGAAATCGGCCAATCATTTGATCTTATATGCTTAAGATACAAGCAGATTGTGATGGCTTTCATCTCCTATCCATTCCTATATACACTGCCTCTCTTTTCCAAACCTCACCCTACAGGCAGGCATGCATGTATGACTCCCAGACTGCTCCCAACTCCAACGCTCTCAAGAAGGTGGCAACTGTTCCTTACTCTGCAGGTAAAACCAGCACATTTCTCATCCTGATTAGGGACCCTGGTCTCTCTGCTCTGGACCTGCTTAAGTTCTAAACATTTACAAGTAACAGGAAATTTAAGACAGAAATAAAAAAATCCCCAGAATCAATTCAAGATTCTTGAAGTCCGAGTGACTCTGTTGCCTGATCTCAAAGGTGTCCCCTGGCAAAGTGATTGATTTAGAGGAGGGGTGGTGTTAAAACAGGTCAGAAGACAGGCTGTAACTTCAGCTGTATCTGGGTGTGAGCTGATTATCAGAAAACTAAGGCTACATGCTGCAGACTCCGCTCTTTCACCCTTGCTTTTCTCCCCAAAGTGTAGTGACAAAGAGATTTAGGCTGATGTTCTCAGAGGTTTGTGCAATATCTGGGAACACAAAATTTCTGTGTATAAATGAAGAGCCGTTAGACATCCAATCCTTATCCAGTCAGACAAAGAACTTTAGAAAAGCCTTAAAGGCTTTTCAAAACAGCCACCATTTAAATATGGCTTGTGAAAGAGATTATAGCTACACTCAAACAGAAACACATACAGAAAGGCTCTTATTCAGATAATTGTTTTAATAGGTAATTTGTCTTTGGAAAGTAGTTAGACAACGTCTGCTGATAGAAGTACTTCTGACTAAAACCTCATTTTTCATATTACAACCCCAGGCCAACCGACCTAAATACAGCATTCAAAATCCGTATTGATTCACATTTCTTAAGCATTTGATACTATCTCTTGTTACGAGTATTCTCCTGCAGGAGATGTATCTACTCCTCTTGGAAATATGCCAAAACAGCCGTAAGGACAGCAACAGGATTTACACCGTTATTGCATAAAATGGCTATTTCTTATGTTGACATTCTGCTTCCATTTAAACAGATGGGGAAAAAAAAAATAAATCTTCCTGCTTAAGGAAATTCCTTTAGACTGCCATCTTTCTGATAAACCAAGAGAGGTCTGAGTTATACAAATAAAGCACTGTCATATTTATAAATCAAGTATATTGAATATAAATTTTCTGGTTTGCTTCCTCCGAGAAAGAGAACAGGGGTGTGATTTGGGTCTGAAAATGCTAAATTGGTCCAAGAGTACGTTTTAGGCCAGATATTTCATCCAGAATTGCCCTGAAACATTTACCAAGATGCTTTTTACTAGACAGACCTGGAAAGAAAGGCTTGCACTTGAATGAAATTTGAAATTTCTCTGTTTCCTTCTAAATATAATGAGTAGTTCAAAAGTCACAATTATCTGAAGAGAAGATATTAGACCCACCAGCATCAGAGAAGCTGAAATTCAGGAAAAAGTGAAAACCTTTCTAATAAAACACCTGCTTTAAGGAATAGTTTCTCCAGAAACTTTGCCAGGCAACCTATCTCTTTCTGAGTTTGTGGGGAGTAGTTGCATCTAGAGAGTCCCCTGTCAAGATATCCAGTTCCCAAAGAGCAGCATGCCCAGCCCACAGGCACAAAGCTGGGCAGAGAATGCAGAAGCTTACAACCATACCCAAACATCATTTGAGAACACCTGATACTAACACCAATGAAGGATTTACTATTTCACTGATCCACAAGGTTCTTCCGTCATGTCTGAAATATTGCATAAAGCTATCAAAAAGATTAATTCATCCAAGAGGAGAAAGGTTTAACCTTTAAGGACTACGCAATCCTGGGCTTTTTTTGCAATGTCAAACAACAGAGCATAATCCTGACTCTACAAGTCTAAATGAGATGAATGACATTTTCTAAATGAGAGTGGCTTCCCTGTTGTTCAGAAGAATCAATCTACCTATGTAAGCTTCAGATTACCTTCAGGTATATGTCAAACTGCAAACACCAGCCTGACATTTGGGATAAACACAAAGAAAGGTAGCAAGCACTCCTGCTCGGATGTATGGCTATAGTGAATACTCATGGAGACAGATCCACATCAGTCAAAAGCCTTCCTATAAACTGCAGCAAAATAGGTACAAAAGAGAATTACCTTAAGTCCCATCCACAGAGCTTAAATCCTCTGTTTAGTTCATCCTATTTAAGCTTTCACTTGCATAGAAACATTCTACATGTACATCCATCCCAATAGCATGCTCATTTCTTTCATGGAACTTGATTAAAGTAAGAAAAATGCATTTCCTGCTGAGATAGGTAATGGGCATTAGGGAATTTTGGCTCTACTCCCACTCAGGTTCTGTGGCAACACTTGGCATGATGTCAACAGTTAAAAAAGCCATACTGGAGCAGTCTGGAGGGTTGGGGCAGTTCTTTGCCTCTGATCACATCAAAAACACAAGTCAAGGGAGCAGAATAAGAAAAGAGAAAAAAAGTATGCCTGAATGCACAGCCAGTTGAAAATCAGGCAGGCATCAAGCCATATCCACTGCAGTTGCTCAGTAGCCTGCAATGGATTTCTCCTTTAAAGACACATCTGCTCTTCCCTTAGACTGCGTGAACTTCCATCACCCAAAAATATCTCCTGGGAGTGTGTCCCACAGCTCAAACATCAGTGAGATGAAAAACCACCTCTCCTGATTGCACTGCATCCTGCAAGCTTCATGTGAGGTCATCTGGTTCTTATACTCAAAGCAACAGTGACCTACAGATTCCCATATACCCAGCAGTGGCCTTGGTCTGCACACCAATCCTTGGTAATAACTCTAAACATGAGGTGTTATCACTGCTAGAAGCAGGCATTGCCTGTGAGAACAGGCTGATAACTTTAGAAAGTGCAGTTAATTAGAACAACCGAGCTGAAAAGTAAAATTACTGAACAGAATTAGTTCTGTTCTCACTCAAACCAGGACATACCTCTTGAACATTCAAACTCTTGCTCCCAAGTGGTAACAATCAGCTCAGTGACGACATTAGAATTATTATTCCTTCATGTGCATCTTTTCCCAATTAGAATTACATTGAATTTCATTTGGCATTTTAATGGCAATCACCTTTGCAGGGTCTTCTGCAGATCTTCCTTCTCTGCTTTCAACTGTAGCACCCCCTAAACAAGTTACTGGCATTACTAAATTTCCTCATCTCCCCAGTAAACCTATTTTCCAGGTCATTCATGAACATAAAGAACATCAGAGATCCTGACAGTACTCTGGTGGTGAACTCCATCCTTTGTGAGGACTGATCCATAACTTTTAATCACCGTTTACTACTTTCTAATCAACTACTTGTCCACATAAGGATTTCTCTGCTGATATCCCAGATGCATAACTAACTTCTTTAAGACACATGGGTGAGGAATTTTGCCATAAAGTCTTGATACAGAATCCTCCTCAAAAACTCCCATTGTGTGTGGCTATTCTTAATGAGCCATTTCAAACAAGAGGACCCACACAAAAGTAGCAGTTCAAACTGGGACAAATACACTAGATGTGTGTCACTATGAGATCTGGAAAAATTGTATCACTACACCCTACAACAGCAAAAAATTTAGTGCTTTTAAGTCTCTGACAGTCTCCTAAGGAAAGATTTTCATACCAAAATCCTCTTTTTACCTTAAATCAGAGAAAAAGAAGTGACTATTGTTCTCTCAATAATTTTGCTAGTGGATATCCTTACAGAATGTTTTGATTATATGCAAGAGACACCACTTGCAGTTGAAAGCTTACAGGTATAATTACATTCACAGACTAAACAAATAAACAGAGCTCCCTAGGATAAGGGAAGGTTGTCATTCAGGTTTTTTTAATTTTAAAATATTTATTTATTAATAGTGAAAACCTACTGACTAAAGTAGGAAAAAAAAAAAAACCAAAAAGGACAACCTGCGGTGTCACAGAAAGACATTAACCTATGTTTACCGTCCTTTCAAGGTCTGTAAAGTATCAGAAAAAAAACCTTATCTCTCAGCTCATTTGGGCAACTTCAGAGGCACATGTACATATATAGATTTATAGAGACATCTAATATGCAGTATATATTTGTGCAGGCAAAATAACTAAACAAAAAACTACCAGGCTGCCCTCTCCTTCCACAAAGAACCACCAGACAATCGATAACAATAAGCATCAGGATTATGCTATTAATATTTTTATGTTATCTTTCTGTTTAGAATATACCTCAGGATGCACAAAGTATCCATTTTGAGATCTTAATGCTATAATAAGTTCCTTGCAATGATCTAAAGAATGATGTGAACGGAAGCAACAACTATCCTTGATAATTCAAATATCATACAGGAGACAGTAAAACTTCAGAGCTATCGGCATCTAATCTCTTTTCATGTAGTATGACATGCTAAATCCATTCTTTAAACACCACAGCTTCTTAAATAAAAGCAGTATTTTGAATATTCCCTCTTGCTACTGGTTATTTTACATATACAAAGCAGTGTATTGTCAAACCAACTCATCCATATATGTGTATTTTTTTCAACTCAGAAAGACCTGCTTTTCTGTCCTGCACAACTCAAGAACCACCTGTGGACTTACACTAAAAATGGAAAGACTGAGTTATTGCCCTTCAGTCAAAACCTGGCCATTTGAGACTGGATAACTTTATAATTTTCAGCTGTCTGAAAGAGAAAACTATCCTTGAAAGATGAAATCTCTATCAGTTTTTGTAATGCCACTTTATATGGTTATATCTGGCTCTTTTTGCACAATATGGAAATTTTCCTTAAAGAGATGATAAACCAGCTTATTCTGCATAAACAAAAGAAAAATGACCAAAAAATATACCCATCCCCTCAAGTGAGTTCACTCAATGTCCTCTTTCTAAATCAGATACATGAGAAACAACGTAGAGCTGACAAGTCTTTGGCTGATCCTGTGACTTCAGGTTGGATGCCACTGGTCACCTACTCCTTCACCACCCCTCCTGTTTTCTAAAGCATGTTTTTATTACATTCTTACATCGTCCAAGGGAGACATAAATGGAGTCCACTAAATAAATTTGCTTCAGAAACTTATACAAGATTTGAAAGTGTAATGGAACTGCCAAAGGATTTTGGAGTGCTGGGAGAATTAATCTTAACTCTCATTACATTTATTGATTAAAATCAAGCTTCCAGACGTCAGCAGAGGTGCCACTGCTAAGAAATAAGAAGTTTCCAGGAAATCTATACGTAAATCTGAAACAATTGCCAGCTTTGGAGTGGGGGAAATATGACCTATATGCCAGCACTTTTCTCTTTACATATTTATTTATTTTAGTAAGTTAGGGGTGAAAGAAGAAATTAGGGGCTTCCGTATGCAAAAGCTACTATTTTATTTTTAATCAGAGGTTGGAACTGGCTGACCAGCCATCTCTGGCCATGAGATCATTTTATCTTAAACAAGTAGGAAGAGCCTAATTTTGCTGCTACTTCTGTCCTCAAGTGTAAGTGATGACTTTTAATTTGACAATGGAAGAAAACAATGGCTCTGAGTTTTGGAATTCATTTACTACATTTCATAGAGGTACCCATGAACATAACAGCAGTGTAAAATCAATCACAAATCATCAAATACAGTGCATTAAATAAGTGTTGCCAAATTTCTGCCATCACTACAAGTACAACCTGTATTAGCTAAGCCAGACTACAAATGACAGGACAGGACTGCCCTAGAGAGGGCACAAAGATTTTCTACAAACTAAACAGGAGCTTAATGTACCCACAGAACATTAAAATTTGAAATGGTTGTTGAACTGCAATATAAACGCTAACATAAGGAACAGGGATTCCCTGAGGCAGAGCTTTACCTAGGGAAGTTATCAGAAGGCTGAAAATAGAATGATTTTGATTTGTATACTTCCTACTACAAACCTGCCCTGTGATCAGAGTGCTAACCATGGGTAATGTCAACACAACAAACCATCCGGTGTTTGAAGAGTAGGGTTGAATGCAGCATAGGAAACCACCGAAAAATGGCATCAGCAGAAAATTTATATGAAGAATATTTACTATCATAATGCTTCATTTGGGGGATTAACATAATTGCTTTTTGCCTTTTCGTGTGGTATAAACTGTATAAGGATACAACAGAAAATACTTGGGAAAATAATTATTCTGAGTTTGCTACAACCCTCTATTTCTGAAGCATCACTTATACTTGCAGTGGTGCGCTAATAAATAAGAGCAGTAGCAAGAATAAGTCCACATGAAAGACCTTTTAGGAACATCTGTAATGTAACCTAGAAGGTCTAGCACTACAAGCATCATCACAAAAAAAACATGAACTAAAAAAGTTCATAGATTCATCCATACATTCTGCAAGGAATGCCCAGGAGAAGAGTCTGCTTCAGGAGTCAGAGTCTTTGTACACCTACAGACTTGCCATGACATCTTAACTCATCATACTGAGGAATCATCATAAACACAGGTATTAATCATAACCAAAAAAGAAACACAAGGAAAACAGCTGGAAAGACCTTCACTCAAAATACATCTTGGATTTGGTTTCTTGGGATTTGAAACCTTCTTCTAGCTATATTCCTCCAATGTTCAGAAACACACACCATATCCCCAAACCTCTCTGCTTTCCCTAATGAAAACAATCCAACAACAGATAACCTTTACACTTCCACCACACAAAGCAACAGCATTAACACTTGTGAATTGGTTCTTGAAGAGACCTGAGTGAGTCCTGAGCATCCTCATCTTTCTGCAGCCCATACAGGTGGGACTTCACCACATCTTGTGTGCTGTGCTGTAACCTGCTTGGAAAAGGAGGAGTCCAGAGCCTGTCCCTAACCCAGCACAACCCCCAGCAGCACATCTGCAGTGATGCAGAGCACCCTTCTGCTACTTGGCATTGCCACGGAAACAAAAAGCAGCAAGTGGTTCAGACTCCAGGCATTCAGAGTCCAAAAATGAAATACAAAAGCAGATTCACCATATACACAGGGCTTGTTTTTTTCCACTCCATTCTTAAGTTAAGCAATAGTTGAAAACAGGGTAACCTTTAAACACAGAAATATTCCACTCAAAGCAGACTGAAAATATAACTATCTGAAATTACTTCAAGTTCACAGAAATTATCTTGCATAACTGGTTAGGAAGTTGAGGTACAACCAGGGTTGCAGGGTTTTTTTTGTTAGTGATTGTATTTAGGTTTGGGGTTGTTTGGTTTTTTTTAAAGCTGGATCAAGGAGAAGGTAACCTCAAGTGATAAGAGAAAGAAACTGAAAACCCATTTTTTAAATTAAAAACAACAAAAAAAAAGACAAAAAAGACAGAATGAAAAGGGGATTGCCACCCTTAGGACATTCATATCATAATGACAGAAAAGAACTGATAAAAATCTGTAACTTGAGCAGAAAGATAGAGCTGGTAAGACAGTACTTCTGGCATCTTGCCCCTCTGCTCTCAGGTGGCAGCTATCAACCAAGATCTTCCCTTTCAACAAAATGGTCAAAATCTCGCTGGTACAGGTCATGGTACTTAAAATGCAATATCTAGGAAGTTGAATCCCAGCTCCTAAAGCACATTTGTGAAGATTCAAGCAGTTTCCTTAACACCCTGTATTTGATTGTCTGAATAGATGTCCCATTTATTATCTACAGATAGAGACAGGAGAGTATGATCATTCAGTGACAAACTAAGCAACTGATCAGAAAAATGCTTATAAAAACTAGATTTCAAAAAACCCAATTATTTTAAACCTAAGAGTAGTGTCTATCCAGTGAAACAAGTGGGAAATTTGTTTCTACTTTATGAAGCAAATACGTAGAACAAAACCTCTTGAGAATGGCCTGTCTTTTGTAAAATAATACCAAACGATTTCTTTAAGTGGTTGGGATGGTTCATATTTTAGACTGAGTCAATACTTACTGCTTAACAGAATAAATATTTTTACACTTTGTTGTTTATCAATCTGCTGCTTTAAATGTGAACTCTTAAAAAAAAACCTAACAAAACCTGTAACACTAAATAGAAAAACCTCAATAATTCATCACAATTCCAGAAGGTTTGTAATTTTGCCCCCAAAAATATAGCCTTGATGTAGTTTAATGCTAGTTAGTCTTTAGAAAGTATGTTACGTGTAAACTATTAATACAGATTAGCCTGTTCAGTCTGAATTTTCTGGGTTTTGTGTCATCACTTGATTTAGCAAATGAATGTTATTTTGAGACATGCTGCTAAAACAGTGACATAAAAATTAGCCTAAAACTTTCCAACTAGGTTGATTCTAACACTGTTTCCTCCACAGAAATAAAGAAGTTTACTGCCTAGGTAATACCTAGCGCATGAAACTATCAGACAGCAACATCAACTTTATACAAGCTTTCATTAGTTTGTGATGCTGAAAAGGTGTTGCTGCTCTCCTCCTGCCACAAATCAGTCCAAGTTTACTGCTAATGAATTGTTTGACTACCCTTTGTAACTGAAAGCACAAATACAATCATAAAAGCACCCATGGTATTTTTCTTGTCTATAGGCTAGACCTAACAGGTTCATAGGACAAACCTTAAAAGAAGGAATATCAGCTAAGAGCAAGGGTGCTAAAAGATTAAGTTTAAAAAAAAAATAAATAAAATATTTGTGTGGTCATTTATGTTCAGATAATCCCCAGAGAATCAACAGAATGAAAGTTAATTAATCAGGTTGTCTGACAAAGGAAATAGATGTGAATATAGTAATCTTATGCATTGGAATTAATTACAGCAAGTTTTACATGATACCACATGTAAAGCTCAGCCTGTACTACTGAGATTATCAAGAACACAAACTGTAAATCTTTTATAACATTTAATTACACACATTCCCCACAGAGCAGCATTAACAGCCTTTCAGGCAACCACCAGATGAGCAAATACTTAAATGTCACGTTTATAAAACTACTTAACACAAAACACCTACCTTTTGTCAGTGGTTTCAGAAAAAACCAAAAGGATGTTTTGCCAGTGTAATGCAGAATTAGGTCACCATTTCAGAACAGTGTGATTCCTACAGCTTTTTTTCCTACCTGGCATTCTCCTCTGCCCTTTCCCCTCTCCCCTTCAACATGCTGCACCTTCCACCATCAGATACTTCCCATGGAAAATTCAAGAATGCTGTTTCTAGTGCACAGCTAACACAATCTTCCTTACGGTTTCTCTCTCCTGATCCCAGCCTTCCTCCTCATCTCTAATTGTCAATTATAATTTTATACACCACAGTTTAAACCATATAAATGATACTTTTTATCAGCTTAGATAAGAAAAAGCTAGAAGAGAACACTACTTTTGGATCTGTTTGGACATCCTCTGCAAACCACTGTTAAGAATGTCTTAGATAGTCCCATGGTGGTATTTGTTGAATTCTGTATCATTTTGCTTTAAGAGCATCAAGTACTGGGATAAGTGAGCTCATCTTCAAACTAATTTTCCAATTCTTCATTCTTAATCTCTGTTTGTATTCTGTATTTGTCTGATTTGAGTCTCCTACCAAGGATCCTGTCATGCTATTTTCTGTCATTCCAGTCTGCCTTCAGTTTTTAAGCATTTTATACAGTCTCTGCACCTCTCCGATTCTCTTCATTAAGCTGTCAGGTAAGAGACTTCTCCTTGGAAATGTTTTTTTCCCCAAGGACATTTGATCACAAGTGATGCCCTAAAACCAGATTCTAAGTAAAGCAAACACTACTAAATAAACATTCGTGCTTATTCAGATAATTTTTATGAAGATATGTATTAAAGACACATCATCAATTTATTTATTCCTTTTTAAAAAAAGTGTCTTCCCTGAATCTAACAGATAAAACAAAAAAGAATAAAATAATAATAATAATAAAAAAAAGTAAAGCTGACCTTTCAGTCCTGGATGGATATGGCTTCCACTGAAGACTCCATCCGAATGTACTATACCCTTTTTGCTCCTCTGAGCAATCTTCCACTTCTGTGACTTCCTCGCTTCTGTCCGGCTAGCTGGACTTTACGGTACTTATGTGCAGGAGAAACCAGTGCATTATCCACAGAGCAGCTCACTTCTTTTACTTCTGTTCCACAGTATTCAGCATGTTGCTTGTAGTGCCAAAGCCAGTAAGAAGCCCGTGGATCAGCTCTGTGAAAGAGAAAGTTTGAATAAGCCAGGACACATTGACACAGCACAGGGTGGGCAGCTTCATCCCCATCATGCTGCCAGATTGTGAATAAAACACTGAAGACTGGAATGGTCAAGCAGAGCAGTCTAAAGAAAGAAAACAATCCATGAACTCAGGTCATTACTAGAAAACTGTTTCAAAAGCATGAAAACCTTCAGGGAAGAAAGTTCAGAAGAGAAAGCAAGATCTGGTATCAGAGACAACGCTGTACACAGCATGTTGGGTACAGAGCAGCTACTCGGCACAGAACTCATTAGCCTGAATGATTCCAAGGAAGTGCCTTGTAAAATAAATGGCACAGCTCAGAGGGTAAGCAGCAGCCCCTTCCCAGGACACTACAACCACAAGTTTTGCCAGCCTGGGCACAGAAGGCTCAAGGTGAGCAGCAGAGAGCTGTTGTATAAACAAATGCAGAAGCAGAGGATGAGCGAGGTCAATGAGATTTTTCTTTCATTTGCTTTTTCTTAACGGAAAAAAAAGAAATGATTTGCAACACTCTTTTCATAGATAAAAAAGCTTTGGTCTAAATGAGGAGAGAAAGAAAGCTATGCAATGCTGTGGCTGAAAACCTTAGGAAAACAGCCTATAATGAGTTTTGCTGCTGGGGAAGAAGGGTAGAACAGTAAAGATCCTTTAACCACACAGGAAATCATGCCTGAAACAAGTATTCAGCTTCCAAATTACTTTAGATCCAGAAATATGCTTAAACTGCAATACAACTTCAGCAGATCATCAGGAAATAGCTCTTTAATTTTTTGTTATAAGGATGAGTTAAGACAATTTAAGTAGCTGGTGTTGAAGAACAATAATCCCCGTTTGTTCAATGCAAAGACAGTCGGGGCCACCTGCATAACACACAATATCCCTCAAGCACTGGTCATATGTTTAAAATTCTAATAATCACAAAGTACAACAACATTCATGAGAGCAGTAACTAATCCTGCCCCTAAATCTACTCAGCAGTATGTAAGGCAATTTTTATAAAGCTTCTTAACCAAAATTACCCACAAAAAGATATAGCAAAAGAACATTTAAGATGTGAAGTCTCACAGCCAAGGTGTTGGAAACATCAGATTTATAGTTACTGGAGCAATCTTAACTCACTGCTGACGTGCATATTTGTCACAAAACCACCTGGAATCATGCTCCCTTGCTCCAGAAAGCTCCTGCCTTAGGCTCAGTACCAAAGGGGGAAGAAAAAAGTAACGGTACATCCAGAACTTCTGAGTCTTTGAATTCCTACCCTAAAAAAATGCTTTGATTATAGCCTTTGTACAAAATGCGCACGCACATATACAGGCATGTATCACCACTGTGTCAAATGTTGTACAGCTCAAAGAGGAAGATTCCTCCCCAGAAAAGGCTGCCTCTCAAAGACTCACTTTCCATCAAAAATATTCGCCATCCTCCTCCTCTGGTTATCAGTGCTGTGCAAAAGAAGAACGACAAATTGAACAGAACTTTTTCTGCAGACAAATGACATTTAGCCCACTGTTCCTTCACATCTCTGGCAATCTTCCACTGCTCTGGTGTGCTAACGGTAATAAAAAAATCTTAAGGTAAGAACTTTTAGAAGTATGTCAAGGACTGGAGGAGAAAAGCAGTATTAGAGGGGAAAAGACATTAAAAAATATTAAAAACAACATCAAGTCAGTTATGATTCTCAAATTGTAGGACTACCAAATTGCCTTATTCAATTGGCCTGTTTTAAGAAAAACAAAAGAGAAAGAATTAGGAGAAACAGAAACCTTCCCAGTATTTCCTCTGACACAAAGGATCTGAAAGTCTCCTTTAATTCAACAAACATATGCAATAATTGAGAAATTTATTACTTTTTTTTCTGGGAAAGCTGGATTCTATGCATTTTCTCAATTTAAATCCACGTGCAGACATACTTTTCTGTTTTCCAGCAATAGAGTCCTTGAATATTCAGCCTAGAGCAGGAAATTTGGGGAATGTAGCAAATCTAAGACTGAATCCATAACCACCAGCATTACAGACCCCAGTGCCCTGGGACATGAGGACACCACTCCTGTCTCTTTGAGGGAAACACAGAGAATTTCTCAGTCTTGCAGAAACATTCAGACCCACTGCTCAACTTCCCAGAACTCAGAAGGTGTTACCTTAAGAAAAACACCAAATATTGCTATATGACTAAGAAGCAAATTACAATCTGTCAGATCCTTTCATACTGCTTTCGAATACATGTCCAGCATACAAAAGGATTGCTAAAGACATGTGAAGTATCAGGAAAAAGTCAATAGTGAGGTCAATCTTCCTAAAAGGGAAAATGAACAACATGACTGCACAGCACTCAAGAAGGGAGGGGGTGAGAAAAAAAAATTCACGCCTGTGCTTATCTTACACACTATAAATTTTGCAGACTAGGGTCCCCAGGACATAAATTAAGTAATGCTAATGAATGGGAAATACATGGGTTCTGGTATATAGACACTAGTAAATATAGTATAGCATGTTTCTTTACATGCATATTAATTAACATTCCACATGAATTAGAATAATTTTAAACTAATGCTTCCATTACAAAACTACTGCATTAAAAACTGTCTGAAACCAAATTACAACTCTAAAATTTAATGGGAATTGCTAAAGTTCATTAAAAAGCATGTTTTCAGACAACTGGCTGGAAGTATGTGAAATAAAATGTATTCCAAACATCAGAAGTTATTTTTCTTATATGAAGTTAACTATTTTAATGAGGATGTTTCCTACAGACTAGAATTTAAGCAAATTTAAAGTAAAAGGTTAATGAAAATAAATTACAAAAGCCAACCCTATAAGGGTAAAGACAAATCATCTCATTAAGCTTGGTGACACTCTGAGATTCAGCCGTAACAGAACTGTACACTTCCGTACCTCACTAATCTTTATGATTTATTTTCTCAGGAATTATCAACTGTAAAAAGGAACGAAAGTTTCAAAATGTGAATGAGTGAACCTCATTTGGGAAGAAAAACAGGGTTTTTTGAAAGTCAGGAAAACAAAATTTTATGGAGTGATTTACTGATAGTTGAGCAAAAAATTGTGACCCTGCTCAGCAATATAATGTTAAGATAAAAACAAACAAAGCCCATAAGTTTAAGATGGACCCATGCAGACAATTCCCTTATAGACAGCATCACAAAGGTGTCTGAAAGATACTTGAACACATGCAGAAAAGACAAACTTGATGAGAACAATGAGGCTAATGGCTTGTTTTTGTCTCGTGAAGTCATTTCCAGAAATTCTCAATGCAGGACTTTGGAGGAGTAGAAATGCTGATAATAGAGATTTTGGTTATTTCTGCTTAGTTTGAATCTGTAAAACAAAAAGATCACACCATCCTTTTTGCTTGCTCTATATCTGGCTTTACCAAACATTTAAATCTTCTTATGACATCTACTTAATGCTGAAAATGCTTATTCCTGACACAGCCATTCCAACATGAGGTGCCTGAAAACTAGTGGTATTTGGGTTTCTCCAGTATTTTTTAAGCTTTTGAAAACCCTACACCTCTCTTCTCCCAATTGCCAAGAATACAACAGTGGCTGTTAATTAAGAAATCCCTACCCTAACATTTTATTCAGCCAAAACCACATTTTAAATGCCCCAGAGAGTCCTTTTTAATGCTCATTGTTGTCTTTGGTGAAGCAAATGCTCACTTATCGGATCTCTGTCTCTGACCTTCTTGCAATGATGACAACTAACTCCTTCACATTCTGTAGCTGCTTTTCTACTACAGCCCCCTTTTTAAGGGAGATTACCTGAAGCTCCTCCGGATGTGTCTGTAAAGTACTGGCAAAAAAGAAATTCCTGGCTGCAACCCCATGAGGACCCAAGAGGAAGGAAAACCAAAAGAGAAGACAACAACTTGATGGTCATCTGGCAGCGGGAGCAGCTCAGAAGAATGACCCCCAGAGCCCTGCAACCACCAGCTCCAAGTCTGACCAAGCCACAGGCTGACACAACCACCAGGATGGGCAGTGCCAGCCCATCCCCACCAAAGTGGCTCTGCAGCCACAACCTTGCGGACATGCAGGAGGGAGCTCCTGCTCCACCCACAACGTCCCCATGCTGTCTCATACCTCCTGTACCCAACAGTCCCTTCCTGTCAGTCATGGGACTCCCTGTACTTCCATCTGGGCAGCCAAATTTAGCTGCTGTGCAGGTCCCTGGCTCTGGCCGGGTTGTAATGGCCACACTGGAAGCAATTTTTGCTGTTCCCACGCCAGGGCCAGTGTACAGCCAAGCTCCAACCCACAGCCCACTGTCCAATCTGCACCTGTGGACCAAACACCACGGCTGCTAGCAACAGCTAACACCTCAACAGGGGCTCAGCTAGAAATAGCAGAGATCGTAGATAGTATGTGTCACAGAAGCAGAAATACACTAATATAGGAATAACTAATAATACATTGTTCCTTTTTCTCAATAATCTTTTCAAGTTGCCTTGTTCTGCATCTACAGTCTCACAGTCACTGTCTCAACACCCAGGGGGTTATTGCCTTCAGGGACATGAGGGGTTTGGCTCCAGCTCATAAGAGCACTAGCGCTGCACTCTCCAAAACCTAGCAAAAGGCCAAGCTGGGACTAATCCAACAGCTGCACCAGCACTCATGGCCACTCAAACTTAACCCATCACTAATAGCTCTTGGGGAGTCCATGTCCTTTCTTCCCCCAGCTCAGAGCAGGGACTCGGGGCAGCATGGCTGCAGGGAGCAGACTTGGGCATCTCCTGCCCACCCTACATCACATCTGGGGATAACTACAGCACTGCAGATGTCAGAGCCATAATGCTGTCCTACAGGAGCCACAACTTGGACTTACCAGAGAAAGAACCTCTCCCATCAGCATTTACTAAGGCTTCCTTTAGAGAAGAGGCTTTCACTGAAGCATTTATATGAGATGCTACACCATGATCCCCTTCCTTTCCACAGAACAGGGAATTTTATGTTTTGGTGAGAACAGACCTTTAACACCAGCTATGGAGGATGCTCTACACTTCCTAGGCATTTATGCCAAAAAATAAATCATAGCGCTCATGAGAAGTTAGATCACAAGTTCATAGGTTCACAGTACCCATGCAGCACTACACAGGCCAGTCCAGTCACAGAAAGATTCCCTATATTAGGTCCCAAGATAACAGAGCTGAGTATGTGATTGCACCTCCCAAGTACAGCATCCGTACACCATAAGAAGAGGACAACAGGCAACTGAACTGACAGTGAGAAGCCGCACACAAATGTAAGTCACCTCATGCCTTGTCCCGATGGCTTCCAAACAGGTATTGCTGAATGAATGGCTACAGACACTGGAAATCTGCAAGAGTGTCTGAGAGAGAAGTCACTAAGAAGCAGATTAAAGTAAGAGCACTAGTCTGAGCAAGGTTCACAGACAGAAACGTACCTGATGATTTATTTTTCTTTAGAATTGAGCCCAATCTGTATATTTGGCTTCTTAATTAACATTATCTATTTATATCAACCACAGATTTCAGTTTTTCCCTACCGTGACAGAGGCTTCTTCATCAATACCACACCACATTGAACTCCTCTAAGAATACAAAATGGAGTAAATCCATTTGATTAATTTTTGACTTTCAGCACCATTCAGTGCAACTACAGCAATGGATTTATTGTTTTTTTTTTAAAACTCACCAACCATAGCTACATTTTCAGTCGATACAGGTAAAACAGCTAGCTATGACTAGTATATTTTGAAGTAATCTTGTTAATAATTGCCAAAATGGACATGATGTTGAAGTGAGGACTGCAGAAAGGGAGCAAGCACTGCAGCAAACAGCAGTCAGCAGCAGCTGAGACTCAGCAGATCCATGAAGTTATTTCTTCCATTTTTACTCCAAGATTAAAGCAAAATTTTATAACTACTGCTACAAACTACCCCTTGAAGCAGAACACTGTTCACAGCCCTGTTACATGTAGGAATAGCATTCCTAATTTCATACTTCTAAAAATAAATCCAACTGGACAAATTTTCATCAGGAAATTTCTGAAATACCTCAAAGCACATCATATATTATTATGAAACTATGTATCTGAGGTAATGGGTCATATTCTGGCCAGAGCAGCGATTTAAAACCAGGCATACAATACAAGCTCTTGAAAATTACTATTTGCTTCATTGCACAACCAAAGGACGTTCTCCAACAAAACACCAGTACTAAAAAAGCAAACTAGAAAGAAAAAGAAAATAACACAGTGGGTATCAGCAAGACATTGACAGAGTTCTCGAACACTGGCCTGACCGATGTCTTGAAATATGGGATGCACATAATAGGTAGGCTGTCACTTAATCCTACCTCTTACAGTCAATCTCTTCCAGCGCCACCAAGACATATATAAAATTATGCTGTATTGAAACATATAATCCTGTAGCAGCACTTAAAATACATTGTATTTTTATGTTGCCTTGAAAAAGGTATTGAGACCACAAAATTCCATGAGCTGATGTATTTAAAAGTCTTCAAGTGGTGAAGGCTTTCCACAGGACGCTTTTTCTAGGATCTGCAGTCTGGCTGTTCTCTGTGCGATAAGAGACATTAGCAAAAAAGTGAAATGCACCATGTCTGTTTAAAGTAATCTGTCACAGGCATGTCTTTCAGATACAACAGATAATGCCACTCGCTTATTCCATAAACTTATCGAGGTCTTCATGGTCTTTAAATGTGTAATGGTAGTGGTTTTGCTCTAGATTAGTAGGGTACAGTTAAAAAAATAACCAACTCCAGTGGGCCTATTAAGTTATTTAAGGCACAGGGGCAAGGGATTTTCAAGAGTAACCAGTTTTCAACACACTCTTCATCTCCATATCTATTTGCATTGCAATCTAAGTCCCTTGTAACATCATGTGGTTTACGTTTTAAAATTTCAGACATTTCATTAAGGAATACTAAAATGTCTTACAAGGATAAGCTTTGATGCACTGATAAGGTAAGACAATTCATATACCCATTTTACAGACAAACTCGAAACAAGAGCTGTGAAGCCACCTATATAACCATACGGCCTCTCTTCCTGCCACTCAACAGAATTGCTTTCTGAGAACCATACAGTGGACTTTCCACAGGTTTTCTGCTTCACAAATAACAATAAATTACAGCATTTCCAAAGAGCACACACAGAGACATGGAATGGTTTATATACATAAATATACATGTGTTTGTTTCTTTATGGTACCCTATCATCTGAAAAAAACCTGAAACAAGTAAAAGTAAAGTTTTCAGTAACAGCATGAAATGCACCACAAATACATCCCGTATTTTCTCCAGTTTCTTAGTTAAATGGATTGCCTGACAGATTTTGTGTTCCCCATAAAACAGAACACCAAAGCTACACTGGTTCAAGTTTCTATGGAAATCTACAAGTTGGACTGCACCATTTTTACTCTGTTCTGCTTGAATTTAAACTTCAACACTGTTAGCATGTTTTCTACATCTACTTTAGATCACAACAAGAGTTTAAGCTGGCACTAGAAGAAAAATTACAAATAATAATAATAATAAAATCACATTCCAGAAGAAAACAAATCCCCCTAAAATGAACTTCTTGCATGCTCACTTGAAGCTGTCTATAATACCTTTCAATACTGAAACTATTCATCCAAGTTGCAATGACTCAAAGTAAATACTGGAGTTTCCTGTGGGGTGTCCATCCCCATTGCCCGTGTCTGCATGTTCCCCTCCACTGCATCTTGTGCTAAGTTTGAAGGTTCCAAGTGTAGGTGTCAGTGCTAACAATTCAACAAAATAGTAAAGACTAAGAAGTATCTTCCTGTGGCTATTCCAAAGAACCGAGGCTACTACAGAACCTGAAATTTCTGTGCCAAGTCAGCGAGGTCTGGTAAACAAAGCAGGGGCACTGCAGATGCCAGGCAGGAAAACAAAGGATTTTTTGCCTCTTTACAAGGTTGTTCTCTTTAATCTGACAGTGCTTTGACTTCTGCAGTTTCCATTCAGAGCAACAACTCAGGTGGGAGCAGTTAAAGAACCAAACTTTTCTGTTAGTTCAAGTACCTGGTTTATCATATACACATTTAACAGAACTTGTGTTTAGGCAGATCATGAACACATAAAAAGTCAAATGCCTGCAAACAGAGAGTTTACCTCTGACAAGATCTTTAACTTAAATGTTACTGATAAACTATTTCTGATAGCAATAAAGATTATTAAACTCACCCTTAATTGTGGGTGGAAATCTATATTCTTCTGAATAGTTTTGATTGTACCAGCAGTTAATATATTCTACACTGAGAACAACCTAAAAATACACCAGTGCTAAGAACGATGATTTCTCTGTCTGCTAGGCAGACAGCTTTTCTGCTCACTGTCTTCAGGGAATCCTCTGCCTGGTGCCTCCACATTTCAGATTCAAAAAGAGATTTCAAATTATTTTCTGGCATTTCTCCAGTATTAATTATGACACAGTCAATTCAGCAGAGAAATGCCAGATTTCATACAGCTTCTGAGTGAGATTGACAGCGCTTTGCTAATACCTCTCCCTCACCCTGCTTTTATTACAAATAATTTTTATACTTATTTTCCTAACAAAATTGGATTTTGTCAACATATCCAGTGGGTTTACAACACAGCTATTGTTGCTGGAAATGTCAGTACTTCAAATGTGATTCTTGATGCAGCTCTCACAGGATATTGAGAAATAGCCAAGTAAATTTATTCTTTGTACCTAAATGTCAGTTTAGGTATAAAAGAAATTAAATATCATGAATAGAAGAAGTATGTGCACCGTATAGCTAATATGACAACTTGGGTAAGAAACAAAAAGAAATCTCTTTCATATGAGACTCCTGTACCTAATAGTGGAGGATATCAATGGCCCCTCTATAAATTGAAATGTGTATTACAGATAAAAGTAATTTTACAAGACCTTTTTTTATTTTAATCATAAAACCTAAAAACAGGATGAAATCAAAACACGTTACATAGGAAGCTATTATATCCCTAGAATACTGGGTATTTTAAAGGACATAATCACTAAATAAAAATTCAGTTTACATCCATAAGAACTGTATTCTTATGAGCCAGACAGTTTTCAGCAATTCCCCATCTGAGTCCTTTCAAAAAATTTACAATGGGTCCCTTTAGGAAAAGTGAAAACAACATTGGAGAAAAGTTATGGTCTCAGCATGGAGAAGTAATTGGTTATAAAGATAGGAAACAGAAGGTAGGATGAACCGGTCACAATTTTCACAGGGGAGTCAGCTCACTAGGGGAGTTTGTAGACAGCTAAGCTGGAGCTGCGCTGTTCAACACACTCCTAATTAGTCTGAGACAAGAGTGACGAGGAAGGTGACATTCTGTGGATGATACTAAGGTAGTTAAGACAGTTAAGCTGAGGACCACCTGTGAAGATCTGCAGATGGACCTTCCATGTTTCAGTGACTGAGCAATCAAAATGATAGATGGAATGCAACAGGAACAAATGTGGAGTGATGTACCTGGGGAAAAAAATGATCCTGGCTTTACAAAATGGTGGGCACTGTGCTGAATATTAATATGCAGGAATCATAATATGGGGCTGCATCTACTAGTTCTATGACAAAATTGGCTCAGACTATTTGACAGTCAAAAAAAAAAATTGAAGCAATTACATAAAGAACAGAAAACAACAGAAAAAAATGTTTCTGTATAAAACTCACAGTGTCTACTTCTTGTACATAATTCTGACTCCCCCACCTCATATGATAGAGTTGTAAAAGGTTCAAGGTAGGGCAAGAAAGCTGAAACCTTTCAGTCAGGAAAGAGAGATGACTCAGAAGAGGGATGACAGCAGTCTAGCAAGTCCAGAGCAAGATGGAAAGGGTGAAAGCCCAACCTGGTGCTCACTGTCCCTCTCAGAATCAGAGCTAGAGGAGGTCAGACAACAGTTCCAAACAAACAAAAGTCAGTGGGTTTTCCTACATGTAATTAGGCAGAGGAACTTTGCTCCAAGATACATAGAGTTTACATGGGTCTAAAAGGAGACTCAAAAGGTTCTATGGGAGAAAGACCCAATAACTGTTACCTCTGGCTCCCCAGCTACTGAGCACGTGGATGCTGTGAGAATTTTCTGAGTTAGTTTTATTACATGCTTGACCTCAACTCATACTGCCATACAGGTATCTGTTTGACAAGTGCAGAACCCTCAAAACGAGAGAAAGGCACAAAAGACAAGTAGCATCCAAGAGTAGCAGAGAAGAACCTTCCATCTTAAGCTTAAAACAGTTGTGAAGCAACTGCAGCATTCCATATGAAAGAAGAACGTAAAAACACTGTAAATGTACAAAGAAAAAAAGAAAAGATCACAATCAGCCTTTCAGTTTTCCTTGGTCAGCCTCAAGCACTGGAGAGAGCATTAACTGGAAAACTGGTCTGTGACTGGACTGGTGATTTCCACCACCACCCAGGGCAGCAGGATCCACTCGGATGCTCTTTGGGCACAGCACTGCTCCAGACTGATGCTGTCCAATTCCTGTGAGCCTGAACCCCGCTCTTCAATCTCTGCCAACTACTTCTGTTCATAAAACACCTCCCAACCTTGCTCCAGTATTCACCCAAATGCAATGTAAACTCCTTCTGGACAAGCCCATCTGCTCATCCTCTTTGTCAATGAAGATAATTCCCTGTTCACATCAGCAATCCCTGGGCCAGAACAACTTCACCTGAGTCAGCAACAACAGGTTGGTATATGCATATAAATACACAAGCACATGAAAAAGAATAAATACTGAGTACAAGTGAAACAGTCACAGATTATCTGTGGACATAGGTTCTTCCCTTTCAGAATACCTGTCTCTCAAAGCCCAGTATATAAACACTAGGCCTGACTGAAACTAAAGGTCTAATTAACTTGCTGAAGGTTATAATTAATTTGCTGAGCTTTGTCAGAGATCAGAATCAGACTTCAGTCTTGTGTAGTATTTTAATTGCAAAGTATCATCTCCACAACCAGATATACTCTTCTTGGTTCTACTCTACTATAAATAATAAACCTTCCCTTATAACGCCTGAAAGCTCATTATGTGCTCCAGCAAAACCATTTACAATTATTACGCCATTCAATTGCGTTTGCCCTTTTGTGTATTTGAGCACCATGGAGTCAGAAGGTTTTAAAGCATTTACAAAGCAGGTAAAGAATTTCTTTTCACATCTGAACAGAGTTCTCCATGGTCATTTGCTGTTTCACATTGCGTGTTATTAAATGCAATCCGTCACCTAAATTACATGATGTTGCCACTTCCCATGTAAATGTCTGAATGGCCAATAATATCAGCTATGCAAGTAGGATTTCTATTTTACAGCAAATATTCTTGTTTGGATATGAATACCCCTGTGCCTGCATGAATACAGATACCCACAGAATGAAAACTTGCTCTCTGAATTCTTGTTAAAACAAAAAGACATCATAGATGCTTGCAAGGTGCCTGAGCATGACTGATAAGAAAGCAATATAAATTTCCAGCATACATTTGCCAACTCAGTTCTAAAATATTCAGCTGATTTCTAACTGTAGATCGCTCACTTTTGCCAACCATCCACATCTTCATCTTCTGCTAAAAATATTCCTTTACACAGACCAGCAAAGAAGCGATCCAGGACATCCAAACTTTAATAAATCACGAACATTGATTTAATCTCACATAAATGAAGCTTCCCATTGTCCTTTTAAAATAAACAAGGAGGACACAGAGGCCTGCACATAATCACTAAGAACAGATGTGAAACATTAACAAGGAAATGTTCATGCTGGCAAGGAGAAGGCCCTATAAACCAGCACGCGCTGTACCGAGCCAGATTGCCTTTTAAATGACTCATACTTTGGAGACTACAAACAACAAGGAACAAACATAAAATAGTTCATTTGACTGGGCCTAATACACTTCAGTTACTTTAAATTAACTGCTAATTTAGCCATTTCTTTCCCTCGTACTTTTCCTTTTGACACCCTGGTTGAAATGCCTAGATAGAAGGGAAATTACTAAAAAACCCACACACCCCATATTTAGGCATTTATCTGTCACAAATTCATTATTAGCGTAAGCACTCCCTTCAAACCAAGAATTCATTTCTCTGAACACAAAGCATCTCTGTCGACTGCCTATGACGTTACTTAACTAAGTATGCAGGCAGATGATGATTTTTTTTTTTTCCTCAGTTTTTCAAATCATTTCTCTGAAGATTTTATTCCATTCATCCTACACGTTATCAGGCCTATTTCTCACCTTTCACTGAGAGAGGGGAGAAAAAAGAACAGAAGCCACTTCATGCAGTGTTACAACAGGGGCTGTCCAATGTAGCGGAGCAAGCCACATCAAGTTGTTCAGGGTAACAGAGATAAGAACCGCCCTGAAGTGCAGGAAGATGAAAGCTAAAATGCAAATAGAAACTGCAAGTCAGTGCACTCTAACATCTTTTGGCAGTTATGGCATTTTTTTTGGAAAGAGGCTTTTTGACTGTGGTGCTGACACTCTCATACAGACGTGTTTTCTATCTATAAGACCATCCCACAAGCATCCTCTCATGTTTCAAGCAGCTGTATGGTTTATTGTCTAGGGACAATAGAATCGGCCTCCCTACTAGCGTACAGTGAAAAATGCCATCTTTGCTTGCAACACCCATTGATGCCAATTCCCCAAGTCCAGACATACTCTAGCCATTATTTCCCATATTCACGTGAGACACACCAAGGAAACTCAGATTCCTTACCTTTTCTCCTTAAACAAGGATCTTAACCAATCTTATACTTTCAAAAGCCACTCAACTGCTAATGACACCAGCAACTGCTACTCCATCATTTGATATAACTACAGCATCAGGAAGACACTGCTCTCACTTTCTGCTTGCCTTACTTCACAAAAAAATTCTAACAGCCGTGACTACCTAAACCATTGCTATTGATAAACATAAAACTTTCGGAATTTAAAAGGTTGCTGCGGAAAACATTTCAAATCAAACAAATGCTGCTGGTCGCTCCCTCCCTTAACTGCCCTTCTAAACAACGATCGTGGTTTCAGCAACGCCAACTGCAAAGTAAGTTTCTTCCCTATCTTATGGCATTTGCATCTAAGAATAACAGCTCGGAAAAAAGAAGGTCCGTGCATGGGGCAGTGCGAAAGGGAGAGCAGAACTCAGAACTAAGACTTACCTCTAAGAATTACTCAAAAAAAGAGGAGTATTTTGGTGTAGACAACACATAGCACCTAAAACTTTGCACACAAATAATACTGAGGCAAGAGAAAGGACCTCAGTGATCCCATGACCTATCTTGTAAGAAATGAAAAAGAATTCTACTTCTGAATAAACAATATTATCATCAAGACTCATGGCTGAGCCCATACCAGCTTCATGTTAATGGTCTCTTCATGTTAATATAGGAAGTGTGTTCACTCAGGATGGTCAGGTTACTGTCTATCTTTCTTCATTATGCCAGTCAGGAAGCATGTTTCATCTCCTTATAAAGAGAACCTTTCTACTTGGAATTTCTCTATCACAAATATTTTAACATTCTAATATTATTTTCTGTTGTTCTTCAAATTACATAAAAATCAACACCTTAACTACTTGGTAGAAAGGACCCAACCAAGTAAGATCAACACAATCGGTTTAAACAGAATCAGACTATCAAAGGTGGAGTATGTTGGGAAATTTCTAACACTCCAACTACTGATGAATGGATTGATTTTTTGGGGTTTGTTTTTTTTTCATATTTCTCATAGACACAACTCTAGGCAGTGTTAAAGCAGGAGTCTTAGAATCCCAGAATGGTTTGGGTTAAAGGCCATCTAGTCCAAGTGCCCTGCAGGGAGCAAGGACAGCTGCAACTAGAGCAAGTTGCTCAATCCTCAGTATGCCTACCCTGGGTTAACTTCTTCACAGCATAGGGGACAGATTTTCTTCCCATTATCCAGTGGGAGAGGCAAGAGGGGGGCGGCGAGTGCCTTTATTTTTTTTTTATTAAGATGTCCATCGGTGGAGAAAGTAGCACATCTTGTAACTAAACTCTGTCAGCAATTATTTATACGTAACCATAACAAATTCAGGTTTTATTTGCAATCTGAGCTTCTCCAGCTATAGATCCCACTCAACAGGCCTCCTTATGCCTTCATCGACTCGGCTGAGAGTCCTTTAGCATTGCATACTAGCTACTTTGTAAGCACTTAGCAGAGTGAAGTTGCATTAAAACAGTTCACATTTTTTTTTTTCCTTGAACGAAATAGACAATTCATTTTTCTGTTGCTGCAAAACCAAGACTCCACAAATCATTACCGCATCTCTTTCCTGCACCTAGTCTTTAATCTTTTTACAATGTTAATACCCCAACCAGGTTCTCCAGCCTGGGAACGAGCTTCATATGGAAATACCACCGGTTCTGAGATCGGGCTGATAACGCCCTAGATTTATCATTATTATACATATCCGTGTAGGTCTGTTCTTAAAACCACTGTGGAAAATACAGACAAATTTAACCGGCTACAGACATTAACCTTATTATCCAACATGCATCCATCTATTAATGGATTATTATGCTCCTTCCTCTTTGTAAGGAAGAGCGTTGAAGCAGCCAGTTGTGCAGAAAGCTGCTAAGAGCTGGAGAAATCTTCCCTTTGTGAACCTGAGGAAGCAGCAAATGGAAGAGGTAGGCTTCAGAAGGTGAGCAAAAGAAAAGAGCAGCTGGAAACAAAAGCTGAAAGAACTGCTTTGTTTAATGGTTTAATCACATTTCTATTTAAGAATAGGAACCACCACCTCAGAGAGAGCCTAATTGTGGATTCGGAATGAATCATAGAGTAGAATCATAAAATGCCCTGGGTTGGAAGGGACCTCTAAAGGTCCCACCCCTCTGAGGTATCCACCTGGTCACCGCGCACACCGGGACTCCTCACTGCCGTGCAGGGCTCTGACTCTGACTCTCCCTGCAGCCGCGCCCCGAACGGCTCGGCCTTTCCGTGGGGGTTCCCGCGTCCCCCTGACCAGAGAGGAGCGCGCACCGCTCCCAGGGGGGGGGCCGCCATCGGGACCCCCTGCTCCGGACAGGGGCGGCGCTGCCCCGCCGCTCGCGCCCCGAGGGCAGCTTCCGGCTTCGCCGCCTCGCAATCTCCCGCGGTTGCCCCGGCAACGCCCCGGCCGCCTCAGCCTCCCGGCCCCCCTCAGCCTCCCGGCCCCACGGGCGGGCGAGAGCTGCCGGCTCCCGGCGGGCCGCCCCTTTCGGCCCCGGGAAGCCCCTGCCCGCCACAGCCCTCACCAGTGCCCGTGCCGCTGCCTCGCTGCTCACGGTCGGCAAACTTGTGAGCACTGCCTTACACTGCAGAAATGCATCATGCCCTGCTTTCAGTTATTGTCATTATTATTATACCCAACACAAATACTTATATTCATCATCCAATTTTTAGCAGAGTTGCCAAAGTTAATTGTCGCTTTTCAAGTTTATATCAAGTGTTGAAGTAAAACGGCAGGAAAGAACAGAAGAGAGCAGGCTCCCAGCTCTGGCGAACTTCACAGCTGCAGTGCAATGCGAGGCTTTCATCCTCCTCCCGGCTAAAGGAGCCTGGGCACTTGGCATTTTAGTGCTTCTGCACCTGCTTTTCATCTAAGCTGATGAAAAATGCAGAGATTCATGGTAGCACCTGTTTTATTCACGGAACTTTTTCATTTCTAGCAGAAACGCTCTGTGGCATTAAAATTAAGACTTTACACCAAGATGGCAAATTTCCAAAACCTCTCTCTCCATCTTTCTCATCCACTTGACAGACAAAAAATAATTAAAAATCATCATTGGTACAACAGTAACAGAACATTCTACCTGTACAAGGAAAAGAATCGATGTACAAATATCAGAGAGCAATGGAAAACATGGGGGGGGGGGGGGGGGGGGACTGGAAGAGGAAAAAAAAAGTTTTAAAGTGTTCTACTAACAAAGACTTTTCTTCAAAAAGGTCTAGAGGGCAGTAACTGTTCTACAGTTTCAGGAACAGGTGAGTAATTCAGCTGATGACATGAACTTTGAGAGAAATAACTGGTAATGCACAGACAGCTAGAGGAGCACGTGGTACAGAACCTTCACCCTAGTGACACGTTTAACGGCAGAGGATTAAAGGAGCACTACTCTGCCAACCAACAGTATCTGTCTCACCAAACACAGAGTGTAAGCCCCAAACCCAGCTTTGTTTCTAGGATACTGTTTCCAGAGTGACTCAGGAGTGCCTGACGCACCCCAGACACCGGCAAACAGCACAGGGGACAGACGATACTGTTTCTGTCATTAAGAAAAACTATGTCTTAGCCCCTTCAGATGTTTTCAATGCAGTGGTGGGCAAGGCCCTTGATACTGCTGGGAAGAAAGGACATACATCTATCAGCCCAGGGTCAAGCCTCCTCGGCACAGAAAATCACATATCCTTCTCAGTGACCAGCAGCTATGAAACTCAAGATAAAACTGTTTCAGCAGCTCTTCCTCCGGCATCACAGCATCACAGAAGCCTACTTTTAAGAAATAAACAGCAAAGGGTTTTTTTGCTATTGCTGAAATATCACAGTTACCCTTTGCTGAGGGCAATTTTTGTAGTCTGAAACACAGCCTTCCCGTGAATTAGGTTGTAATTAGATTCTTCTTTGCTTATTTATGTTCTTCCCTATTTATTTGTGTTAGAACATTACCAGCATGAATAATTGAACAGGGTTTGAACAGTGGAGTCAGAAGAGGGACTAACAGAAAAGACTAACAGGTACATCAGACTGACACATCTCAACTCCAGGACAAGGCTATTCTTAGATCAAGCCCATGCATCCCCGAAGGATACACCTGCTGAACATCGTGACAAGCATCATCCTAGAGGGCAAGAGCGTGTGAAACTTCTTCTGTTTGCACTTGACTGGTCATAATAAAAATTCCTGTATAACTAGAGGCAGAAGCAGCCTTAACACAGAGCCCAAGCTGGGTGGGCAACAGGTGGCCTTAGAGCTCCAGATACGAGCTGCTCCTTCTCACTGTGTCTTTTTGATGTCAAGCAATAATCGAAGAGAGCAAAACCTCTCCTGCCCCAAAGCAAGCTTGGCCAGGAACAAGTAAAAATTTCCATAGAGTCTATTGCTTGCAGTGTTACAAAGTGTTATTCTTCTTCCTTCACCCAAAGGGAAAAAAGGAAAAGGATGTAACACCACCTGTGCTACTACCTTCTGCTCAGCCCCGTCTCTGATCATCTAGGTATGTAGACACAGACACACACACACACACACAAGCTCCCTGTGTCCCTTCATCGGCTCTGGTACTCTCTTGCCATTCCGTGGCTAGTTACAGCACCATGAACTTTAGTTGCATGTTTCTTAGTGACACTTCCTAAGGGAAGTCTTGGGAGATGGACAGAATATGCAAAAAACAGAATTTGACAGAGAGCAAATATTTATAATACAAATATTAGGCAAGGCTTTATAATATATATACTGGGCAAGTATTTAAAATATCCCAGTAATCAGTGCTGCAGCGAATTCTGCTCAGCTGAACAGTGTGTGTCTATTTGGCAGAGAAATGTGTATTCCAGGCACAGCACTGATCTCGTTCACACACCAGAGAGATATATATTAAGGAGGAAAGCATTTGATATTCTCTACATCCTGGTTATTTCTTTTCTGATAAGAAGGATGCTCATGTTACATAGCAAACAAAACAGGTTCAAGATTCCTAAGAAAACTGAAGGGGTGATAAAAATATTTAACCAAAACTAACTAAAAGTAGAAGTAATAGTGAGAAAAGGGAAGACTGAAGCATAATTCCCTTTATTTCTACAAGTGGGAGCACAGAGAAGCACATCATTTGTGGTATCTTCTAAATACTAAGTTTATTCTTAGCTGCAATTCTGCATTCCTTCAGCTCACTGATACTTGCCCAAAACACAGTAGCTTATTCCTAGTTATTATTACTTTTCAGAACTGAAGAACAGTATCTGGAGGCAACTGTACCCAAGAGGCAGTCCCTGGCCTGACCAAGTGCCTCAGGCCAGGCACTGGAGGGCTCTGCAGCACATGTGCATGGCACTGTAAGTGGATCTGCACCAGCAGCTCAGGGGCTTGTATAGCTGTGTCAGTAACTGGGAAGATTGGGATCCAGGGCCAGTTACTGGATAGACCAAGTGCCTCAGATCTGCATCGTATAGACTGCCACTAAGGAACCTTCATCCTGACCAGCTGAGATTTCCTGCACCTGAAGGTGTTCTAATCCATTGACTGCTTCCACTTCCACCTACTGCACTGCCTGTAGTCATGTCACTCATCCTTGAGCCCCAGGCAGAAAAAGCTCATCTCTCTGAGGTGCTTCCTCTCAATTCCAGCACAGAAAGGATTTTTTAAATACCACATGACCTCACCACAGTTCTCAGCATGCAAGTACCAGAACCATACAGATATGCAGCAAAGCCTACTGCAGTCTGTGTATTTTGACCCCAGTAAGTACCAGTGGCAAATACAGCAGCAAAACAGGACCTTTGGCAGAAAGATGGGTGTGTTTGCTGTCAACTGATCAAATACATCAAAACAAAGCTACAGAACTGCAAAGGTTCAAAGTGTCTATCTCTTATTTCTTTTCTTCCTTTGCTGTTATGCATCATCTTTCCCTCATGGGATAAAGTAACATCTTTCTGTACACTGTTTTTATTGGAAACCTTCTGTTACCACTGAAGCTTATTTTAAAGTATGTTAATACCACAGCATCTTCCTTACTTCAGTTGTAAAGTTTATTTGGTAAGCTACTCACAGGTCCCACTACATCTGGACTGATTCCCAGATTTCAGAACAAAGCCTTCAAACTGCCTTTCTGGGCTTGGCAAGGCTAAATGATACTAATAAGAATAATAATAAAAAACCACACACCTTCTATCATGAATACTATGAACCAATTAGAAGTACTTTCAAATATTTAATATTTGCTGGGAAAACCTTCCCTAAAGGTTCATTAACAAAATGTCAATCACCATATAATGCTTTGCACTATCAGCCATTAATAAATGATATTTACACCAGGAATTAGCATTAGTGTAACACTCTAAAAGTACACATGCAACTCCCAATTACTTTTCAGCACATGACTTCATCATTTTCTTGAGGAGGTGGGGCCTAGGGTGGAATTGTTTTATGTTGGTGGTTGGGTTTTTTTTGGGGGGGGGGGTTGTCTGTGTGTTTGGTTGATTGGCTGGTTGGTAGTTTTTAAGCTTAAGATGGGCACACTCCACACTTTTGGAGTCCATCTGACAAGTTCTGTAATTTTAAGGCTACTAGAAACTCTTCGAAATGAACAATTTTCACAGATCGGTCAAAATCTAGCTAGGATAGCAATTACAGAGATTGTATGTATTACAGAATGAAGTTCCAAGTGGCCCTAAGACCTGTCTTCGAGCAAAAGCAGCTCTGTCTCTCATGATGTTACATACACACAGTTCTCAGTCTTTTAAATTACTCTCATTTACAGAAGTGGACACATATTTGAAAATTAAGCACGCGTGCAAAGACTACCATCAAAAATACATCTTTAGCATTCATTCCCACCTCACAAAGTGTTTCAAGATTTTCCATTTGTGAGAGGCTTCTGGAGAAATTCCTTTACCCTACCTTGCTAATCAGCAAATCTTCAACTCCACGCCAGAAGCTACTCCTAAACATGTACTTGCAGCCTTCCCTGACACACTGCTGGGTTTCAAACAGTACTTGTGGAGTGGTTATTCCCCACCACAATGATGAAAAGAGCTTTTTCTGACATCTGAAGGACACATAGATTTAAGACAGGCTACTTTGCTTCACTTCTGAGGCCACACACAGCATCTGGTTGAAGAACCATCTTGAACTGTGTCAGGTATAAATGATCTGGCTTCAGCACACAAGACTAAATTACTGCAGCTCCAAGATTAATTTTTGCATGCAATTATTATAGCAAGCAATGCTGACAGTTACTCATTGCAGTATGTGGGGAAAATGTCTCTTGGGCAGGAACTCCAGACATTGCTGAAAAATCTGAAACTCCTCACACAGCAAGAAAATACTGAATTTGCCTCTCTTCCTGCAAACAAACTAAAAGGAACTATGTAGGACTCCACTGGTGAGAAACAACAGGTTGTGATCTACAAATGCGACAGGATATGCCAGATAGCAACAACAGAGAAAAAGAAATCTGCTGTTTGCTTTCATTATTTGAAGACTAGCACATCACTGATGAGAAAAAGCACTGAGAATTTTAGCATCAGGTTTGTCCCCAGTGGGACTTTTCATTAAAGCAAATGAGAACTCAGAATATGTAATACCATGAGGAAGACAACAGAGACGTCACCTAAAGAGAGTTGTCTAATAACGTGTTTGAGGAAAGCAAACCAGATGGAAGTAAGGCTGTGGGCATTAAAAAGAAAAAGAGAGGCACAAAAAGAGAAATAAAAAAATAAATTAAAAAAAAAAAAAAAAGAAGAAAGAAGAAAAAACACACTATAGGCTTTTAACTTTATCAACACTGGGTGCAAGCAGTAGAGCAACACAATCAGCCGAACAAGTACCCCCGTTGTTAAATTCAGCAAATAAAATGTATTATTCACTACAGAAAAACATGACTAAGTGCCCTAAGTTAAAACCTGCTCCATAAGCAAACCTGTCATTCACTACATCCTACTCTCTATATCTGGCTCAAAATCCCTATAAAAATGGTCCAACATGATTTTTTTGTCACTTATCACTATGTGAAAATAACTTCATTTTTCAGATATGCTAGCACCATTTTTACTCTCTTGGTTGCAGCATCCACAGACTGAGTAAATGGAAAATTTCAGCAGCATGCATTCTGCATAAAGAGCAAAGTCACCCCATAAAAACAGACAGATAATGATGAGAATTGGGCATCATCAATTCCTCTGTGCAAAGGTGTGAAAAAGACTTTTGCCAATACAAACAGCTAAAACTGAACAACCAGCAATCAAAATTCTATGGATTAACAGATATCTGACAGATCATAAAAATCTGAGATCTAATTTACTACCATTGAAGCAGTCAATACTCAAAGAGATGTGATGATTTCTGAAGAAAGGATCCTTCCCAGCTTTGCTGAGGGAATGCCTGGTTAGATAATGGTGGAGATTAAAAGCCCATCTCCCTCATTGCAGTCAAAAAACCCCACTGCCTGGGACACAGGCAAGCAGTTGGGAAGAAGCGTAACATCATCTCCTGGAGGTGATGACTGCAGGTACAGCTGCAGAGGCACTCAAGGCTTCCATGGCTGCACATTTATGACCTGTGAAGTTGGAATTAACGTGATGTCCTTCAGAAACATTAATATAAACCTCCCTTGTTTAACACAGCAGTTAAAATACAGAACTTAACGCTGGCCAAAAGAATAAATTACACTTATTAACTTCACCTTTGGGATCCATAAGCTCAGGCATGCATTTTGAGCCTGTTTCTTCCTAGTGAAGAACAGTTCTTGCAGCAGTGAGTCAAGGGAAAGAAAGAGATCTGTAATTCAGTGCTACATTAATTAAGGTTGAGATCCACAGGCAAAGGAAAACAGAGTGCATAAATATTTTATTTTATTCCATGTTTGTACTTATGAGCAAAGATAACCAGCAATGGTCTGTAATGGGATGGAAGTCACCGGTTCAGATCCGTGGTTCTGATTCAGCGGACGTTTTTCCCCCCTGTAACCACCTACTGAAGAAAAAGTGTCAGCTATGAGGTCATCAAACAATTCCCAGGCACGTAGTTCTGGCTTCACTCTGTTAAACTAACTCTACATGTTTGTGGGCTTCCTTCTGTACATGGGTCATGCACATAAAGCAGATATTGAACTGTTCAAAATGTGAGATCCCCCCCAGTGAACAACCCTATTAGCCACCACAGTGATAAGGACCACTTGTGGTCCTTGCACACCGCACTTGTGATAAGGACTATTCTTTTGCTTTTTTCCCCCTCCCTCCTGTTCAGGAAGCGTACATCACTGTACCCAGAACAGAGAAAGCAACTTCAACTTACACACACACACCATACTTTTATATACTTGCAAGTAGTCTTAAAAAGAAAGGATGAGACAAAGACTTATCTTTTCTCTCCTTCTCTGAAGCCTTGAGGACAGTGTCAAGTGGGAAAAATTCAGGACACCAACAGATGAAGGGATGATTTCATAAGATAAGGACAGTTACAGAACATGAAAACACATTTCAAAGAGGTAAGGAGGAACTGTCCTGTCCAGAAGTCCAATCATTTCTGTGCTCACCCCAGTGTGTCTCCACCATGATACACTGCTTTCTGCAACGGGGGATTGATTTCCCTGTTATAAACAGAACATACTAAAAAAACCCCAAACAACAAAACCAAAAAAAACCCCACAAAACCGCATTCGACTTGTGTCTGCAACCCAAAAGAACCTAGAAAGTGTAGCCTAACAAATTATGATTTTGCCATTACTAGTAAACTTATCATCATCCTAACAGTGCAGGGTGTTTCAGGACTTGCCGAAATAAGGGAGCGATATTCAACACTGAAAAAAAGTATTTTTCATAGAGCATTTGGCATAAAATTTGTCAGTGGAAAAGTGGAAAAGTGAAAAGAGTCAAGGACTGAAATGTAGAATCATCTGGCACTCTAATAGCTTCATCCTTAGCCCCAGTTGCCTTTTCTCATAAAACTCAGTAAAGCAATTTTTGAAATTTCTACCTTTCTGTCAGTTGTGGTTGGAACTGTTCAACATATTCAAAACCTGTTAGTGCAAGGGAGAGAAATGAAAACAGATAAGCGCACGCCAGAGGCTGTATGATCTCATAAGCCTTGTTTCCACAGATAAACTAAACTAGGAATGCACGAAGGAAGCAAAACAGAAACACCACAGGGGAAAGCAATTGGACAGAAAGCATCTTGCTACATCAGTTTTGTTATAAACTGAGTCAGCACAAGTCCTGTTGAAATCTAGAGACATACGTTATATACTTACTTGAAATTGAGTCTATACATCTTAAAGACTCAATTTGAATGCTGTTTTGCCACTCAAAAAAAAAAAAAGATAACCTTTTTCTGGGTTCAGATCTCAGTGACACTACATTATTAACTGTCAAGTTACAGAAATTATGAAAACCTATCAGATGTTCATCAAAATTACATCAGATTTTTATGCCTCAGCAATTATCTGAATGCTCAACTGAATATTCCTCTGAAGTTTTACTGTCCAAATTTTCATGTTGAATAACCCATGGCACGGAACTGAGGAATCAAGAGAAAACTGCAAGGTAAAATAATTGCATGACCTACTACGATGCTAAGCACATCAGTAGAGCGACAATAAGCAGTAGTCATGCTTTCCCTCTCCAGCCAAAACAAATTATTACACTGTTCTGCTCTCAAATATAAGACAAACTCCTCTTTCAGAACGAAAGGAATCTGCTGCTGCCACAGTGACCCACAAGCGAATGGGTCACTGTCAGTCTGCTACAGCTTCCCAACACACTGAAGCCACAAAGGAAGGGAGTCCAATAGATCCAGAAATAACCCTGATGCTCTGAACTGTGGGCTACATGCAAAGTATATTTAACAAAGATAGAAATTTATTTACATAAATACAAACCTTGCTACATAAAGATGTCAAATCACAACTGGGACAGACTGGGCTCTATGGGAAGTATCAACAGACTGCTGAGAATCAGAGAAGCTTCTAAAAATAAAGAAATTCATCAGTTTGCTTTGTCATGAGCAGCCCCCTGCTGCACAGGGTGAAAAGAAATATCAAGTATTGGAAATTATAAAACAAACAAGAAGAAATATTCCACTGAAACAACAGGACTTTTATATAGAGGCAAATACTGTCATTTTTTTTAACATTTTAAGGAGCAAAATATCCCCAGATCACCTATTATTTCATCCAGGGAAAAGGCTGCAATTGTTAGGATAATAAAAAATCACAGGTAGTGGCACATAAGTTTATGTAGGTGTTACCCCTAATAATACTGACTGAAGACTGAACCATGGAGACAATCATTCAACATGCCCCGGTAGCCAGAAATTTATCCAAACTTGTTTAAAGGGCTAGTAAGACAGTACAAAAGTGCCAGTAATGGACCAGGAAAATCCAGCAAAGTCATCTGTAAGAATCACCAGCAAGGAAAGGGTTTCTGTTGCGTTTCTATAGCAGAGCTAGTGAGGATTATTCAATCAGTTTTTACAACCTTTTCCAAATTAAAATTTTCAACACTCTGGACCCTTCTGGTCTCTCCCTTTCACATGCTAGGCTGCTAAAAGCTGGACAATAATGCTTATTCTTCCAAAACAAAGGCTAATTGGAATACCACAAACAGATTTGTTTTGGAAAATGTATGTCCGAGTGCTTCAGCAGCTTAAACTGCAATCCTCCAAAATGTTTGCACTGATCCAAACCAGAGAGCTGCCAGGCAGCCTTTAAGCCTAGTTAAAGAAACACCAGTGTGCCAAAAAGTTCTCTGTCTCTCCTGAAACTACCATACCAGCTACTCCTCTAGACAGCCTCACCTCTATTTTATTCCTCTGTATTCTGCAAGGGAACCAAAACATCTTGCTCTCCTTTACTAACGCAAACACCAGGGCATAATGAAGTACTGAGTCATATAGACCAGTTCTGGGTAGTGTGGGTCTCAGAGGCTGTGATCACCTAACTCTCCCTCAGGAACATCTCTGTAAACCAGGATAATAACTGAACTCAGCAGAGAGGACAGGAAAAAAAAAATAGTAAAAATCCTTTCCACAATCTAGCAAATTGCTTTCTAATTGGAACTCTAGATCGAAGCTCTGTATTTGCACTCTAGATATGAAGAACTGAAAACTAGTCAAGCAGATTTTTATCTGGAGAATTTGGAAAACAGCTTTACTAATCTGATTAGAAACTAAGTTTTAGGAGTAGTTTAAGCCCTTCAGACAGCAAAGGATATCTGAAGAATGTGGGGCTGTTTGGCTCCTAATTATCTCTTAATTTCAATTTTCAAAAACCTACTACAAGACAGTTCTTTGGGATAATTGTGCTGTGAGATCTTTGTTACTGCTCATAGTGCCACTTTAAAGAAGGTGTCTTTGTCTCTATTTTTTAATTTTCTAAAGTACAGTCTTTTTCTCCTCTATCTGGCCAGTCAGACTTTTAAAAAAAGAAACAAGAAAAATATAAACACATATGGTAAGTATAGGAATGATTTTGTGCAAGACACTTTTTCTAGAGACAATTTCTTATCTTAATGTCTTAAGCTGTCTAGACAACAACCTGTAGCGCTCAAATCAGAAGGCTCCCTCATGGCACCCCTACAACAACATCAGAGCTTCAGTTTCCCCACTGTGTCTTCTCCAAGGCTTGAATAAACAACAGAGGAAGAACTTGAGCTGCCAGGCCTGCCAGAGGCTGTTCCACAGTGGAAGTTCAAAGAAGGAATACAAACAAACCTTACAGTCAGTCCTGGGCCTGAAAAGACCTGTGGGGAAGGGTCTGGAAACAACAAGGGAGAGAAAATTCATTCATACCACAAGAATACAGAGGAAACTTTAAAATCAGTAGTGACCTTGAGGAGAAAAAAAAGAATTGGGTTTGGAAGGGTTCATGGCCATAACTGGCACAAGGAAAAGATCAACCAGTGCCTTCCCTCTACAGACTCTGCCAGGAAACTCCCTTCTTCTCATGAAGAAAGAGATGAGGACCTCCACCATTAAACCATACCAATTCACTCAGACAACATTCCAGTCACTCCCTTTGAACAGTTCTGCAGTACAGAGTACCCAAAAGAAACTGCAGAAACACCCCAGCGAACTTAGCACCAAGATTTCCGTGAAGCACGTTGTATCTCCTGAAGTCAAGTGCTGTCAGTTCTCCAACACTTCTTGCAGACAAGTCCAAGTCCCCACTCCTGCTAGAAAAATGTTTGCAGACTCGATTATTTCCACAACCCCCTCCCAATAAATTCAAAGATTCATTCTGCCTGCATAAGGTGACTAAAATTCAGCCCTGAAATACTCCCGCCCTTCCCTAATTGCTGTCTCTAACCTTTGAGAGACAGATTTTTGGGCTAGTACAGAGCTTAAGAGATTCATTTGCTCTCAGGAGGTTTCAGTAAAAGCTTTTAGGTACAAGCCCATAAAACTTAGTTTCTTGACATGCACTGCATGCAGGCCTGAACATGCATCACACCCTACGTTCCTCCTGCCTCCATTCAGTTTGAAATAAATTACAAAGCACCCAGACTGAGGACGTCCTTGGCTATTACAGTTGAGAAAAGCCCTGCTATTTTCTTTTAATTGAAGGAGTTGTTTCCTTCCTGCTGTCACGTTTTAGAGCTCCAGGGATGCATAAAACTTACACTCAATTTCAGTTATGGTACCAGCACCTAGCAAGATAGTGTTTTCATTCAATGCATGGTTACAACATGCTCCTCCTGAGTTTTTCCTTATTTTAGGGCCAATGGTATCCTGGAGTGCATAAAGAAGAGTGTGGCCAGCAGGTTGAGGGAGGTTCTCCTCCCCCTCTACTCTGCACTAGTGAGACCACATCTGGAGTACTGTGTTCAGTTCTGGGCTCCCCAGTTCAAGAGGGACAGGGAAATCCTAGAGAGAGTCCAACAGAGAGCTACAAAGATAATGAAGGGACTGGAACATCTCTCTTACGAGGAAAGGCTGAGAGACGTGGGGCTGTTTAGTTTGGAGAAGACTGAGAGGGGATCTTATTAATGTTTACAAATATCTGAAGGGTGGGTGTCAAGTAGAAGATGCCAGCCTCTTTTCAGTGGTGCCCTGTGATAGGACAAGAGGTAATGGCTGCAGGGTGAAACACAGGAAATTACAGATCAACATGAGGAAAAACTTCTTTCCTGTGAGAGTGACAGAGCCTGGAACAGGCTGCCCAGAGATTTTGTGGAGTCTCCTCTGAAGACCACTTTCAAGACCTGCCTGGATCTGTTCTTGTGTGGCCTGCCCTAGGTGTTCCTGCACTGGCAGGAGGGTTGGATCTCCAGAGGTCCTTTCCAACCCCTACCATTCTATGTTTCTTACTCCTTTTTCATTCATATTTTCTTTAAAGCTCATTAGTAATACATATATAGCCAAAGTATTGTGTAAAGATTACTGACACAAATAAAGAATGAGATTGGTGAGAAATAATGTACAGTTTTTAGCTGTTTTACATTACAGGGCTGTAGTTGGCATGTGCCCATCAAAAAAGGACCATGCTGTGCCTACGGACTTGCAATTCTAAGCTAAACTGAAGGATGTTACTTTTGGTTAAAGATTCAAACAGCATTTTTTTCCCCTCTTTAGTAAGGACACTCCCTTTTTTTTCTTTTTAAGATCAGAAAGACTAGGAAACCAAATAGACTTTACTCGTTAGTTCAAGAAATGTTGTTCAGCTGTGATTTTCATGACAACATATATTACATCAAGATCAAAAAAAAGTAAAACAATTTCCTCAAAGCAACTTCCTCAGCTTTGACCAATATAATCAAACTATTATTCTCATCCAGCTCATACTTTTCTGGTTTCCCAATTTTGCCCTATGAAAAAAAATTTCATAGTACTAAATAAAGCATGTGGTAGGAAAAGAAGATTTGATTGTGAAAGACATCTCCACATTTAAGCATTGCTGTGATAGTGTAAAAAGCAAAAGGATCAGGTTGTAGATAACAACTCTGCATTTAAATAATTTATTTTCTTGCCATGTACTCTTTAAAGTCAATGTCAAACACATAAAAATGCAAAGAAACTGGTGTAGCAGCCTACTGTACTATTCAAGCAGAAATGCCACTGCTACACAGAACTTATATTATCAGCTTGACTACTAAGGTTGGCAATTCCAACTCTTCAAAGCTGGGACCAAAAATTTTCATCTTGACCAGGATCTACAAGGAAAACTCATCAAAGCTGAAGACCTCTTTCTACAAATATTCAACATATGCTGTTTCCCCTGAATTCAATTTGTCTACTTGCTAACAGCTATTCTATGGTTTGTCTTGCAGTGCTGCAAAGGGATGAAAATGTCTAATTATTGTATCTAAATTTCTGAACTTCCACACCTTTAAAACATGCAATGTTTGGAGTCATTATTCTTCTTTTAAAAATAAGGTAATTCAGAGTATTTCAAAAGAGTTTTACCTTCAAAATTAGTCAAATATCACTGGAAAAATCCATTATACTACCCTTATCTTCTTTAAAATCTTTCATGTCTGACTATTTTCCAAAAAAGTAAACCCCCCTGTGGTCCAAGCAGAAGGATGAAAACTAAAGGTAGGAACACATGACCACTGGAGGATTTCAGGAGCTCTGCTCTGGTTTGTGCCATGTAACACATTGCCAGGATGACTTTGAAAGTGGGTGTGATGCTGAGGTGACAAAGTTTGCACCAAAACAGAGTCTGAATTTACCCATGCTTGGAGCTGAACCACAGAAAATACCCTCTAGCTTCTAATCAAACCTTCAAAGGTATCAGAAATCAGGAAAATTACTGGATGGCTGTGTCAGGTTTACAGTGGCACTGGCATATGATGGAAGGAGAGAGAAGCACCCATTTGGCAGAGAAAGATTCAAAGTTTCAACTGCTTTTCTCAGCAAATCTTTCAGCTGTACTCACTGTCAGATATTCAGGCTGTTATAGTTGTGATACCTAAAATGCATCCCCAGCTAGCTGCAGAACCAGTTACTTGAATGGCATGAAAAAGTCATATACTAAGATCTCAGAAAAATAGTTTAGATTTTATAATAGAGAAGAGGATTAATAACCTCTACACAAACAAGGTTTAAACAATGACTCCTTTTCAAATAGAATGCCAGTATCTACCCTCAAACAGAGTATTTCTTTTAGCTTTAGGACCCCATTTGAAGGGGAATTTAAAAAAAACCACTTTTGCTTAATGCATCTCACTTAATAATAAAAATGTTTAATTTCATAACTTGAGACAGAAAAAAAGTTATGAAGTTAATAACATGAAAAATCTCAGATCCTCTGCTATTTCTGGAATGCAAGCATCCTGTCCTTATTTGGAAGTTACAAGGGACATAGCTTGCCATTTTGCAAGCTAGCTTAAGATATCTGTCCGTAAGATCCAGTAGCATTTGTTGTGCCAGTTTCAGATTTAGGTTCTAAGCTAACAGTAAGCTGACAATGCTCAAAATACATTTTCCAGGCTGAAAGAAATTACATACTTTATTCTCCTCTTAAAACAAATTCAAAGCACATTTTTTCCTCCAAGATAAGGCTACCCACTGAATCTCTGGAATAGTAGATTTTTACTCTCAAAGTTGAAGACCTAGCATCAGAATAATACTTCTGGCTATATTTCACAGTTTTACATTCTACAGCTGTTATTAAAATACTACCAATCAAAATAAGAAAACCTATTTGCTAGTAAACAACACTGTTCCAAATTTCTACCTTCCGACAGCAGATGCATTTACACCCTGCCACTGCAGACCGGGAACATTCCTGTGCTGTATATACCAAAAGAAAACCATTCCTAAATACTTCCAAAGCCAAGCCTTTCCAGGCAAAATAGAGTATCAACTAAATACAGTACACAATGCTGATCACAGTAGAGGATGCTATTGCAAGTCCGAATAATATTAGCATGTTTACAGATACATAAATACAAATTACCACTGCTGTAAAATAAAAAAGCTGAGCCATATACGTAGCTGTACTAAATGTCTAAACTCCATCAAAAAGAGGATATTACAATTTTTAAAAAATTTTGGTAATTTAACATAAAGATAACACGAAAGTAAAGTATTAACAGAGCAGCAATAAGATACTGATAGCAACTCTCTCAGATCCTAGTGTCAACTCATGTTTGCAATTCTGTCTTGCTGACATGCAGCAGAACAAACACCCGAACAAAACAGGGCACCTAAGAATAAAGTGTCAATATCTTAAAGATGAGTCAAGTTGCACCCTAGAACAAAAACATTCTGTATGGAGAACTGTCAATACAACCTGCAGCGGCTCAATTCTGACCTGCTGCACCTCCTCTCTATTTTTATTGTGAAACTTTTCTTTTAGGGTATAAATCCATTCCTAATTCTATCCCCAGCAGAAGAAGAACAGGTTGCACAAACAGGAGAGTGCCTGGTTCCACGTTCACATGCTTGTGGCAGAGTAAAATAAACATTTAACTTTTAAAAACAGCTCAGCTTCCATAAATTAGTAAGATGCAAATCCATCCCTCCTCCCACAGCCTAACACTACACACCCTCACTAGCAAACACCTCATGGAATACAAGAAAACCAGTTTAACCCCAACTGTATAAAACCTCCCATCACAAACCCTGATACCCCAACTGCTTAACTCAATGCTCCTGCTCACAGGCCTAACAAAGTTTTCACTGCTAACCTGTATTTTGTTCTGAGACAAAATTATTTAGTGTCTGGAATGTCTGACTGAGAAGGAAAGAGGAGGAAGAAAAAGTTGCACACTTGCAAAGCTGGGAAACGTTCATTAGTGGTATCTTCATGCAAGTCTTTACTTCAGACACAACTTTGTATACACCTACTGGAGTGTATTTGAAGTCTTTCAACCTAAAATGAATGATTTAGCCATTTTATAGCAAACCCAACAGTCAGCAGATCAAGGAAAAAATTGAATATAAACAGAAATCACGATGCAACTGTCTCCGATACAGCTGCATTGTCATTTAATCCATTACATGTTGCTTAGAGGCGATGAACCCAAACATGCCTAAGAGTTCCTGGCTCGAGAAATCATTAAGGTTAGATAAATCCTCCTCTAGGTCTTTGACCACAGGACTGAGATGCAGATGCTTGTTCCATCCTTGTTGTTTTACTTGTGGAATTAATCAATTCCAGCATGTCTGCAACAGGAAGCCAGATCTCCATCTAAGTCATCCTGCCATACCACTCACTGAACTGTTATAAATGATGCAATGGAAAAAAAATAAACTCAGTTAGCATGCTTGGGGCTACATCTTCCAGTAATACAGGCACTCAATGCTTCATCTTCTTCAGATATGTTTATCTGCAAGTATATATTATTAGCATCTTCTCTTGAACTATGCATTTTCTAATAAATCAATACCTCTTTGCATGATGAAAATTTACTGCTTGCTACTATCTAGACTGGGCTGATTAAGAAAAATAAAGATTTCTATGCAGGTGAAATAAGTTCCAATACAAACAAAATTCTTAACAGCTACATTTTAAGTTCATTATACAACATTTAACTTGCAAAACTCTGACTGTCCTTCAATTAATTCTGGATTACACACTAGCGAGACTGTAAAACCCTTTTGTTCACAAATTTAAGATGCATTAAGAGAACATTGCAGTGTATTTAATCCCTGCTCCAGCAATTATCATATAATAATATATTCAAGAAGCAGTTATGCTTCTCATTACAAATCATTCAGACACCAGCTTGCCATACTCCCATTTTCTGTGCATTCTTTTCCCTTTTTTCCTTGTACTTTTGCCCATATAATACACAAGTCCAGAAATTTCATCTTCGATTTTGTTTTGCTTGTGTATAACGATGCATAAGAGTAGTCTGACCAGACTTCCTGGGGTTTTTTTGGGGGGATTCTGTACCTTTAGTGAAAGCCTATTGGTGAATGAAAGAAAAAGTAGTCTAAAAGAATGGAACCCAAGAGTACAAGAAAAAGTAAGAAAAAAAATGAGAAACTGCACTGAAGTGCCTAAGAGATGAATGAAAATCAAGACTAAAAAATAGACATCTCACATATCACCTGACATTTTGTGATGCAAATGACAATACTGCCAAGAAAGAAGAACAATGGGACAAAGGCAGGCACAGGCAGCAACATGTGCTGCCAGGTATCACAGGCAAAGCACATTTCTGCGGCAGGAAAACGCAACTACCATCTAGGTAGAACACGACAGTAATCACAGTTTTAAACAGCTTCTAAAAAGTAATATAAAAAGCTTACATCAATGCACTGGGCCTGAGAGCACAGTGAGGACAGAGCTGCCCCACACAAGGCTGCAGAACTTACCAAGATACCCAGCAGTTCACATCTCATTTTAACTAAGGATCTAAAAGAACTCTAAAAGCAAATGTTATTTGAATCAACAGAGCTTTTCCAATATATATACAGGGGAAAATAATAGCAATAGAATACATACAGGAGAAGAGTTAGAAGGTACCCTCAGGTATTTATTTCTTGTTTTTTAAAAGTAGCCTAAGTTGTATCCTGACAAATACTTGTCCAACATATTTCAACAAACCTATAGTGGAGATCCCACAGTTGGCATAATTTATTTCCACGCCTAACTCTGCCTATTCTTAGAACCCTTTTATTCCTTGCCTCTGTTGTAATTAAGCATCTACTCCTTCCCCTGTTATTTCTTTCTTTGACAAACTAATGCAGAGATCTACCTTCCATGATAGTTTACATATCTAATTTCTCACCTTTTTTCCTCTCATTATTATATAACACCCAACCCTTGGAAGTTTCTAGATTTCTAATATTATTTGCTGACATTTGGTTTTGTCAACAGCTTGACCATTGATTTGCATTAGTTTTCATTATCTCCAGAAGTTTTTATTTGAAGCTGATGCCTAGCAGCCATTCACCAAGGACATTCATGAGGACTATGTTTGCCCAAGTTCAGTACTTTCAGTATCCCATGGTTTTCATGCTACTCAACGAGTGAAAATCCTCATGAAGTGCAAGCCACACATTCAAAACACTTCCATTTTTCCCCTCCCCAATGCTCTTCATTATGACATAACAAGCATATTCCACTAGGAAAGACATTCATTAAAAAGCTGAATAGGACTGGACCAGAAAAAGGCACTGTTCACCACATCTTTGCTGTACATCAGCTGTGAACTCCTGGTAAGTACTCTGAATATCTTCAAAATACTGCAGACTGTGAAGAAAGCCAACAACTGCTCCAAATGGCCCAGGAATATTTTCACTCCACACTTCCACGCCACCGGTCAAGGTCCACTCTGTCCTCCTCATTATCTAATTAGATAGTAAGTGTATGGGAGTTGAAACTGAGTTATACCTCAATTATAAAGCTTCAGTGGTTGAAAACTCCTGACTCTATAGACTTGGGAAAACTCTGGGGATACTGGAAACAAGTTGAGAAAAAAAGGAAAGCAGAAAGATTGGTCATTTCTGAAGCGGATTGTACTAAAGTGAAGCTGAGCAAGAGCAATTCAAGAATGGAATCCCAGTATGAATACTGGAGCAGCTTCAGAAGAACCTAAAAATATTTCATTTTAAAGAAAATAAAACCAAAACACATCAGCAAATGACTCAATGCATTCTCATGTCATGTTCAACCAAAGTAGGGGCTGCCACCGAACACGGCCATCTGTTCTTCCCTCCACTACACATTGTCAGTTCCTGCTCCCTTTCTGTGTTGGACCTAGTGATCATGCAGCTGCAGGATGAATGAATCAGTTTATCAGTGTGATGGAAAAGGGATCTGCCAACACACCCACCAAAAGATTAAACTAAATTGGTTTGTCTTGTTATATGAACAACTGAGAGTCAGCCTAGAGAAGGGGCATGGAAGACTGTGCCAGGGCAGGACTGATGAGGACCCTGCCCACAGAAAAGAACAGCACGGGCACAAAGGCAGAAAACCCAAAGTCTAAGGTACAAAATAAATGACAAGTAGCATGGGATGTAACATGCAAAATTACAGTATCATAAGTACTGTAGAAGTAGAGACAAAGGAAAGTACTAACAACTGCTTTATGGGGAAGATGGATAATCCCATATGAGAGTCTGAAATGCTCATACCTTTTTAGTGGCATTCTTCACAAATATTAGATGTGATCAGATATTCAGGCCAGCTAACCATGAGTTAGAAGCTCGAGTCTCAAAAGCAGGGGTACAAAAAACAGCTACAGAATATTAAGTTTAATAAGATTTATTCAAATCATCAGGACTACATAAAAAATGCCTTTAATTATTTTAGGAACTAGCAGAAGCAAACCCCAAACTGACAAAGAACTTCAGATGTCCCCAACGACTAGAGTAGGACAAATCCAGGACTATCTCAAAAATGCGAGGAAGGAGAACTCAAGGAACTAGAGATCAGGAAGCTTAACTTTGCTACCAGAGAGATACCAGAACATATTATTAATCAATTTACAGGCACCTAGGGGATATCCATTTAGGACAGCAAACAGCCAGCATGAATTTGTCAAGTACAAATCATGTAAAGCCAACCTAATTTCCATCTCTGACAGAGTAACTAGATTAGTGTATAAATATGAAATGGCTTCACTAAGACTTCTACAGGTAACGGACGTTTTCCTTAGAAAAAGTGAACTAAGTTTTGCAATTATGTAAAAAGTCACAGGAGCAGTTTTTAAAATGTTCTCTTTCAACCTGAAGGACATTTCAAGTATACTTCTAAAGAGATACGTCCTGTGCTCTTTAATACCTTCACTAATGATTTAGAAGATGAATTATAGAGTAGACTTACAAAAATATGCAGAAGATGATGATAAAAAGGGTAAAAATAACTCTGGAGAACAAGATCAAAATTTGAAGCTATCTTGGGAAATGGGAAGAAAAGTCCAAAAATCTTAACCAGAGCAAGCCAATAACCTATACATCAGAAGTAAAAACATTTTCAGGGGAGATTATTGAGGTTGGAGTTTGGGCAAAGCTTTCTGTGCACAAGGCCAGCCAAGCTCCAGTTCAAGACACCTGGGGAGTTTAATGTTTTCCAGAAGAGCAAATTCAGGCAAACATCTGTCAGTGTACTTGTTCCTCCTTCCAGATAGGGAGACAATCGATGCTGAACTCCCAAAGAGCCTGCCAGACTTAAACTAAGATAACTTCCTGAGATAAAAGAGCACATTGTTTCAAGAAAGAGATCATCAGACCAGTATTTTCATGTGGCTCACTTGGTTTTACAGGATAAACCAGTTAAGCCCCAGTTTGCCAAGGGTGGCTATTCATGAGCTGATACACCAAGTAAACACACAGCTCCTTCATCATTAGAAATGCCTGTCCTGACTAAAACTTCTACTCTTATTTGAGCTCCGAAGTCATAATAATAAAAATGTGCATTCCAATACAGATGTACAGAAGGCACACATTAAAGCAACAGAAATAGCTGCAATTTTTTTTCATAATTTTAATCCTTTTAACTATACTACAACCACAAGTTCTAGAGAGGATCTGCAGTTATAGTTCAAGGTTTGTGTAGAATACATTGAAGGTTTCGGTGTATGAACTCATTTAGCTTGCTACTGTTCAGACAGATCATTTTTCCTCTCTTTTTTTCTCAAAAAGATGGAAGAAAACAATAAAAAAATTAATCATGATGCACTGTGTTTGTGGGCAAAAAACCCACAAAGATTGAAAATACCTCATGTTGAAAATTAACACCACCTTGAAGATTCCACCTATGAAGAAAAAATAACTTTATTAAGCAGATCTTTCTTCAGCCTCAACAACTTTGCTAAGACATGATTTCCAGGGCACTTATTAGCACCCAGACAGTCTGGCTGACTACTATTATTATCTTCAGATGAGAACACAGATGTCGTGTAATTCGATTTGGATCAGAACAGGAGCTTTCAACTCTCCAGTTTATATTTCTGAATGTTTATTAAGGAACTTCTTTCCCTCTCTGAATACAGCCCGTACTATTGATTTGGTTACACGCAAACGTGGCCTGAAAGAGTAACTCTTTGTGTAGGCTGTTTTCATAGCTTCCACATTTATCTTCATTTTTTAAATCCTGAAGAATTGTAGCTGTAGCATGAATTCCTTTTAGAGTCATCTAAAATGTCAGGGTTAGTACTAAAGATAAAATAAAAAATTAAAAAATCAAGGGTCTGTTTTGGTTTGTTTTGAGCTCTTTTTAGTTTTGCTTTTCTTTGTTTACTATTTTGTGTTTAGTCTTTCTTTACAAAAGTTTCATCTTACGGACACCTTAGAAATTTTTTTTTATTAAATATTTAGTGACTCAAGTTGCAACTCTTCAGTGGCATGCTAAATTTACATGGACTGATTACTACTAATAGCACGAATGGAAATTACCATTTTTTCTTGCCATCCCTACTTAATCTCTAAAACATTACTTAAATAGATGGACTTGTATCAACTTTTTTCTTTTATTTTCTGAAAAGGTAAAGAGCTCTTCAACTGTGTATTGTTTGTCCAGGAACAAATTGTCTATAGAACGTAAGCGCTGACAATTTTTGTTTCCAGCACAATGGCTAAGACAAGACACTCATACAAAATTTCCCTGGCTCAAAAGAGGAGAGAACTCCCTGGAAGGCCTCTCCTGCCCTCAGAGATACCGAGATTCAAGAGATTTCCTTAAAACACAAGGATGTCTCCAGAGAGCAGTTGTTTTTAATCTTGATTATGTAAGCAGGACTCACATTCAGTTAAATGTTAAATATGAAATACATGCTTCCTTCCCATTCTGCATTTCTCAAATTGCTCTATGGTGGACCCACAGCAGGACAAAAGCAGAAATGTGTGTGTTTCACAGCCAACAGCTCAATCACCAGCACCAGGAGCAAAAAGAAGGTGACTTAACCCTACACAAACATCACATGGAAGCTAGCTTGCTATCCTGCAGCAATTAGTTTGTGCAAGTTGGTCTCTCACTGAGGCTACTGCTGCAAGAAAACAGTCAGGAGAAGTAGAAGACATGGGAAACACTAAGAAAATTGCCAGCTGGAAGGAAAAGTTTTGGATGAGAGGGATGAAGTTTCAGACCTATTCATGCATGCTAAAACCACTTTGCACATCCTGATCTGTTTAAAAAATAAACCAAAATGACAGTGCTGTTCAACATCAGCCTTCCTAGGCAAAGAAAAACAAATCAAGCAAGTCTATGAAAGTTAAGACAGAATACCTTTGTCACTCAACATGATACTGGGCCAGACAAATTAACGCTCAAATGAAAAAAAGAACATCTGTTTCTAAACTGTTCTCAGGAATAATGCAGTTATTTTAACATGTAAACAGGGGGTCTATTTTTCTCATAATCAAATAATTTTTGAACTTTCCCACCGAGAAATGAAATATACATCAAAAGCTACTCCAAACAATTTTTCAGGACTGATCACAAATTTCCCAATGTAGGAATTTCTCAACCAAAATCTGCATTTTGCACAGCAGGGAAAAAAAAAAGTCTCAAATTCTCGTACTGCACCATGTCCACAACCACATCTTTATGTGACAAGTTTAGGAAGTCAAAGCTCCTGTGACTGTGACAGTCCTTGATCCTCCAGCACTGTGGCCTTCCAGGCTTCCGAGTGTGAGTGCAGGGTTGGTGAACCCCACTCAACCTGCCACAGCACAAGGCAGCAACAAGATTAAAAAGCCCTCATGGAACCACCATGAGAACAGGTTAGTTACTGATTCATTAGGAACTGCAGGCTACTCCAGAAATACCCTGTCTGTATGAAGAGATGTCCATACATAAACTTAGCAGAATGTAATGTGATTTACACAGAAAAATAATGAAAACACCAGTGTAAACATTAAAAAAAAAAAAAAGGTAAAAAGTTAATGTATTCCATTTACACTAGCATGCTAATTTTGAATTTAAAAGCAGATGCAAATTAAGGGACTACATTTAAAGAAGATAAACTACTTGTTCCAATGTGACGGTAATAAAATGATTTTCATCTACTCATTCAGTAGTCATGGTTTTAATTTGTTTGCTTTGTTATGTTTCATTTGTTAGCTCTTCTAGTTGTTGCTTCATTTCATCTCTACTTCAAACAGTTGAAATTTTAACCTTCAGAATGATGACTGCAACTCAAAGCAAAGCCTTGGGTTTTATTGCCACTTGAGAATATGTGAAAGTACTTTTTTGGTTAAAAATAATGAAAAAATTCTGTGTGGAGTTCTTCAGAGTAAGAAAGTACAGCCTCCAGAGTACATCAGGATCCCTTTTAAATAATCCCAGTATAGTAACTGGCATAAAGCCACAACACTTCCTAGAATAGTTTACAGTAAGGACTTTAAGGTAAGATCCTAACTTTAAGATTCCAGAGCTTAACATTTCTGACTTGTACAACTGTTCATACTCTCTTAAGACAGGGCAGTCTTTTGAACTGGGAACTAAAAAAAGGCTCTTGCAATGCATCAGTGATAACTTCCTGATGTGGGTGTTGGAAATGCCAACAAGGAAGGGAGTGCTGCTGGACCTTGTATTAACAAAGAAAGAAGGTCTCGTTGGGGATGTGAATGTTGGGGGCAGCCTTAGTGGTAGTGATCACGACGTGGTAGAGTTTAGTATTATACAAGGAAGAAGCAAAGCAATAAGTAAGATTGCAACCCTGGACTTCAGGAAGCCTAACTGTGCTCTTCAAAAACCTACTTGGAAGAATCCCTTGGGCTACGACTCTAGAAGGTAAGGGGGCCCAAGAGAGCTGGTTGATAACCAAACATTACTTCCTCCAACCTCTAAAACAGGTGCATTCCTCTGATAAAAAAAAAATCAATTAGAGGAGGCAAGAGATCAGCATGGTTGAGCAAGGAGATGCTAAAAGAACTCAAGTGGAAAAAAGAAGTTTATAGAATGTGGAAAAAGGGACTGGTTTCTTCAGAGAATTATAGGAACGCTGTCAGGGTTTGTAGAGATGCAACAAGGAAGGGCAAGGCACTCTTGAAATTAACTCTGGCAAAGGAAGTAAGGAGAATAAGAAGGGCTTCTTCAAACACATCAATGGTAAAAGGAAGATCAGGGAAAACGTAGGCCCACTGCTGAATGATGCAGGAGACCTGGTGGCAGGGGAGGCAGAGAAGGTGGAGTTACTGAATGCCTTCTTTGCTTCAGTCTTCACTGCTAAGACCAGCCCTCAGGATCCCAGACCCCAGAAGGAAGAGTGAAAGCCAGGAAGGAGGAAGTCTCTCCACTGGTTGATGAGGATTGGGTTAGAAATCAATTGCATTAACTGAACACACACAAACCCATGGACCCTAATAGGCTGCAGCCATGAGTGCTGAGGGAGCTGCTGATGTTGCTGCTCTACCATTCTCCATCATTTTTGAAAGATCATGGGGAACAGGTGAGTTGCCTGAGGACTGAAGGAAAGCCAATGTCACTCCAGTCTTCAAAAGAGGCAAGAAGGAAGACCCTGGTGTAGTGGGTCTGGCTGAGCTGCTTTTCCCCATGCAGCCCTCACGCTGCAGCACTGGGAGCTGGAGGGTGTTGGTAACACACCCGTGTTATCACTGCCAGTGCTCACACGGCACCAGAGGCTGGGGGGGCAAGATGGGGGAGAGGATACAGCCGACCTGAGCTGACCAGTGGGGTATTCCACACCATATGATGTCAGCTCAACTATAAACGAAGAGATGCAACCTATAGATGGGCTCAAGATTGAGGGGTGGACCTGACCATGGAGGCTATCACAGAGGTCATCCACAAATGTGAAACATGTGCTGCAGTCAAACAAGCCAAGAGGTTAAAGCCCCGGTGGTATGGAGGATGTTGGCTAAAATATAAATATGGAGAGGCCTGGCAGGTTGACTACATCACTCTCCCACAAACCTGCCAAGGTAAGCACCACGTACTTACAATGGTGGAAGCAACCACTGGGTGGCTGGAAAAGTACCCAGTGCCCCATGCCACTGCCTGGAACATCATCCTGGGCCTTGAGAAGCAGATTTTGTGTCGGCATGGTACTCCAGAAAGAATTGAATCAGACAATGGAACTCATTTCCAAAATAGCCTCCTGGATGCCTGGGCCAAGGAGCAGGGCATCGAGTGGGTGTATCACATCCCTTATCATGCACAAGCCTCTGGGAAGATTGAAAGGTACAATGGGCTGTTAAAAACCACATGAAAAGCATTAGGGGGTGGGACCTTTAAACAATGGGACAAACATCTAGCAAAGGCCACCTGGTTAGTTAACACCAGAGGATCTGTTAGCCGTCCTGGCCCTGCCCAAACAAAACCCCTGCCTCTTGTGGGAGGAGATAAGGTCCCTGTATTGCACACTGGGAGTTGGTTGGGGAAGGCAGTGTGGATAGCTCCACCCTTGGAAAAAGGCAAACCCATTCGTGGGATTGTCTTTGCTCAAGGACCTGGATGCCTGGTAAGCAGAGACCAGTCAGCCTTACCTCCATCTGCGGAAAGGGAATGGAGAAGCTCATTCTAGAGATCATATCTCAGGGACTGGAACATCTCTCTTATGAGGAAAGGCTGAGAGCCCTGGGGCTGTTTAGCCTGGAAAAAGAGAAGGCTGAGAGGGGATCTTATTAATATTTACAAATATCTGAACAATGGGTGTCAAGTAAAAGGGGCCAGCCTCTTTTCAGCTGTGCCCTGTGATAGGATGAGAGATAATGGTAGCAAGGTGAAACAGAGGAAGTTACAGCTCAACATGAGGAAAAACTTCTTTCCTGTGAGAGTGACAGAGCACTGGAACAGGCTGCCCAGAGAGGTTGTGGAGTCTCCTCTGAAGACTACTTTCAAGACCCACCTGGCTCTGTTTCTGTATGGCCTGCCCAAGGTGTTCCTGCAGTGGCAGGAGGGGTGGACTTGATGATCTCGAGCGGTCCCTTCCAACCCCTAACATTCTATAATTCTATAAAAAGATTTCCAATTAAAAAAAAAAAACAAACCCAAATGAATATAAACAGATGCCCGGAACACATATTAGTAAAATTATTTCCCCATACATACACACAGCTATTCTATGGTTGGACCTATGTACTCCCAAAGGCGGTGGGAAGAAAATATGCCGTACCCCCACCTATCCAGATGGTACTGTACCACAAATAGTTGGACCTTTTCCTGAGCACTCAGAGCCTGGGTATCTCTGAGGAGGAAACCTGGGGGCAAAAATCTTGACCCACACCCAAAGATCCTGCCATCCTTGTCAAATCTGGGTTCCCACCATTCACCAGGATAGGTTTTTCAGGCTTTCACTTTCACAGTTATAATGTTTCAGGAAACACCATGGCTTATCAGTATATATTGACACACTTCTAGGGCGGAGCAGGAGGAAAAAACACAAACTCCAAATTATGTAAGATAAAACTATTATTACGGAAATACACTTCAGAGAGAATGATGTAAATAAGTAAGGCTTGTCAGAGCCATCTCTTTCTTGTTTTCTATTTAGGGAAAAGAAAATATCATTCATTTCTCCCTCCCCTTGACTCCTGTCTAGCTCTGTGAGCTACATCACATAAATAAAGCATCACTTAGCCAGTATCATAGGAAGCTAAAGTTAAAAAAAATGTTAGCTGCAAAACCCAGGACTGTGATTGCAGCTTCACTTCAAAGAAGATCTGAACTCTCCAATTCACAAATTAATGATTTCATCTAATCCCTGAGTATAACTTCAGGGGACAACCACATGGGCAGAGAAGAATATTCACTCATTTGTACAGAGAAAGGTCAACAAAGAGAGCAAACCAGAAGATGCCCTGAGGAGAGGAAAATAAAAGTAATCTTACAGTTTTGCACTGAATGGTAAAAAAAATGCTGAGCCTCAGTACTGTAATTAACATTCATCTCCCAATGGGGACCACAAAGAAGGAGATAATGAGGATAGCTCAGAAGGAGGAGGTAACATTTGCAATCTCACGCCCATCATCCAGGCTTGGCAGGATCGCTATCCATGCACTAATGCTTTGCACCAGAGAAGATTCTGGAAATCAAACAAGACACAGGTATACACTTGAAACTCTTAAATCATATGCAGGATTTTTCTAAAAGCAGCTAAGGTCACAAGACCAGTAAGTGAAAGCTCGAGACATAAAGCTAAGTTTGGAAACATGTGCAGAAAGTTTGTTTTTATCAACATCAAACCTTTGGATGTATTTTCCTATTATGCTTCTTTTCAAATGTTAGGCAAATGTCAATAAAAAAAAAAAGAAAAATGAGATTTATGGCTCACAATATATTCCTGACAAAAATTCACATCCCATACATTAAAAAAAAAAAAAAAAAAAATCAAAAAAAAAATCAAAAAAAAATCAATGCACTTTGGGCAAGAGACAGAGGCAAAATGGGTGATGATATACTGGAGTTAAGCACCAGTAAGAGAAGCAAGAACACTCCTCAGGAATAAGCTAAATACTGATAAACACACTTTCAAGCCCATGAGCAGCCCAATTCCAAAATCAGAACAGCTGTTGGAAAAATACCCACCAAGTTTTATCAGCAGTAAAATCAAATGCACTTGTATACAGATAGCAAGACAAATAGTGTTTCTGTCAAGCAGAAGTATTAAGGCAAAAGAGCTGCTGAAGAGCTGATTTTCTTCATCAGGCATTACCACCATACCAAATGGTGGCAGGGAGGAGCGTATAAGACATCTCCAGAAGATACAACAGAAACAATGATTTTCCAAAGGACAGAAGTATAAGGTACATTAAAAAATAAAAATAAAAAATAGACATTTGAAATGCTGATGCTATTCCACCATCAGAAGACTACTACGTGTTGTGATAGAAATCTGGCCAAGTACTGGAAAGACAAAATACATTCTTGTCAGTCCTGATTCCTATGAGATGACTGAATAGAAACCAAGGAATAAGCAGAAAACAGAGAATAAAGGAATAAGCATCGATATGGGAACTACTTTTTTGAATGTGATCTTCAAACTGACCAGGGAAAATCTATAGAATTATGAGAGCAGTGCACTTTACCCAAGTAGCATAAGGAAATCATACTGCCTTTTTTATTGCTACAGTATTCTAAATAAACAAAGGCAGAAGGGTGTAACCATGCCACTCCATCACATGCTGAACTGCAATGTAGACCTACGACCACAGAACAGCACTTCCGACAAATCCATGATTTTAGTCTTCCCTGAAAAGTCAACATAACACATCCTGTATGTGTTGCATTGGAGCTCAGTATGTACTTCAAATGCCCCATCCCCTCCCCACCCATGTCCTCCAGGTTCAACTTCATCTTACTTCTATTTTCTAGAGACAACATTCATATCCTACCCAATCTTCAAGCCCCTCCTGATTCACCTTCTTACTTAAAATACCATTTTTCCAGTGCAACAGAAACTCCTCTGTGATGGCCAAGTTAGTTCTGTTTTAAACATGGTTCTGAAGTACTTACGGCAATCTTATTACTACACTAGCTTGCACAACACAATTTAGATCCTCAGCTCAGATTTAAGTTTGGTTTGTTTTTTTTTTTTGTGGACATAACTGCACCAGTATTTGTTTAGTTCATCCTTTAGTAAATTATGTATTTGGGACACACATACCTTTCACAAATAGGAAAGAACAAAGGTGAGAGGTCTAAGCTAATGCCCAGAACATTGAACACAGACATTAGTTATCAATCCAGTGATATTTATAAGGTTTCCCTGGCATCTTATTTTCCAGCAGGATGGCATTAGTGGCAATGGACAGATGTGCAGCTGCAACAAAACCTTCCTCCAAGAGTTATCTGCCTCACTGTCGCTTGACAAATTAATGTTGTTATGAATATGCATGGAGTCATGCTGTTCTACTGCCAAAGCACCTAGTGATATTAAAGAAACAGCATAAATCAATGACTGGAGAACAGCGAGCTCAGCACCCCTGTCGGTGAATGACCTAAGTGAAATTGAAACAAGAGACCTCAGAGGTGACTGCCACTTTGGGTTTCTCGTTCAGTCTCTGCCACCAAGAGAGTTTTCCAAACACAGTGCCCTCCTCCCCAGCATTGCAGAGTTACCAGAGAGGACTCTCCTTTCAGGACTGGTCTGAGACTTCTCCCTTTAAGGCATCATTCTTCCCACTGGATATCCCACAGCAGATGGGATAGGAGCTAGAACAAATTCCATCCTACCCATCACATTTCCAAGCTCTACGAACAGAAATGTTTACTAGCTTTGAGTACAACAACACTTTTGCTTTTATAGAGCCAATAATTATTTGTTATGCTTGCCAGTAAAAGCAGAAAGTCAGTAAATGGTTATGGTCCCTGCCCTTCCCTTGCAGTCCAATGCACACCCTACATCGAACAGGCTGCTCTTGCAAAAACATAACCCCGCCTGGTATTACCACTTGGGGCAAAGACTTCCCACCCAATAAGCCAACTCTTTACTACCACAGGGACTTCTTGCAATAATAATACTTGAAAAGCAAACATCACATTTGTTTTACTGAAATGTCCAAGGAATCTTTAAGACTACATGAGCTCTACCCTTCCTTCAGCTAACATGCATTGAAATGAGCTACAGATTAATGTGTTAACACGTACACAGTCCTTCTCAACTCCCAGAAGTGTGTCAGATGCTATACCATTCTACCTACAGAAGGCTGATGGAAAAATCATCTCTAACTCAAATGCAAGATGATTCAACAGGAAATCAGGGTGGGTTTTTTTCTCCCTTTTCTTGTTTTCAGCAAAAATGTCTGATCACATCTGTCTTATAGTTGCAGTATTTACTTCTGCATAATGCTACAATTGTATACATGAGCTTGATAGTATGTTATCTATGTGTCTCATCTGCTACTATTCTCTCAGAGTTGCCTACTCAATTCTGCAGGAAATAAAAAGGAAAATTCCATATTAGTGATGGGTCTGGTATCAAAAGGGACTTTCTGATTTCTTCATTTACAACAGACAGTTGTTGATTTGAAAGTCAAACTCATTAGGGGAAAAAGGGTCTGTATTTTTCATTTTGCATCTTTTCCAGCTTGCCTTCTCCCAGCTGTCTTCCTAGAGCACAAAGTTAGCAGTTTCACTGCCAACACCTTAGTTACGTACTCAACAATTAACGGCACTTGTCAGAGTCCCCAGCAGTACACCCCATTCTGGAGAAAGGATTCACAGCTCTAACAAAACATCACAACACTGCCGGAAAGAATGGGCCCCTCACTGCCAAACGCACGCTTTCTTTGTAAAGGCATGCTGCTACATCATCAACGGTGACCAGACAAAAAGACAGACGTGTTTAGAGGTTTCCTTCTTCTAACTTAGGCTGTATCTACTTACAGAACTATTACTGCCTTGCTCTGAATGCTAATTCAAATCTTTTGACTAAGACGCCATAGAATAGACTGTTACAAAAATGCAGAACCTTCATGATTAACTCACCATTATTTCTTTGCCAGATTCTGCCATCACTTCTTATTAAAAATAATTTTATTCCACAGCTGTCCTATTGACTTATAAAGTACTAAAGGATGTAAGAACCTGGCACAGTATGCCTTTTTCAGACAAAAATACAACTGCTGGAATTCAATCATTTAATTTTCAACTCTTTTAGTAGGCTAAGTGTATTATGTATCCAAAAGATACTACCAGAAATAGTACACTGTGACCATTAGAGACAAAGTGACAATGCCATCAGTCACACTCAGGTTAGCAAACATGAGAAACCATGGCAGGCAGCACTGGTTTAACATAGCTTTCACTGGGCTAATAGGAAATGACATGACAGGAAAATATCAGAGGGGACATTCTGACACCATAAATGAGTCAGTGACTTACACTGGCAAAAGGTTAGAGAAGCACTTTAATTACAACCCAAGCAACTGATGCAACTTCTGTCTTATTAAGATGATTTGAGTTCTTTCCTGTTACTTTATATAAAGATAATTCTATATTAGCAGTAAAGTAGGGCTAATAAAAGAAGGATTCTGCAACAGAATTTTGCAAGATGGGTGCAGACATTCTTATCTGAAAATGTGCCAAAGCCTTCACTGCCAGTTAATGTCTGAGTTTAAACACACAAGGTATACTGCCCCAGGAAGTAAATCCCCCATTAGTGTTCTGAAGGTAATGTTTCACTCCAAGTACAGACTTTCTTCCAATGTTACCTTGTAGTTTCATCTAGCATCAACATATCATCCCATCACATCTGTGGGAAATGTGCGCAGCTACATCAAATGTGATATCTGTATTTTATTGCCCTCTGTTTAATTACTATACTATTTCAAATGCACAGAGTTTTAACTTTCTACTACAAGACTTACTCCTTGGTGCAGTTTTCAAACATTTTAAACCCCATCATTTAAATACCATCTGTGCCACCTGACCAGAATGTAGCATTCCAACCGAAGCAAAATGAACAGACACCGCAGAAAGTTTTGACTGGTTTTGCAGTAGTGGGTTTGAATTTCACCAGCCAAACCAGCCAACTCAACACGATGGATGAGATCAACGCAGCCTTTCTATTAGCTGCAGAAGGTATCTTGTGATCTTCTGTTCTTGAGAGGGAAATCCAAACAGTGATACAAGTGGCTTTATAGTTTAAGCCATAATCAAAGCTAGTCTGCTGCAGATTGAACTTCGGGGTGGGGGGCGGCAGGGTGTGTGTGGAGTAACAACAAAAACCCAAAAAACCCAAGCAGACCATCTCTTCCCCAAATACTCTTGGAAGAGTGTGAAGAAGCAACTCTCTCCAAGGGCGGCCAGAGCTGGATGAGCTCCCAGGTAACTGCAATCAGCCCTTCCCCAGCAACATGCTGCAGATACAGTGCCAGGGCATGACGGGATCAGGAACAAAATGGTTTTATGCTGAGTATGCTCGTGAGCACTAAGCACCAGCCATTGGAACAAGGCAGTGATTGAAGAGGAGGTGGCCACTTTGCCCTCCCTCTGGCAAACTCTCCAATGCACTAAAATCCTGTTTTCATCTCAGTCACAGCAGAATTTGGCCCTACAATTAACTGCACTGTAGTTTTAGTTCTGTCAATAGGAATGAAAGAAGTCACGAGAAGGTGGAGGTCAGAACCAGAAAGTGCAAGAAGCAGCAACAGCGAACTACACTTCCAAATAAAACCAAACAGCTAATGCTAAATAACCTGGATGTCCCTCCCCTTCCACAGCACTTGTGTGGCTCTGCCCTGTCACTGTCTTCCTCCTTCTAAGAAAGTATTCCAGGAATGATAATATAAGGAAGCATAAATTCAATGCTTAGATTGAGATAAATGAAGTTAATGAGTGACCTCTGCTTTAGTTTTCACCAGAGGACCTCAGCAGATAGTCACCAGATGACTCCTGTAAACTGTAAGACAAGAAACACAACCAGACAGGCAGGAAGCTAACAGAAATGAGGAATTTAGACACAAAAATACAGGATAGTTAGTCTTCAGTTCAACCTCTATGTTCCTTTAAGAAGCTTCTACGACAAATTTCAAGCAGGGTGCTATAAGAAGACTGTGTGCTGAGTTCACCACCTTTGGAAGCAGCATTTCACAGAAACAGAACAAAGCTGAGGCCAGTAAGGGCTAGAAAGGTGGGTATAATCAGGGACATGTTTACGACTTTGTGGATGACAGCAAAACAGACATCTTTAGGGAAGAATGAGGAAACAAAACCACAATTTCATCATTCAACCTTAATCCTAAAGTCAGTTCATGTGCATTTATCAGCATATATTCACAGAATGTGTGAATAAGAACTTAAGACTTCGTAGGATGGTTCTAAAACATTAATCACTCCACTTGAAAATTCATCCACTTCCTGCTTCCTTTTCCCAAAATTGACATTTTGCTGGCAGTGAACTGTGTAAGAAGCAAACCATGTTGCTTATATCCACACTAGAATTGGTTTTTGCATGTGTTTCTTTGGTGGCATTTTTGTTTTTGTTTTGTTTCATATAATAAGCATGGGATTTGCTCCCTAAATAGGAACTGGTTAGCAGAAAGCCACTCACACCATTCCATGTGTTTTTGTGTAATCGTAGTTCCGCTCATCACCCTAACATGTCTTTTCATATAGACAAAATGAAGAAGAAACTCATTTATTTTAGCTTGCATTCAGGTTTTGATGGCATGAAAGTGGAAATACTACTCCCGTAAAATTCAGTACCAGGTACCCCGAATGTGGGTTGCAAGTACAAACATGAGTAGGTTATTCAGGTGGTTCATCCAGTATCCTTCTGGAACCACTTGGCCTCTGCCTACTTAAAGCCACTGTTGGGTTTTTTTCCAAACACGTACAGAAATAAAGCTGAAAAATCTGTTAGTTAAAGCACACTTTGGAGAATATTATAAAAAAAGTCTACTGAGAACGTACTTCTTTCAAACTCTTTACCATACCTTTTTTAACCATACCTTTTTTGAACATCCATGTGCAATGCAGAAGAGTTAACCTTTCTTTAGTAAAGATGTAACCAGTGTCAACTTCTAGACTGGCTTGTAAGAAACACAGTATAGACATTTTAAAATACAATAAGTGCAAATTTTCTTAAAAGCAGATACTGCTTTAGGGTTAAAATTAATCTTTTAGCTCCATGAAAGTTTATAGTATTGCGCACATGTGTAAGAAAGTTAAATCCAAAGAAGCTCCCTATAGTTTGCTAAATTTATGGTTTGGGGCCAGTAACTGTTTCCTCTGTGGTTAAGATCACTGTTTATTCCTCAGCATGCTGGTAGTTTGCCATGAGGAGAAATGCAAACAAGCAGAACCCACCAGCTCACGGGGACCCACCTGATGGTGCTACTGATACTATCACAGCTACGCAGCAAACGATGTTTCACAGCATTTACACACATTTCAGTTCAGAATACTGCGTTTACCTCTACTAGTAATTTGTGACTGATATGAACCTGTGATCTTTGTCCTATTGAACTCGGTCTCCAAATCTGTTGGCCCAAACATAACTGACAGGTGCAGTACTACAGAGCTGAGAGGATCAGAATGACGCTTACATGTGTAAAATTAAGCTGGCCCTGCTTAAATGCTTGACTGGGTAAGAGCCAAAATATTCATCAGCATAAAACGAGCACAGCCTTTGTTTAGTACTTTCAGGTACACAATTTTGAGTATCTTTCAGAAGTTACCTATGCTTGACATATTCAGGTACTTGTTTTTTGTTATAGTATGAAATCACATTTGCAAAGCAAAACCTCCACAAAACCACTGAAATACCAGCACTAGATTCATTTTGGAATATCTGGATTACAGAAGTAATTAAGGACTTGGTTTAGGAGCACAGAGTTTTTAGTAGAATCTCTTTGGTCTCTAAAATGCAATAAACCCAGGAAATGTCACAGAATTGCCCTCAAAAACTCTGCCTTTAGGTCGACCTGCTGCTAGGTAATTATTGCTCACTATGTCAATGGTTAACCCACTGTTATCCAGATGTATCCCTCAGCTCAAGTCACAAGATGATGATACACTTGAAGAACGCTTACAGGAGTGGTAACAGGGATAACTGCACACACACCTCGACTTGGAAAGTGAGAGCCAGCAGAGTTGTTCAGACATCACCGTCTTCCTGTTCTATTGTCAATAAAATGCAGTAGAGTTTTTGAACGGCTCCTCTTTCTGAGGGAAACGATATTTTAATCTCATTATCTCCTCATTAACTGATGGCAACGGAAGCGCTGAGTCAGACTAACACAGTACTGGATACTGCAAGCTGTCCAGCACAAAGGTAAGAATTGCTAAGAAACATTGAGGTTTTGAGAATAAAAAACTAAACCATGTACAAATGCTGCAAGGTTAATATTACAAATACATGTAGCAGTAAGTATGATGCAGCCATGTTTTTCACTTTCATTGTGGTTCCTGCAAATGTATACAGGAATGACATAAATAATCTCTTATAGCTTCCTCATATTAAAAAAAAAAAAGTCCATTAACCACTGTGCTACAGTGTTCTTATGAAAGCTGTGATAGGATTTTTAAATGAGTATTTTGTTTATTTTTCTCCCCCAACTGACAGTTTGTGTCACTGTTATAACCCTTCACTCCTCCAATTCCAGCCGCAGCCATTCAATTCCCACATAAGCATAATGCAGAGATGTCCCATAACACCCATTAATGCGCTGTTTTCTCAAAGTAACTTAACATTTGTTTTCCTTCCTGCATTTTTTATTGTGAGCCTTTTCACTAATCCAGGGCTTAATAACAGGAGCTGGCAGACACTATTTTTGCAGTGTTGTGGACAAGAGCATACATTTAATTTTGTATTCATTTTATCTGCTACTTAATATTATGTCAAAGCAATTTGGCACAAATAAGCAAGAAGTGAATTGTTACTCTCATTCTTAGAACTGAATCAATCCAGCGTCAAACAACTACCAATAGATTTTTTTCACCAATTTTTTGCTAAGACTCCATACCCACTGTTCTTCCACTACAATAGAATCACCAATTAAGCAGGATCCTAAAAACAACTGTCAAAAGAAAATTTTACCCCTGCTTTTCAGTAAAAATTGAAGAAATGACTGGATCTGCTCATTTTTAACAGGCTCCTTCATTTTTAATCTTTAACCTTTTCTCATTTTTATTTGGACATGACAAATTACTCATTACTCAACCAAAAACCAGATCCTAAACCTGCACAACAGTCTTTACAGAGTAAATACCTAATAATTAGTTACCCATTAAGCAATGGGTTCCTTGCAACGGTGAATAATGGTCACTGAGAGCAACCAAAGATCTCAGCGTTCTGCAGTCCTCTTGTGATCAACATCAGATAGAATAAAGGAACCTAATAGGATTATTTGCTGTTGCTACTGCTGAGCAGTGCTTCCTGAGGATGCTCTTTACCTTGGTGAAAGGGGCAGCTAGCTCTCTCTGCAGGGCGAGGGATTAATGCAGCACTACGCTATGTTATTTTGATTAGTAACTTAAAACCATAAACACAATCTAAAAAACAAAAGTAGATATGTAATTCTCACCCTTTTCTTCTTGCAGTCCTTAATTTCTGGACATTATTAAACAGTCTTCCTTCTGACAGTTTTGTTAAATAGTAACACAATTTTACTATTTTTTTTTCTTCCCTTTCAGAACTGGAAGATGATGTCAAATCCTTTGATTCAGCACCAGTATGCCATAATGTGAAAAAGTAACAACTCATTCCAGTAAAGTGGAGTATGATACATTGCATCAGGTTATCGCTTCACAATCAGACTTCTCCTGGGGACAGATGCAGACACCCTGGGAACTGATGGGACTATTTTCTGCTCAGTGAGATTAGTTTGGACAGTAACACAAGCACTCCTTTCTTGTATGAAATACATGAATTTCATCTACTTCACGTGGCTATTTCCTGCATCCTCCACACTAGCTACTTATGACGAGCAGTCTGGCACCACACACATTGTCTGCAGGGTGGGCAGTACCAGTACCAGCACAGTTTTGACCCAGCAGGTATTATTAAGTCTATATTAGGAACTAAGATTAAATAGCACTTCACCCCAACAGTACCTGCACCTAGATTCAAATGCCACAGTAAGAGCCTGAGAAATCACAGCAGCACACACTGTGCCAGACCCAAGTAATAATGATCTTTTTTCTGATCTAAGAAATACACTAGAGGTCCTTTTTCTGGGCAGACACCATCCAAGACATAAACTCAAAGCATGTATTGCCCTGTCTTTCCTACAGATACTCCTGAGCACATTTCTAGATTCAGTTCAATTCTAGATTCAGTTACACGATCCTGTAATGTGCAGCCAATGGCACCCTGGGCTGCATCCCCAGCAGCGTGGGCAGCAGGTACAGGGAGGGGGTTCTGCCCCTCTGCTCCGAGTGCTCTGGGGAGACCCCCCTGCAGTGCTGGGTCCAGCTCTGGAGTCCTCAGCACAGGAGAGACAGGGACCTGTTGGAGCAGGGCCAGAGGAGGCCCCAGCAGTGATGGGAGGGCTGGAACCCCTCTGCTGGGAGGCCAGGCTGAGAGAGTTGTGTTTGATCAGCCTGAAAAAGAGAAGGCTCTGAGGAGACCTTATTACAGCTCTCCAGTACTTAAAGAGTGCCTATAAAAAAAAAAGATGGGGACAGACTTTTTAGCAGGGCCTTTTGTGACAGGACAAGGAGTAATGGTTTGAAAAGAAAAGAGGGGAGATTTAAATTAGAAAGAAGGAAGAAATTTTTGATGCTGAGGGTTGCGAGACCCTGGTCCAGGTTGTCCAGAGAGATGGTCAATGCCCTACCCCTAGAACCATTCCAGGTCAGGTTGGATGGGGCTCTGAGAAACCTGCTGTAGTTGCAGCTGTCCCTACTGCCTGCAGGGGGGTTGGACTAGATGACCTTTCCAACCCAAATCAGTGTATGGTTCTATGATTAGCACAGCTTGGTGCCCTCCACCAGAACAATGGAGAATGGCATACCTACCAATGGTGCAGAGCCAAGGGCAGGTTGCCCCTACCTGTCCAAAGCTTTCCTCATGGGAAAGCCACAAACACGAGCACTGCAAAGCCCTGGGTAACACCACATAGCTGACCTGTGCTGGGGGAAAAAAAAAAGAATACAAAGCTCCCTGTGGCTCCATGACAGGCAGTGGGAGGGACACCCCCACTACCAGCAGTCATGGACTGTATCTTAGTTTGACAGGTGAAGAGAGCAATGAACTGCTAACAGGCATGGAGAAATGTAGACATAAGAAAGATCACTTTCTAAAGCAACAAAATGAGGACAAAATATTGAAATTATTTTATTTTCTTCATTTCCAGATTTTATAACTAAAAGAAAAAGTATCGGATTCATCTGCACACTGACCACGCTACAATTGCAGCAACAGAAAGCCACCAGAAACCAGATTCAGCTGTCTGCTTACCTGTGTTTACACATTCTGTTGATATGGCAATGAATTTGTCCATTGTGCTTTAGAATCACAGAATCATTTGCGATACTATATTTTGTTTTCAAAAATAGTAATGTGTAGCAATTTATAAGCTTCATACTCTGTCCACAAGACTATACACACATATATTTTCTGGAGACTCCTTTCACTTTGACAATGTTTCTTTGCTCAAAAATATGACAAACATATCATGTAACATGCGTAGGACAAGAAGAGTCAAAGACAGTCCCAGATGTAGTAATGAAAATTTAAAACGTCCTCTCCCTTGTGAAGAGAATCTTCAAATACAGTCTCTGAAATGGACCAAAGTACCCAATCTTGAAAGATGAGGAGGCTTAGCTGCTTCATTCACTCAAGATCTTAAAGCACCCCATCCACTTACATATGCTACGTGAAGTGAGCAGATACTGAATAGTATGCCAAGAATTCTTACTGAGAATGAACTGATCATGCAAGACCCATGCCACACCTTGGGACAGCAGGTAAAATGCATCTGACTGCTGGTGCAACAAGATCAGCAGAAGAGAAGCACCTGTAAACACTTCAGGATCTTCAAGATTTTGAGTTCTGTGCTTGAGAAGGTACTCCTGGGGCTGTACCTCTGTCTGCAAAACATCTGTTCCTGGTGGAGTGGCACAATTGTAATTTTTTACACACTTAAAAACAACACGCAAGGCTGCCCAGTCATTTCTACAAACAAATAATCTTTCTTGCTGACAAAAGCTGCAGACGTTGCAAACACCCCTTTGACTCCTGTGCTGCCTGGGCAGTTCCTATTGTCCTCAGCTGTTCCTGGCTGGTGCAGGCATATTTCAACACACAAACTTCCAGGCAAAATTTCACCAAGAGATTTGGCAGGAGCATAACACTGCTAAAAATGAGCAGCAATCAAGTAGCTCACCCAATCAGTTTTCTAATTCACCACAACTGCTATAAATACTACCCATTATTACTGAATGTAGCTTTTAGGGGAAAAATACATGCAAACTTCCTGCAGTATCTAATCTATGTGAAAATTATACAGAACATCACATTAAAATCTAAGTAAACACTCTGGCATACTCCTAATGTATGTGCATAGATTACTTGGGTGTACTTGTAGGATAAGTACCATTTGATGTTCAGAGTATTGGTGGATATTTGAAGTTGATTACCCTAGAGGTAAGATATAATTGGTAAACAAGGAACATATACAGAACAACATCACAACCACATGTTGTATTTATTTCACAATTTATCCCTACACTCGAGACAATAGTTCAGTAAAGATACTGATTTTTTTTTTTTTTTCAACTGACAAAATGAAATCAGCAAGTACCAAAAGCATCATTTTTCAGGATACTGCATTATGAGCTAAATGGAAGACTTCACTTTTACAGCACCACAATTGATACAGTGCTACTACTTTGAAGCCTGAGCTGCATTTCAGAGACAGAAGAGAAGCTCTCCATAGGCAGAGCTTTCTGTGGGGCTGTGCATCCTCCCAGTGTTCCTTCTGGAGAAAGACTTACACAGCCCGACAGTAAATCTCAGGGCTCCACTTAAGACATCTTTTTAGCTTACAGCACTTTAAGCAAAGAGAACTCTTCTGGTCATGGAAAAGTCTGGTGTTTATTTCAGCAGCAAAGTGCCAGAGATGGGAGAATAAATATGCAGCTGCAGATAATAGGAGGAGAAACAAAATGGATGTAAGTAATAAGAGAACAAATAAACAGAGAAGAGACAGTGGTGTGCTCGCCACATTACTGCGGAGATTGGTCAATGCACTGATGCAATGGTGGGGACATTCGCTTGGCTAACACATTTAATTACCTATATTATTTGTCCTTTTCAGTGTAGGCACCTTGTCTAGACTGTTTGATTGCACCCAGCTGTATGCTGCTTCTGGCTTTTCTCTCTCTTTTGTCTTATTTTTAAGATGGTTTTCACCACACAATATGGTTCAACTGCAGTCTCCTTTCACGTTTCTGCCTCCTGTTTGCTCTGAGGCTTTGACAAATTTTGTTGTTTGGTTTTTCACACTGAGGACCCAAATTAGACACTATCAGACACAGCAGGGCTGGGCCACCAGCATCCCCGGTTGGTGGAGTTACACTGCTTCTCAAGGTGGAGAACAGCTCCATTTTCTGTGGGTGTGTGGTGCTGAGCTACAGACAGGCACCCCCATTCCCTTCAACACTCGATGTTACGGCTGGCAGACAAAAGGATTATCTGAAAGTAAAACCTAGGAAAAGTACGCTTCACAAAGAAAGCATGATTGAATAATGTGGACAGTGATAAATAAAAACTAGAAAAATAAAACTAATTATATAGAAAAAACGCCAAAGACATGCTGTTTGAAGACTGTCCTATGCAGTCGCTCATGCTTGGGGTATCTGTTAATAAATGCATATCCTGACTGGATTTGTATATCAGACACATCAGGACCTCCCCATGAGACCTCCAGAAGCACCTATGCCCAATGCTGGCACATATCAAACTTGTTTCAAGCACAAGGCAATGACCTTCTAGAATAAAGTAAATGTCCTGAATAGCTACTGAAAGATGAGGTGAGACTTGCCCAGACAATCCCGTAACAACAGATGCACTATAAGACCTTGGAACAGCAGTCTGAGCCTTCCTCACATAAAGATGGGACTCCAGCAGTTAGGTAGATGAGACAAAAAAGTGCTGAGGAAGAGGAAATGGGTCCTGGTTAAATGCTATCCAGAGCAGTCATAGAGGAAAGTCTCACTGAAGACCACTTCAGAATTGACGTAAGAGGTGGGAACATCCAGATGCATCTGTGGAGTATGAGACTTTATTCAGTTAAGTCATCACATTAACATGTAAGCAGGGAAAAAGCCACAAGCTGGAACAGTGTGAAAAAAAACTCAACCAACCAACCAAACAAAAAGCACTGGGACCTAGAATTGCATGGCTCAAGGACGCAGCAGCAAGAACAAAACATTTTCCAACACATTTTTAAAAAACAGTAGCATATTTAGAGCCTGTGTTCCTTTCTGGCACCAATTTCTGTAACATTTTTTGCCCTGCAGACATATTTGCAAGAACAACCCTGTTAGCAGTGCCCTATGTGGGTACCAGCACCGGTGCTGACTTTGTTCCTCCAGATCTCTCCACAGAATTCATGTGACATTCAAAACGACTGCTCTCTCCTTGCAGAAAAATATTTTCTGTCTAGTTTGTAAAGTGCTTTTAGAACAAAGGCACTGTAAGAACTCATACCTGAGGTACCAGGCAGGGTGAAGTTTCCCACCCTGAGTTAAGAATGCAGACCTTGTAGATGAAAAACACTTCTGCAAGCCTCACTACCCATGTCTCCAATGCAGACAAAGCCAGTTTACACAAAGAATACAAACCTCACACTTTCATTTAAGAAAAAAAAGAAAAAGAAAAAGAAAGAGAAAAAAGGAATACAAATGCAACTGATTAAAAGAAAAAAAAACAAACAGAAAAACAAAATACCAACACCAAACAAAAATGAACTAAACAAATCAGGATGTACAGATGGGGAAAGAAATACTTGAGTCACCTTAAATCAGATGTAAACAAGAAATATTTATACTTTTCGGGGGACATAAATGCTAATTTTAACAACTTCAAGAATCTCATGCATGGTTTTGTCTCCTCGTTATTTTGATTTAATAGGGTGCTTAATAGAAAACATACGTGCTTCACTACCAGGAAATGAAAAACATTTTTATTAAGCATTAATTCTTTGCTTGCATTTTAGTGCTAGCGAGCATCTCTGCCATCTGTATTAAAAGAACAGATTTTCACAGTGGTATTCTACAACAGCACTAGAAACACAGGCACCATTTTCATCATTACTTGCTTTTCAAGGCAGTCAAAGGAGATGTGCTCCAGGTAGCAAGTACTCCTAAAAAGCCTGTAAACATCAGTAAGACAAGTTTGGAATTCAGACATGCAAAACCTAAACCCACCCAGTGCCACTGAGACCAAACTTGGCCAGGTGTGATTTCTAAATTGTTACAGAGAAGAGGTATGAAAAAATCCTACTGTAACACAGCTTTGCCAACAGCTCATTCTCTCAAATTACTTGAAATTATATCGCAAATGGAGAGCTTGCAAACAATACAGAAAGATTCTCTGAGAAGTACATAACATAGATAATGGAAACCAATGTAATCCAGAAAGTAAAGACTATTATCTTCCTAGAAAGATAAAGACAGACAGCTCAAGAAAGAAATAAGGGGGAAAAAAGTCTTTATCATAAAAGAATGGTTTTCTGATGTACTTCAAGTACTGAAAAAATATCTAGGAATTACTTAAAAGCTTTGTTGGCAGATCTCAAAAAGATGATATGAAGTAGTGTACATCAAATCAGTTTTTGTAGACTAACATCCTTGCCTGTGTCTGAGCGCAGAAAGGGATACTGCTGCAATTCATCAACCACTGTGTTAAACACAAATAAAGGCAGGTACAATCCCCTGTCTTTTCTCATATTATTAAACTAGGGAAACACTATCTGTACTATGGTTCAATTCTTCAGTGGCTGCAAAATGACAAGGAAAGTTGCACACTAAAAAACATTCCAAACCATTGCCGCAAGTTTTTGTTACACTACGTAGGGTTACATAGAAAACAAATGTAGCTCAGGCAGAGCCACAAGAAAACTGAAGATTATATGCTCAAGTAACTTTTCAGGTTTTCGGGATGTAAGTCCATATAAGTAACTAGCTAACACTCACAGCATCATACTGCATGTCAGCTCAGTGCCGTATTAGCCCTCCAGTTTTAACAGCAGTTTGCCATTGAAACATCACCAAAAAAAACAACACAAAAAAAAAACCCCAAAAAACCAAAGCAACAATCAAAGCCAACCCAAACCACATTATTTGTATTACACATAATAGTTCTCTTCAGCAATCTAAACCATTCAAGTATGCACTGGATGAAAAAGAATATTCTTTCATTTTCTTTCTAGGTTTCTTCAGCTTTTTTTCCTGAGAAGGGTAAGAATTGAGCAAGTACAGCAAGAAACAAAAGCTACTATCAGATTGCCCAGAGAGGCTCAACATGCCTTGCTTGATACCAAGGACACAGTGTTCTCTGCTCATCCACCACCCTTCCAGTTTTTGACATAGTATTGGTTCCTCATGTATCTCACTATTCTCCCCCTTTTGGCTTATGAAGAGGGGACTCTCCATCTCATCTTCTCTGAATATTGCTGCTCCCCAGTCCTCCATGCCAACAATATTTCTGCCTCTATTTTCTTGCCATGTGGCAGACATGTTACTTATTAAGTTAGTAGTTTAATTCCTCTGAGCTTTACAGCACGCACATTGTGATCTAGTTCTGTCACAGGGCACCTCAAATTTAGGAAATTAGCTGTGGAGTCCAAAAGCAGAGGCAGTACAGATATTGTTATACAGAACCCATGTTCTGGTTTAGCTTAGGCAATCATTCATAGCAGCAGCCCATCAAAAAGACCCTCGAGAAGCAGCCTAAGCTCTGTAGCTCTTGTCAACAAGATGCTGCAGGAAAGAAAGTAGTGATGAAGAAAACATCTTCTGTAAATTTTAGCAGCAGGTCAATGAAATGCATCAGTACGTCTCATCTCTTAGCAGACAACATCTGGCCTTGCAGAAAATGCTATTAGACAAAATTACTAGGAAAATATGTCCAGAGCAGAGTACCATCACAGTGCCAGCTTCATACAGAATTGCGAATTCTGACTTACAGCACTGATTTGTAATAGAAAACGATCTAAATCCACTCACAGAACAACTGTTCTGAAGTACAGGGTTGCATTTCTCCTAAATATAAATGATAATAGAAAAATTTCTTCACTGAAAGGGTTATCAAGCACTGGATCAGGCTGTCCAGTGTACTAGTTGAATCATCCTATCTGGACATATTCAAATGTCATGTAGATAGGGTGTTTAGGAACAGGGTTTAGCAGTGAACTTGATACAGTTAGGTTAATAGATGGACTCAATGATCTTGAAGCTTTTTTTCAACCAAAATGATTCTATGATTCTACAATCACCCACTTAAGGCCTAACTTCTCATTCATGTCTGATTAGCATGTAAGAACAATGCATAAATAAGTAACAAGTAATACATAAATGGGTTTTGTTCAGGACATTTGTCTTTTGCCTGATTAACAGCAAAGGAGAAATTTACTTTGGTTGCCTTGGAAGGAAAAGGCAATTAAACATGTTTGGACAGCGGCCTATCATAACCTCATCACTGACTTGAGTGATGTCAGAGAAATTTGTACGTGGTTATGAAAACATGTGCATAAAAGTGAAATACCCTATAGAAAAGTGATTACATCATTGCTTTTCTGGAGAAGGTGGCATCCATGACAGAACTTTGCCATTCCCCTCACTCTCTGGAGGCAGTGTTGCCCCCAGTGCCTGTGCAGCAGGTTCTGACTCAAGTAGAGAGGACTTGAAGGCTACTTCAGACAGCACAACTACCTGGCTTTCCCTCCACTGTGGCAGCAAAGCTGCACCAACTGGCATTTGCTTCATTTTTAAGTTGGAAAATGTGAACAAAATCAACAGTTTCAAGAACCCTGACAACATTTCAGATGGCTTCATCGTGACTGAAAGCCTCATCTCCCTTGGCTTAAGCACATTTTTTAGATTTTCACAATGGAGCATCCTTGATGGAGATGTGCTTTGTGGTAAGGCGAAAGGCTGCTTACCTTACATGCACAGACACACTGGCCTTTCCTCTGTCCCCTACACAGAAATGTAGAAAGCAACCCAGCCGTAAGAACTGTGCCTACATTTATAAACATGCTGCAGGGTTCCTAAGTGACCCTCAATGTGAATTACTCAACAGAGAAGTTGCAGCCCTGCTCATAACCCTTCAAATGAATTCTGGGTACAAAGCACAGCTGTAGCTTTAACAACTCTGGCTATGTAAAATAGAAAGACTGCCTTAAGGAAGAAACCAAAAGGTTTTTTCAAGGAAGTTGAAATTACCACTTTTTGCTTCCTTGCTTAGGAATTGGTGTGACTGTGCTGCTCATACACTGAACAAGAGTTCTGTGGTTCTGGTACAGGATCAATGAACATCGCTCATTCCCACTCCCTCACACTCAGTTAAACACTAGTTACACAAAGTTGTGTTTCTTTCCCCAAGCACAAGCTTCAGCTCGTGGGTTTTTATACACAAAGTATCTTTGCTTGTAAAGAAAAAAACCTCTTCTGGGGAGCAGTAAAAAATACACTGATTGCATCACCATAATGCAATCATACTGGTATTTTGTTGACAGCTTAGAACATAAAATTTTACTGATAGAAGATGGAAATGTTTTCATGCAATAATAAAGGCTACAATCCTAAAATAATCACTCCACTTGAATACACCTTCAAAACATACACTACTTTATTTCTAGTGGTATAAAGGGAATTATTCCTCTGTGCTAGGTAAAAACGTCAGCTGCTCAGAATCACAGTTATTTTTTTCTTTTTCTCCTTTTACTCCCACTTTCAACCCAGCAGTACCATACCCCATTATCTGTTTCACACTAATGAGTAACAGAAAACCCCACAGCTGTTTTAACATAGATCCACTTTTTATGTGAAACAATAAAAATTGCCATGGGCAACATAGCTTATTGAAAGGATGAAAATGGAAAAAAAAAAAAGAAAAGAAATCCACAAGCTGCAAAAAATTACTTGAAATTTGGAGTGTCTGAGGGGTGGCAAATTTCACATGTGAAAACGTTGTATTGATTATTACTGCCTGGCACAAACAAATAATTTGCTTAGCCACGTGGGAAAGGTGCTATCTATACAGACAAAGACCAAGAGAAAACCCTAATTATTTATTAGCACATTTCTTTGACTCTCGTATTTCATTAAAACAGTAAAAGGAGAAAAAGAGTTCTATCAGACCTGTCAAACAGTACAAGTATCACAAGTAATATTAAAACTATTCTTAGCAAACTTTCTTTTCAGAAATTAGACAATTTCATGAACATGGTCACATTTTAAAAGGTGAATAACAAAACACCAGTCAGAGCAGTGTAGCAGGCTCAGATGCTTTCTCACTGGAACAACTTTTTCCCTTGAGGTCATCACTCTGGCACACCCTCCATCACTTTAGACCAAGAGGCAGCTGTCGGAAACTGCCTGCTCTGGGTCACAGCCTGCGTGAAGACCTGGCTAGATCCAGCTCTTTGCAGTTGCAGTGTTGGTGGCCATTATGACCTTCAAAACATCAACATTCACTATAAAATTTAATGTACTTTTTTTCTGCACAAGTGCTGTAGTGCTGGTAATACTCACTTATGTGGTGGGCCTTCTACCTAACTGGTTCATCATTAGTAGAAAAAATGCTAACTAATATTTTCAATTAACTTCCAAAGTGCCACCAGTATGGGAGTGCTATCTCTTCCCCGGGCTTGGCTGCTCTGCAGCAGTAAATAGAAGGCTGGTCTGTCAGGGTAAAAAAAAACAAACAAAGAAACCAATTAACCAACCAACCAAACCAAACCAACAAAAAAAACAACCAACCAAATGTCTATCTTCTGTTTGGATCTGGCAAACTGCTTCAGATATGGTGCTCTGCTAGAAACAATAGCCGAAAGACTGGGAGTCTCAGCACCAGGTAAGACACATTTACGCAGTGACTACTCTAATTATAAGAAAAAATGTAATGCTAACAGAAGCATAATATAGAATAGCATACAGAAACAGCAGCTGGAGTGCCCCCCCACACCACAACACCCCCCAATAAGTGCTGCAAACCTGAGGCTGTGTGACAAGGCTGACAGCCCAAAATCATGGGGCAATTAATAATTCTCAAGTTCAACAAGGGGAAGCATGAAGTTCTGCACTTGGGGAGAACGAATTCAGTGTCAAGATAGAAATTTCCTACACAGATTGCATGCCTGCTGACAGATGACCTCCCAACCTTCCAACTGCCAAAAACCTAAAGAGAAATTAAATAAAATATTTCAAGCAACACAAAAGAAAAATATTAGCAAGACAATCCCATTCAGTAGTTCTCTACAAGTATCTCTGCTCACATCAGCACCCAAAAGCAGCGCATTGGAGCAGGGATGGGCAGTTTAATGCACACATCAGAAAAAGAAAGTCAGAAGTGCCCAGCCATACACTGTTACTAATGTATATCCACTGGCACTCATGAGCCAAACAGGCTGCTTATGGGACCATTCATCAGAAATAATTCAAAACATGAGGAAACAGGAAAAGTACCATTGTAAAGATAAATAGTATTTATTGCTTACCTTAAAGGTTGTGTTATTTTGTCTACGCTGCTTGTGAAGGTAGTTTTACATGCTACAGCATAAAGTGAAAGCTATGAAAACGAGACAGGTAGTTTAATCAAGAGTCAATTTCCTTTCACATTCATTAACTAAAAAAAAGAAGTTAATGTCTTCCAAGTGATGAAAAATTAGGCTACCAGACTTCAGAGACCTGCTCCAACCCTTCCCTGCAACCTGACCAAAGTAAATGAGCTTTGCAATCTCTAGTCCTGTGTCACAACTGATCAGAAATAGATGACAGGATCAAAAGATACCGACAAATGAAGAAGGAAAAAAAGGCATTTAAGACTGCAGTGAGAACCCAGACTAAAAATGTTGTCAGTGCCATGACCAACAACTTCACTGCTACGACACAGCATAGCAGCAAAGTATGAACTGAGGTTTCAAAGACTGAGTGTCTTTCAGATCCCTCTTCTCCAATGCTCTTTTCCTTTTACACCATCCAGTAACATAAGCAAGCCAAGTACTCCCTGAGTGCAAGAAGGAAGGTACTGCACAACACCAGCATATTTTGTTGCTGACTGCCGAGGAACAAAAATTAGATACTGAAAGATGCCAGCGATGTCTTTATTTGCTACCATAAAAAAGATCTAAGAACATCATTTAGAGTATCCATACCTTTGGAACTATCATCAGACCACGTCTAATAAAAAGTCTTTGTCAGGAACTGAGGTGGTCATTCCAAAAAACACAACAAGCTTTCAGATGTGCTTCAAGAACACAGTTTCCCTGATTCCAGCACACTGTGGTATGACAGAGACATCCAGGTGGCTCGGCAAGACATTTGAGCTGGAAGAGCAGAGGAGAGCTCTGTGTGTTAGAAGAAATCAGTCTTCTGTACATGAGCTTTTCTGGCACACTGTGTACCTCAGCTGGGTCAGCAAAACTGCTTTCAAAAATATAGCTCGTGCTGTGAAGGTAACTAGTACTTTATTATCTTTGGGGTTTTACCCACAGCGGACACTTTCCAAAGCCAATCTAGTTATATGAACTGAAACCTCCTCACAAGACTCTGCTTATCAATCACCAGAGTATCAAGGTGCAATGTTAGCAACCATGTTAATCTACACACCCTTTGTAGTGTTCAAACACTAGAAGAACATGAAAGAAACATCTACTGCCTCAAGTGCTGAAAGCAATTCCTTTAGGACACTATGCAACAACCCCTTGAGTTCATCTGGCATCAACTTTCCCGGCCAACACACGTACCACAAGAATGTAACTCAACTCTTTTCATAGAAGATGCTGTATCAACACTGATTGTTCATTCACTCCATGAATCAATCAATCCTAGATCAAATGAGATTCACAGTTGGCACTTACCAACAGCTGTTTTTCTTTCCTGAGCAGCTGGCAAAGCATACACTGTCATAATTCATATCCACATTACAAGCCACCAGCTCTGTTGAAGGTTGAAATCTGAAGGTATGTTCATCAGTAGCTGTTTTCAAAACTCTCGTGCCACAAGAGCTGCCCTCTCTACCATCATTTTAAGACCAAATATTTTGGTATTTAATGTAGTTCTAAAAATTATAAAAAAGGCCACCACCAGCTAGCCTTTGTAGCAGTCTGCCTCTGCAGTGATGCTCCTAGGTAGACCTCCATTTGGTTTGATTCTTTGAGTCACCACAGTGGAATAAACCTCTGAAGTTTGAGGTTGCTCTGTGCTGTTAAGCACATCAGTCAATCTTTTTATTTTTTTCCTGTATTTCCAGAAAGAAGATAATAGTACCAGCTATACCAACTGCACAGCAGTATTGAAAGGATTAACTAGCTAATATCATTACAGTCTTAAGCATGCAGAACATCACAGATGCACAGTGTAATTACTATTATTAGGGGGGTAATTTCTTTGACTCACGGGGACAACACACATTTTATCTCTCATTTTTTCATGGTGCAGAAGTCTACCACCAAATATCCTCAACTAAAAGAAAACTTGGATAACATGGCATAAACTATCCATCGCAGGGTGTAACCTTTTATGACTATCTATTACTTCTTATTAGTATTTAGGGAGACAACTTTGAAGGCTGCTGATAGCCACAAAACCTTAAAGCTATCCACAAGTGAGCGCTGACAGAAAAGATATTGACCCACTTGCTAAGTGCATTATCCTCCTAAAAGCCACGTTCAAAACTAAACCATGCTTCCCCTACTGCTACCAACGTCCATAAAGGCTTTATCTGCTGGACAAAGCTGCAGTGTCCAAACCAGCTCTAGCCCTGTTACTGGGATAGAGAGTTCTCCTCTGTAGGGTATAGCGATGTGGCTGAGACCAATAAGGGTACCGGAGCATACACCAGATACAGTACATTGGTGACACATTTTGAAGAACGCCATAAAATGTAGGATTTCTCCTCTTCAGGCCTCAGTAAATAACTTCTATATAGCTTTGAAATATATAGCCTGAAGTCTAGATCTCAAAGTCTATGGCTTCACTCTGTTGTCTGGTTTCTTTTAGGAAAGCAGTTGAGTCTAACAGTAGATCTCAAAGCCATTGAGTTTGGTTTTGAGAAACCAGACAACAGAGTGAAGTCATCATGCACAAATAGAGAACATAATTACTGCAGACTCAAAAGTAAGATAATCTAAACTAAAAAAGGATGAGAGTTTAGTTTTCCTGAAAGATATGGGAAAAACCTTGTCAGTAATGGAGCAGAACTGAAAGCAGGACTTGTGCGCATGTGTCAAGTACAATGCTAACTCAATGTTAGTAACTTCAGATTCAGAAGTGCAGGTGATTCCAGGACACTGTTATTCTTTCTCTAGAGTAAAACTCAATGCTTTTCATAGAAACTGAGGTCAGCACACAAGCACAGACAAGCCTCTCAAACACACGTCAAATAATAGTTCAAAGCAATGCTAAACCAAGCAGTTTAAGAAATACAGCAGCTAGAGATGCCATCAGAGGTCACAAAGTTCTTTCTATTGTAGATTCACTGTTGGGTGTACGGTGCCACGAATCTTTGGTGTTCGTTAAGAAAAGCATAGCAGCAGAGCTGCACAAACTAACACAACTGCTCCAAGCACTTACCTACATAATTTGGGCTGGGGTCCTTGTGTTAGTTACAGTCTAACTACAATAAAAACCTATAAGGTTGGTGGACTGACAGTGCTTATATGGGAACCTCCAAGGAACATCACCTGGCAGACCTTCAGCTCCCCAGGACGTGTGCACTAGACTAAGTAACACTGAATCCTCACCATCACAGGCTCACAGACGGACACCTCTGGTAGCAGACAGCTGGGATCATTTAAATCAACTGTAACAGTAATGCTGCAGCGCAAAGTAGAAAAGCACAGCATTGTTCTCACAGCTTCTTGCTTTTACCAATCTGTCACCCACAGAAAGCTGCTCATGGAGCCCATCAGTCACAGCAGAAATTCTAGCCCATCATGATTAGCTAGCGTTAGCTAAACCAAATAAATGGCTTGATTGCAGATTTGCCGAACGGCATTGCAGTATGCATGCATTAGAATGATTAGACAATTTGCAACTTCATTACCTCCTCTGGAGATACATGAGGTATAACCCTAAAAGTGGCATTTTTTAAATAGCACTGAAACTCATAGCTGTCCTTTCTTCTCCACCCCCACCCCCTTGCCTCCAACCCCCACCCCAGGGTGATGAACAGGTGACATACCAAGGCAAAGCCTGTCACACCAGCCTTGACCATCACATCATTAACCTAAAAGAAAAATTCAGATAAATACTTTAAGCAGCATTGTCAAACCTAGTTTTATGTCCGCTTTGTTGTTTGCTCCTCCTAGGAACAGGAGATAGGTAATTAATTCTTGACACATCAGCACTCCAAGGCAAAGGTGAGCATCAGAGAAGCTAAGAGACCTGTGAGGAGCCCACAGCTCACACCAGAGCAACTGATGGGACCTCAGCAAGACCAGGAACAACAGCAGCCAAGCCTCCCTCCCAGGTATAAAAGAGACCCTTGAGTGCTAGCAACCTGAAGCACTGCAAACAGAGCTTGGCACAGCAGTTTCTGCAGCAGTTCACACGGAAGGATGTGCAGGAAAAGTGCTGTAGTTCTGCCAGCTCCAACAGACAGCAGTGGTATCCACCCAGCAGAAAGCCATGGCCTCTCTAAGCCCTGTACCCATCGTGACTGATGCAGCTGCCCATACAAAGCAGTTGTGGGTCATGTGATGGTTGAAGGCTCTCTTGGGTGTAGCAATAATGAAATGATAGAGTTTTCTATTCAGAGAAAACAGACACAGAGAGCTTTGGCTGGAACTCAGGAACAAATTGAGAGTTACTGACCTTTGGAACAAGGGGCAGGCAACTCAGGAGGACTACAAGGATGCCATGAATTAATGCAAGGAGAAAAAGGGAAGGGTGAACTTAATGTGGCTACTGCTGTAAAAGATAATAAACAAATTTTCTATAAATATATTAATAGCAAAAAGAGGAATAAGGAGAATCTCCATCCTTTCCTGAATGCAGGGGGAAATACAGTGACAAAGGAGGAGGAAAAGGCTGAGGTTCTGAATACCTTCTTTGCCTCACTCTTTAATGGTGTGACCAATTCTCTGGTTACACAGGCCCCTGAGTTGTGCCACAGAGATGGGGAGCAGAATGAAGCCCCAATAATTCAAGAGGAAATGCTATGTGCCCTAGTGCACCACTTAAACACACACAATTCTATGGAGCCAGAAGGGATCCATTAAGGGTACTGAGAGAGCTGGTGGAAGTGCTCACCAAGCCACTTTCCATCACTTATCAGCACTCCTGGTTAACTAGGGAGGTCTCAGTTTACTGAAGGTTAAAAAAACATAAATTTGATGTCTATCCACAAAAAGGGCACAAAGAAGGACTGGGAGAACTACAGGCCTGGACAAAAAACTGCCTGGATGGCCAGGACCAGACAGTGGTGGTGAATGGAGCTAAATCCAGTTGGTGGCTGGTCCAAGGTGGTGTTCCTCGGGACTCAGTGCTGGGCCCTGTTCTCTTTAATACCTTTGACAGTGATCTGGAAAAGGGGATTGAGTCACTCTCAACGCATTTGCAGATGACACCAAGCTGGGCAGGAGTGCTGATCTGATGGAGGGTCAGGAGGCTCTAAAGAGGGGTCTGGCCATGCTGGATCAATAGCCTGAAGTCAATGGGATGAAGTTCAACAAGGCCAAGTAGCAGTTCTGCACTTGGGTCACAACCACCCCCTGTCATGGAATAATGACTGGAGGTGAGGTAGAAATTGAAATCATATTAAAGATACAGCACTGTTCACACACTAAAGGAAGGTATAATATCAAAGAAGCTCCCAGGGTGGGGTGCAACTGCTATGCAAGGAATCCATTCCACAGTGGTTCCCTGGAGAACACTGCCTGCAAACAACACAGGGGATGGAGTGAAGACTCCACAGCCAAGCTCTGTGAATCATGGCAGAGATGGGAACTTGATGGTACCACAGGACTAATAAGCTGCCTGTTTGACACCCTGGGTCAACAGTCTGTCATTTTCTGACAAAGCGCTGTTTGTGAGAACTTTGTGCATTTTAATGTCATTATAATACCAAAACACACCTCTGACCCAAAAGCTACCTGGTCCAATGTACAACCACCCCTCACTGAGCTTGTGCTTTGAATTTTCTTCAGCTGTATCTTTAAAAGCAAAGCGAGAGACATTTGCACCCATCATAATAAAGGTATCTATGATTGGAGTCACTCAACTCCACTTTGAAGGTAAGAATTATTATAAAAATTGTTTAAGTAAGGGAGGGGGGTGTCAGGGAAGACATCATCGTGGACAAGTCAGGGTGGATACTATCGCTGGCCTTCTCTGACTCCTGGGATCAGTCGACAGGCTGAGCCTCGCTTCCCCCCCCATAGTGACGCCTTTGGGTAAGATCCAGACTTTCCCAGTATTTCCCCGGGAAACTTAGAAATTTTCCTGAGCTGCTCTTGAATGGAGCGTGTTTGGTATATCTGCACGTGCTTTGCAGACAGTGAATCTACCACTGGCAATCCCCAAGAACCTGTACTTCTGTTGCTCTCCATAAGCTGCACTGTTCAGGCTGCCAGGCCCAGGAGTCTCTCCGTGGGCACCGCCAGCTCCCTGCCGGCTGCGTGAGACCATGAAGCACAACTAGATGGGGAGTGCAGTGAATCCAGAGCAGGGAGAGTTCATACTGCCAAATTGGACATCACTCAGAATCTAAGCCTAGCTGTCCCCAGCCCCTCTGATATCCAAGGGCAAGCTGGAATGCATAAGGGGTTTATTTTCTGCCAAATTACGCTTTTACAGAACACCTGCAATGCTCCAGGCTGAGGGAAGAGTGACTGGAAATTGCCCGTTAGAAAAGAACCTGGGGGTGTTGGTCAACAGATGAAGATGAGCCAGCAGAAACACTGGGCAGGACTAGGGCAGGGATCAACCCTCAGGACTCGGCAATGGGGAGGCCACCCCTCAAATCCTGGGTTCAGTTATGGGCCCCTTACTCCCAGAAGGACATTGAGCTTCTGAAGAAAATCCAAAGAAGGGCAACAAAGCTGGGGAAGGGTCTAGAGCACAAGTCTTGTGAGGAACAGCTGAGGTAACTGGGATTGTTAAGCATGGAGAAAAGGAGGCTCAGGAGAGACCTTCTTGCTCTCAACAACTCCCTGGAAGGAGGTTGGAGTCAGGTGGGGTCGGTCTCATCTCCCAAGGAACATGCGACAGGACAAGAGGAAATGGACTCAAGTTGTGTCAGGGGAGATTTAGATTTGACATCAGGAAAAATGTCTTCCCCACAAGGGTTGTCAAGATGTGGGCCAGGCTGCCCAGGGTTGTGGTGAAGTCCCCATCCCTAGAGAGGTTTAAAAGCCATGGAGATGTGGTGCTGAGGGACATGGTTTGGTGGTGACCTGACAGTGCTGGGTTAACAGCTGGACTTTCTGGACTTTGGTCTCTTCCAGCAGCAAAATTTCTATGACTCTTCCAGGTCAAAACCACTAATTATATTAATGGAATCACAAATCAGGTGTGCCAGAGTCCACCTGACTCCTGCCCAATATAGAGTGAACAATAATATGTGGAGGGAGACAGGCATCATGAAAAATAGCCTACTAGGCATCTCATCTTTGGCTAATAGCTGAATAACTACATGGAAGCAAGCTACCTAGTTAGAGAAATACCAGTACTTTTTAGCTAAAATACTGAAGTTTGTTTTTTTTTTAAATTAAAAGCAGTTTTTGCAGACAGAAAATTATTATTCTTACCACTTGCAAGGTGAAAATTAGCCGTTACATACAACTCCAACAACTGCATGGCTGTTTAGAAGAAACTTTTGGCTTTTACTTTATATAAAATGCCTAGAATTGAGACAAAATTGAATCCATCTGCAGTCTGAATAACCTGCATTTTAGTAAACCACTATGCTTACATTTTTAATGACAGCTCTTCTCTGCGACCTCCTTCATCTGCTGTTCCACAAAAGCAAGAGAACTTCCATACGTGTCATATAATAGGCATTCAAAAATACAGCAGACCACTTGCCTACTATATGTCACCCTGAAAGTTCAATGTAGTTGTCTGCTCTAGAAGTAACTAAAATTATAGTTTTAACACTTAAATACAGAGTAAAGACATTCCTCTAGTTTAAACACTTTTATGTTTGTGGAGAAAACCAAACACTTTCCCACATGTAAAACCACTTGCAAATACCACAGTTATGGAAAACAGTGACCTATAACCTCCCCTGTACAGCCTTACTTAGTCAATACCTACACATGTGCTGAACTTTACAAAGCACATCAGGGCAGGGAATGCCCTGCACTGAAACAGCTACATACATGTTGGAGAAGAGTAATTTTTCTTCTATGAACGAAAAAAAATCTGCTCAAAAACCCAGAAGAATCTGTATTCTCTGAGTTGTACTGGTACAATTCATTTACACCTACCTGTAAATAAAAGATTGTAATCTGGCTTGTTGCAGCTGGTTATCATTATACTGCTATATTTTATGATTTTACTCATTACTGTTAATGAACTGAAATGATTTCAGATATCAGTAACTACAGCATCTGCAAAATTTTAACAAAAAGTTTCCACAATAGTGTAGTAATTAAAGCTAATATATTCTGACCAAAATCCTTCTCAATCATAACTAACCAATTAAGTACCATTAGGAAGATTTAAATGAGAATCCTTACAAAATCTATTTTAATATTTACAAGTGAGAACACTCCAAGGAGTATTTACAGATGTATACATACAGTGTATACATACATACAGATGTATACATACAGTGTATGAACTTCAGAGAAGCTCAGCATTAAACTAGCATTTACTTAATCAAGATATTGATAAGCCAAGGTCAGTTCACACTACATGATACATTGACATCTCTTCTATTTCCTCACTTGGCTGTACTGCTTTAGGTATCACAGAAAGCTCAAATTTATCTGAGTCTTCTGAAAACTCAGACCCATGAGTTTTGCCTGCAATTCCTGCAAACCGCTAAGCCCAAGCACATGTTAAAAGCAGTCACTGAGAAAGTTACCAAGTTAGTTAGGATTTACTACCACAGTGTGAAATGCATGCACATTAATTAAAATTACTGGAAGAAAAAGACAGTTTCTGCTGTATATGTGGAAGCAAATAAGAAACAAAGCGTCCCAATAAAAGTAACCCAATACTTAACAGTATAACTGGGAAGGACAGACAGTTCTACTGGGCTCTGGCTGAAGAGCTGCAGAACCAGATGTTACAGTTTTATGACTGTAAATTTTGCATATTCTGATTGTGCAATACTAATACCATAAAACAAATGAAACTTGGAACTCACTACAGGCAACTGTTACAGACTGGCCAACCTGAAATCTAAGCACATAAACTGATCTAGAGAGCAGGGGACTCTCTTTCAAGACCATGGATTAAGAAAAAAATTTAAGAGGTACTTAAATCAAATACTAAGTCAATAAATAAAGTCATAATTGTCTGGAATGTAATGGTCTGTGAAAACAACAGTAAGCACAGAAGAGTTACTAGTTCTTTTGTGTCATCTTACATATGAAGAAAGCTTTTAGAAAACTTGTAGAGGTTTGCTGTTTTTTGGGTTGGTTTTTTTTTTTTTTACATTCATATGGGATAAGATGTCTACGAATATTTGTAATTTTTTAATTTTGTAGAATTGTAGCAGTATTAGTAGAAGAGCCATCTCTAAACCAACCTTCACCACAGCCAACACCAAATAAGATTATTTGTCACCTTTTTCTAGAACAGTCCCTTTTCCTTGCCTCTGACAGACATAGTTTTGCACTAAAGAATCTCTTGGTTTATGTCTCCTGGCACAGAGATCCAGAGCAAAGCATCAAACACAAATTTGATTTTTTTTACCTTAGTCCATGGAAGTTTTGCAGAAATTACAACTGACACATCTTTGAACCAATAAAGTGCCTGCTAAAAATATCTTTTACATCTCATATTTAAGGCTTGCCTTTGTTGTAAACGCCTTAATAATGGTCTTGGGGTGGTCTTGAGTAAAACAAAGTAGAAGCTTATGTGCTTTCAATATAAGGGAACAGATTCTTTTTTTCTGAAATAAAAACAACTGATGAGCAAGTACAATAAGTTTACTGAAGCTGAACATTTCAATTTGTTGGAAGTCAGAGTACTTCTGTTTACACAGGAAAAATTCTGATACATTTTTCAGATGTACATATAGGAACTTAAGTGAGGTGTTATTACTGCTGATGCCTCAAAAATCAAACCAAAACCAAACAAAACAAACACAGACAAACCCCAAGTGTTATTTTCTGAAGAATCCTAGAATGCTTACTAGTTCCATACATGGAAAGCAGTAGAATAGTATAGGCTGAAGGATTAAAAAAAAAAAACCACATCTTTTTTTAATAGCCCTTCCTACAAGTAACTGTAGTCATCAAAGAGCAGTTAGATAACATGTACTTTTATATCACCCAGGGAAGTCTTACAAGATTTCTCCTTCTAACAAGTGGTAGTCAATGGCTTATTAAAGAAACAGATCCATCTAGTGGTTACACTAGTTTTATGCTAATGTCAGTGTCAAGCATGAGCAGGGAAGACTGAGGCCTAACTAAAGAAGCTATAATTACACCACCAGAAAGAGTAAGCAAACTCACACTTAAACTCAAGTACAGAGAACTTTTCCTCTAGTGAATGAAGGTGCTAAACAAGCCTTTTCCAATGACTTGGTTTACAAAATATTATCACTCAGAATCTTCAAAAAAACCAAAGCCTCACTCCAATTTGTCAGTCAGTATCAATGTCAAATTATATCGGAAAAATCTCAAACGCATGAGGCGGAGAACTCCTGGAATACTCTTCAGAAATGGTAATTGGGGTTCAAAATACCCTAAACAACTTCAAAACATATTTTTTTATACAATAATGTCTTTGAATACATCTGTGCCTAAACAAACTTCAGTTTTGAGGAACAGTATGTTCAGTTTATTTGGTCTAGTACTCTTGCATATGACAACTCCGAGTAGAAATGGTGCTAGGGGATGAGTAGTGCCAAAAGTGCCAAAACCTGAAAGCCATGCAATTGTAGGCTTGTCAGAGCATTCCTAGTAAAAAGAGATGGAAAAATTAACAATGGCTCATCTAATAATGAATTGAAAATGACAGTAAAATTAGCATCACTGATCATGATTTCGTGGTAAATAGATCTTGTCAAAATAAATCATTCTGCAGTTTTTCAGTGGGAATCTCAGACTTGGTTACTTGGCACCTGAGACCATCTTGATTAGAAAACAAAGGCACTGCAACAACACAGTAATTGGACTAAAAACCACAGTGTGGCCTCAGGAAGACAAAGATGTATGTGCTGTTCCAGAAAACCAGTTTCTCACCTTGCCCTAACTCCTCCTCTGTCCCCAACTCTGCCGAGGTAGAGGAGAAAACACTGAACTATCATTAATGATGTTTGCAGGTAACACACACAAACACAAGATAGAAAAAAAAAACAAACCAAAAAGCATAGAAAACCGCTAGGTAGGAAAGAGAACAATTTGGCTTACTATGATTGCTGGGCCTAAGAGATCACAGTGTAGTTTGTCAAATAACCAGCTGTGCAGAGATGTACACTGATTCTCCAGAGCCTGAAAAAAAGCCCAAATAAATACACAGAACAGTTCGAAGGAAACAGAGGGCCTTGGCCTCACCTAGAGCAGCAGCCAGCTCTTGAACCTAACTCCATCATGAAACCCCTACAGACCCAGGAACCAGGGGGCAAAAATAAGGATGCAAACAGGGCAGAACAGAGAGCACTCAGCAGTGGCTTCAATACAGGCACAAAGCTGGAGGCAAGGCCTTGCTCGCCAGTTTATTTTGGACTGTAAGAGAGAAAGATAAAAGGAGATGGAAGCAGCAGCAAATCCACGTCCCTACACTTAACCCTTTTTCCCCCCTCAGATCTCCATCATACTTTACAGGTCGACTCCATAGGCGACACAGAATTTACTTTTTCTGCCTCACAAAGTAAACAAGCATTTATGGATCATCTCTCAGACACCAAAATCCTCCAAGGATGATTTCAGAGAAATCCTACCAGTATGGTAGGAAAAGGACTTCTCCAAGTTTATAATCTCTAAGTCGATGTTTTTCACTCAGCCTCAGAATCCGTCAGCCTTTGGCCTGTACAATCTTGCAGTGTAAAATAATGAAGAGACATAAGATAGCAAAGGGATTAAGAGGTTAATCTTCACTTAAAATGTCCTCCTCCTCTATCATGCATTATGAAAATTGTTAATTACCACTTTGCTGTCATTTACTGATGTGACAGTATTTGGCAATGTCTCAGATGTAGAAAATGGCCAAAATCCTTCTATGGTGACATCAGCGGCCTCAGCAGCAGAAGCTGTGTTCCAGACCAACAGCCTTCATGCTCTTGCCTGACACAAGCTTCAGCTCTTGCAGCTTGAGCCCAGACGAAACCTCACAGAGCCCAGAGCACTGTGCAGTTGGTTCTGTTACCTGACAGAACAGAAACCTTTCTAAGCTGGGGCTGCACAGCCACTAAGTTGTTCTGGACTAAATACAGATAGAGTGGCTGAAATGCAGCAAGCACAGAGGTGTGACATCTGTCACAGCAATCGCTTGCAGCTCTCTCCTCACTGATACTCCTAGCAAGACAATAAACTTGTCTTTGAGCTAAGGTCCTATTTACTGTTCATGCATTTGCTAAATTCTTTGGATTTGACATGATGATTATGCCCATTAAGTGTAAGATCTATGAACTCAGGTCACAAACTAGCACCCAGTTCAAGGACTCTTACTATTCTGTATCTCTTTTGATGCTGTGAAGTTACAAACTTTATTACTAGAGGAACAGGGAGGAAACCACACCCTCAGTCAACTGGGAGCTTCCTGTAGATGATTAGGCTTCTCCTAGAGAGCTTCTCCCCAAAGGCAACAGTAAAGAAGTCAGCCTCAACCCCAGAGCACTCTTCTGGTCCCTGGGACTTTCTAAAAAGAATATAAAAAGCCTACAGGGAATTTATTTGAGAGTAATAAGAGAAAGCTCCCAGCAAAAGCTGTCTGACAAATAATTTGTTTGCTATAGAAATATTCCAGTGGAGTCCTGGAGATAAATTAAGTACTCAAATGATGCCCCAAGGAAAATAAAAATGAAATTGAGCAATGGAAGGTAGTATAAGGATAAAGATTGCAATCCAACTTTTAGCAAAGACTGATATGCTTAGCTTTCACTGGTGAAATCTATTGCCAAAACTACTACTACTCTTTCCCCCCCCCCCCTCAAACTGGCACAAGGCACTAACACTGGGGTTAGCAGAGTCGTGTTATTTATTCATATGCAGCTAATGCTCATGATGCAAATCAAGAACTAGAACCCAATGCCATATCAGTTCTTTAAATAACCAATTTGAGACTGAACTTACAAACTCACACAACAGCATCTGGGATTTGACTATTTCATTTCTATGAATTGTAGCTCCACTTTAACTTTTAAGCATCTTTTATTACGATACCCACAAATAAGTGGCAAATACTGATATATTTAGATGTCTCTTCTTCTGTACTAAGCAATGCTACAGGTACAGAGAGGTAGATTGGACCATCACCCAGACAATTAAGTGTTCAGTAACCAAATTACAATGTAACAAGGAGTAATCTTAAATCACTTTAGGTAAGACTACTAAAATTTCTCTGCGGAGACAACTTTTTAGTTCAGAGAAAAAACAGATTTATTTCTTTCCTGTACTTTCATACCATACAGTCCTGGTAGAACTAGGTGAAGGCTATAGCAGGAAAAAAATTAAGAAAACAGAATGTAGTAGAAAACAGAAGTGACATCAATACATGATGATAACACAAACTTTATCATACCTATGATTATACATGATAGAGTTAAATGAAAAATAAATTTAACATGCCTGTACATGGTGCTCCACTGGGACTCTTATGTAGTTTTGGAAGTAAGCTGATGGGTCTGATTAAATCAAATCAAAAGCTGAAGAACTTTAATGACAATAAAGGAAAAAACAGTCTTTAAAATTCAGTGACAGAACAACAGAGCTGCAGAAAGAAAAGGCTGAGCTGCAAATTGATTGACGTAAGGTGTTGAAAACCACTTGTGGGTCACTTGCCTCCTGTTTTCGGAGTTCTGAAGCACATTTGCTGTCTGACTATCCACGTGCACAGCTTTTAAGTGGCTCTGATGCCAACTAGGCAATGATGACTGAAGTGCCTAGATGCATAGGTTTTGAAAATGCTGTGCAGGAAAACAGGAACAGGAGCATGACAAAGGCCATCTTTTGGCACCGCTGCTGTTAACATGAAAAACCTTGAAAGAACAGTAACAAATCACGGCAGGTGCAAATTCACACAGCACTTTAACCCTGGAATGGGGTTTTCAGGCACCATCTGACCCTCACAGCAGCCAAAGCTCAAGCACAGCACAACGCAGACCAGAATGTGTTACCAGCAGAGCTGCAAAACCACAGCAGCTCCTCACAAGTGAGGAAACAGGAAGGCTTCTGAAACTGCAAAACTAAGTTGCTGCTCTGTAAATTTTCCATCCGTATGCATCTATGCGTAGATGCACAAACAGGTATTTTTTTCTACACACACAGTATGTCAAGAGCACTGCAGGCACTCAGAAGAGCTGCTTTCAGTTCCTTCTGTTTTCCTTTTGACCTATACAGCAACTGCTGCTATGTTTACGTGGTCAATAATCATATTTTGATTAATTTTGATGTGCATGGAATGTTCAACAGAATCACAGCATGGTTTGGGTTGAAAGGGACCTTAAAGAACACTTGGTTCCAAACCCCCTGCCATAGGCAGGGATACCTATACCAGGTTGCTCAAAGACCCATCCAACCTGGCCTTGTACACTTCCAGGGATGGAACAAGGTTGCTTAATAAAACATGAGAACGCTACTCACAATGGTGACAGCATAGCAGATGGCAAGTTTTCTGGTTGTTTTTTTGATTGCTGTGTTGGTATTTTTTTTGGGGGGGAGGGGGGTATTTTATTGTGTGCGTGTTTCTTTACACAAACTGATCAATTGTTATAAAGCAATGTCTGATTTAGTAACTTCAAAAAAACTGCATTTGATAATTTGGTAAGCTCAGCAAGCTGACTCTACAAGTGGAAGTCAGGCACCATAGGTTATCTCCAGATGAGCCAAGGGATCACTTTCCTTATCCTTTGTGTTTAGGCATAGGCAGATGATGACGAGATAGTATTGACATGCAGAAAACTGTTTCTTTCCTCTGGTGTTGAGCTGATATCCATATTTAATATGAAAATTGGCATCCTAAACCAGGATGCAGAAAGGTAAGGATCTGTAAGGAATTCTGCTCTGAAAGCAAATGGCATCCTTTAAGAAACAGACTAAGAGTAAGTGCAGCATCTTCTTGATATTGCCCTTTATCCTGTTGCCGGTTTCAGCACCTGCCCCTCTCTGGGCCACCCCTATAAACCCAGTCACTTGGAAGCATCAGTTGGAGAACACACAGGATCAAGAACCTTTTATTAAAGTGCACATGCCAGCACTGACTGTGCTCAAGCTCTGCCAGGTCCATTAAATCAGCACTTATTTATTGCCATTTGATCTCTAAAAGAAAGATTAAATGAGGTGGTATTTAATCGCCATCCTAAGGATTTAGTGACACTCAGCAGAGGAGATAAACTGAAAAGGTGCTGGGGAATGCTGCGGGGGAAAAAAAAAAGTTGTATGTTGTATTTTAATATTTCTTTTAGTCCTACTTAACTTCAGCTAAGCACAAAACAGGATTCCACTTTTTTTTTTCTGAGTCAAGCATGCAGAGCCTTAAAACACATTATTTCAGGATTCTTAAGAGAGATTCTTTTAAGAGATTTCCATACAGCCTCTTCAGAGACAACATACTTGTATACCCAGAGAACAATGTAAATAGTGTCTGGAAGACCAGGGATGACTTGTACATCAAAATACTGTGTATTCCTTCCAGAGAAAGACTGCTGCTTCCTCCCACACTTTTCTTTTCCCTTCTGCTCCTTAGCCAGCAGGTGAAAAAATCCTTTATAAGCTCACATCTGGTCTCACCTCTGGTTTCTTTGCAACAGACAGAACTACAGTTAAATGCAGTTCAGCAAATTCTAAGGTTGGGCAGGTTCCTCAGGTGAGAATTACTTCCCTTCCAGCTCTCCTCCAGGCTTAGACATTTGCATTGCAATGGCATCAGGCTTTCCCCTAGTAAAGGCAGATGTCATTCTAAGCAAGCTGGAATGGTAATCCCCCTGTATCAAGAAGAAAGGTACAACTGGCACAGTCTCACCTTCCACAAAACTGTTTTAACTCTTACCCTTTCATTTCTCTCAATACACTGCACTGCTTTACCCAGCTATTTTAAGGTAAGGGAGGTGCAAGAAAAGGGCAACATCCATAGTAGACTAGCCTCTGATAATGGGAATGGGGGGGGGGGAAATTAAATCTCAAAAATAGCAATTTTTCGTCTCACATTAAGATCACATGCATGTTTGAAAAGCTTCTATGCCCTCTCTTGAGCTGAAATGCTCAGCTCTATGCACACAGAGGTACACTGTGTGCCAGCTGAACTCATGCTTTCCCAGAGTTCCTTTCCCTTCTTTTCTTGGCTAAACAAAGGATAATACTGCAATATGAAAAGTGGGTGACAAGGACAACAGGGAAGAACACCACCCCACACTATAACACCATTTTTACTTCAACCCAACAACTTAAAAAACCCTTCAGGGACAATAAATAAATAAATAAATAATCATTCTGAATGTAGAAAATAGTGAGAAATGTTACTTTTGCAAACTGTAGAATAAGTATAATTATCTTTATATTAACTTGAGGAATAAAAGACTTGAGCTGCCTCTTCAAGAATTGTTTACCAAAGACCAGAACCTTAAGTGGTCTTACTGGAAACTGAAGCCTGAAGCTAAGTCTTACATAAAAGGAAGATAAAGGACTAAAATGCATACCTGCCAATCAAGATGTGTTAGTAACAACAGTAACTTAGAAAGATACTCCATTTTGCTCAGTAAGCTCAGGAATATTAGTTTCTCCAAGGGGAAGCAGGAACCTGCCGGACATGCAATTAAAAACTATTATGGACGGTTATGAAGAAGGTACTTCGGTTAAGCCTGTAAACCTTGGAAGTACCTAATTCATAGGGAGACAAGGGAGGGACTTCTGCGGACAGCAATAGGGTATAAAATGCTGAAAACTCTGACCACAGGTGTGCCTGCTTTGTTAGGACACCTTCTTTTGCAAGAACGTCTAATAAATTGCTGCTTCACTAGTATGTCTACTGCGAGTCCTTTCTTAGGACCTTTGCATTTCTAACAGGAATGAGCAATATTTCATCATTTCATCTCCAAGATAAAAAAAAAAGTCCTTCCTTGTAACCATTCTTGGACAATGCTCTCTCCAACACACAATGCTGACAGTTTCACTGAAATCCAATTTCTTTGTCAATTTAGCAGCGTAAGAATTTACATTGACACTAGAAACCAGAATTCGTGTATCTGGAGTACCATCCATTCTATGTTTACCAATACATGTCATTTACTCTGCTTTGCAACTCGGTTATGTTTCCTATGAATAGCATGTTCAATACTGTTTTCAAAGCTCTTTAGATGGAAACTGGGCATGTTTTTCATGTGAGCCTTTGTTGGGGTTTTGCTTGTTGAGATATTTAGAGGGTTGTGTATTTGTTTTGATGGGTTATTTGTTGTTCGTTTGTTTAGGGTTTGCTTTTATTTTGTTTTGTTTGCTTTGCTCTTCTGCTTTTTTTTTGTTCTTGTTTTTGTTTGTGTTTGGTTTTGTTGGGTTTTTTTTTGCTCCTTAGGTTGGTTTTTGGTTGGTTTCGTGTTCGTTTTGGTTTGGTCGTTGGGGTTTTTTGGTGGGTATTTTTTGTTTTGTTTTTCAGGAAAGGAAAGTCATAAGCCTCACACCAGATAACTTGACTGGCTGTAACAAGTCCCACCTTCACAATACCTTCCCAGTACCCACTCTGATAACAGGAGAGGTTTGTTCTGCAAGAATTAGTTCTATAAATAAATAGAAATCAAGCCTTTAACTCTGAAGTTGTGATTAATGGATGTGGACATTTTAACCAGTAGAATAATACTTCAGTCTAAACATAAGAGGCAGGGCTAAACTGTAGTGTCTTACACTTTCAATAAGTTACAAAGAACAAAGTATTATTATTTGAACTTAAAGCTGTAATATACTCTGATCTGTTCTTTTCCTCCAAGCAAAACTACTGCTGATCATCTTTTGGATAACTAAACATGATGCAGATCTTTGCATTAAAATCATTAAGAACAGGGTAAATGTACAGGAAGGCCAGATCCCACACAGAAAATGTGTGGCACTCAGGAAGTCCCTGGAAAGTAAACTCATAACACAAATATTTATTTATCAAGATTTCAGGAAACAAGTAATTTTGATGTCTGAAAGTCTTGTGAAAGTAATGCCTTTTTACTGAACACCCTGGGGGCCACCCACAACCACAAGTCACTGCTGAAACTTCCGCACTCTATTTTCCACAACACTAAAATTAATTGACCAAATAGAAAACCTGATACATTAGGAATGTCTTCCTGTAATCTGTCCACATGAACTGCTCTTGATGAAAGATGAGACTTGAAATTTCTATTACAAACACCATTACAAATATGCATCATTTTGCAGTTCTCCTAAGAAACAGTGCAGTTCACCCTGTCATCTTCTGAAACAAATTGTAGTCAAACATCACATGTGTGTGTAAGGAAGCAGAGAACCCAAGGGCACAAATTACAAAACTGGAATTCATCTCCACTCTTCTCTTCCAGTTCCTCTCCCCAACAAGTTGGGACTCTTCCAAAAGACAGACTGAAAGCAGCAGAACATTCTCCCCCAGTCCCTAACACACTAAAATTACTCCAGAAGCAAGCATACCTTGTACAAGGGAGTCAACTCTTTCACCTCTCCAAACATTCATAAGGATGATGGCAATTCTGGAGGAGGAGAGGCGGGGAGGGATCTGGAGCTTCTGAGGGCAGAGGCAACAATTCCACCTCTCAAAGAGAGGTCATAACTACAGTTTCCTCCACAAGGACTCTAGCAGAAAACATTTAGGGAAGGCAAAGTCTGCAAGTTTCTACTCAAAAGACAACTAATGAAAGGACCACCAAATGTTGAAAAGCATCAACATCGTGTCAGGGATTGTTTAGCACCCTGGACTCAACTGAGAGCATCTGTCAATCTCTGAGCAGCCTTCATCCATCATTACAGGAGATCCCATTTCTACAGAATAAAGTTGTAACTGCATTCTTGCTCTGTCATGGCTTCAGAGTTCTTGCTGCCTAGCCTTCAAAAATGTCAATGCCAAAGATAGGAGCTGACAGCCATAATGCAGTATCAGTCTTAAAAGCTGATGCTAGAGATCAGGATTATAAACTGCCTACAGAATTTGGGGTGAAAATTCACTTTATCCCAAAGGGCCCTTGTAATCTGCTGGAAAGATTGCAGATATCTTCTGCCAGCTTAAAAATCAAAACTACTACCTGTTATTTTCTATTATTTTTGCAGAATACCACAGAAAACAGATGCTATATGTGATTTCATCTTTAGGATCTGAAGATTTAAAAAAAAAAAAACAAAACAAACCCAAAACAACAAAAAAACCAACAAAAACACACCAAAAAAACAAAAACAAAAAAAAACCCAAAACACAAACAAAAAAACCCAAAACCCAAACAAACAAAAAACACCCCAACCCAAACCAAAACCCCACAACACTAAATATGTCCGCTGATCAAAGAAGGGGGGTTCAAAACTTCAGTCCTTCCTTTAAAACAAACAAAAAAAAGCCAAATCAAACACATCCTACTACCCCCCTAAAAAAGAAGGACCAGGAACAAAAAGAAAAGCCCCACAAACAAAACCAAAGAAAAAAAAAAAATATCGCCAAACACACAAAACACCCCAAACCATCCAGGACATAACTTTTACTCCATTCTGCCTGCTCCAAAATGATATAAAACTCTTAATTCTGAAAAAGACTAGGAAAAAAAAAAATAGCTTCTCTACTCCATATGAAAGCTAATCTCTGCTTTTGGTGCAGTACTAAGTCTGGTGCTCTGGTAGCTGATCCTGAGGTCCAAAGAGGCTCATAATTTATATTTCATTTTATTTCCTAAGGGCAGGAACAGACACCACAATAACGTCAAATTAAATGGCCTGAACAACAAGAAACTCTTGAATTCTAAGCGCAAGAGAAGATACAATCAAGACAAAAGATGCAATTCTGTCAAGTCAGTGAAAGCACGAGGACTTTCCCTGGATTAAGAAGGCTCTACCAGACACAGAAGCTTAAAGGACCCTAGCCCAGATTTAGGAGTGTATAGGTTTTTTTCTGTTCCTTCATCATCTGTTGATGTACACTTGAGAGTCAAAAGACTGCTGCTTCTACCCAACAGAAGCTAGCCAGAGATCAAAAACAATCCAGCCACCAAACACATAAAACCAAAATAAAAATAGAGATGCAAGGAAGTAAAAAACCCTCAAAGTTCAATAGTAGGGGCCACAATTACATACAGAAAAGTATGAGTCCAGGAAACAAGTCAAATCGGGCGTGGTGGTGGTGGTGACATAAATAGAAACACCACAAAAACCTAGACCTGTGATGTAGTTTGGTAGATGTATACATTTATTGAGCTTCAGCTCAACACGAAAACCTCATTAGTTAATTCTGTGCCTTAATTTCTAGAGAATTAGTTCTTGCTTAGGCACAAAATAATGCCCAAGAGAAACACAATTAATTAAGTTGCATATGAAAACTGATCAAAGGTTTGGGGATTTTGTTTTTAATTTAGGAGGGTAGCTGGAAAAAATTGTTTAGGATGTGCTTTTGCCAGCATCCTTGGCCAAAAGTCACCGTGAATGAAGATACCATTACCCAAATAGTATTAATAGAAGAAACCCAGGTCATTGCCACCAAAAAGAATATAAAAGAAATATATTAAAAACAATGAAGGAGGAGATACTAGATCTTATAAAAAGTTAGAGCTGGTAACGCTCCTTTACTACACATTACTTGTTTGTCCTGATTATAAGCAGTTTCAATCTTTCTTGAACTACTGCAATTTCTTAATTCATTCCATAAGTAAATGGAAGAAATAAGGAATATTAAATATTCAGGTTTTTAACAAGTCAAATGTTCTCTTATTTTTTGTATTTTTTTTTTTTTTTCCATAGAGAAGGGAATAACCTTTTAAAGGAGATCATAAACACAATATGGCCATTTTCATACGGCTGTCCATAGCAATTACATGCAAGAAAATGGTACTTAAATGAACTACCAGAATTTAAAGCACTTTTTCTCCTTATTTCCTCCCTATAATAATACTTTAAAAGAGAAAGTGGTGTGCTTCCTCATAAATCTTTGTCTTCAGGGAAAGAGCCTTTATTTTGGCAACACAGCACATACAATCCAAGAAATGCACAACCGAAGCCACACTAACATGCATAAAGCTCCACATTTTTCTTCTTTTCCTGTCTTCTTTCATACTGCTATTTCATTGATTTGCTTACTGAATTTTTTAAGATTAAGAACACTTGTGGTTAGGGGAGTCCAACACTGCCTACTGCAATGAAATACTGGAATAATAATTTGTATTAAAGAACAACAAAAAAGGACAAACCTTCAGCAAGATAAACAACTATCATTTAAAAATCCAGAAGGGAACAGGCTCTTTTACATTCTACTGACGTTTGTCAGTCTTTCAAGACATGAAAGATTTTATTAACTAATAACTTTTTTAAAATAAAAGACATTTAGCAGAGGAGCATAAGGCATCTATTGAGCGAGTTCATGGAACTAATGACTCCAGGCAAAAAAATCTACCATCAATTGAGGAATGCAGTAATTTGATTATGCACTTGACAACCCCTTAATGGTATGATTCCCAAGTTTTCTCAGACAATTTTTCAAAAAGATGTTACAGATTAGAACTTGAACAGTCGGTGCCAAGTTTAGAACATGAAGCCCAAAGTCCCCACACAAAAAATGGGTTAACTTCCGGTATTTGACAGAAATTAATCACAACCCTTGGAATCCAGTTGCAGTTCTCACACCTCTCCAGTTCCTTTCTTGTGAGCCTCCACCAGGAAGTACCTGGCAAAATAAGATTGTCTGCACAGAGGTCGATGGGTAAACTAGGAGGCAAAGTATGCAGATCACCAAAACAGCACCAAATTAATGAGCAATATATTTTATTGTCAGTTCAGAGAAGTTTCAGACTGAAGGTTTTTTTCCAGTGACTATAGGCAAGAAGAACAGGTTCCACCAACAACGGTATTTTCAACATAGAAAATGCTTAAAATGTTATATTTGACCCACATGGAATCTAAAAAATACTTTAAAAATACTAGTTTAAAATTTCTTTTGCTGCATTGAAGTTAAACACAAACATAGGCAATGAGATAGACCTTGTAATTATGGGAAATTTATACAGTAACAAATCTTGAAGTTTCAAGAAAAAAAAATAATATTTGGATAAGTGAAAGGAATGAGCAGAATAAGAGCGCTAAGTGAAAATTTGGACAAAAGCCACTGGTTTTGAAGGTAAGGATCCAATAGCATAAAAAAAAACCCCAAACAAGTACAAACCAATCAGCATTTGATAAGGCAAGTGAAAAGTAAAACAAATGAGTTATCAGCTGTACTATTTATATTCCGGTCTTCCTAACAGACCAAAGGAAAATGCTTAAAAGAAGAAATTTAAACCAAGAGACCTTTCATGGATTTTTATGGCGAGATTTTTTCCAGAAAGAGCTTTCACAGTGGGTGAAGACTGGTACCATAACCACCAAAAGACACTCCTTGTACTGCACAAGGTGTTATTTGTACCAGCTGTGAAGGGCATTGAAAGAACACCTGGTTTATTCTTTTCAAGCTGTAACAACTCATGTAATTGATATATTTTTAACTGTTACAATATTAAATATCAAATTCCAAGTTATTTACAATGGATGCTTTAAAAAAAGCCCAGTCGGTAGAACTTAAGTCTCTAAATGTCCCAACATTGGGCTAGGTGATCAGGTACACATTTAGAAAAAAAAAAAGACAGAAAACCATCCATCATTTTTTACAGGAAAAGATGACAAAGCACAACAGGAGAGTTCCTCAGATCTCCATTAGACCCAAAATCCTTGCAGGTACATATGGTCTTTCTCCAGTTTAACAAAAGAATTGTATTATTTCTCTCACATATTTTCAGGTTTCCAACATAGCCTTCTGAAAGATACAGCAGGAGGAACACTCAACACATTAGTTAGAATTGATGGTGTTTGAATTCTGTGATAAAACAAGCGACAGACTGCTAATTCCCCCAGAGGAAGCCCATTTCTTCCCTCTAACCATCAACATCTTTCATATTCACAGCTTTGATAAGATCAATGGTTACAGCTAAATTAATAGAAAGTTGACTTTTAGTCTGAAGTCCTTTAAATACTCTCAACTCTTTATATGTTAGCATCATCTATGGTCTTCAGAAATTCTATCAATGTGGAATAACCTGCATTTTCATATCTGCAAGCAGAAGTATCCCTGGTATGCTGTTATTAATAACCATTCAATTAAAATTAAGGTCAAAGGTTCAATATTTCAAGACAATTCACTGTGTATGTCATCAATGCCTCTATTGAGAAGTATTTTCTAAATTACAGTACAGATATTGGGTGTTTGAAAATGGTAGCAGAAATTGAATCAGAAGAATAAAAAGTGGAACACGGCAACAAAACTAGGAAGAGAGAGACAGTCATGTTTAAGTAAGTTTCTAGTCAGAAAAATTCACATCTTCTTTATAAAGATGTTCTTTTGCTATTATATTTTCTTCAGATTTCAGGTGTCAATGTAGGGCACTGAATTAATCTTTGATTACATCCTAACAAGCCTCCTGGACAGGATTCCCCTCATTCAGGAGGTCTCATGCCATCCCCGATATCCTGCCAGCACACCCAGCATGTGTGATCTTTTCAGCTCTGAACAATGACAGGTGATTAGTGTATTCTTATTTGCTTAAACCCCCTCTCTACCCCTCAGGGCACCTCAATAAATTTATCAGAAGCCTACCCACGAACACTTACCAGAAAGGACTTTGAGAATCACAAGTCCTACCTAAACTCTGAGCCCAGCTTCCCAGCAAGCTTATGTAACCACCTCAGGGACAAAGTTGAAAAGGTAGTTTGTGCTTAGCAATTTAGCATGTCAAGTGGTATGGCTCTAAACATACCCTCCTCAGTATGAAATGTAATGTGTATATTCTTCCTAATACAAACCACAGTTAATCATTTTGTGAGATCAATTTATCTTGTTAATAACTTTTCCATTTCACTGTCCTGGGTGATGTATTACTACAAACTTCCACTCAGAAAGACAACAGACCCCAGTTTCAAAGACCTCTTCTTGACCATAACTTACCTGTAAAGCCCAAGAGGTGTTCTGGGAACAGTAACAACTTCATCAAACTCTCAGTACAGCCTCTTACATCAATCCATCTTACACTTTATAAGAAAATCCTGTATCATTTGCCCCACTTCAGCAGAGCACAGAGTGGTGACAGGCTCAGTATCCACAAAAGCATCAGAACTGGGTTTCTCAGCTCCCAATCAAACTACTAAAGAAAGGCAAAAATTTTACTTGGGGGGGTTAAAAAAAAAAATCTGAACTTCAGCTATCTAGGACACTCTTCATGAAGTAATGACCTTTGATCAATGGTGGATATTCTTCTGAGTTAGAAGGGCCATTTGCTTTATTCAGATAAGCAGCAGTATCTTGGTAGGATGTGCAGAAGTCCCTGTAGTCAAGCTCTCAGCATAGGAGTAATCAGCTAATCATAGAATCATTATGGTTGGAAAGGACCTCCAGGGTCATCAAGTCCAACCTTTGTCCTAGCATTTCTCAACCACTACACCATATCCTCAAGCTCCACATCTATTTGTTCTTTAAACACCTCCAGGGATGGTGACTCTACCACCTCCCTGGGCAGCCCATTCCAGTGCCTAACCACCCTCTCAGTGAAGAATTTCCTCCTAATATCTAATCTAAACCTCCCCAGACGCAACTTGAGCCCATTTCCCCTCGTCCTATCATTACTAATTTGAGAGAAGAGATCAAGCTCTGACTTGCCAGTCTCTGACCAATCTCTGACTTGCCATCTGCTCCCAAAAGCCAGGAGGATATCACCAGGAAACACAGTTAATAAGCAAAAGAGTTATGTGTGAAGGTCTTGGGTCATGCAGCCAAGGCAGATCAGGGGTACTGGCCTGAATCCGGCCACTAGGCTGGAAGGAAACTCTCAGCTATATTAGTTTGACTAAGCTGGAGTCTACCAGCACAAGATATAAATGAGCAAGGACATCATCAACCCGTTTTTCCGAACCAAAGCCTCTGTCTGATGCTGACAGCATCTAGCAGTTTTAATAGTTAACCTACTTCCCTTCTGTAGTTTCTTGAAGTGCACTTGTTGCTCGAGAAATTGCAGCACACACACCTTCATACACCTAACCAAAAAAGTCCCCAATACATAGAGAGATTGGCAAATCAGTAATTACAGTAAAAAAAAACCCAAACAAAAAAAAACCAAACAAAAAAACCCCAAAACCACAACAAAACCCAAAGTCATCCATATTAGAACTGAGCCTTTAGGGGAAGTGTTCACTGTGAAACATAATTCTACCTACAAAGGCCACGGCTGCTGCTGTAAAGCAGGGTTTGCTCACTGTACTTTCAGAACTAAGCATTTGTGTTACTTAGTTTCACACTACTAATTTTTTCACTTGCTTATTCCAACTGTAGCATTACTGTAGTGGTTGCATTGCCCAGTTCTGCTTTGGATTCAATTACAAGCTTCAGCTGTTACTTTGATGGACTCATTTGTGTTAACTGGTAGCATAACCGTAAAATAGAAAAGAACTTATTTTTCTTGAATCAATGTTCCCAAACATACAAAAGATCAGAAGTAGTCCCAATTTGTAAATCTGTAAGCTGCTTGGGCCTGACACCAAATGCTAATTATTTTTAATACCTTCAGACTCCAAGCTTGCAAAATTCCAAATACAATACACAGTAAAACCAGAGAAAAGCTTACATATTGAAAACGAACGTCAAAGAGCTGTGAGGCAAACCCTCTCTCAGCTCACTGGAATGCCATAAAAGGTACAACAGAAGCAAATGCTTCTCAGAGTCTATAAAACTATTGGTCACTTTACGCAGCTACAAAATTATTTAAAAAAACAAAAATAAAACCAAACCAAAAACCATAGAAAACCCCAACCAACAAAAACCCCAAACAAAACAAACACAAAAAGCACTAAACCCAAACCTAAATAAATAATAATAAAAATAAATCAAACCAAAACCCCACACATTGTGTTGTCCACACCAATGGAAATTCAGGCTATTGGAAGGGGCAGCCAGTGAGTACCTAAAGAGGGCTTGGGAAGATGGGTCAGTCCCAGATCTGGCTAGAAAAGCAGTATTTCTGAAGGTCAGCACAGAAACCATCCAAGTCCAAGGAATGATGTAGTCACAAAGAAGATACCTTGATTAATCTATAGTTCAGTTCTGCCAGAGAATTGTCCTATGGTGCTCTACAACTTCTTTTCCTGCCAGCACATTAGCAAAGAAAACCACTATGATCAGATCACCCTAAATTTATGTCCTTTAGTGAGTACAGTGGCTAAGAAACAGCTTAAGAATATGTGATCTGGCAACTCATTTTACAGTCCTGAGAAACGCCCTGTTGTTGAATGTTACATATTACTCCACAGACATGTGGGTTAAATTTTATTAAAGCCTCTGACTGTATGCACCTGTAAAGTTACTGCACTTGACTGTTGGCAAGAGCGATCCTTACAATAAATGCACAAGGAGGTAGACCAGCATAAATCCTTATGAGACTTCTCTTAAATCTCCTATATTTGTGCAAAAAGGAAGAAATCCAATGCCAGCAGCACTGAAAGAGGGAAGCGTCTTTGGAAATATTTCAGAGGGTCCTTCAGGTACCAACAACTATGAGAGGACTTCTAGAAGAAGATGCACTGACACCCTTGTATTGTTTTACACAAAACTCCACAACTCATTATATAGCTGTAATTCCAAATACAAGTTATTGATCATTTTTTCTTGTTTGTTGACTTTTCATCTTCAGAAGGAAGGGTCAAAAAAAAACCCCAAAAAAATTCAAAGGAGTCATGGATTTATTTTTTTGTAATGTTCAGACATTGGCTTGGCCCACTGTCATCTCAGTGGCAAGGTATAGAAGAAAATAAGAACTTCAGATTCATCCATAACATAATCAAACATTTCACCAATATCTGTAGTGTTATGAAGAGGCCAAATCAGACTGGCATACAATAGCAGTTAGAATCTCTTGCTGGGTATTTCAAATATCTTCTATATGCAATGAGTCCAGAACATAAGAGACCACTGAAAAGCAGCATGGATCCATGGTTTGACTTACCAAGGTAAAAAACAATCTTCACTTTTTTTTGTAAATGTGTCCAATTACATTAGTTCCAACAAAACCCTTCAATGGAATACTGCAGAAATATACTTTATCAAAATAAAGTGATTGCCCCAGTGTTGAAACACCCTTAATATCTAGCAAAGCACAGAGAGATAGACTCTGGGAGGGGATGACAAATGTTCTTTATACATGCCACCTCTGTATTGTTCAGGGCCAGGCCACAGAGGAAGTCCTCATAGCCTTTCATCAGTATTCCTGGAAGGCTGATAAAGAGACACAGTAGATACAGATTAATTCCTTCTCTGAAACTACTGGCTCTTTTAACTGGTTCAAATTTCCTTATATCACATATATGCTCATCATCTCAACTGTGTTCAAACTCTGACAACAATTCAGCTTTAAAGATGAAATACAGGACTTCTAAAGGTCCTCAGTGCCCAGCTGGAAAAAGATGCACTGGAAGCAGAGGAATATTCTCCGTTGTACCTGCTATCACACTAGAAGTGTGCTGCTATCAAATGCCAAACTTATCTCCTTGTGTTCAGGAGCCCCCATATGTCTAGAAGCCATATCTTCAGCAGGAAGGCTTATTTGGAAGCCTAAATTTAGATGTTGAAAAGTTACTAAATTTACCTTTACTAATGAAGGCTTATTTGGTCTTTATTCTGAGAAAAGCTCTCTTTAAATTTAGATTTAGAAGCTCAATGCAAATAATTGTTCTTCGTTAAGAAGTTCCAGTAACTGCCAATTCTCTTTTGCATGCTGATACAGAAAAAGTCTTCCAACCAGGTTTCTCTCTCAACTTCCTTGTCTTTCAGTGTGTCTTGGACAGTCATTCACTGCACTGACAACTGATGACCACAGGGCTAAACACATATATAACTGCCTGAAGCCCTCAACACATTTGATAGCAATCATCTGCTGGCTTCAACGTGGATGCCAAAACCCCCCGTACATTGAGAGAGAAAATTATCTGGCTTTGAAATTCCTTCACTGCTCCATAGGACAACATGTCCAGGAACTTCTGCTTATCATCAGAATTGCTAGTGTGTTAATGGCTGTTACCAGCAAGTTCTGTCTCTGCCCCAGCTGAGTCAGAAACAAGAGCCTTATCAGAGGACAATGGGCAGTCCCTGGCAAAGGGTGATGCTTGGTATCCTGCTGGCAAAGCAACAGCCCAAACTAGCTTTAAAGCTCCCACAATAGCAACAGAGGGGGGAAAAACAGAAGAGAAAAAAAAACCAAAAACAAATAAAACCCAAAACAGTACAGTTCTGAAACAGGATACAGATGCTGGCCTATTGGTGTAACACAGTTATGCCCATGCTGCCAAATTAAATCAAGGTTATGTGTACACAGAAAGGGCAGATATCCAATTCAGTCTTAAATTTTCTTAGGGGAGACAATTAAAGGAGCATTTGCTTTTAGCTTACCTATTTAGTGCTATAAAAATCTGCCCTCTGCTTTCCATCCCAACTAATTCTGGCTGAGTAAAGTACAACACAAAAAGTGTCTTGGGCAGAGCTAAAAAGCAAATGAAGTCTCTTTCCCCAGATGGCACAGTCACAGCATCTAATGGGCCTCACAAGTTCAGCTAATACTGTGGCTTGTGAAAGCCAAAAGTGTTCAGGTCCAGGGTACCAGAATAATTACTGATATTAAAAGGCAAGGAAAAGGTCAGTAAAATGGATAGGCTGCAGGAAGCTGAATAGATCCAGAGGTACTTTGAAGTCCTCCAGGGCTCTGACATAAGCAAGTTAGCATGGCTGATCAGATAAGCCATCTGACCTGCCCAGAAATGGATTCAACTCAACACACACACTGGGCAACAGACAGAATCGCATTCACTGTAGCTGGATTTTCAAGCAGGAATAAGCAAGCCTGAGCCTGGACTCCCTCCCCCTTTTTCCAAAATGTCTGGTTAAAAATTTTCAAGATTATCTCATACAATGTACTCCGACAAGCACTCAAAACAACTCTGCTGCAGCCTGTAATAGAACAATAGAAGTTGGGGTTTTCCCCCCCAGATCTAAAAGGCATGCTTTTAGGATGACATCTTAAAATTTAAAATTCCTTCCAGTCTCTTTCCCACAGCTTCGAGACCACCAGTCAGGTTAATGAAGTTCCATTAAAACTGCCCTATTTCATGGTGGCAAGTGACTACCATCACTCCCCACAGGGCTGAACAAGATGCTCTTCAGGGTTGTCATTATCTCCTTTGTGTGTTTAAAGAATTCTTCTGGGTAGAACAGAAAAAAAGGAGCCACTTCTCGGAAGACAGCTCGGCTTCTAGGCAAGTGGCACAATTTCAAACAGTTTCCAACATCTCAGTTATTTTTCCTTAAGTGAAATACTTATCCTCATTCTTCAGAGAAAGGTAACCTTTCAGTTATGAGTAATCGCGCTCCATTAGGGGAAGCATCACTCACACAGCGCTGGCTCTCTCCTGTGGTAACATGATGGACCCCCACGGACAGACATTTTGGCCCTACCACCCTGCAAGCCAGGATGCAGACAGACAGACCATCAGCCATTCTATTTCACCCTCTGTTACCTTATTTCCCTTCCCATCCCTTTTTTCTTTTCTTTTTTTAAGCTCAAGAAACAAACTCAGGTCACCCTTACTGCTGGGTACCCTGAAGCCAGATCATACATAAGAACAGTTACCCTGGGTCTGATGATGCACACAAAGTTTAAATTTCCTCCCATTCTGTAATGTTCTTCTCGCTCCCAAACATTGTTTTGCTATTTAGTAGTCACAATTTTAACCTGCAAAAAACATTTAGCACCTTAAATTCATCAGTCAGTCAAAATTTCCATGAAGTTTAATTTTTCTACCAAGCCAGGAAGACAGAATCAGCCTGCATTGATTCTAACACAATTCAGACACACAAATAACACTCGCTTGGCAGGTACTTGTGTCCTTTCAATCAGTGATGTTACTCCCCTCCATTCCATATTCTGGTTCAAAGTCTTACACTAATCTGTTTTATGAACCTCATTCACTTCTCTTACAGGCAGTTCCCTTTCAGTGCCTCATCAAAGCAAAGAAGAGCTATTTAAATACTCCTGCATCCCATCCTCTGACAAGTTTTCTGATCATTGCATTAAATTTTTTTCCTGTATATCATTTCATTTCTATGCTCCAGCAATGTCAGAATCAAGCTTCAATTCAAACATCATTTTGAAGTAGCTGCTGCTAGTCCAGCACACAGCCCTCAGCCGTCTGCAACGCTTAACAGCTTCAAACTGTGGTTTGTGTCAGTGTCACGTTTTGCTTCTCACACTGATACTGCTTTACACAGGCTTATTACCTTTTTTTTTCAAAAACAAGAGAACAATTCTTGTTTCATTGGTTAACTTTTCATAACCTCATCGCTATTCCAACTACAGTATGATTATAAATGCATTTTGGACAAGACGATTATTATTGAGCTTGTATCGTTTAATTAAGTTTTTCTTTTTATAGACACAACTTTAGTCTGGTTCTTTGCTGTAAAAATTGCAGATTTGCTTGAACTTCAAACTGAAGACGAGTATATATTTCAATGAGAGATTTTGTTTTTTAACAAAGTAACTCAGCATTTTAAATCTAAGCCCTTCAGTGCTGGCAAATACACCCCCCAAGTATTTCAAAGGACAGTAAAAACCACTAATCCTCCACTTTCTACTTCTTTCCATCTTAACCATCCATGTAATGTCCCAATCCCTGTTTGAAGTCTCTGTGAACTGTAGCTCCAAAGCCTAAGAAACAGTAAAATCAGAAAGTAAATTCCTTCTCCATAGACAGATGAAGAACAGTAACACTTCATTTATTCTCCTCTGAGTTCGTTCAGCATTTAATTATAAAATAGCTTCAATCATTGGAGTTTTACTCAGTTTTTGGTTCACTACATATGAATTACATCGTAAAAGCAGGACATATATACTGTAATTTCACACAAGGAAACACACTAAGTTCTTCCTTGCAGTTAAAACAACACTCTCAAAACAGTGACTTCAATTCTTTAACAAATTACCACAGGACTACAAGGAGAATTCAGGTTCTTTGCAGCTGGAGCCCTTAGAGAAGGCATCTCAAAAGCCAAGATGTATCCGCCATCAGTAAAAACTACAGGAATGTCCCTGTAGATAAGCAGGAAATATCAATAGCGTATGCAATTCAAATTTGCATGTAGGCACTTACAAAAGTAACAAAACGAGCCATAGTCAGCACGGATATTAGGGTGAATATTTTTGTTAGTTATTACACTGCTTTATAAATATGTAACAATGCTAAAACACCTACAGTAAGGTTTTCGGACATCCTCACTGCTACCATGGCTCTACTTCAACTGGTGCTATTCAAAGTTGAATTGATATTGTGAAGGCAGAAGATTGCTGACTTGAATTTTTATTTCTTGTTTGTTTTGTTGAGACTTGGTATCAGCTTCTAGAGGCAAGAAATAAGAAACGGTGTACCAGCTGCTATCTGTTGACTTCAGAGGCCTTTGGATCAAATCAAATGTTTCCTGTGCCCACCCCCAATCCAAGCTACTAAGATAAACCCAGACTGCAGACAAGAAGACGACCACACATGTAGTAATATGAATTTTCTCTCTGTATGTATCACAACAATTCATACCGATCTCTCCAGAGCGCTCTGTTCTGCACATGGTGGACAACATCTGGTCCCAGTGCAAAAAAAAAAATTCAGGTAGTTCACAAATATCTTGTACAAACTCAACTTCTAAGTCATGCCAGCAAGAGCCAGATCCAGAGCCAGATTAGTACCACATATCTGTTGGACACAGCAGATTATTTACAGGAAAACTAGAATTTTTCCACCAACAATAAAACCATATTTCATTATGCCTTTTCTCCGTGGAAAACACATTCAAAAAGCCATTATATTGAGAGACAGCAAATGCATAAATAGCTTCTCATACACCTCACTAGAATCTGCCTTCACCACAAATGTGACAATACTAAGCTATGACAGACAATGAGACCAACTTTCCAACTGATCTCAAAAATTTAGCCTGTGACAACTTCATCCATCCAGAACATGGAAATAATTTTTACTTAGGGGAGAACCCCCTTCTAACAGTGAGATTCTGTGTGATTTTACAGTTTTCAGATTCTATAGTTGTATGATGCCTCCAGCAATGTCCCAACATCAACGCCAGCATGGCAAAAAATATGCACTGGCTGACAGAGATGGGAGCTTTTAGATGTTTCCTCTGGAAAAAATGGAGAATTAAGATGGGAGTGGGGTTGGGGGGGGAACCAAAACAACACAAAAACAACCCAAACAATCCACCTTGCAACACCTTACAAGTGCACACACGCACATGTTTGAACATGGAAGGAAGAAGTTTAATTCTCTATCTGTTCACAGCAGGCAGGAGGAAAGCTCAAGGTTCCTTATCCATCCTGTTGTTCCCCTTTATTTCACCTGCCTCATCCAATTTGGTTCCCATGCACAGTGGTTTTCTAACAGAAGAGAAAGATGATAAAAACTTTTTAAAAGGATTTTAAACCTATGGAAAATTATTTTGGCTTTTTAGATTTATGTGCATGTTCCATAAAAATTACTACTTTTAAATACTGACTCTGATGTCACAGAACCCCAGATGACTGGCCTTTACTTTTATCTATAGGAAGTGACTTTGTATGGAAGATAAGTGTCTGAATTAATTCATAGGAAGCGTGTTTTAAATATCTGCATATGGGTTTGGTGAAGAAAAGCATTTTCTGGAGTGTGGACTTGAGAAAAAATTCATATCCAGTGAACTTGAAGGAATTAAAATATGTGTAAGTGTTTCTTTGAATGTCAGCCAAGACCTGCAAAACACTTGAGAGGGGAAAAATAAAACGAGGCTTCACTCTGTACATAGTTATAAAATATATATAGCTTTCTTATGTAACATATCTGTTCAGACTCTGGTACATGCTGATATGGTCAGAAATTTGCCTTCCCTGTGTAAAGAAACACCCAGGAAATATGCTGGACAGTTATTATTAAAAATAAATAAGCTAAAGTGATAATTGTTATGAAAATTAAAAGGTATCTCTAGATCAGTAACCGTAGTCATACATAGTCAAGTCATTGTGTACAATTTTCCTCTAAAAGACACAGAGGAACTTCAGCAACTGAAAATTACTTCTCAGGTGAAACATGCTTGCTCCGTTTCATACAGCGGTGTCAGGAAGGGAGTAATTGCTGGGCTTTCCCATTCCAAGAGATGAGGAGGGGAAGTAGAAGGCACTTAAGAGCAAAAGCCTTCTTGGGATATGACGCACAGGAGGAACATCAAATGATACAATCTTCACAAGGTCTTGACAAAAAACATCACATCCCAGCTTGTGAAGACTTTGAGAGGATGCTCTGGAAAAGGACCTTCACAGAAGAAAGAAAACCTTAACTAAGTTGTTCACTGGCCTATGAAAACTATACAACCAGACTCCAAACACAAGTATGTAAACACTTTGGGTAAGAATGTGTTTTTTAGACAATTTCTCAGTGCAGTTTTGTCAAGTTTTGTCTCGAAACATTTATAGCTTTTACTACGTTTGCTGTGCCCCGTTGATCAGAAACAGGGCTGCACAGACAGAGGTACATTCCCACAGAAAATTTACTGGTGCCTGGTAAGAGAAAGGAACTACATCACGGTGGCACTGCTGTCCTGATTAAATAGTTCTTAAGGTCTGAAGTAAAAAGAAAAAAGAAGCTGTATTTTGTCCTTTACACAAACCTACGCAGTCAAGAGTAAAAGCCAAAACTTAAAGGTAAAATGAAAAACACCTTCAAATGCAAATTCATTCTGGTGAGACTGGCATCAACAACTTTGTTACTGTTTGCTAAAAATCTGCATTTATGGCAACAGTGGTAATTTCCTCCCTCTCTTATACGCAGGTAAAATGAATTTGATGGAATGTTAATCTTCCACATAAGCTGCAAGGCCAAGTTTAAATTTGGATCAACCAATTGAGTAAGAAAGCCGCCTCAAGTCCAAGAAGGAGGTTACCACATAGCTCTAAATTACTTACACTTTTCTACCCATAAATAACCATCCTTTTACTGATCTCTGTTTCACATGCACAAAAGAAAGAAATGAAACTCATATCCTGAAAATAGTACAAATAATTAAACTGTTACATTCTGCTTTGGGTTTGGTTCTTTGTGGTTTGGGGTTTTTTTTGTTTGTTTGGGGTTGTTGGGGTTTTTTTTTGTTTGTTTGCTTGTTTGCCTTTTGTATTCTGCCCAACAGCTGTAGCCTGCAGATGAGTTTCCCATTCCATATATCTGTCAGTTAATGTGTGGTCATAAAAATATCTTTCTGCTGAAGTACTTGTGGCTTGTGCGCTGTTCTACCCAAGTGAACAGTTTAGGTCAATGTCCCAGTTTGGGATAAAACATCAGATAACTAAATGGGAGCAAGTTCCAGTCAGCCACAGCAAATCAGGAATCCTGAGAGAAATGAGAACTGGAATCCTCAGCCCAATTCTGTTCAGTGTCCTCAAGTTTTTTGTGGATCAAACTAACTCCAAACACACACATACATATAGATATATGTGTATATACAGATATACTTCTCTCAATTTGAAGGGGCCAGGCCAGGGGGAAGGCCCTAATTATACAGTGTCATAGCAAAAGTGGGTCTTCCTGATCAGCTTCATCCATGTTGTTTTATGACAAGCTACTTACTTTCACTTGCTTCTAGAAAAGAAGCTTGTGGACCAATTCTGTAAAATTAAGTACACATACATTCTGCATCCATCACATGCTAGCAAACGGGTTGCAGATTTTTATTACAGATGGTTATTAATATAGCAGTTACAGACTGAATCAAAGTCCTCAAGTTAGAGCTGTAACAGGACAGGTTTGGGTTGGTTGTCATGTTTTTTGTTTTGTTTGAGGGTTGTTTTTGTTGTTTTGTTGTTTGTTCTGTGGGGTTTTTTGTTAGGGTTTTTGTGTGTGTGTGGTTTTTTTGTTTGTTCATTTATTTGTTTTCATTTTGTTTTTCCTGCCAGGCTGTAGGCAGATGAAAATCTTCTCTAAAACCAGGTCATATAAGATAAACAGTTTCAACTGAAGAATGCAAGAGAACTTGCCTGGCATTACAAAAATTAAATACTTCCAATGTTATGGGATGTTACTCATCAGGTTGCAGTACACATGTCCACTTTGTCTTCCAGGATGGGCACAGTAACATGGAATAAGGAAGCTAATTATTTTAAAAAGCCTTTCCAAATTTTCTGAAGATTAAAAAATAAAAAAAAGGCACCTATACTTCTTACTGGGACCTCACTACCACAACTGAAGATATTGAAGAGTCTTACTGATAAAGTAATATGCCCTCTCTCCCATCTTACTTTTATTTCCCTTCCTTTGAAAACAAGTGCTTCCAGGTCTTTTGAGGCTCTTTGACTCCAGTGAGCACACCGGCAAAGCTCCTTCAGAACTAGGTCCATCTTGCTCTGTACAGAACCTCACATTCCTCATGTGATTCCTGACCACGTCTTGACCCTCAAAGCCATATACAAGTTTTTATTTCCCCCATGTATTTTGTCAATGAAAAATTCATAACAGAAACCTCAACTTGATGAGAACATCTGAGCTCTTCCTGCACAGCTGGTCCTCTGTTGGGCAGCACCTCACTGATTTTGCTGGAATAAAAAAGGATGAAGACAGCCCTTGCTCTCCTGTGATGACAGACATTATCACATAGTTGATGTTTTACTAGCGGCAGACATGGATATTTCTTTTTTATTATTTTTTTAATTCCACAGCAATGTGACTTGCTACAGGGGAAGAGAGCAGCACCACAAAGTAGAAGGATTATTTGGGAAAAGAAAGCACAGCATAATTGTACTCCTCCTTCCCAACAGTAATAAAATATTAATTTAAACATCTTGCTCTTTTCTCCCCCCCCTTTTTTTTTCTAAAAAGCATTCCAAATATAGAAGGTCATTTACAAGAACAAAATTTCTGAAGAATTTTCATGAGATCCCCTGCTGCTTTAATTAGGAGAGTTTGAGAAAAAATAACAAAACTTGATACTGTTACTATGGAGTTAACTATCCCCGGAGGACTTCCCACAGACATTTCATTAAATTAGCCAAGCTCATAGTACTATATTTCAAGGGGTTTTGGGAAGCCAACCTACTGTTTGGTACCTGTTTCAGCCATCTTCCCTTGAATTCGCTTACGCAGATTAACTATGGCAAACAGGAACCCTAGGAAACCCACCCAAAGGAAGGGCATCCCTCAGGAAAATATTCTGAAATATTACTGCTAATTATTTGAATTACATACTCAGAGTTCCTCCCACGTTTTTAAACATGACTCTTATTTGCATTCAAGCACTGTTTACCTAACCATTAACTGTATGTTGTGTTGCTTCACAGCAGTCTTTTCTGTATGCAGGAGCAGTCTCTTCCTGCCACAATTTCCAGCACTATGGCTCAACACAGGAAAGCAAGCTCAGATTCAAACTTCATACACGTCATTCTTAAAGAGAAATGCACCTAAGTGAAACATTTTTTTGTTAATTAAAAAAAAAAAATCTTCAACATTTTAGAACTGCTAGGTCACAGTTTCATAACAGGTTACTGGAGGCAAAGGAAAGCCGTGCTCAAAGGGACACATTAAAGTCATTAAAAAAAAAATAAATCCCTAAACAATACTAGAATCTAAAGCCAGGATCCCAAGTATAAGCTTCATGTATTACCAAGCTTTTATTTCAATCAATGCAAAGCTACTCTTCAACACCAGACAATGAAGCTGAGAAATGCACACCAAACCTGACTACACTGCCTTCATTAACAGCTACAATGGACAAGAAATGTTTTAGTAGTTTGTGATTTATTGTCAACCCTTCCCACCAGTAACTCACATATCCACCTAGTTTTTGTGGTTTTTTGCTGTTTTCTTTTCCTAACCAAGTGGGGTCATGTTTTAAAACCATAGTGCAAACAAAAGACTTCACTGCAGCACACTGCTGAGGACCTATGCACCAGACTCACAAGGGAAGCTGTCTGGTTTCACTACTGGAGTGCACATCACTGAAAAGTCATTTCAGTCTGACAGACCTGAAGAAGTGTGAGCATCTTCCCACCCTCACCCTCTTCTATTACATTAGTTAGAAAAATATAAAATGGAAAAATTATGAACCTAATCCAGTGGCAAGTGCTAAAGCTCATGCTGTCATGCTTATATTCTACTTTTGGTACAGCAAATTTATTTATTTATTTTTTAATAAAAGAATTTGTGACTAAGCTGAGTATACAAACTAAGATAATTCGAAACACAGAATGTGGTTGCCTTGTTGCCAGTATCAGATGGTAGCTACATATGTCTTTGCCTACTGTGCATCTCTAATTATCCTGGGAAAATGGTAACGATGCCAATCAACACTGGCTGGCCAGTAGAGAGCTGGTGAAGCCTACACTTCCAGCAGCAATTCCCTCTAGACCATTTGAGTGCTATCTCTCCACATGGGAAGCATTTATGAACCGTTTCACTCAACAGAAGGATTTCTGAAAATCATAGCTGATATGAAACCAGTAAAAAAAAAAATCACTGCAGTGACTGAACCAGCTACTGCATAATCTCTCACTTAAAAGGTGAAAAAAAACACCCTTCATTAAACTTCTGCTATTTAGGTCACTGTTTCTAAGAGAAGAAAAAGAAACAACATCATAGATGCCATATAAATTGATCTAAATGATGATGCAAGCAGACCTGAGCAAAGTTTTACTATCAACTAGTTGTAACTCTGGAAAATAAAATTCATTATTTTTAGTTCTCATTCGTCTCTGCTGTATTCTGTCTTGCTAAAATCTGTAAGACATCTTCCAAGTGAAAATACATAATTCATCTCCATGTTTATTTTATTAACTTACATGGTTTTATCACGGTATTCCCCAGGCTCAAAAAGTTTTTTTTTGTTTTTTTAATTTCACAAACCATAAGTAATTTCCAGTATGCTCTCCACAGACACCAGGAGTTGTTCTTTGTGTCCAGCACAATTAGTGCTCTCAAATCTTAGCCTGATTACAGACTCACGGGTTAGCTCCTTTATTTCTAACTATGGCTGCAATAAGCCCTTTATAGGGTCTTTTCCCAATAGTTAAATCATACATTAAGATGAGTAATATGTTTAAGACCAAGTATGAGAAGGTGAAAGCAAGTCAGAGAAGCAGTGAACAGCAAGTTGGCAAAGTAGAGCAAGTTTTGCCCTTTAAGAGTTTGGTTTTATTTGTTTTAAAACGATCCCTACACTGAGAGGCTGAGAGAAAGGGATGAGAGGTGAAGCGGGGGGTAGGCAATTAAAATATTTTGAGTTTTATTTTCTTCAAACAACATATCCAAATCTGGGATTCCTTGTTCTCAGCAATGATGGATGTCCTTTCTCAATATTTCCAAACTCCAGCATTAACAATAAGCAATGTCAGACACATTTGCACCAGAGCTAAGAGTTATTCTGACACATCATGTTCCAAAGCTACATGTGATGCTAAAATCCAAGTAATTTTTCAGGTGAAACATTTGACTAAAATGGATTTAAATCTGGAAATCTGTGAGGATATCAAGTCAAAACAGAGACCTATCTAGCCTTTTTTCCAGTCTGCAACAGTAACAAAAAAAAGATGGTAAAGGCAAGTGCATATTAATGTTCTCCCAGCATTCCCTAAGCCTCAAAAAACCTGCAGCCCAAGTGCTTTGAACAAGGGGGACAACCTGCAATTAACCACCTCAACGATTTTTCAATTCAAAGTCATTAAAAAATAAACATATTTGCTTTCACATGTATGTCAAAGTATGACTTCTTTGTACCTCGCCACCTCACAGCAGAGCTCCATGGCACACATGTGTGTCTAACTCCTTTTGCTGCTTGGAACCTTCTAGTTTCATTAGACACCCTCCATGTTCTCTCTGAAAAGAAACCAATTGTCTGCTCACCTTCTCCACATCACTCATAACATCAAACCTCTAAAACACTCCTTTCCTCCTCACCCCCTTATTTGTTTTTCAGTCTGACAAGTATGGCCTATTTAATTGTGCTGCACAGACACCATTCTGTATCCAGATGATGCCTTTCATCCATCTCTGAATTGCTTCCATTGCTACCACTACTCTTCTTGTGATTGGAAGGATGATAGCTGTGCAAAGATACAGGCAACGCATGGATTTATGTGGTCATACAGTGTTCCCTTCTGTTTTCTATTCCTTTTCTAGTAATTTCAAACCCTTGAGCTGCTTTTTGACAGCTGCCAAGCTCCAATCTGATATGTTCATAGAATTCCCTATTTTAACACAAAAATCTCACTCCTGCATTATAACAGTTCAGAGCCCAGATTTCATATGAAAATTAGAATTCCTATGTACATCACTCCACATTTATCTATATTGAATCTCATCCTCTTTTTTATTATCCAGCCAATCAATACTCCAAGGCCCTTTTTAGCTTTTCACAGTTAGCTCTCATCTTTCTTTCTTCAGTAGTGGTCATCAACATACATACCAGTGCTACTTTCTTCCAAGGCAATAAGGAATAGTAGAACAACACAAGTCTGCTAGTCACTTCCCTGCTCTGTGAAAGTTGACTCTCTAATCACCTTTTATCAGCTGAAGCTTTGTTCTTATTCCCTTTGGTACCTTAACAGCACCAGCTCATCCCTTCAAAGGCTTCAATAAGTGTGTTAGGATCAGCTTCCTGCTGTAAAAGTCACATCAACTCTTCCTTATTTTTCTCCATTTCCATGCATCGACTAATTCTAGTCCTTACTAGTTTCAACCAGCATGCCTAGTATTGACATAAGACCTGTTGAACTTAGTTTCATTCAATCTGAGCTACTTCAAGAAGAACCATCTTTCTTTTCTCAGTTGTCCCTTTTTGACACCAAGCCCAGCTGTTATGGATTCTTGGCTTTAACTCTCACAAGCAAGTAAATTAATGGTCAATGCAAGAGCAGCTCTGGCAGCAAGATTAGGAATCGCACACTCCACATTTCTCAGGTGCAGTTAAAGAGCCATTCCTCTTGTGACCTTCCCCAGGGAGCTGCTCCCTGCAGCAGCTGTAGCATTTTAAGCTCCACTACATTTTTCTGATACTTAGACATATCTATCCAAGCATCCATTTCACCATACCCTGTTAAACAGCATTCAATCCTCACTGTTTCCTATTTGAATTTTACAACATCTGCCATATTTTCTTCTACTAGTAGTTCTGCAGACATTAGCTTTCCACCATTTTTCTTTATCACATACCCTTCAATCTCAATGTCTTCTTTAAGGACTCCCAAATAGTTTCACTGCAATTTTGACAAAACCATCTAAATCTGATATTCAGGCCTCCCCCATTTCAGATATTTTTCCCATTCCCCATTTCCCTATATAATTTTCCAGCCACTGCTTTTTGCTTCTCTGGTCCTGTGCACAATATGTGCAGCACTTCAGAGGATGTTACTTAAGTCCCAGTCACACACTGTTGAGGCCCCTCCTCGATACTCCAAGTCCTAAATCACTGACATACACACATGGACCATGACCAGTGGCTCATCCCCGGACAAAGAGGCTGAACAGACACGCAATGAGGTCTAAAATTGCCTGGCAAGTTACCTTGTGGTTCCCAAAAATGCAAGTAGCCATACTGACCACCAAACACCTGCACTTCCATCTTCTGTCTTCCTCTTGGCCGAGACCCCTGTCACTGAAGAGGTATTCCTGATGCAAACAGACACGCACTCATCCTTTAATGGGAAAGGCCTCTTTACAGGGCTGTTTCTGCCTTCACTGCAGTGATGATCTCTGGCACAGTGTTTTTCCCCTGCTCAGCAGGTCTATGGCTGCTAGCCTAGAGATGAGATTGTCTAATATGAGAGCTGTAGAGCAGAGTTAACAGTGCATGGCAGCAGAAGATTGAAGTTAGGAATCAATTTCCTGCATGTCAAGTCGGTCAGTTATTTTAACTAAAGTTTGCAATTACCATATGAACACCAGAAAGCAATGAACAGACTTAAGACCTTTATACTGTTAATTTCTGTCTATCAAACTATAATTTAAAATTAGCAGTTGTGTCACAAAGATACAGCTGCAGCCATGATTTATCAGAGAGAGAAAAAAGATGGAGAGATCGCTCCGACTAGCAAACCACAAACTGATCTCAGTACACACACACATCTTGATTTTCTTGCTACAAAGGGCTCCAGGCCCAAGTTTGACCCCTATCTGCACACTGCTAAAGCAGATACAACAACTTCTCCATATTGTCTAGTTTTATCAAAATAAGAATTGCTCCCCAAAAGGATAAAGAGATTCTTTTGCAGCCCAGTATATAGATCTTGAATCCCAGAAGATGCAACTGAGAGTTTCCATAACAATATTTGTGAATTCAAGTTAGGGTATTCATAAATACACTGTAGGAAACTAAGTTGTTACAAGAACCACAAAGAAAAAGGGTTTTTAAAAGTTTAGTTGTTACTATCACTTGTAGATAGGTACAAAAAACCCCTATATGCACACACAGAAATGTTTGCCTCTTGAATATTATAACATGCATGTAAAATATAATTTTGATTAAAAGAACTCTTAAACTTACAAAGGATATTCTAAGCACCAAAGTGAAGCTGTAAGTTATCAGCTGTGGAATTATGTTGTTCCACAACTGTTCACTGCCTGAAGCAAACGAACTCCAGACCAAACACAATTGTTACTGGTGGTGCAAAAAGCCGTAGTTGTGAAGTTCCTGTTGACTGAAAATTATGATGCCTTAACAGAAAGTTCCCTTGCTTCAGCATCAGCAAAATTACTGGATAATTGAAATAGCATCCACAAGAAAGAGAAGTTAGTAGTGTAAGTGCAGCTGTAGCATAAGACTGTTTGTGTTTATACATATATAGATATAAAAGATATATATTTATGAAATCATTGTAAGAGTTGATGGCAGCTTTTGAGAAGAGCTTTCTGAAGAGTAAAACTTGATAAGAAAAACAAAGCAAGAAGAGATGCTTATCCTTGGAGGAAAGGGGGGGAGGGGGGAGGGGCACGGAGACCAATTCAACTGATCAAACTGCTGTACAGAATTATGGTATGTGATGTCCCCAGACTCTCCAGCTCTGCAGAGTTTATTTTATCATCTCTGCTGATTCCTTCCCTCACACACACAATACATCATGTCTTTCAATTCAGCAAAAAATTATAGGGTGTAGGCAGATGATTCTCCTTCCAATATATACCAAAGAGGGTTGGTTTGTGGTGGTTTGGGGTTTTTTTTGTGATTTCTTGTTAGGTTGGTTTTGGTTTTTGTTTGGTTTTTGTTGTTGTTGTTTCTGGTTTGGGTGCGTGCGTGTGTGTGTGTGTGTGGTGTGTTTTGTTTTTAAATACTGTGTTTCCTCTAGGGACAATCTTAAGTAATACTGTCTTGGAACATATCTCAAACTGAAGTGTTGTAGATACAAATCAGTGACAGGTTATTTTTCTGCAATCAAGTGGCCTTCCACAAAACACTCAAGATACTGCAACACAGAGACAGATGCAAGGTCACTTATGATCTTTTGCAAATTAGCATATACAGGAAACTAAACAGTTCAGTATCTAAACACCCAACTAGGTTCCAGAAGACTTTGCAACCCTTTCATACCTCTAAGGTCAAAATTACTCTCCCTGTCATAACATCAGAGGCCAAATGAAGGGGAAAAAAAAAAAAAAAATCCAGTGCCTAGCCTCTCCATAAAGGAGCACAATCAGGCAAGAATTTGGAGCAGCATTTTCTATTCAGCTTGAGCCTGCTGGTGAGACACCAGTCAGTACCTCTGGTTCCTGTACCACATACCTGAAAACAACAGAGGCACAGGTCACAGCTCTCTACCTGAATTTGAGATGCATTTTGCACTTTCAACAGCACCACACCACTTCCAGATAAAGCTATCTTTATTTAGGACTGCACTTCTCCATCATTTCCAGAGCATTTACAAATAGACCATAAACCAGATGAATTATGTAGCTGAAAGCAGCTGAAAATTTATTTCTTAAGCCATCCCATCTGTGTTTCAGTTGTGTTGCAACGGGAAAGGATGGGAAACGATACAGCAAGAGTGCTGCACCCTGGACTACATCAGCAAAGATTCACATGTCCAGTCATATTGTTCCTCCAGTAAGACACAAAAGAACAGGTACAATTGTTCAGATCTGCTGGTGTACATGCTACCTTTAAAGGCCTTTTATGGTAAACTGAACTATCACTATCCCATCTTTATTCTGATTTTACTTATTGCTGAAATGATGTTGGAGATACCTATTAGCAGTCTCAACCATTTTACCAGGGCTTCCCCCTTCCATGCTAAACAGTAATAATGTATAAAGAAAGTGTTACGCAGTGGCTTCACCTACAGCCACACTGTACTGCTCTTCTTTCTCCCCTTCCCACTGATTTATACAAACTATTCAAATTAGGGCACAAAGTAAAACAACAACATGGTATTTCAAGACATGACTAGAACTACATTTCATACAGACTGTTTTCTTAAGAAAATGAAGGTTACCAGCAGTCCAAGCACTACCCAAGTTCTGCTGGGCTGCACATAGGGTGCGACCAACACGGCTGGCAATGCCTTCAGCAGATGTTCCCTCCAAACACTGGAGAACAAACCCTGCATATCAGATAACTATCCTGATTTTTTCACCACCACTTGCTAACAGCTACCACCACCCAGTGCTTCTGGATAAAACTGTCACCACACACAAATGTCCCTCCCATTACAATGACATGGTGATACTAGGTCTCAAGTCTCAGGCCAACAGCAGTACTGGAAACACTATATACTGGGAGAAAGGAATAGGCTCTGGTCTCTTGATTAAGATAGCTATGACTTCTCCTAACCCCAAAACCAAGGTCTTTGCCCTGGGGAACACACAGAGCTGCTTAAACTCCTCTTTGTTCTTTCCGCTTACCTCACTTCTGACAGCAGTCACCATGGCCAGTTGAATACTCTGCCTTGGAAAGGCTAACAAAAAGTACCAATTAAAATGTTTCTCTTTTGATGAAAGACAGCATGTGACACCCTGGTTGTTCATAAATCATCTTCTCAGGAGGCCACACAGAGACAAGAGAAATAAGTATACTGTCGTCACCATCAAGAGCGCGATGGACAAACACAGATTAATCAGCTGTCCCTGCTCTCTGCCTGTGGCAGACTGTCAAGCCTGCTGAAGAAAACACTTTTGTCTAGATTTAAGTCTTGATGCTCCATACAGAGCATCTGTGTAGAACAGAAAGCCGTGCATCAGGCAGCAGGTCAGGACAAGATGTTTTGTAAACTGCGAAATTCAGCACCCCTGTTAGCTCCTCAGACTGCTCCCCTCTTCCACTCAGGATCAGCCCTTTCAATTCTCTGGACAGGACCCTCAGACTAGAGGCACATGGCCTTCACACTAATTAATGCTACTAGCCTTTCCAAAATTTCCATGGAACATCTGATCTCCCTAACATTCATATCCTAGTAGCATCAGCTCTCAGGTATGCAAATTGCATAGACAACAATGAACAACAGCAACTAATAAAAAAAAAAAAAAAGATATTAACTGCCAGCAGTATGGCAACCATTACACCTAGTGGATCGATCATTTAACAAGAATTATATCCATGATTTCTTTGCAAAACTGAATCAACTGAGAATTTATTCTGCCTCACTCCACATTGCATAGACTCAAATCTAATCTAAAGAACATTTTCCTGAGAAGGTAAGTGCTATTCCCATAGTAAGCAGCTAAACCATTTACTATTATTAATGATTTACATAATTCTTAAGAGCAAGACTGCACAGTGCCACTTCTCACATCACCAAACAGCATATTCCTTACCCCAAAGGCAAAGGGCCACCCCCCTTCAAACACACAATGCTTAACACTAGCACACATTTCCCAGTATACAGTAGGAAATTCTCTTTTCTTTTTGGTATGGTATTTTTGTTTATTTGTTTCCCTCGATTTCAGTTGTTCCACAGAGCAAAACAAGTTCAAAGTGTGTTTTATTTAAAAAGGCCAAATATCTGTTTCATGCAGTCCATTACATCAGAACATTGTAGCAATTCTATCTACTTCAGCTCTACTAAGAAGTGATTCCACATATTCTTTGACATAAACGTCTCTGTTTTAAGAAAATAGCTTTCAGATATTTTACATCACTTCCATCCACAAAGAAATTCTTCAGGTTTATGAAAATATACACCTACTCATTTGAGAACGTGTCTTCCTCCCCCCACAAAGGGAGGAAACAATCCAAAAAGCCAAACTAGTGCCACAGTTAGGCCCTCCACACTGTAAAAACCAGACAGATACATGGACTGAGGGGCACAGCTAGAAAAAGCTACGTGAAACCACATCTCAAACACTCATGAGTCTGAAGCTTCTGCCCCAAGGTACAGCTCGTCCGTTTTCTGCCCGCCTCCCCTGCCACGCACAAACTGGTTCCACTAAAACCAGCAATGTCCCAGACTCTTCCAGTACCCACTGTCATCTTCCTGTTAGGCAATGTAAAAAACATAAGCTTAGCATCAAAATCAACTCACTGTAAAACACAGAGGCAATGCTGACTTGCTCCCTTCAGTAAGAGTGTGTCAATAATGTACATTCCAGTATCATTTACATCTATAATATACAATCCTGCTACTTTCTATTCAACCATGACACTCCGTGCAAAATAAGCAGGTTCTTTCCACAGCGAATAAAATACTTGCCATCATCAGCAGATTTGTATCATTAACCGATACAAATGCAAGAGAACATACATTTTTCTGTGGGTCTTGCAACAAAGTAAGCTTTCTTGCAGTCTGCTCCTTGCAGAGTAATGATTTCAAGACCCACTGTATTGCAATCTGGCATACAGTCTAACTCCTATTTCAGCTGACTGCAACACAATTGGTTCCATTCACAGAGTCTTACTTCCCACAAGCCCAGTTTGATTTCTGCAGACGACATGGAGATTTCTTTTACAAAGGACACAGGGTAGAAGCAAAGTCCAAAGACACTCAAAATCACCTCCTTGCCCTCCTCCAACCTGAGGCACGGCTTTGCAAGAACTGGCCTTCACACTGAGAGAAGCTGCAGCTGCACTAGTATCAAACAGCAAATGCATGCAACCACAGCTAACCATGAGAGTGGGAAAACACAGTTGCTTTCCAGGATTTGCTCCCATTTTCCACTAACATCAGCACCAGCCAAACCCCTCAGAGTTGCATTACAAGAAGCTAAAATAGAGGGGAAGGAGTGCTGTATAACATCTCAGAATAAGTTTTTCAATGGTTCACATGGAACGTTTCTCACCCTGTGCAATGGTAAAACAGAAGTCCCAACTGAGCTTTATTGAAAATGGACGTGACGGTATCATTTGCTCTTCTCTAACAGAAGAGAGGTGCTTAGGGATGAGGGCAGGGGAAACACTGTTGCTCCTGTTAGCTGATAAGCACACTTTAAACCTTGCTATACAGCCCTGATATGAAAGCCTGCAGCTATCTGATCCAGTACTTGCCTCACAAATACCCAGGAAGCACAAAGTGGGCACAGATTGCTTCCAGGGCAGCCGCTGTCATTTGTTCTTGATCAGAAAAGCACAGTGGACGATTGGCCCTTGTCCTGGAAACCTCAGGAATTCAGCACCCCCAAGGTACCAACAGGCTGCCTGGAACCCCAGGCTCAGCAACAGCTAGGAAAGTCCATCGGGACAGACATCCTTGCCTTCCCAGTGGGCATACCTAGAAAAGTTGCTCCAAAGTTCATCTGCATCGCTACTGTATTCATTCAATCTGCTTTTCCAGAGATAGAAATATTTCTCAAAATAGAATACTCGATACCACCATTCTCAAAAGTGCTTATTGATTTGTGCCCGAGTTTAACAAGAGATTTCAGTTTCTGAAGCTGTACTTAATTTCTTTGTCACTATAGTGCCTTTCCCTGATCCGTAGTCCCTTCTAACACATCTTACTACAATATATCTTTCTCTTAACCATGTAAGGCTGAAGTATTCTGCACCTAGGAAGTCGTTTCTGGGTAAATGTGACTGTTTCTAATTCTTTTGGAAAGGAACATCCTGAAATATAGACAAGTGCAGGGAGATAGCTCACCAACCATAAATCAATGCTAAAAAAAAAAAAATCCAACAAACCCATCACAGCAAAAACAAAGGGAAAAAACCAAAACCCAACACCAACCCAACTACCAAAAATACACCAAAAGATCCAAACCAGCATTCTGTTTTAACTGAATCCAAAATTGCTTATTTCATATTCAAACACTGGGGTGAGGGGTGGGGAATAAGGAAAGAAATGATCCAAGATTAGAAGTGCAGTCTCCGTACTTCCACAGAAGTTTACAAAACACTGCAATCTGACAGCACCCACACATTTTTAGGTCACTTAAGGCAGCACAACTGGTGGGGGGTGGAGGAACCCCATAAGAATTAGTTTATTAATAAAACAACAAACAAACCCCAGCCTGTATTTAAACAGTGCCTTTCAATAAAAAACAATGTAGAAGTCATTTGACTGACAAATCAATGCAGACTGTGCTTTGATAGTTTCCTATTCCATCTTCTACAGATAGTTTCTTCAAACTCAGTCATCTGGTCAACTAATACACCTGTACTAAGAATTAAGAGAACAATGTAGTTTGGAAACAGGCTAATGTGGAAAGAGATATTTTAATACAGTTTGGAGTTCATGTACAATAACCAACACTAGAATAAATGCCCAGCGATGAAACTGAGAGGCAGAGGGAGTAGTCGATCGTCCTTTGGCACAAACATCATAAACCCATTCTACTCCAACCTGTACCTCATAAAACTCAAAATGCAGCAGCAAAAGGTTTAAGCAGTAGGGAATGAGATTAAAGTTATTTTTTTATATATATTTTTTCCTCTAAAACAATATTTTAGTCACAAGAGACTTTACAGGGTAAAGTTATATCCTGCAAGGATAAATGAATCCAAGATTGCTTTCAAGAAATAAATATTTATCTGAGTTCAGAAAATGCAATATATCAAAATAGAAGAAAAGCAACATATTTCATTGCATTTTACCAATATTTTACTGATGGTTTATCCTCGTCCATTTCATTCTTCCATTTAGACTGTATTATTCACTGTTATTGTTAATTTATATCCTTTTGTTTTCCTAATGCTACACAGATAAAGCAAAGGTGAGAACAAACGCATGACTTTTATACAACCAAGAAATATAAATGAAGTACCCCCGTGGAAATGCTTTCTCAAAAAGTAGTGGGAATGGCTCCACATACGCATGTAGGACAAATTCTGTCTGCCTTCTCATCTCTGAAATGGAACAGACTAGAAAGATGCAACTTAAGGAAAAGAACTTACGGAAAAGCAGAATAAAAAACGAGATGCAAAATTAACCACAGAACTTAGCTCTTCACTTCCTTCATTGATGGAGGAAGAGATTAAAAATATATTCTGAAGAAAAGAAGGGGATTTCTGATGTTTAAAGTATGTTAATAGAAAGACCTCTATGTACGAATGCCTGGGCATCGGTATTAAAAAAACAAACAAAAAAAACCAACCCCACCCCAAAATATTATTGTCTGTGAAGGAGTGTGTCAAGATTAACAGGAACATCCCTGAAACCTACATTGCGCTCAGTTTCAGTAGTTCATCTTATCTTCACTCAAGTAACCACCACAGCTAAGGGGAGAACACAAAGAATGAAAGAGGAGAAATACAACTAGAACTGAGCAAATCAATATCTGTACCACAGAAGTTGTGTTCCTCATTAGTACATAGCTGAGGTGTTAATGGTCCTTCTGATTGTTGCTTATTGAGGGTTTTAAAAATACATAGAAACTTAAAAGACTGTAAAAATGCTTGGCTCTTGGAAGCCATAAATGAGGAAGAGCTGAGAAGTGCTGAGGTAACCCTGCTGTTCACTGGCAATATTATTTAAATAGGAAGGTACTGCGGGTCTTGTATTCCTTAATTCATCCTATTTGCCAGCCTGTAATTGTCATCCTGGAGCAGTAACAAGCCAGAGGAAAGCACACATCTGGCTATAGATGTCAAGGAAGAGCTTTTTAAACTCAGATTATCACCAAAATTGTTGGGCAAATAGCAGTGTTCTCCATATATGCCTCCCAGTACAACAGGTGAAATGAAAGCTCTTTTGACTGTACACTGCTTTTAAAATTGATTAATTTGATGCAGTCTTCTGAAAGAAAAATATAATTAGTTGTGATAGCCATAAGATAGTGTAGGTGGAGAAACATGTTCCAGGATACTCCTGCGCTGCTGTGGCATTGTGACTTCTGGACACTTGCTTCCACATTTCCCACCCTCCACCCCGCCTTTTTACGTGGTGAAACATGTCACCATGTCATGTGGCAAAACCTCAAAGTCAAAAGAAAATGAGACATTAAACCTCAGACAGGCAGAACAGCAAATAGAGTTGAGGAATCTTTCACTTATTGCAAAGTTTAGAAGCAAAACAACTAAATGGGAATGGGCATTTTAGATGTGAAAGTCCTGTTCCTTTGCTGCATACAGAACAAACTCAGGACTTGAGTGGAGGATCTTTAATGAAAAATGTCTCTGAGTCCCTGTTAGTGACTCATGGCTCAGCACACCCCACACCACTTATTACTGCTCTCTTACTCCACTTCCTCTCCTTCCTGGGACAAATAATGACTCTGCTCAGAAGCACAGTAAATGAGCAGCTCTCACCAAAAACATTGGATCAGAACCAGCCATTGCCTTCAACACTTCCCAGTAAGTTTAAAAGAAGAAAATACAATTAATGGAAAAAGCTCATTGTCAGAGATTAAACAAGCGTAAAAATCAAGAGAAAGCTGCCAGCGGTCAGTTTGGCTGCACATTAGGCAAGAGTAGTACAACATACAGCAAAAATTTCTTCTGACATATATTATAACTAGAGAAGAAATGGAGCAATGTGACAGAAAGAAGAGAGAAAATCCAGTTAACAGAAACAAAGAGTTCATGAAAAACATTTCTTACGAAGGATGCACAGTTAAGACAGAAGTCAAGGGTACACAGATAATAATTAGTACAAGTACTCAGTGGAAGAGAAAGTGAAGAAGTGCAGGGCATTTGAAATAGTAGAGCCAGACAGGCTGTCTACAGCTTCAGAAAGCTCTGCTATATGAACTGCATAGCCTGCCACTGCAGTAGCTTCATACACTGCAAGGCAAGAATTATATCAGTGATTAAAAAATAGAAAACATAGGTTTTAATTAAGAAAAAAAACAAGGTTAAAAAAAGATCTGATCAACTAAGCTTGTAAGTTGATATTCAACACATACAGAGCTTTGGAAGGGAAGACTACTCTAAAAGATCCATAGGTCAGTGAAGAACTGGTAAAAACAAGAGCAGTTCACTTCCCAAAGAGCCACAAGCATCAAGCAAACACAATCACTTTTCAAAATATTTGTACTAAGGCAGAAATAGACAAAGCAGATGTGATGCTCCCCTTCACATCGGAACTATAGCCATATATTTGGTACAGCACCACAGGGGAAACTATTCCAGAGAAACAATGGACCCAGCCTAGCTCTCTGAAGACTCAGAGTATTTCTAGATCATATTCCATGTTACCCCAAGTAACAGGAAGTCTTCCTGCCCACACTACAGACACCAAGCCCTCATGTGGCACTCTACCCAATATAACAAGTCTGCTTGGAACCAGGCTTACTCTAGAGACTCTCACCCACACACAGCTCATACAAGCCCATCAAAGATGGATATGTGCCTGTATCAGCAAATCCCACACCTTTTTACTAAGATGATGAGATACGTGCATTGTCTTACATGCAACTGAACTGGATGCAGAGGGCATACCACTAGCTCAGGCTCTGTTCTGCACAAAACCACTTACGCTGGGGTGCAGCATAACTACTTCTGCCTGTCTTTTGTCCAAGGAGAAAAAGAAAGATAGGGTTGGCTGGGGACAAGAAAGTTGCTCAGTTTTTCCATAAAGTGATTTGTAAAGTGATTGGGGAGAGGGGGAATAGAGGGTGTCAACACTTCATAGCGTTTCCCTAGGTTGCACTATCCTCTGACAACATTCTCTCAACCCACCAGGCTGACAAGAAAAATACTTGTGTTAATCCTTCGGAATGGTAAAGTTGCATACTGCCTACACTGCTCAAAACCACTAAGTTTTTCAAATTCTTAAATGCAGAAAATCCTCAAGCCTCCAAATTAAACCTAAGATCACACCTTTTAAGATGATGCTAAGAATGAAGTTGATCTCACATGAGGAGAGTGGTTTGCTTCCTCTGGGAAGCCACAGGCAAAAAGCAACATAATCATTCTTTCTGCAAACTGCATTGTGGAAGCAGGGGACACCAAGGAGGTATTTAAGCAAAATGACAATGCTGGCACAATAACAAATATGAATACATGGGCCTTAAATAAGCATAGATAATAAGTGCGTGGTAGAGTAATTTGATCAATTGGTATTCTACTGAGAGGAGGAGAGGAAATACTAACCATGACATGCTTTGTTTTGTGAAAGAATTTTCAGTGGGGCAGCCTCAGTAGTAGGTAGGCAGATTCAGTGACCCAAAAGGTCCCTTAAAGCATTATATTCCTATGAGAATTTTAGCAACAAATTGATTTGAGCATTTAGATGAAACAATTTTCTAAATGACCACACTCAAGAGAGACAGAGAATAAACAGAGTTGGACTCGATCTGCAGAGGTCCCTTCCAACCCCTACCATTCTATGATTCTCTGATATTAAGGACTACAGTACAGGTGAACAAAGCAAACCCATCAGCAATACATTTACGGCAGTCTGGCACAGGAAACTGACTATTAGAAAATCATCTCTTGTAAAGACTCTGCCAAGGCTCTGGCTTGTATTTTAAAGATTGTCTATGACCAGTGTTTCCCATTCACTCTTTCATAGTCTTTCTTGCAAAACTAGCAGGAGGTTTTGCTTAAAAAAGCTTAAGAAAGAATTCAGTTGCTGGTATCTAAGCACACTAAACAAGAAACTAAAACCTGCATTATTTTAAAGAGGCCAATAACCAGTACATAATACAACATGAAAAAACCTGACAAAACAGAAGACTGAAACCCAGAAATTATTCAGAACACAGGGAAAATGACTTTGGCCCACTACCTAACCACATATTTCAAGAAAGATCTGTTATTCCTAATATGTTTTTTCATCCTCCTACTCTCTAGGTTCTACCCATTTCAAAGAGAGCCAGGGTGCACAGTTATCTCAGAGCAGATTAAAACCTAATGAACAATCTTCTGCCATTAGACATGCCTACCTAACTTAAGGAGTCAACACTCAGCCTTGCAGTTGAGAAGTGTATTTTTGCTCCTAACAACTTTAAAAAACAATTTTCCAGATTAAGAGTTCCTTATTGTACATTCTTTCAGAGTCCAAAATTCATTAGTTGTGCTTTACCAGCTCCCAAGTGATACCATTACACAACATGACCAACTCCTTTGAGCTGTGACTCTTAAGTACATAAAAGTGAAAAGGGTTGGTTTGTTTTTCTTCTACATTTCTGTATAATATGACAGGAATGGAACAATGCACCAACTATTGGTTGTAATAGGATTGAAAAGCAGAAGGGGAAAAAACCCAACAAAACTCAAAATATACGAGCAGATCTTCACATTGATAAAGCTTACTTTCAACTGCTAACAAAAATGCAAGTACACGGTCTGCCTAGAATTATAGAAGGGACAAACAGACTGGGATGCTTTATTTAATCCAAATTCCCCACACTGCAGTTCATGGTTTTTTGTCACAGTTCATTACAAGCACAATGACTTCTAACACTGTACATCATTTCGACAACATTAAAAACACCCATCCCCCACAGCTGTTTAAAACTTCTTTCCAACAAGTTACTACCAGTACTTACCTGATGCAGCAACAAATCATGGGTTTTTATGGTTCCCCTCCTCACCCCAACCCCACACCCCTATAACCCATCATTTTACCCCACTGCAGGCAGTCCCACATGCAGGGACTACCCTCACAGAGTTCAAGCACAGCACCCTCTGCTGCTCTGTGCAAATCAGTTAGTGCTCCGGGTTGTCAAGTGGGGCTACAAAAGCTTTTCAGTCCACAGCTCTGCCCTTTCGAACTATTTCCTCTGTGTAACAGTCAAGGAGAACAGCAAGCACAGGTGTTCAAATGATGAAATAAAAATGCTTTATAAAAACCTGCTGCACAGATTTAGCATTTGTTCCAAAAGCGATGCAGTGACATGGATCAGTTCAAATGTCTAACTAAATGGTTCTATCCTAACCATGGGAGAAGGAGTCTACTGCCAGCACCTCTGGCCCTTGTGATTCATGGAACAGATTTTAATTTTCAAGTAGCTGTGTTTGGATGCATATTTTTGAAGCAGAAACACTTGGTTTTACTTGACCTCTAAATCTACATGACAGACATCATAATGTTATGATGAAATTAAGAACTAGATTTAAACATTCATGGCACTATTGAAAAACGTGCAGCAGGACAAGGCCAGCAAACAGTTTGACAGAAAAGGCTGCAGCAGTCATGCTGTGCAGCTAGCAACATCTGAAAACAAATCTTTATAGCATATACAGTCATGTAGGTTAACGCTTCTTAAACTGGTATTGGTAACGTTCAGGGCAGCTACACTTCTTCAGTGGCTACTTCAGATTTCATATATCAAAACTTCCATATTAAGCTGTTCCTTTACATGCAACAAGCTCATCAGCAGCCCAGGAATGCCACTGTTTTGCATTAAAAACAGTAAACTCTTGTGTGTACATTGAGCACATAACGCATCTACCAGCTCTGATCTGAACAGAACGTGCAGAACAAAAACTATTTCTCCACAGCTTTTAGCAGGCTCTAGAGACTATTTAAGCATGCATGAGTGGATACATACATAAAATGAGATGTACTGTTGGAGCTCCTATTGTAGCTTGGCCTCCAAGGCGCTGTGAACAAGACACTGCAAACAAGACACTGCACATGTCTCATCCCTGACTTGTTTCCAAGCCACTCAACAGCCCAGTCAGCTCTGTAAGAGAGGCTGATGCCCTCTGGCTGCAACCCTACCCACTACTCCCACCCTTCCCATGGGGTAAAGGTCTCCCCTAGAGTCCCATCCAGCACAGTCCCTCAGACAGACTCAGGTGCTGCTCCCTCATTGGCACCGTCCCATTGTATAGGGTGCAATCCCAGGCTTCAAGCTCCTGTATAAGTGCTTGAGCCCCACAGCCTCATCCAAAAATGCCATAAACAAGTGCAAGAAACTGCTTCAGAGGGCAACTAAATGTAAAACCGTATGTGTTTGCTTCAGAGGCCTCACTGCATTTGACTACATAATGGCACATTTTCTTCTTGGGGGGTGTGTGGGGGAGGGGGCTGGGTTGCAAGAAAAAAAAACAAGAAAACAAACAAAACCACAAACAAATAAACAAAAAAGCAACAACAACAACCAAACACAAACACACAAAAACCCATCTGTGGTACCATCTACTATCAATTTGTGCATTAAAGTCTTTTCCCCATGGCTCAAAGTCTGAAACAGTTGTTAGCCAGCCTTCAGAACACAACCAGTATGTTACAGTCACTTCTTAACAGCTCCCTTGTACAATCTCTCTCACCTCAGACTCTACTGCTTTGAGCATAATGCTAATTCACAGAAAACTGAGCAATAAGGAAAAGGAAACAGTGTTTCTGCAGATGGGAATGTCATGTAAATGTCAAACATCACCTTAAAATTTGATTAGGAGGCTGAATGAAAGGGAAACAGTATTGCTGTAAGTAAAGCAGCACACTAACAACAATCGCAAGCCTGCCTGCTTGCAACATAACCGCAGTGATGGATTTCATTATTCTTAATTTTCCTTGTGATACTAAACTGCAATTGATTTTGCTAAAAGATCATATCTAGCAGTACAAGAAGGGCAAAGAAAAGCTGGATGACAAAACGGATCTACGCTGTCTTAATACAAAATTCCTTGTGCACTGTGCCCATAACTACCCTCACTCAATACAAGAAAACTGACATTTCTTTTGCATTACAAATAAATGCCCATTTTACTTAGAAAAGCCAGGACCCATTCATCTGTATGCAGCTGTGTCAGGGGTGATTTCTCATTCAAGAGGAATCCAGTAAACACTAAATGGATACAGATACACTTTGGATACTGATTCATCACAATTTTGTCTTTGAAAGGAAATATTTTTCAGTCTTTGAAACTTTGGGTAGTAGCTGCTCTTGTCTCTGGAACTTTCTTCCTAATGAGAAACCTCAGTTCTGCTCTTTTCAGGAAGCTGGTCATCTCCTAGAACATCTCAAGTATTTCAACCACCCCAGTAACATGAAGATGTTACTGACACCAGGGCAGAGACTTATTTGTGCATGGAGGGAGGAGTAAATTGTGAGATGAACTGCAGCTACTTGTTTTAACTACAAGGTAAATACGTGCTTCACTCTGAAAGTCTAAGATAGAAAAAAATCCTTAGTATTCATAATAGCAAACAAAGTTAAAAAAAAATTTCCAGCCACAGAACACTTCTTCCATCAGCATTATATGTCCCTATCAAATCACCACCACCAAACAGCACATAGGTGCTAACTCTGACACAACCAATCCCAACCTCAATTCAGTTCTGAATGTATCTCAAAAAAAGCTCAGCAATTGCCCTGAACCAATTACTTTCTACCCAAAGTGAAAATTGTTAGCCCTAATTTGTCTTAGGTGTATGTGGCCAACAGATTTTTGCACTAGCCTTGATATTTTAATTACCTGTTGTGCCATCAAAGTAATTTGCTGATTTCTTCCACAAAAGTTATACAAGGACATCTTCAGAAAGAACGTGGAATTTCATGCCCTCGATGACATGCTCTGTGGTTGACAGTCCAAGTCATAAACTTGTCACTATCTTGATAATTGGTGGGAGGGCAAGAGGACATAACATCCATATCTCTGATGGATGGCTCCCTTTAGTTTGAGGCTCCCTTAATATTTACAAGACTTTTTTTTTTAATCTGCCTTCAAAGACATTAGAATAGGAACATTATCAAAGACTCCAAGGGAGATCATCGTACCCTCAAAAAGAGAGCTATGAAGGGATTTCACTAATCTGCTGTCCATAACCTCCAATGAGGCAAACCTAGGCACTATCTTCCACCGCTTTATTGCTCTTTGAAGTTATAATCAGGAAAAAGTAAAGCAAAAAGGGAAGCTGGTTGCAGTGCCAGTGGACAAAGCTTCCATCAATCCATTAATAATTTCATTAACAGCCCAATTCATCTATTCAGTAGTTTCGGTCTCACCAGTGTGCTTCAGAACCTCTTCCTTCAGGATGTACTCTCCATTTCTATTCCCAAGCTTAGCAGTGATGGTGTTTTCAACAGAAGTCAACAGTACCTTCTTATCTGAAGTTTTTCAAAATATCAAGAGGTTTTTTTTGAGCTCAAGTTCTGCACCATGGTTCACTAGTCATAAATCCCACTTTAATAAAGAGTCTACAGTTTTGATGGGGTTTTTTTGTTTGCGTTTTCTGAGACTTTTGGTTTTGGATTTTTTTTGTGTATTTTTGTTGTTGTTTAAAACGAAATGCTAAACAAACACAACTACCACAAAAGCAAAAGAACACAAACCTGAAACAGCCACCATCTGAAAATTACCAGGTGCATTTACCCAGATCTTACTCAGTTCTAAGTACTTATGTAAATAACCTTGTTTTGCATTAAATGTTAAAAGAATTAAAAAGAATTTTAAAAACCAACAACAAAACAAACCACAAAACTAGAACAGTTATTCTCATAAAATGCATTGCTCTGAGATCTTAGGAGGGAAAAATAATAATTAAAAAAACATTACAAAGAGAAGTAAAGGAAAGCTACTGAATAAGATTATCTACCTCCCTCTGATTTAGGCACCTACAGAAGAAAAAAAAATGACCAACTTAGGTAAAACAAATACTGGAAAGTCCCTTAACTGTCAGAACTGCAGCAATTTTGGTATAAGGAAAAAAAAAAATACTAGTGAAGTAACAAAGTTGAGACCTACTGAGAAATTTAAAGATCCTATCTGTGAATGTTAAATAACTTAAAGCTCTCAGAAGGTAAATGGTCAAATTTTACTTTCAGGTACTTCAGGAAAAAGCCACATGATTATTTGCTATCCCACTGAAAGGGCCTGCCGCCCCTTTGAAAGGGCTTTAAAGTAGGCTCAAAGGGGGAAGGGGATAAAACCAGGCTCATTAGAGATAAGCCCATGGACAACCTCCAGTCTATTGTCCTACTTAAGGTAAATAATCGTGATACATGGGACAACATAAACATGGAGCTCACTAATGGATTAGTAACTGCAGAAGTGATCAGGAAACTAGAATTGAAGGAAATAAAACCCAGTGCACCAGTCATGAGCCTAGGGGTAAAGACAAAGGATGGGGGTGAAATCGGTTGCTCAGATCAAGTGCATCTACACTAATGCACGCAGCATGGGCAACACGCAAGATGAGCTGGAGGCCGTAGTGCAGCAGGACAACTATGACGTAGTTGCCATCACTGAAATGTGGTGGGGTGACCGTCATGACTGGAATGCTGTGATGAATGAATATAAGCTCTTCAGAAGGGATAGACAAGGAAGGAGAGGTGGACAATCTTTAAGAAGGAAATCTTACAGGCCCAGGAGAAGGTTATCCCCATGTGTCATAAGATTAAAAGGTGGGGAAAATGACCAGCCTGGTTGAACAGGGAGCTTTTGGTGGGACTTAAGAATAAAAGAAGGCTTTACCAACCTTTGGAAGAAGTGCTAGGCAACTCAGGAGGAGTACAAAGTCCTTGTCAGATTATACAGAGAGGAAATTAGGAAGGCAAAAGCCCAGCTGGAACTAAACTTGGCCACTGATATAAAGGACAATAAAAAAAGCTTCTACAAGTACATTAACAATAAAAAGAGTACGAGAGAGAATCTCCATCCCTTACTGGATGCGAGGGGGAACATTGCAACCAATGAGGAGGAAAAGGCTAAGATACTTAATGTTGTCTTTGCCTCTGTCTTCAGTGGACAGACCAACTGTTCCCATGGTGTTCAGCCTCCTGAGCTTGAAGATAAGGATGGTGAACAGTGCAACCCCCACTTAATTCAGGAAGAAGTAATGATCTACTTTTGCACCTTGATACTCGTAAGTCTATGGGGCTGGATGGCATTCACCCAAGAGTACTTAAAGAGCTGTCAGGAGAGCTCATCAAGCCTCTCTCCATTATTTTTCAGAAATCCTGGTCAACAGAAGAGGTACCAGATGATTGGAGGGCAGCTGATGTGACACCTATCTATAAGAAGGGACAGAAGGAGGATCCAGGGAGCTACAGGCCTGTCATCCTGACTTCAGTACCTGGGAAGATCATGGAGAGGATTATCTTGAGTGAGCTCTCATGGCAATTGCAGGGAAGCTAAGGAATCAGGGCCAGCCAGCATGGGTTTATGAAAGGGAGATCTTGCTTAACAAACCTGATCTCTTTCTATGACCATGTGACCTGACTTTCGGGTGGAGGGAAGGCTGTGGATGTTATCTACTTGGACTTTAGTAAGGCCTTTGACACAGTCTCCCACAGCATTCTCCTGGAGAAACTGGTGAATCACGGTATAGACAAGTGTACTCTTCACTGGATTAAAAGCTGTCTGACTGGCCATTCCCAAAGAGTTGTGATTACTGGGGTGAAATCCAGCTGGCTGCCAGTCACCAGTGGTGTTCCTCAGGGATCAGTTTTGGGGACAGTCTTGTTTGGCATCTTTACTGATGACTTGGATGTGGGGATCGAGAGCACCCTCAGTAAGTTTGCAGATGACACCAAATTGTGTGGGAGTGTTGATCTGCTTGAGGGTCGGAAGGATCTTCAGAGGGACTTGGACAGGTTGGATTGATGGGACAAGGCCAATTGTATGAGGTACAACAAGGCCAAGGGCCAGGTCCTGCATTTCAGTCACAACAACCCCCAGCAGCGCTACAGGCTTGGGGATGAGTAGCCGTGAAGCTGCCCATCAGAAAAGTACCTGGAGATGCTGGAAGACAGACAGCTGAACATGAGCCAGCAGTGTGCCCAGGTGGCCAAGAAGGCCAACAGCATCCTGGCTTGTATAAAGAATAGCATGGTCAGCAGGAGAAGGGAAGTTGCTGTGCCCTTGTGAGGCCCCATCTTGAGTACTGTGTTCAGTTCTGGACCTCTCATTATAGGAAAGACATTGAGGTGCTGGAACTTGTCCAGAGGAGAGCTACGAAGCTCGTGAGAGGCTTAGAGAACAAGTAGTATGAGGAGAGGCTGAGGGAGCTGGGCATATTTAGTCTGGAGATGAGGAGGCTGAGGGGGGACCTCAATGCCCTCTAGAACTACCTGAAAGGAGGTTGTAGAGAAATGGGTGTTGGCATCTTCTCATTAGTTACTAATTAGAGAACCAGGGGAAATGACCTGAAGTTGCAGCAAATGAGGTTTAGATTAGATATTAGGAAGAAATTCTTTACAGAGAGCGGTGAGACACTGGAACAGCCTGCCCAGGGAGGTGTTTGAGTTACCCTCCCTAGAGGTATTTAAGAAAGAAGTTGACATGGTGCTTCACAACATGCTTTAGGGGCAGGCATGGAGGGAGCTTGTGTGTTAGTTTTTGGGGGAGGGGGTTTTGTTTGGGGCTTTTTTTTTGTTGTTTTAGTGGTCAGGTATTTAGGTGTTCTTTGTTCTTGTAGGTATGGTTGGACTCGGTGATCTAGGAGGTCCTTTCCAACCAGAATTATTCTGTGATTCAGTGATTTGTGGGTTCATGTCCCAGATTGCATTTACTTTCCAGGGAATCAAAGACAAGACTCTGATGTCATGTAGGCAAGCTCCAGTTAAACCTATGCAAATGCATGAAACTCAATTGCAGTTCACCATGACCCTCTCACAGCATCTACTGTTTAGTATAGGGGTTGTCTTAGCACAGCTCCCTCCTCCTCCCCAACAAACCACAGGCCCAAAGGGCCCTCTGGATGAAAGGAAGAAACATTAATTGCCTTAACAAATTGCACAGTGACATTCAAAAATTGCAAGAACACATGAATATTTAAGAACTACATCAACCAGTACAGAAAGAATAAAATCAGACTTTTTTTCTAAAACATGGCAATCAAAAATATTTCTTTCTTTACTACTTAAAATCCTATAGGTTCTCATTTACTACATTTGACTTCTTCTCACCAATCTACCACTTCTCTTTGACCAAAGCTAAAAAATAAAAACAAAATTCAAAGGCAACACTGTATTTCTGCTTCAAGTTGTTAGTTTTTTCTTGTTATACACATGGCACTAAAGCTGTCAATGTGCAATTCCATTAGTGTGCGGGTTACATTTCTAGTTTGCAGTTATGCTCATTTTAAATGCAACAAAAACAACATATACAATATTCTAATTAGTTTCATTGTGTCATCTCAAATATTTTGTTGCCTCAAACCTGCAATCTCTGTTTGCAAGTAACAGCAGAGAATAAAGTTACGAGTTATTTCATGTTGTTGGATTCACCAGCAGACACGAAAGATTTCCAAGTAAGTTAGTTCAAGCTTTTATATTAACCAAGCATAAAAACTGAAAGAAAAAAAAAAACCAAACCAAAAAACATGAAGAAAATCCTCATAATCTATAAATTCTGTTTGATAGATGAAGCACAGGTCTGTTCAGTGGAAACTCTTGGGAATAAGTATCTGCCACAGTACTCGAGAACTCAAACACCATCAAAATTAACCAATATATATCAGTAGATGCCTAGCTGTGTCATTGGCATATTACCAAGGGAAGCATGGATTAGCACAGAACTGAAACACTTTACTGCCATTAGGAATGAAACTGCTGGCCCAGCACTTGCAAGGCCTTTCCCAGCTGCAGTAGGAAAGTTCCCCATCTCATCCCCATACTCTCATCATTAACCTCTCCCAAAGATCCATTTCCCAGTCGGTCTTACTGCTACCTCATGTCAACAAAACAACATCAGAAAAGCTTAAACGGCTGCTCTGGAAGGTCTGAGATAGTGGTAACCCAAAGGAATAGTCTGCATAGCTGTCCCTTGACAGATCAAGAATGACTGTGAGGTTTAGAAAATTTGGCACCAGAATGACCACACTCTAATGTTACACAGTCACATAGATGTTACTTATAAAAAAATGCATAAAATACATTTAAAATAAAGCTCAATCAAAACCACCAACAGAATAATCAGGCGTTTGGTGGGGTATTTTTTTAAAAGCATCTCTCTCCTACTTTTGCCAGTGCATAATTAATTTCTTTGTTTAGAAGAAATTTATTTTCTCCACCAGAGTCACGAAGAACATCCTTCACAAAAACATTCTGCCCACTACTCTGAAATACATCACGGAGAAATTTTAACCATTCTTGTAGCAAGCAACATACACTGACCCACTTTCATTACATCTGCTTGACTAGGGAAATACCCCTACAGACAAGAGAAGTTAACACCGAGATCAACAAGAAGAGAGCACAATGCTGCCTGTTATCACCTCAGTGTTGCTGCTCATCATCCAGCAGAATCTGGAGCTGCTGGTCCAAGTAGCATCCTTATATTTAAACAGAACTATAAGCTTTGAAACAGGGTGGGGGTCCCCCAGACCTATGACACAGGATGGTATCAGAGAACTCTGGAATCATATCATCACCTGGTTGCATGCCTGTGCTGCAAGATGGCACACAGCTAACAACATCTGTGTCCTGTCCCTGAGCTGCTATAGGCAAAGCTGGGAACTGGCCTGCAGCGTGGCAGTACTCATGGAGCTTTCCATGGGATAGCTCCCAAGACACACAGACCTTATACAAGAGGATTTCCATCTTACAAAGTGTGCCAGAAGGAAGACAGCAACCACTGGACAGAAGCGTGGTTTCTCAAGATACAGTGAAGGGGAAACTGCAGGCAAACAGAAAATACCATAATCAACTTTTCAAATTACACTGGCATGATAGGATTAATATTTGTATTGTGGTAAAAAGCACCACACCAAATGTAATGGCAGAGCAATAATGAACGCAGTTCTACACCTTATCCAAAAGAAGAAATTAGTAAAATTCTCCAATAGTTGTGCACCGAATTTGTATTGAAACCAAGAATTTTTGCTCTGTTTAAAGTATGTGACAAGGAGCCATATGAGTGAAGTAAATGAGACAACCAATAACCTCGCTTTGCAGGAAGGCTCCCAAGTTACCACAGTAAGTGCATAAAATGGACAATTAATACCCCTTCTTACATAGCGCTTGCAGACACCCGAGTAGTGCTATTAACATGTTCAGCATTACAACCTGGGTCTTTGGCCACTTTCTACAGAAAAGGTTTGAGTGTTTTCAGGGGTTTCTTTTTTTTTTTTTTTTTCCCCCTTGGCTTTTTGGTTCATTAGAGGTTTTTTTGATTGGTTGGTAGGGTTGGTTGGGGTTTTTTGATGGGTTGGTTGGGTTTTGTGTTTGTTTGGGGTTTTTTGATGGGTCGGTCGGGGGTTTTTTTGCTTGGTTTTTTTTTTATTGGTTGGGGTTTTGGTTTTTTTTTTTCGCTTGGGTTTTTTTGATTGCTTGGGTTTGTTCAGGGTTTTTTTGTTATTGATGTTGTTTGGTTGTTGTTGTTTTTCTCCAGTAGAAATTTGTGATAATGTCTATTTCTAGAAAAAACAAGACCATTTTATCCAACATTTCTTATCTAAACCTGTCTGCCTAACAATGAAAACTAAATAAAAGCACTGATAAAATAGTGGGCAGTATGTTTCTCTCCCACTAATTAAATCACTTTGACCAAGAGTAGCATTTTAGTGCTTAAACATGATCTTTGTGTTTGAAAGTGCTCACTGTTTTACTAAGATGGCTCTAAGCTGTTTTATAAGGAATATTTTTTGCCTTACATCCTTCCCAAACACCTTCCAAAATCTATCAGCTTTTATCAGTCTTCTCCTGATATCTCAAATGGTTTGTTCAGGTTACAAAATGAAACAGAAATGAAATGTGTGAACTAAATAAAAAATAAGCTAGTACTTCACCAGTAACAAAAAATATCACAGTCTTTGTGGCACTTTACTTTGAACTTTCCTCTCTTTCTCTTGTTTCTTTGTCTTTCAGACTGCAGTGTTTCAGGGAATTCATTTGAACTAAGACTGTGTCTTTCTACATTGTAGGGCATTCTCTTGATGATAGACAAAACAGGCTGGAGAGAGACAGCAGTCTGTGGCCCTTCCTCAGGCGAACATCCACTACAGCAAGGTTTGCTTGTTTGAAGTTCCCAGTAGAATTAGGAAAAAGCCCAAGATCCCTCTTGTTCACCTTTAGTCAAAGAATCCGATCTTGACCGCAGTAACATAAACTCCCAATATCAGCCTTATTTCAGAGTAATTACTTCCAGTATGAGCCAGCACAGCTGAGCTAAGAGTTTTGCACTCAAGAGAGCCTGACTGGCTCCTCATTGCTCTATGCTGTGAGGATACATCACTAAGTCTGCTTGGTCATCAGATGCCCTCCAAACCCCCTCCAATTAGTTACTCAGCAGAGACAAAGTTCCTCAAAAAAACCCCAAACCAAACCCAATTACAACCTTCATCTGCATTTCCAATGCATTCTGGAGAATAGAGGGGGCTGGCTCCCTTGCTCACCTCCTTTCCTTCACAGCACCGGATTTTGCTGAATTCTGGCAACTCCAATGACACTCATGAACATTAGCCAATGATTCAGATCCAATCCCACTGACCAGGTCCAGACTCTTGACAACAGAGGAATCTGCAAATTCCAAGGAAAATGCAGCAACTTGACAGCTCTACATCACCCTTCTCAAATGCTCCAGTGGCTTTTACCTTCTCAGGTGAGCCCCACAAGAATACCCCTTTCTCCCCCCATAAAGGTATATGTTTTGTGCATATATAGGTGTCATACGAAGCTCAGATTTTATACATTCAGACATTATTTTAAATTACTTGAGCTCTTAACTCTGAGGTTTGTCATCAGTGATTCAAAGTACTTGCTTTAATTTCTTTTGTGCTACAGCTTGAAAAAAAATCAGACAGATATGTAGTCAAAAACCAGCATGTAATCCTAACAGCTAGAAAACACAGAAACCCACTGTGGATAGGATTATACTAACTGCCTGAACCACCAAAAGACAAGCCAAATCCAATTACTGCCCAGTTAGTATTCATTGTAAAGTCTCTTATAATAAACCACCTAAGCATCCAAAGTTACAGGAAGATCTTGTCTCCCGCGGAAGCCTGCTTGTATGTACTCTTAAAAGCTTTTTAGGTTCTCAGCGTACTTTGTATCAACCAAGAGATTTCATATCAACAAATACATAAAATAGAATGCTCTTCTAGCAGCAAAATTAACACTAAGCATCTGCAAGGTACTTTCTTCCCTTCACCAATCATTTGATTAGTTATTTTTAATTAAAACAGGAAGCTCTGATTGCAGGATTTTGAGCAGTAATCCCAGTAAGTATTGTTTTCTGTGGCTCACATACTAAATTCAGACACTATTAATAGGACAGCACTAGCAAACCTGTTTAAGGCTCATGAAGCCTTTTGGCTAGATCCAGATCCCATCCCAAGCTTTAACTAGTCAGAGATACCCATCTGCATGCTTTAAGTACTGCAAAGTATGTGTTAGTCGGCCATTAGTTCAGTTTTTCAGCTACGCACCTTAAGCTTAGGAGAAACTATTTAGTTTGCACAAAAGCAATAACTCATTCTGCCAGAGGTCTGTTAACTTTACTGGAAGTTATGATGAAAATCCAAAAACCACCTTCACGAAGTAAAAAGGTTTGGTTTGTTGAGCCAATGGGTTTTCTATCATACTTATTGCTACAGCTGAACTAAGACCAGAATCTACTTTCCTATTTTCATATTTTGATGCTTAATTGGATAGAGTTCTGATGAAAACAAAAACATAAAAACAGAACCAGAAGAAGGAATTCTAGTATTTATACTCTTTTCCTGTTTATTTTAACTCAGGCCAAATTGCTTCCAAAAGTGTACTAAATTCATGAAAGGAAAAGTGTAAACCTACTGGTTTGGTTTCCTTCACTTGTTTGCTAACAATAAGCAGAATTTTAACAACAAATTACGGCCCCTGTTTGAAAGCTGTTCACAGATGACTTAAATCAGTGGAAAATCTTCATGCGTAGAGAAACAAGCGAGGGAGCCCTGAAGGATTCTGCCTTTTAAGGTACAAATGTAGCTCCAGAAGCCTACAGGTCCCTGTAGCAATACATCAAGAACTTACGGAAGGTTTATTTTTAAAATTGAGGGAAAAGAACTTGAGCCAACTTACAACTCCTGCCTGATATCCACGCTCTTAAATCAACCCATGCCAAGTCCTACATCACCTAGTGCAAAACTTAACTCCACAGTATGGTTCTCATGCACCCACCCAGCACTGCAGTGCGGCTCCCTGCAAGTAGACACCAAGATGCTGACAAACTCAAGCTATCCTACAGAGTAACAAATGCATAAACATCGCAGATTCACAATGCAGCAATTCAACAGACTTTGTGCTTCAGGCTTCCATGAGCTACAGAAAAAAAATCAGTGCCTGAAGAGCAGATTTAAGAAACACACTCACATTTACACAACAGGTATGATGCTTAGTTGGTGGACAGCGGACCAATAGACAACAACTATGTCCTCAAAAAGCTGCCTGGAACTCTTTATCTGCAACATGCACATTGGAATATTACTCACCTTTAACGATGCTTAGGAGGTTGCTTTAGTAACTATACCCATTTTAACAGAGGAATCAGACACTTGCACTTTTCCAAATGTACATATTGTCACTTGAAAGTTACAGAAAAAGTACTTATCCTAGTAGGACGTGAAACACTATGCTGTTAAACCTGAATTAATAATTTAAGCAAGATCTGACTCTAAGTATCCCTTTTTCAGTCTACAGTCCTTTTGAAAATTGTGTATCAACTACAGTCACTGTGCCTTCCGGAGGGTTGTATAAGGGGGCTTTCCAAATCAACAGCAGCTGAAGCAAGAGGGTAGAGGCAGCAGGGCCTTATTTGGAACTAACCAGACTAAAATTTTGTCAAGTTTCGTGACGACAAAAGTTTGAAGGGAATGGATTTCACACCATTACAATACATGCTGGGCTATGCACATGAGAAGATTGTCGCTCCTGCTGCAGTACCAATGCTTTCCCATCACCTCTTTAGGAGGCTGAGAAGCAGTACCTCATTTACATGACGTGATTGACTAGCCATGCAGACCAAGCTTTGCTGGGAAGCAGGAGGAGACAGCATCTTCAAGAGAACTGAACTTGGAAGAGGTACAGAGCAGGAACAGTTTGCATTCATTTCCAGCTTGCTACGTGGGATCTTGAGAACATTTCCTTTACCACTTCAACTATACAGTCTGATTTTATTTTTAATCTCTCTTTTCCCCCAGTTTCCAACCACCAGAAAGCAAAACATTTCTCAAAGTGAAAAACATATTCACTTAACCCACAGTCTCCCGAAAGAGCAGTCCGAGAATTTCACATGTCATACAGCTCCTCTCATTAGTGGGGCGGGTGGGAACAAACAAGGAAACATTTCCACCTTAACTTTTAATGATGCAAGGTGGGAGCAATCTGCCTTGCAAACACAGGGGGTTCCCTCCCCACCTCAGCAGAGTATAAATAAGTCAGTGCAAACTGACCTTCATCTAACCCCTCCAACCAGGGCACACCTGACTCCAGCAACACCCACACAATTGTCATTAATGGTGACGGATGAAACATGTTAAGGGTCGGGAAAGGAGGCACGTGCCCCTAGATGACACCACCCACACACCTATCCTGTTCTTCTAAAAGGAATCTCGCATTCCCCAGGCTCCAGCCTGCAAGGCTGACTTCACCATGCATCTCTCTAGTTCGGGCAACATTTAAAACACAGAACTCCAATGAGCCACGGGGAAAGATAAAATCAGCAGGGTGCACAAAAGGCAGGCAGCAAGAGTCACACCACCTACCAGGAGGCAGGGGACCAGGGTGGCCCTGATGATTCCGCTCTCAGTCCAGTGCTGCAATCCAACTCCTAAAGCATCCACAGGGCTTGCCGAGCCCGAGAAGGTGTCTCCCCACAGCTCTACAGTTCTAAGGCGAGGCACTTCCCCTCTCCCCTCCACAGGACTCCCCGATGCCAGAAGGGCTGAGACACTCAGGAAAAGGCAGCAAACAATGCATGCAGAATTACTCCGCTTCCCCCAAATAAGCTCAGAAATGAGATGTAACAGCAGCCTCTCTCCGCGCCAAGTATTGCAGGCGCAGAATACTAACTGGTTCGTTTATTTTACTGATTATCGTATGCAGATATTAAAGCCTAAACATTGCATTTCTTCCCCTAGCCCTTTCAAATTAACCCTACATTGTAAAGCACTACCACAATACTTGAGGTCACCGTTTCTCCTGTGGCTGGCGGCAGAGACCGATGCGGAAGGAGAGGAGGAGCCGGGTGGTTGTCCTCGCCGGAGGAGGCTCGGGCCGCGGAGCCCTGCTCCAGAACGCTGGGGAGCATCCGGCCCGGGCCAGCCCGCCGAACCGCGACGGCACAGCTCCGGCCCTCCCCCGCGGCAATTCTACCCGCGCCTCCCTCCCACCGACTTACCCTTCCCTCCAGGCGCTAGGAAACTTTCTGCCGCGGCGGGGAGCGGGACGGGAGTGCTTGAGGCCGAGGCCGGGCGCGGGCTCCGCCGCCGTCTCAGAGCGAGGCCCGCGGGGGCGGCTCGTGCCGGCGGCGGGTAGGTGAGGGGCGCGGGGCCAGCGCCGCCGCCGCTCTCCCGGCCGCTGCCCGACGCCGGCTGCAGCTGCCGGCGCGGCGAGGAGTCGCGGAGGGGCGGGAGGAAAACTTTGAGGCTCGCCGGAGAAGCAGGGAGAGCGGCGGAGAGAGCCGGGGTGCACCGCAGGCTCCCCCCACCCAGGCGGCCGACGCTGCCGCGGCTCCCGGCTGCAGGAGCGCGGTGCGAGCGCTGCGGCTGAGGGGCTGCTCACGGTCGCCTCCACGCTCCGCGCGTTAGGAATCGCCCAAAAATAAATTAAAGGAAGGGAACAAGGAAGGTCGAGGGGGAAAGAAAGGTAAAAAAAAAAAAAAAAAAAAAAAGCGCAAGCATCTAACGAGGGCTCCGGCCATTGCTGCCTCGGCAGCCAGCTCTCTGCAACCTTCTCCTCCGGGATGGAGCAACCCAGTCCCCCGCAGCCCCACCGCCCCCCTCCGCGCAGCAGCGCTTCCCCGGCCACGGTGAGCCCTCCCAGGCGCGGAAGCCGTCGGGAGGGCTCGACACGGCAACGGGGGTCCCTCCTGCGCTCCGCTCCCTTCCCTCGCAGCCCGCCTCGGCCGTTCGGAGAAATGCCCCGCGGTACGGGGGAGAAAAAGCCTCCGTCAGAACTGCTCTCGGCACTTACTGATCCCAACTCCAGACAGACGCGCACTGGATACCGAGTCTGTGTATTTGCCGGTGCTGCCTTATCCCCAAATGCCATCTGTAGGCCTCTTTCCCGGGAGGACTGTCTCAGCTGCCACCCATTCAGCGTGAAAAGTTCCAGGCGGGCACGCGGAGACCTGTTGGCTGCCCGATCTGCTCTCCCCGTCGCTGGTTCCTCCCAGCTGCAGGCTCCAACTCTCCTCCCCGAGAACGTCCCGCGGAAACCCCTGGCCAATTGCACCTGCTGCAGGAACAGAAGAGGCCCTGCAACGGCAAACCTCTGCGTGTTACCTTAAAGAGGCATCTGCCTTCATTTGTTAGCAAACTCCAAATCGATCAGACCACCTAGCACCAACGCAAGGGACAGACCCCTCAAGAATAAGCAGCAGCTAAACCACCGTTGACTTCAAACAAAAGTGTTCACTTTTGCACCCTACCACCTCTACTCACCTCTGCGATGGTACAGGACAGACATTCCTATGCCCCCTCGCTTCAGGAATAGCTTTCCTAATCAGGAAAAGCTACCCAAGGAAACGCAATACCCCAGTTTGCCTCTTTAATAACACCAAACTCCCCTCTCACCTTATTGGGTTCACCTGATTAAACTGCTGCAAGCAATTCCATCAGCTCAACCACCAACAGCTGTCTGTAAAACCTTCTAAAGCAAAATAACTCCTGACCTTTCAAGGGAAGATGACCATGTAAATCTTCACTGTCTCCGTATCGTCTCAGATTGAAACATTGAAGTAGATTTATGAACCACAAATTTTCTGTGCCGAAGCTGAATAAAACCTGACTTTCCCCAAGGATTTTCAGATGAACCTGCTAATTCATTTAGAATCCTAATAACTAAAGCCAGCCTTCAGAAGGACTTAAGACTACGGTTCTAGATTACTCAGTAGCTTAAACATGCTGAATATTAGAAAAGGAACAGAGTTTAACGGGAGGTGGCCCCCCAGCAAACGGGGCAAAATATAGCTGCCAACTATATTGGAAGCACCTCTCGCCCGGACAGCCCCATTTAAGCAGCTTTCACCCCTCAGCGCCCTCAGACTGGTGCCAGCACCTACTCGGGCAAATGACTTTACTCCTTCCCAGCACTTCCCTGGGGCGCGGCGGGTCGGTTCCCCGAGTCGGGCGGCCGCAATAGGACCTGCCGCGGGGCTCTCCCATCCCGCCCCGTCCCGTCCCGCCTCTCACCTCCTCCTCGGTGCCCTCCAACCGCAGCCCGGGCCGGGGCAGCGCTCCCCGGCAGCCGCCGCCTACTCTCGCCCCGCGGACGAACCGCGCCGCTGGCACCGCTCCCTCAGCGCCGCGGCGCTCCCGGGCTGCTGCGGTTCCCGCGGGGCAGCGCCGGCAGACCCCGACCGGCTGCTGCTGCTGGTCCTGCTGCTGCCGCCGCCGCCGCCTCCTTCCCCGCCGCCCAGCGCCGGGCCTGGGAACGCCGGGCGGGTGGGAGGGAGCCGAGAGGTGCCGAGGCGAGGCGGCAGGGCTGCCAAACGCGGGCGGATTGTGCCCCCCTCTCGGGTTGGAGAGCCGCGGAACTGCAGCCTCAGACAACAGGCTGCGCGGCCGCCCCCGGCCCCACATTTAAATACCCGCCGTGGCAGAAGCTTGAGCAAGAAACACGCTTCATGCACCTCAGAAGCTGAACCGCTTATGGGAGCGCACAAAGGCTATAAAATTACTTTAGTTTGTCTCGTCTGTGGTAAAATAAAGTAAAATAAACACAGACTTAATTCAAATATAGAAATAGCAGTGAGCTGACAGAGGTATGAACAAACTCTATGAGTGGGATTAGTTTGGGATGCTGGCCTGGAAAGTTAATAAAGTAAAAATGAATATTACTAGTAGAAGCTGAAGTGGGAAGATAGTGTCAGCTCATTAGCAGAAGTGCTGTTTAGGATTCCTACAATTGTACTAGCACAGTTGTTTTTATTAACAAGAGATATTTGTAAAGTTCCTCATGCATTTCAGGAAAGGCCCAGGAGCTTTCTTACAGCAATTTATTTCCTTTAAATATGAGCATTTCCTTAATAGGTGAGCTTTGCAGGCTTAAATGCAAGATATTTGGTGAACTATCTTAAGAAAAATCTCAAACGGGCTGGATCAGCATCCTGTGGAATTGGGGCCATTAATAATTTTTAACTCCAATTTGTACAACCTAAAGCACACGCTCTGAAATCTCTTCCTTGTCTTCAGGGGAAAATTAGCTCAAGACCATGATCAAGGCAGCAGGCCAGGCCAGATTCCTCCACTCAGTACAGGGCGAAAAGAACAATTATTTAACAATGAAATTCCAAGAAGATTAGGATGGCTGGAGCCTCCAGCAACCCCAGTGCTACTTTTATTCCCACCATGCTTGCTCACCTGAAAACACAAGTAGGACAGCACTCAGAAAGTGAGTTCTGTCCGGTTGGCTTTTTTCAGGGCTAGCTGAAAGAGTCAGTCTCCCACACCACCATGGTGAACTGACTCAAGTTCCAAATATTCCCTTTTTCCAGGATTGAGTCTAGCATGGATCAATTCCCTAATCTCATTTCTTGCAGTGGCACCAAGGACAGACCACTGCAATGGTTCAACTGCTGAGAGCAAGAGTAAGAGACAGTCAGGAATATGGGATGACAGCTACTTAAAGCGGCTCTGCTATCAAAAGAAAAGTTACCCAAGTTTCCAAACCACACGTTTCTGCTCTTTCCCTTGCAGCAATTTTTCCCGACCCTGTGGCATACCAGTTCAACTCATTAAATCAGCAGAAACCTAACCTGGCAGAGAAAAGCAGAGTTTCCTTCATCTTTAACAAGCCAAGTGGGATCACTGAGGAGTCAGATAAGCAGCAAAGCTACTGCTGAGCATGTTGGGAACAAGCAGACCATGCAGGTGGTGCAGGACCATCCCTTTCAGCTGCCAGGAGTAGTTCAATTTGCTCAGCCACCCCAATGACCCCTTCTTCTCAATTTCACCTGGGTAAATCCAGAGTAAATCCCCCAGCTGCAGTTCAGTCCTGAATTTCATCCCACCTGTTCTCTGAAGTCAAAAGCAAAACTCTTATTGATTTAGATAGAGCCTTCTTATGTTCCTCTCCCCTACAAAAGTGATAAGAACATGAATTTTAACCCTCGTGATGCCCTGGTGCTTTACGGGAATCCTATAAACACTGACGTGGCCATGTGCAATATGGAAATAAGCTCACATATAAATTCATGCCTCAGCACCATAACCACACAGGTGAATTAAAACCTGAGCAATAGCTTTTAGTTTTCCTCCCCGCATGCCATATTTCCCTCAGGCTTCTTAAACATCCAAATCCTCTTAATTAACTACTGGATGAACAAAAGCAAGCATAGGGAGGTTGAGGACAATGAAAATACATAGCTGCATTCAAGCCAGACGTTGCACTAGCCAGGCATTTCTTGCCACCATTATTAGATGAGTCACAGAGACTTTAGCAGAGAATCTTTCTTGCTTATACAGAAGACCTACAAATTTGAGAGCTCAGGAGCTTTTGTACTAATGCAGAATTCAGAAGTACTTGTCACAGTACACAATCTTATTTGAAAAGTAATGCTTTTAATTAGAGAAAGACTTAATTTCTACTTAAAAATTTGGTAGATGATTTTAATATGAGAGTAGGAATTAGAAGCTAAAGTGTCAAGACCCCATTAATTAAATATTTGCATGTGCTTACACATAATTTAAATTACACTGTCATTTATTTAATCTTAAAATTCATAATGAAAGAGCAGATTCACCACTGTTTGTTTAGACATGGCTACATTCACTAAGCTCACACCTTAAGCTTCTGCTTAATCTGTTTTACTACTTCAAAATAATTGCAAAGAGGGCAATACATACTATTACATCCCTACATTCTCTTCTCTTTTAAAGAACAGTTAATCATAGGAAGAATGTGCAGTGGCATTTGCAACATTTCTGATTTTTTTTCAATGGCCAGCTCTACTGAGAATTTGTTCAAGGATCAATGAGCATTTTATATAAATACAATTAAAGTTGTGAATGTAATTCCCCAAAGCTCCAAATCAAGTTCTTCTAATCCATCATCTCCGAGCACTATTGAAATGAATGGCAATTTCAATATTGATTCCAGTGAAAGGAGGTGCAGCTCCTTTATGTGCTAGTCCACTTCAGGCCCTTGTCTTGTCTGGTATTTACAGGTGTAAATCCAGAGTAACTTTACCAGCAGAATTCAATTGTCCACTAGAAAAATACGTTACCTTCTAAGACTCCAACTCTCACCCTTAATTATTCATTCCTATTTATTTTTCTTTAATACCATCTGAGTCCCATCCTGTGTTTCTGAAATTAATTAAAGCCATTTGAAAACACTCCCAGATGTAATGTGAGGAGTATCTGAAGCAGCCTCCACTAGTTCGTCTGACAGCTTCACACAAAGCCAGACAAAGGGCAATGACTCTACTGGTTTGCTAATAAACATTCTCCACCTTAACCCTTGAATAAAGAATGTCACCTATTCAGGAAAAATAGATACTATACATCTCCTATTTGGGAATGAAATTTAAGAATACATTTTAAAATACATTTATAAATATGTAAAAATAAGACTATTAAGCAATCAGGCAGTGTATTCAGTTGATGACTGGGAGACATCAAACATGCTGAGTTACAAGAGGACTTATAAAAAAACGTTGTAACAACTCATAATTAGAAGTTTGTAAACGCAATTCAAGTATTTGCTATTCTGAACTCTTCTATGATCAACAGTAAGCTGTCTTGTCACCTATGTCTTTTAAAAAGTACACATACATGTTCATCTAGGGATGTCTACACGCATGTATGTGTATATATGTGTGTGTGATGTGTATACTGTGCAGTGTCCATCTGCATTAATACTGTATCCTCTATAACATCCAAAATCTGCTATGCATAGATATATTCTCTATTTCACTGGTGTTATTTGGGGAACTTTTAGTCAGGGGTGTCTCACAGACATGAATTAATTTACATTTACTGCAAGAGGTTGTCAGGCATTGGAACAGCCTGCCCAGGGAGGTGGTAGAGTCACCATCCCTGGAGGGTGTTTAAGAGGCATTGGATGTTGTGTTTAGGGACATGGTTTAGTGGTTTTTGATAGGGCTAGGAGTAAGGCTGGATTTGATGATCTTGAAGCTCTCTTCCAGCCAGAACTGTTCTATGTTTCTATGATTCTAATGAATGATTACATCAGAATCAGAGAATCAGTTTGGTTGGAAGAGACTTTTAAGAGCATCAAGTCCAACTGTTAACCCAGCACTGCCAGGTTACCACGAAACCACATCCCTCAGTACCACATCTACACAGCTTTGAAATCCCTCCAGGGATGGGGACTCCACCATTGCCCTGGACAGCCTGGGCCAGGCCTCAACAACCCTTGTGGGGCTCCAAGCTAAACCTCCAGTGGCACAACTTGATGTTTTTCCTCTTGTTCTATCACTTGTTCCTTGGGAGAAAAGACCAATCCCACCTGGCTCCAGCCTTCCAGGGAGTTGTTGAGAGCAAGGTGTCCCCTGAACCTCCTTTTCTCCAGGCTCAACAGCCCCAGGTCCCTCAGCTGCTCCTCACAACACTTGTGTTCTAAACCCTTCCCCAGCTTCATTGCCCTTCTCTGGCCATGCTCCATCCCCCCAACATCCTTCTCGGAGTGAGAGGCCCAAAACTGAAGCGAGGCGTGGTCTCACCAGTGCACACAGAGGTTGAATTTAAAAGGTTATACCAATGACTGTCGTTCTGGCTTTTCAGAACTTTTAAGTTCTACAACTGAAGTGGTTTTTAACACAAGTGATGTAAAGAAGAGAGGGCTGTTGTTTTCCCTGTCTGTTCTTCAAATGAGAATAAAGGGTAAAGAGAAACCACAGCAGTTCCCAGTTACCTATCACCAGCTGTGTACAAACCCCACACAACAAGAGTAACTGCCAAAGACAAGCGATTTTTGTCCTAATGGGGATGCAGGGTATTGGGGTTATTTGTTGGTTTAATCACTGGAATAGGTAAGACAGTATTTCATGAGAAGGCCAGTCTAACCAAGCTTTTTTCTCTCTGTTTCCTGTAGAGACTGTGTCCCTGCCAGAGTGAGATGCCATTATTCCTAGCAGCACTGTGCCAGGTTACACTGTTTATGTTTTGACAAACTGCTCATATTTTACTAAGAAATCAAGTGCTAAAAAGGGAAATTACCAAGTTTAGATCTCAGCCAGAACTGAACAGAATTTCATAAAGTAATAAATGTTATTCTTTGCTTCTGCAAATTTTTGACCCTGCCAAATTCCAAAGGATCATGGAAAACAACAAAGGTACATTAGACTCCAAACCAACTACAGTCAGAGTCTCTTGCAAGGGTGAATTATAATAATCTGAAATAAACATGCTACACTCATAGAGTATCATAGTTTGAACTGGACGATAGCAAATATCAAGACTTTTGTACAAGGAAGAAGACATTTATGATTCTTAACAAGTGGAGCACATAGACCCACATAGTTCCAAAATACAACACTGCACAGAGTGAGGTTTTTGAAAGCTCATCTCACATGGGATGCACTTCACTCAGAGCTTCTGATCCCTCTCTGAGGAAAAGGGCTGGTTTGCATCAGTGACTATTACTTGCCTACATTTGTGTTGTGCCCAGGGACAGCTGTTGAAATCAGGGGTACTTGCTAGGTAATACTAGTAAGGTTTCTGTTCTTATGTACCAAAAATTCTTGAGTCAAGATCTGAACATCTCTGACTGGTACTAAAACTAGTAATACCTAAGAATAAGTACCAGCTTCCAGAATACACTTAGCAGTTTTTACAGTTTAGTTGTTAACACATCCATCATTACATCTTACTTGTAACTAAATTACAAAGTTAAAACACAAATGCAGGATACGTACAGTAATGACAACTAAAACGCCTATATACTCTGCAAAGTAATAGATGTTTAGTGCTTACATTCTTTTACTACCAGTTGGGAGCTTTTCTGTATCTGTGGTTCATAAACACCTTTGTATGGCTTTTTAAATTACCTACCTGTAAATAAAACATAAGAACTTTGAAAAATATTACCCCTTGTCTAGTTGTTATTGTTAAATTTGTATTCAGTATATTAAAAAAATGCCTAGAAACACTCATGATCACTTACAGAAGTAACAACTCCCACCATTATCTACTCAGTTCTGCCAGACCTTCCGGAAAGCTCAGAAACACCCAGATACACAGACACACATTTACCCTCCAGATCTGACAGAGGGGTAAACATCTTCCTATCCATCACCCTCTGAATATGGTGCCTGCTACTTGCTTGACAGCAGAATGAGTCTGTCTGGTCATTTAGAGACCTGTGTTCCAGTATTTCAATATGTTGACCCTCACCTGCCTTCCAGGTTGTTCTTACATTTCAGAGTGGTTTTTAAATATTCTAGGATTATTTACAGGAAATGTAAAAAAGCCCTTTTTATACAGCCATTTGGTGTTTGACCTTTGCAGCTTCCTGCATGTTGTATATCTAGAATTTCTGCCTTGTTAAAAGTTCCACACATTACTTTTTACAAAATAGGCTGAGTGTTATTTTTTTCCTTTTGGTTTTGTTCTTTTTTTCTTCCCCATAGAAGCCTTGACAGACTGCTAGAGCATTCCAGACACAGTCTACACTTTCAGTGGCTGGGAAAGACATGATACGGGAAACGAACAGTCCAAGGAGGAAACACAAGCACAGCCACAGCTCAAATGTCAACAGAAGCATTTTTGAATTTCTGTTGATTTCTCTGTTAACAAACCCAAAGGCAGGGATTCAGGTTGGGGAAGAAACCTGCATGCGTGTCTCCCCATCTTTAAATGCAGCAAAACTTCTCTGAGTTGTGACACGTGAACAATTTTCACTTACCCAAGAATTTACTCCAGTGTAACCCAAATATCATTCCTTCTTGTCATCTGAAGAGTACATCCTGACCTATACAAACGGGGAAAGAAAGAGTTTAACTCATTATAAGCTCCTCCAAATTACTCAGGAATCTTGGTATGAGCACAGTATTTGGGGGTGATCAGCAATCACCAGAATGAGACCATCTTCAGCTGAGGAAAGTGGAAGAAGTAAACAATTTACTATAATACAGAGGATGGAAAAGGCTACTGTACTGGGTTTATGTGGCAATGTTTTGATAGTGGGGAAAAGCAGTGGTGGCTTCTGTAAGAAGATGCTAGAAGCTGCCCCCGTGTTCGAAGCACGTTTATAATCATGGGAATCATTAACAGCAGCAATCTGGCATGGTTGCTGTTCATGCAGTATTTCTTGTAACATGACTGGTCTTTCTTCACACAGGGCAGGAAAAAGCCCTTGTGACACCTGGAAGGCACATGTCCCATATACACCTCTTCTCATTTCCAGATTAACATGCATGAGAAATTCTTTCTGAACAGAAAGAATTACCTTTCTGGGAGCACTCATTAGGATCCCTGGAGGGGATCTTTTGAGTTGCCAATACCTATAGCAAAGCATTAGTAGCATCACCAGCATTAAGAGAGGCAGCACACTGAAGCCATCTCACTCAGGGCTCAGAGAGATGTATGTTACTCTCTGCTGAAGAGTCTTGGCTATCTCAAAGACACTGGACAGTTATAAGGGCCACGGCCTCAGAGGTGCTAGGACATGAGCACTTCTCATGTGCTAGCACCTCCTAACCATAGTAACCACAAGGCGCAGCTATGTATGGCTGCCTTTCAAACCTTTTGTAATGCATTTGTCAACACTGCATGTGGTTTATTCACCTTTTTGTTTAGGCCTTTTTTTTAATTCTCACTCTGGTTTAAGTCAGGGCAAGAGCTGACTAACTTACAAATTTTCTGCTTTAATACAGATCTGTATTTTGACATTAATAGATACTTCAAACAAGATAACATCTGCTCTCATTTTTTACCCTACTAAAACCTAGCAAAAAAATGTACTTTCTTACTTTTCATACCCTGCTCAGTTTCTGGCCCAAAAAAGCACTTCTTGCCTTGCATGGTGATTAGATAGTTTCTCTAATAGCCTCCTGGAGGCCACACGAAGGGCCCTGTGAATACTTAGTTTAATTAATTTGGGTGTTGCTTCTACACCCCCTACTTCCCATACATGTCTGGAGAGAGGGGTGGCACAGTTCTGTCTTTGTGGAATCCCACCCAGCAAGACCTCTTAGAGGACTAGTAGCTATTCTCAGTTAACATTTTGTCCTGCATGCCTCATCCAGGTGTATATATTACAGGTTTAATTCCCCAAATCACTTTTTTTTTAAATTATTATTATTATTTTTGTTGTTTTTTGGGTTTTTTTAATAGGTGTACAGTTGTTATTTGTACTGGACATGTCTCCCTCATCAACTGTTATTTTTTTAAATTAGTTCATCTACTTCATAATTCAACTTCTGGAGCTAAGAAATATACTTTATTTTCAAATCAGCATCTTTTTCCTTATCTTGCACCTCAGCTTCTGGAAAACAGCCAGTCTTGATTAGGACTTGCCAACTCTTACCAGTAGTAGAGAAGGATGATCCAAGCCACTTATCTGCTCAACAATGTCATCAAGTGTTCATTATCTTTACATTTCACATTTCAGCAAATTTTTACTGTAGTCTTCTAAATACTTGCACCTGAAATTCCCTTTTAGTCTTCCTAATTTCTTTCTTTTTGTTCGCTCTAAACCAGACACATTACTAGCAATGCTGAGTCATTTGGGAGGATTGCTTTACACAGCTTGCAAACTGTAGTTCACACCTCGCTGTATTTTCTTCTGATGGAAGAGCACGATACTGTTGATACCTGTTCAACTTGTGATTGATTGACTGATTGATTGTTTCCCTCAATTTCTTTTCTACAGACCTGATATTTGTCCAGTTATCCTTCAACATCTTTGTGCAGAGTTACGTTACTCTTACCTGAGTGTTACACTATGCCCTGTTTAATGTCATCCTATTTTTCATTAAACCACTCAGCTTATACAGTAATTTCTTATTCTTACCTTGTCTTAAAACACATTGCAGTTCCTCCTAGCAAATAAATTTAATAGGTGTGTTGTCTGCACCAGCATCCAGGTCTGTCATGAAAACATTGAAGAGTGATGTCTCCTGCACAAAGCTCTCCAGATCTCAAGCACAGCACCATTCTCTTTGGATAGTGAATTGGGGATAACTCCTTTCAGGTATAGCTGTGTAACCAGGCTTGTATCTGTTCCTTGATAGTTTCATTTAGAGGATACTTCCCCATGAGACAGAAAAGAACACCTACTGTGCTTGCCCTATTCAGAAGAATCGTTTCCCTGTTTCAAAGAAAATTAGATCAGCTAGATGTGACTTTTTATTCCTTGAGATAAATCCCTTCTGGATGTTGTAATTCTAGGAGTTTACAAGAATGGATGACTTGCTCCAACATTTTTCCAGGAATTGAAATAGAGCTTGATAATCTTGAAAAAAACCGAGGCAGGCACTTTGTAAGAGGAAAGACATAACTATGAACAGAGTAGACATGTTTTGTGGCCCTATTCCCTCATTCCTAATAAGACACACACATAAAACTGTGCTTCAGGGGCTTTACAGTTATGCCAGAGACAAGGCACTCACAGTTTTGGTAATAACTTTCCCCTGGATTAAGTAAATGTAATCTCATTGCTGCACTGCTTTGTGGAAAACCACAAGCAGTCTCAATACACAGACTCGTTAGACAAGACCATTCTGTCATGCATGGGAAGTCGTTGGGGTACTCAGGCTACCCTTTCCTCCCAGAATCAAAAGACATGAATGGTTCAAAAGCAGGTTGTCTGGGTGAACAAAGCTGCTCTTCTTTTTCTTTGACGGAAGCTAGAAAAAGGGGCACTAAAAATAAACCACTACTCCACAGCACCATAACACCAAATCATGGCCAGGGCTTCCTAAAAGATATAGTAGAATCTCATATTCTTGGTGTCTTGATGTATCAATATTAAGCTATAAAGGAAAACATATTGGTTTATGATCTTTATATTTCTATGCTGTAGTGCTGTAGTGCTGGACTCAAGCACAAAAGCATTGACTTACTGTTGCCCAGTCCCATATAAAGTCATCTATATTCAACACTATTTAAGTTACAGAATAGCTAATAAAATCATACTGCAGTTATCAGGATAGTGATCTGCCATATGCATTCCCTTATTACTTAGGAACAGCCTTGTGCTGGAGAAACCTGAAAGAATATCAGATCCTCCCTCTGCCCTTAAAGGACTCTAATTTTGAATTCTTTGCTTCCTTCAAGCTCTGTGGAAGAATCCCAACGTCCTTTGGCTTCCTGTTCTGAAGTGCGCAGCTGGCACAGTCTAGCACAGAGACCTCAGCACCAAACAAGGGAGAAAGCATAGCAGGGAATAAAGTCAATTTTTTACTCCACTGGAATGTTTTGTTCTAACAGAGGGGTGAAACTCAAGTAAGTGACTTTCACAGACAAGAAACATGTTGCATAGGTAGAAAAGGTCTAAAAGCTACAGGACAAATCTTTTAGATGGATCAACGGTCAACCTATTGAAGTTGGGATGGTTTCCAAATACATTCTGCCAAAGACATTGTCAAAGCCAATTATCCACTAGCAGTAATTGTCATCCTATAGTTTCTACCTAACTGTTTAGGACAAGAACGGGAGGCTCCCTTAGCCACTAACAGAAGCAACTGTGTAGCTAGAATACAATTATGCAAAATGGAATTCTGCCAGGACCATGAAGCTAATAACATTCACTCCGAGAAAAGTGTTACATTTAATGTCCAAAAAGGTGAGTGTCATTCCTCTGGTAACTTCTTCACCTTAGCCTGAGGGAGAAGTGCAGTCTTTGGTATTTATTGTATCACTCCCAGCCACGCTAGCTGTGGTCTACTCAAGTCATTCTTCAAAAGCACTCACTTACTGTCTTCCATAATTATTTCTCTACTACTAAATGCTGAACATCCTCGATATAAACACTGGAAACACAACCTATGTCATTTTCCCTGTAGAGATTGATGGCCAGATTAATACTGATCTCTGTTTCCATCAGTATAAATCTGAAACAGTCTCACTGAAGTTACCCTTGATTTATATGGGCACAACAGGAATCAAAGCCAAAACCAAAAATCTAAACAGATCATGTATTTTTCTTAATCAGGAGAAACAGAGATAGGATTTTAGGTGGATAAAACAATTTAAACAATGGATTCATTTTTGAAATTACTTTTTGTAGTCTTTAAGAATCTTTTATCACTACCAGTGACAACCAACTATATCCCTCAAGAACCCTTATTCAAGAATCTTCTTAAACTGTGCCATTGCCCCTAATGCCTACTAGTCTGACGTGTATCTGTGTCACTTGTGCATTTGCAACAAGAGAAGATAGAGATTCAACGTTACAGGATTGACCTTTGAAGACTTACATTATGTATTGATGAGTTAGAAAGCTGGATGTCAAGAAATGGCTAAATCTTGACAAACTGAAGTATTCAGTGTCTCACCAATTCCGTAAGGTATTTGGACAAGCTCAGTTTGAATAATCAGCTCATTCTGTCTCAGGTAACTTTACACTGGCAGAAACTGTTAGGGAATGGCTGTGTATATGCAGTATTATTGAGTTTAAAATAGTTGATTTGGTCTAGGAATGAACAAGAGACAACAGCACATTCAAGTTTAAGCAAAGCATAAATAGAAATTGGAGAATAAGACAAAAGCATTACTGTTAACTGCATTTCTTTTACAGGCAAATAAGATGGAAAATCACCCACTGCTTAGCACAGAAAGAAAAACACACACACCACGGGACAAGCTTTCTTTGCCTTTTAATGCCTGAGACCCGTCTAAAAGTGCAATGCAAGTTGTCTTCTCTCTCAGAGACAATGCTGACTCTTTTCTTGATGCAAGGTACCACACATCTCCTGAACCCCGATGACAGCACACAAATGCAGAGGAGAGCATGCAGGTGTAGGCACTATGATGGTTCTATTTCTTCAATGAGCATCTGGTCTCTTTCACTGTCCTTGTGATTTCATGCCTTGAACCCCACTAGTATAGTCAGGATGATCAACTCACCTGAGAAAAAGGAAAAGCAGTTATGTAGTCTCTGAACACTTAACCTGTATCACCAGTAGAGCATCCACTCCTGTCTCTGCCCCTTCCCTCACCTTTTCTGGAAAACAAAATAAATATTGCAGTAGTAGTTAACTCTACTTAAAAAAATAAAACAGATGCTGATTCCAAGAGAGTGAGAGTTTCCACAATTAATCATAAGGGTCGAATTCAAGGTGTTTGGTATTACAGAACAGAAGCTGTCATATTGCATGAACTGCCTGCATCTCAATGGGACTAAGACTTTCAGTGCTGTATGAGAATTCAGGTGGTATATTCAAACTAGGGTATCCTCACATTTAAGCTTCCTGGAAGCTGCATTCTGAACCTATTAAACAGGTCCAATGCTGACAAGACTGAGTTTGCAGACATGCATCATCTGCAGCCACTTTCATCTAAATATATACCTGCAAGTATTCGTGGCAATTGAAAGCTTTTTTTTTATGAAAGAGAATGCAGGCCTCTGCCTAACTTGTTCTGAAAAGAGTCCAAAATGGCATCTTCCACTTACCCTAAACAGAGGGCAGATATTATCTTCCAGCTCTTCATGTTGAAGTCATGCCACTTTCCGTGATATGGTAAAAAAGAAAAATCAGGCAAAAATAAAATAAAAGGGGAATCAAAGGTTGACTGTTCCACAGAGATGAGCACCAACATGGAATTACACTGCTCACCAAACTGGTGAAAACTCCCTCACCCAAGAACACTTATTACAATTCCTATTCAATGTGCCTTGCTAAAAGCAGGTGCATAGAACAACCATCTAGAAAGCCTGAATCGCAGTTCTCTCTTCCTGCAGCTGTTTCCTTATAGCTTACGAATGTGTCCTCTGAGGGCTTTGGTTCATTTGTGTGTTTGAAATGGAATAAGGTTGAGCACCTCCAAGAATTCCAGCCTTGGTAACACTGCGTCACTGATTGAACTCATCAAGCTGATTTAATTATTGTCATAATTTCTAGACATTTCCTATTAAAAAAGAAACAGTGCAAAATGATACAGCAGTGAAACTTTTCACAGACATAATGAAGAATGACAGATTAGAAATATTTTGCTAAAAGAAGAGACAAATACAGGGAAAACTAAGATATATAAACTAACAAATGATACGAAAACAGAATTGGTCATAGCCAGATACCATTCACATGACAGGAGAGCAAGGGATCACTAGAAACAATTAGTTTGAAAGTGGTATGAGAGAACATAAAGTTGGAGATCAGAACATTAGTCTGAAGATTTCACAACTGAAAAAGTCTTGAAAACAAGTTAGCCAATTTTTTTGTTTAAATTATATTTATAAAAAAATTAAGTTACATCAGATCATAATAAAATTGCAAATGCAAGGACACAAATCTTCATGCTCCGAAGTGTAACCAAGTAAACCAATATTTTAACTATGCTAACCACTGAAGTCTGCAGTCATACTGTGAACACTGGAAATAACCATTCTACTTTCCTGTACCATGACAGGACTACCCACATTACAGCTACAGTATCTGTTTTGAGCATTTAACTTACACTACTGTAATTCAACATTGTATTTTTTCATGTTTTCATTCAAGCTTAGTACCTATGTTTATAGAATATCAAACACTTTTTAAGACTAAATATGTTTCAGCCTATGTGTCAATGTGAAGTTCTTATCTATTTAGAAAGATGATGTTTTATTTTGTAGAAGAAACTAACTTGTAAGAAAATATTCTCATAGTCTTCAGTGAAATTAGGCACATAATTATTGTAAGGAACTACATGATAAGTAATTGTTTCATGACTATGTGTCAGCATTAAATAAATACTAATAATGCCACACATAAAATAGAGGCAGAATTATAATATATAAAGAACATGAAACTCAATATAAAGAGACACTAGCAGGATATTTCACTGAGATATATATACCAAAAATATCCTGCCTCCCCCCTATATACGCCAATAAAGTTACCTTTGCTTATTTGATTACTGGTAACTTTACTAGTTTGGACATGCTTCCAGTAGAAATCTGGCATTATTTTTAGCACACATAAGCACGGGTATGCGAGTTTATACAGAGGGAGGGGTCCTGTGCTTCCCTCAGTCCATCGGTACTATCTCACAACAGGGATATGTTTGCACAGATCTCTTTCCTCACATCAGTATCCCTACTGCATCCTACCTTTCCACAGTGTTAATTTATTTAATGGTCATTTGTAATTCTGAGGCAACTGGTCCAGCTTCAGAGGAAGCTTTCAGCAATCTCTGCACTCTTGGAGCCCTCTTGCAAGGCAGTCCTGTTCTTTTGTCCTTGGGAAGAGCTTAATGCTTTGTGCCCTGACTACATCTCTAAGTTCAATCAGGTATGCTGATCACTAGTTTATCGAGTTTGGTAAATCTGGAGAAGCATTTATTATCCACTATAAACAAGTGTAGAAAAAACTAAGTAAAAATCAATATATGAAAAGGGGTAAAATAACCAGCAGTGCTCCAAAGTCCATGAAGGCATTAAAAAAAAAAAAAAAAGAAAAAAACGAGACTTGGGCAGGAAATACATTTCAAATTGCCACATCCTTTTCATCCTATTTTAAAGCTGTCCATCACAGGTGTGATGTACTGCTCATCCTCAGAGAAGTTGATATTGATGGGCAAGTATCAATGGATCCAACTGTTCATAGCATAGCTAAACTGCTGCCTGACATAGTCATCCTGCTAAGGTACAATTAACAACTGTTTTGAGCACGAGACCTTTTGAAATATCCTACTAAGAAAAATAAAATTCTGTTTTTGTATAGCAACAGTCACCTGCCATTTGGGCAGGAGACAGTACTTCTCAGTACTCCAGGCCACCTTCCATTGCTCTGATTAATTCTCTCCCAATTTGACCAAATAAGGCTTTCAATAACCATTTACATGCTTCTTGGTTGGAAATCTAACACACCTGAATGATTAAATTTTACTGAGGCCTCTCTTTGTTGAGCAAAATTAATATTTGCTTACTGCCTAACAAAGAATGACAAGTGAATAATCAGATTTAAATAAACCCAGTGAAACTCACTGGACTGAATGAGAGTATCTTGGGCCAAACACCACTCTCAATTACCATTATTGAACTTCAGTGGGTAAAGTAGGGTTGAACGTTAGCAAAAGAACAGACTCGCTGAACCTGATCTGTAAGTAATTAAACCACTTTGTAATAATTTCCCGTTTTCTGTAACCCAAACAGAATCTTTTCTACTAGGCCTATTTGTTCTCTTCATTACAGCTGTTCCCTAAATCATGTTCACGTCCTCCAACCAGTAGGAGAACAAGCAATATACTTGTTCTGCAGGGCTTACTGACAGACAGCTGGGTGTAGAGGTTAATTTTAGCCCTCATAATCCTAAATGTTTCTCTGCCTCCATGGGGCTGTCATCTGGTCTGTGAGAAGCTAGAATTAACCTGCACACATTCTGAGAGCTGCAGCAGCCCATCCAGGAAGGACATTCAAGTGCAGTTAAGCGGGAGAGCCTCTGCCAGCATCAGGTTGGTCAAGCCACTGTGGGTCAGGACAGCTCAGGGCACGACCAGTGCTGATTCAAATACATGAGGAACCCCTGAGGAAGCCATTTCCCTGGTTGTGCTGAGCACTTCACTGACCAAATGATTCTTCTTCATGCCCTGAGTCTTTTACAATACAGCAGCTGCAGTGTATACTCACTGTAGAAAGAAGTTTAGAGCTTAGAGCTATGCAGACAGAAACAGAAATTTCTGTTGAAAAATGAAATGGACCCCTAAGCTCTGACAGTCTCATAGCTACCCCTAAGAGGCAAAATGTCCTGATTTCAGAAGCTAATGCCATCATCACAATGTCAGCAGAGATGAGCTCCTACTTCACTCCATGCCGCTCTGACTTATTACAGATAAGATGACAATAGCCTTTCCATTTTCATTAAAACAATGGCATCTCCTTCTGCATCCAGCTGCAAAGACTTTCTGCAATGTATGGGTTTGGCAGGAGGGAGATCAGGGGTAGTACTCATTCAGTGTGGAAACTTTCCTGAAGGGAAAATTAGGGGAAAATTCCTTTTCCCCTAAATAAATGAATCTATATGATGTTCTGAACAAAGTCTCTATTTTCAAATTAACCAGGACAACAATCAAGCTACTATTTAGCAATGACATTAAAGAGTGATTTAGCACTTCCCTTTGGACATTCAGACGTGTTGCCATCTGTATTTACTTAGGTATCAAAAGGTAGTGTTGGGAATACTATAGCCTAGAAATACTCAAGTCAAATAGGTTTCATTTAGAACAGAACTGGGATCCATGCTGAGTTATACAGTCACATCTCCTTTCTGCAGCTTGGTATCTAAAGACAACTACCGACAATAAAAGGGTTTTCTTAGATACCACAAGTACTATCACCCATCATTGAGTAACTGTCATCTGTTACCAATAAAGCACTGAAATAACAAATGCCTACTTAAAATAGCAAGCTCATTCCTGTATATTGTTCACACAAATAACCTCACGAACAATTCCAGTGGGATTAACTCAAGGGGATCTGAAGCTGTTTGCAATGCAGAGACCAGGTGGGCTGAGCAGGATTTATTTTAACATACTGACTCACATGTAAGTATAAACCAAGCTAAGTCCAGGATCTGTTAAGAAAGCCACCAAGGATTTCAAGCTCCACAAAGTTCAGTGGTAGTACACAGCTCTGAAGAAAGAGCTGAAATACCAGTCCTGTACATCTTGGCATCCTTGTCCCTGGTATATTCCCTTGGATACTGGTACCCACAGTATCCAAGTTTTAGATCAATTCTTGCAGAACTAATTACACGCTGGATAATGAACAGTTATAGGCTAAAGGGGCAATTTGACTGATAAATGAGAAGTCTGCCATTGTTTGTTTACTTTGAACATTTCACATTCAGAGGGAAGACCTATAGGTAACAGAAAATAGAATGAAAACATGAAATTCATAGGGGAAAAAGAGAGAAAACAGCCTAACACAGCCTGTGAATATGAAAACCAAAAATTAGGTTTTGTTCATCTAAGATGTTGACTTTTAAGACTGAAGGTCTAAAGGTAATTACTTAGCACACTGTAACATTTGTCTGTGTAACAGGTATGTCAGTAAATTACTGACATTTCAAAATATAATGTATACTCCTTCGTATATGATGACTCATAGAACTTTGTAATCATATCTAAAATGAATGCAGCGAACTTTATTAGGCCATAAATACAGGTCTTTTTAAATTTGTGAATTACTTATCTCAAACTGTACTTCTAAAAAAAAAAATATTAAAGACATGGACTATAGTGTGGTAGCATTTAAAAAAAGCAAGGCTATAGGAATGTGTGTTTCTGGTAAAATAGAATCTATCCGTACAGACAGGGAAATAAAACAATGGTATCCACTATTAATGCTCTCCCATCTACTCTGCCTATCAATCACTAAGGTATTAGCATCATTGAAGAAGTGGCATGCTGTGAGAAAACCATCATAATCCATTCAGTAATCCATATTTCTATGAATACATGAAAAAAAGACACACCAATTTAGGTGGGTGTCATCCCTCCCACCTTGCCATTGGATATTGTATGGGTTATTTCCAGGAGGGAAATCTATACTGCATGGAAAATGTGTAACTAAATTCACACTGAATGAATAATCTTCCATTTATACGGTAACCCTGACACATTCAGGAGCTTTCCAAACACACTTTACAAATGGATTTGCTAAGTACTTGCCTTACAGAAATTATTTTCATCCCCTCATGGGAGAAAGAGCTGAAGTTTACTATACACAACAGCAATATGCAAAAGTTAGTAAGAAGTGAGAGAAAGATCAATAATTTGGAATTGACAAGAGAGTTCTAAATGTACAGTGTAACTATCAAAACTGCAATTGGACCAAAATTATCAAGTTAATATGCTTAAATGACTTAGCTTTGGTAATACCAGTACAGCAAACTAGAGCAAGAAGGCTCCATAGGTGGGCACAGGGAGACTTCTCTTCCACTGAAAAGAGTTTGGTAAGATAATCTGGTCAAAAGTAAAGCTTTTGGTATGTTCCTGTCCTGTTTACAAGAAAATTTGCAACCCCAGGCATTTAGTGTTCCATAAAATACAAAAAAAAAGTGGGATATGAATCATCTGAGTCAACACATCACTGAATATGAAATACTAGCAGCTTCTTTGAAGCTATAGAACTAAGAAATGCCCACACCTTGGCCGCAGATGAGCTGTTAGGCAGGTGCTTTCAGACATGGGGAAATAAGCTCATGAGCTCTCTAGTGATTAAGAAATTAATCTATATTTTTAAAGGGCATTTCTACTCAAGTATTCAAGTAACTAAAAGGTGTCAGCTTCTAAATTCTCTTGAGTTTAAATAATACTTAGAGGAGACTATTTCTTTCAGACTCATATCCCTTATGACACAGGGCAATGATCCCTGGTCTAGTTCTGCTGGCCACACTACTGCTGATACAAGCCAGGAAGGATGCTGATGGCCTTCTTGGCCTCCTAGGCACATGCTGGCTCATCTTCAACTGACTGTCGACCAACCCCCCCAGGTCCTTTTCTATCAGGCACATTCCAGCCACTCTTCCCTGAGCCTGTAGCGTTGCACAGGGGTTGTTGTGACCCAAGTGCAAGGCCTGGCACTTGGCCTTGTTAAACCTCATCCCACTGACCTTGGTCCATTGATCCAGTCTCGCCAGACCCCTCTGTAGACCCTCCCTACTCTCAAGCAGATCAACACTCCTGCCTAACTTGGTGTTGTCTGCAAACTTACTGAGGGTGCCCTTGGTCCTCTCATCCAGATCACTGATAAAGATATTAAACAGAACAGGCCCCAGCACTGAGCCCGGGGGAACACGACTTTGGACTGGCTGCCAAACATATTTAACTCCATTCACCACTACTCTTTGGTCATCCAGGTAGTTTTTTACACAGCAAAATTGGGCACCCTGAGTGCCAATCCAAACCGCATTTCTGCAGGAGAATGATGCGAGAACCTGTATCAAAATTCTCCTTATACTGAATCCAAAACACAGCACTCAACCAGCTACTAGGAAGAAAATGAATTCTGTCCCAGCTGAAACCAGGACACTAGTACTGGCTGAGCTGACAACTACTCCCAGAGAGGAGAACAGAAGCATAACTTCCTCCAAAGCCGTCCATGTGCTGGTGAGAGTTCCCTTCCCAGCACACTAATGCAGTCCCCTTGAGAGGCCACTTAAGATGAACATCCTAACTTTTACATTAGAATTATCTAACTACTTTAATTCTCTATATTAAGTTTCCTCCACAGCTGTTTTGCATTCTTTCCATCAGATACAAAGAGAGATGTTTCTGTGTGTCTATGCTCCTGAAGAGGTGGACGTGCTCTCTGCGTGGGTACCAGGGGAGTGGTTTCCTTGGCAACAACCACCATATGAAAGGCTGCTGGATATCCGTCTACTCCTCCAACTTCTCCTGCTTTATATGTGGATAGTCAAACTGGGTACTATGTACCCAAAGCAAATCAACTGAAGCAGACAGAGCAGGGCTGAACAGAAAAAGAGCAAAGATGCTTAGGTTCTACTATTTCCTGGTCAGTTTAACTGAAGACAAGTTTTGCAGACATATAGTATCTTAAATTTATTTTATTTTATTATTTAATTTTAATTTTTTTTTTTTTTTTTTGGGCTTGCTGAAATATTTTCTTTTCAGCAAATGTAACATGGTCTGTATTTCCTCTGCATACAAATTTTCTTGGGAATCTTTATTTTGAATGTGAGTTTAAAATGTACAAAATTCTGAGTATTACTTTATATTTTTACCGCCTCCCAGAGATCGTTCACATGTTCTTTCACATTTTTTAGAAGGCATATTTTAACAGTTATAAAATGCAAAAATCAAAACTTTATTTTTTTTTTTCCCTAGAGGGCTTTGCAATACAAAGCAGCTGATACTGTTTTAATATACAGAGCTTATTTTGCTTTCTGATTTGAAATGTGAAAAATTAAAAAAAAATCAAATGTAGTGTTAATCTAATGAAAGCTTTCCTGGTATTTTGCTGATATTTGCTTGAAAAATGACCTTTTTGCTCCTTAGTGCAATAGCGGTCTTATTGAAATATCTACTAGAAGTCTTTTCACACCCTTTGGGTTGTTTATAATAAAAGAGCAGTGTATTGCAAATCATACAGTAAAAAGAGCCTGTCACATATGTACAGAACAGTTCTGCATTTCTTAACATTTTCTTGCTACACACTTCTCTTTTTAATTGTGGTCAAATGAAAAAAAACCAAAACATTGAGATTCACAACTGATCTGCATTAGGTAAAGTCCTGTCTGTCAAGTTTTTGGTCTGGTCAGATATAAAGCTGTGAACTTGGATACACCTGCTTAATTCAGAGAAGATCACATGCCTAGATGAAAAGCATAAGCCAGAAAACATTCCCACTGGGCACAGGGGAGAACAAATCATACTTTATAGCAGCTCAACATAGAGAAGGGAAACAGAAAAGAAAAAAGTCTTTAAGAAAAAGGTATTTAACTGTCCAGACCTACAAAAGGAGCCCACGTCTGTTCATTTTGTAATCTAACTTTTCAAGTTATGGCCACTGTACACCTACAAAATTGTTGCTCATATCCAGAATTGCCATAATTTCATAATTGTTTATCTGGTGCAAACATCTCAGGGAAGACCACTCGCAACACACAGCCTAGGCATTCCTACAGCTAAATCCTGTGAGGATCACGACTGGTAGGCTTGGGAACCCATAAACCACAGGAAATCTGCCTAAAACCAAAACATACATTCCATGGGCCCACTCTTGTTAAACTCCATAACAGAGTAGAAATAAATCACTCACCATAGCATACAAAGGCTGAAGTTTCTCTGCCTAGGGCAATGCTGATCACCTCTCTGCCTTCAGTTGAGGACCCCTTACAGTAACAGTTCAGAGGATGAGCACAGTACAAAATGGACAGTCTCTGCAGGTCAACTGAAGTTGCATCACTGTACAAAAGTAAAACAAAAAGTCAAATAGCTGTCTGAATAAAATGCACATTTGGTGCCCATTGAGGGGAGTTCTTCCATTGCACTTCAGGGAGGCAAACAAATTGAGCCAGTTCTATGGGTGTACGAAAATGTGCAACAAGCATCTTTCTTCCTACTGAAATACTTTGTGACAATGATGACTGTGCTCTTGACAGAAAAATATTTTAAAATTTGCTTGTCAAAAATCTAGTCTGTCATCAGTAATATCTTAATGCTATCGTCACTATGTTCATCACAGCTTTCCTGTGCACTGAAGAGTCAGTTTTGAGACAAACAGAGGCAAGAGCTTTTCCCCCCCTCAACGAGCTTAGCACTGCTTTTATCACTGCCACCCAGCACCCCAGTCAGGATACTTCTCAGAGCCATGGACAGTGCAATACCATCAGTACCACAAGGACTGCCTTTCACTTCACACTTAAAGTGAATACAGAACTGAGGTATAAAATTAAACCTTGTCTTTAATGTAAAGACTTTCATTACTCTCAAGATCTGACTAGTGCAGGAAAGATACAACATTTCTATTGCAGGACAGGGACTCTGTGAATCACTATCAGAATCAGTCTTGCTTAGTCTGTGACAGATAGAAAATTCCCTTCCTCACCTGCCAAACTGAAACTGGACTACATTACAGGAACAACCTCTGGCACTCACCACCTGAGTTACATTACAAACTATAAAGGAATTCATGTTCTGAAACTGGACAAAAGAACATCCTTTCTTTATTTCAGATTGAATTCTCAGACTCTTAGACTTACATGAAGTGAAAAGCACTTACTGAAAACAGCATTAATCATAAGTTGCCAATGCCTTCATTTTTATAGAATTCTGCTCCTTTGTGTTGAAGACTTTTAGAGGAAAAAAAAAAAGAAAAGAAAAAAAAAACCCACACGTTACTCTAGTCCCTATAATAGTTTACTATGTTTTTATATTTATACTTTTTCCTTCGTAAAGCAAATTTCTCCAATTTGCTTTAATAGAAGTGCTGTAGTAGTGGGCTTATGCCTGCAATTCTAAAGGACTATACACACGTACCATTACTATGAACAAGCAAATATTGATTCTAAGACAATATAAACCCAAAATAGTTCAATAAAGTCTTTTTCAGCATCAGTAATAAGTCACTTCCAATATAAATTACTGACTTTAAGGACAAATATACACCTGCTTATTTGAGGTCAGTTTGGCAATTTGTTTCACAAGCAATGGAATTAGACAAAATTCATTTTTGTTAGCATAATGTCAAACAGTATTAGAAAATTTAGATCAAACAGGGTTTTGGCAGTTGAAGCCTTCCTTTGAGAAATTATAAAGATCAAACATATTTTGGCAGATGGGACTATAACATCTCCCATGGGTGAGGGAATTTTTGGCACTTGTGATGTTAAAAATTTAGTGTTTCAATGAAGAGTACTTCAACAGATGAGTGGAGCAACACTGGCACAGAAAGGGAAGCTTTTTCATTATTTTCATGCATGTTCCTTTTGCCTGACACCCACCCACGTACTTTACTACAAACAGCAGAAGCACACAGAGGTGGTAGCATAGAGATAGCCACATCTCATTTCTAATCACACTTCCAACAAAGGTGACCTGGAAAGACCTGTCTGGACAGAGAAATAACAGAGGGTGCTCCTGTGCCAGTGGTTTCCTGGGATGGAGAGGTGCGGGGGAGATGGGAGTGGAAGGTGTTGTGGCAGTTTGGGAGGAATGGCTTGGAGAGACCAGGCATAAAGCACCGAAGGCCAGGAGCCAGGCTGTACCACAACTCCAAAGGGGACAGGGCTTGCAGTGTTCCAGCAGCTGAAGGGCATTCAACACTCCAGAGCCCAGTATGTTATCCAGAAACAAATCCTAGAAACTTATCAAAATGCTATTACACCCATTCAACCCCTGGCAGCCATATATGCCATTTTCTGCAGACAGGACATTAACTTCATGCTCCTTATGCTTTTTCTTCTTAGTTTGTATAAGTATAAATTAATTCCTTACTATTTGACTATGAGGACTCCAAAGTACCCACCCAGTAAAATGTTCCCTTTTTCGGTTGCACTTTAACTTGTGTGCATACATGCATAAAACCACATGTTTCATGTCACAATATGCAGACTGCAGCTTAAGTTCTGAAAGCTGCTCCTTGCCATGACCACTACCTCAGCTTCAGAGCCAGCACTTGTAATACAGGAACTGCCTTTAAGAATGCAGGAGATTTAATAAGTGGAGAAAGTCAAATACTAGACACTTCATCCAACAAACCTGGCTATGGTGATCTATTTAAAAAAAAAAAAAAACAACAACAAACCTCACACAAATAAATACCTTCCTATGAAAGACTACAATCATCCTAACTAACATTCTTACGCCTAAAAGAATTTTCAAAGTTTACTTTTATAGAGTTTTAGAGGTCTGAATCCACAAAATAATTCATGAGCAGAAACAGAACATATTTTCCAAGCAGGTAATCAATACATGCTCACACTATATAAAAACATCACAGTATGAGAATGGGAAGTTCATTCAAATCAATGAACAGCATGTTCCTGCATTCTGAGAGCAACTTCTGTCTTCAAGTTTCAACTGCCTGTCCATAAATGTGCTACTTCACAGGACATAATTAGTGTCACAGCTCTTTTAGTGATGAAATTCCAAATGACACCCCGCCCCCCTCCCCCCCAAAAAAAACCCCAAATAAACCCTCCCACACTAGAGATAACATGCTTGACTAGAAACAGTAGATTCAGCTGCGCCTGTGGGTAAACATTTCTAAAGAGCAAACTACGTCCAGGAAATACAACATTCAAGAAGTCAGTCTTTTAAAGATGGCTCCAGTGATTGCTGTTGTCTCAGTTATGTTATGATTTACCGTTTAATCATTTAGGTCTGGCAGCTTCTAGAAAGTAGTAACATTAAAGGTCACAGGTTAGCTTGTATACCATTGACAAACACTTTTTACACGGCTAAAAGTTTTAATAAGCGTGTAAATCATTTTGAGCTTGTAAATGTGAAGACTACAGTGCTCCTGTACTACAACCTGAGTTTCAGTTGGAAAAATAATCAGCTGCGTCCTCAGATGGATAAAATTAACAGCCTCTAATTCACTAGGCTCCAGAGAAAATACATGAAATATGAGATTTGTGATATGCAACAGCGCAAACTGATGTTACATTTCTCTTAAATCTGAATGCAGGCAATTTTGAGAAGGGAGAGTCTGTACTACCGAGGTTTAAAGAATCATTCTACAACTTTTCCCAAGTTTGTTGGTGCTTCACTGAGCTGGATGCAGCAGAAAACGCAGGCAACCCTGATAATTGTTCATGAATCTATTCACAGAGAGTAAGGTCACACATAAAATTTAAAGAGAACTGCATTAGTACGCAAATAAAAAGATACAGTAAATTTTAAAAACTTTTCATCCTTAGTGCAAAAGCATCCACAGTGTAGTTATGGCTAAAAGCACAGGAACTGCCCTACCAGACATACTGATCTCTAACCCACAATCACGGGATGGGAAATGAGTTCTGAGGAAAACAGTAACTTCTCCTCACTGCACCAAGTCAGTAGGGGAAGGTCGAAGAAACACTGGCCATTGCTAAGGCCCTTCTAGAGAGAAGCATGTTAAACCTCTCTTTATCAAAAGATGAGTAGATGACATAGTTCTGTGCTTTGTTTTGTTTTTTTTCTGTATAAACAAGCTAGACAAAACGCCCTAGTCACCTCCAAGTCTGAAAATACCCTTCTGCTTCACAGTTTAAATATGGCTTCTCAACTGTTCCCATGACATAACACTTACACTTGATCATCTTGTGTTTCTGTTGATCTAGTTTTGGTCTCACCAAAATACTGTGATTCATGATGAAGCCAGGCGAAAGCTTTCAGCGTGGACTAGGAAAGGCCAGAAGCAAGCTCCAGACATAGCACAAAACCCGTGAAAATGGAGGAGTGAGCAGCATGCATTCAAAGGCAGGATTGACCAGTCAGTGATTTCCAGCAAAGAAATTCAGACATCTGAACCCTTCTGAAGCAAAGTAGCATCTCTCACACTCACAAACCCTGGACTGATCACCTCAACAAATTTAAAACAGACAAGCTTTGTGAAAGAGTTCTATGCTACCTCCCCTCTGTGTTAATCACAAGGAACATGTTTGCAGAAAAACAGAGATTCTAGATTTTTTTTTGATTACATAAGAAAAACCCAGTTACCCACGTTGAAATGCCATTAACCAAAATAAACATTAGCACATAAACAAGTCTTTGCGTAGCTCCTGTCAATACTGATTGCAGGCAGTGATTAATTTTTATAACTGCAGCAGTTTTGTAACTGCTATAACGATTCCATCTTCACAAGAAGATCAGTCTCAAAACATGTATGACACATTACTCTGTCAGCATGGGATAGCACCTGATGGAAAGACCAGTTCATCAACAGGTGAGGGCCAAAAGATATTACTAGGTAGAAAGAAGTCTGTATAAATCTTGCTGTACAAAACGTATTGCATGAGCAAATCCATAAATAGCAGAAGTGAAATCAAAATCACTGTGCTTAATTAAAATTAATTAAAAGGGAATGTATAGCAGTCATTTGGGACTGAGGAAAGGGTGAAAAAATGCAGAAGTATAAAAAAGACATTTGCAACATGCTCCGGCACACAGCAAAGCAGACAGCAATCTGACTTCTGCAAAGGGCCGTTTAGGAAGAGGTCCCAGTAGCTGCATGCAGTGTGGGCATTCCAAGTGCTTTGCCTTCTGAAACTGCCCTCAGCTGAAGACCCTGCCCATACGAACAGGACCTAGGGTTTGCCTTGTTCTGGTATGCACCATTGCTACTTCCTGTCAGCACAATCCATAGCCTCACATTTCATGCCACACCACACCAGTACACATTTTGTCTCTATTGATCTGGCTATGAAGTTCAGAGGGTGCAGCCCCCCCTGCATTCAGGATGCAATGCTTTCTCTCTTTCTCCATACAGTTAAACGCACAGTTATCATATAGAAGTTATAGAGGTCCCCATGTCTGCATACAAATATTCCCTGCAAATGCAGCTATTTAGTCATATGTAATTTTGCATTTCAAACAAGCTAATATTCACATTTACTTTGTGCTCCTTTGTTTCCTAGCTCATTATAAACAAAGACTTGTGTAAATTCTTGTTTTCTTTTTAACTGTTCAAGAAAGATAAATGAAATGGTTTGAAGCAATGCAAACTCTTCTTTTGCTTTATTCTCCAGATAAATAAGGAATTGAAACCTAAGATTTTGAAATGACATTAGAATAATCAAAAAGATCATATAGCTTCATGGTTTTGGTAGAGGTTAGCTCTGAATTTGCAAGCACATATTCTGTGTTAAAAGAAAATTTTAAAGATGTGAGCAATGGTACTCCTACATTTTTTTGAGCTTTTCCCACAGTACAGTGTACATCTACATGAGTGTTATCTAGAACACAACATACAGGAAGAGTTGAGAATTTTGATGGTACATGTAATGAACTAGTATTTGAGACTATAAGAGGTAGTGATTAAATGCTGAAGCAGCAAACTTCTTGAACGGCAAAGTGGAACATCTGTTTCTTTACTTTCCAGTCTGTTTTTTTCTGTCAGTTTGTAGCATTTTCTCTGCTCCATCTACAGCATCCCAGTTTTTCTTCCTTCCTTCTCCATAACCGTTTCAGCACAGCAGCTTCCTGCCTTCCTGTCTCAGATCACATTCTCATGTTGCTTCCCTAACAAATGACATTTTGGCATTGTTTCTTCTTCCAAAATACTCATTTTTCTTTTCTTTTTTAATACAGATTCTCCATGTGCTCTGGGACTACTGTCAGTCCATTTACATTTCCCCAGCAAAGGCAGTAGTAGCACATCAGCCTGTGCTATTTATGATAAAGATTCAATGGAGCAGAGAGTGGCAGAGGTCTGTTTGGCCAGTTGGTCAACCTGATCCAGGAAACCACATTTCTTTGATACCAAACTTTTGGGTTAGTATCACAGAGAATACTTACAATGCTGAAGGGTAATCACACATCTGCTAGAAGGTACAAGACCTGTGAGGGCATCAAGCTAGCAGATGTAAAGGTAACTTACCCTTGAATAAGTAGAAACAATACAGTCCCTCAAACATCCTGGCAAGGGCTATTTTGATGGAGAGAACATTCAAGTCCACAGCGTGTCTGAGACACATAAAAACGCCAGCATCTTTGTTTTCCTTTCAAGCTGTTTCTCCCAGCAGAAGTTAATCTACCTGTTTTATGACTGAAGACTCAGCATCCCAACAGTTATAAAATCTGACTCAGAGTTGCCATTAATAACCACAAAAGAATGCAATAGAAGCTGCTGGAAAAACAAATAAATAATAAAAAACCCAACCAAACAAATAGACTGGGAACTTTTGGAATTGAAATCTGCAGTTGTGACCACTATGTAAACAAGTTAAGGGGAGGAGAGAGGTATATAGCAAAGTAGTAGTAAGTACAAGTAATTTTAGTGCTCACTATGCTGAAATTGGCCCCAGCTGGCTACCAGCCTGATATCAAGACTGGCTAACAATAAAATGCAGACATCAGACAGAAACAGGTTTTAAAAGCAGACTATGACATAGAGAGAGAATGACAAGAAACAAGAATGGTGTAGGACAGAAATTCACACTCACAAAGAAGACACATATTAAAAAACATGGAAGTGATTGTGTGAAAAGTGAGGGGAAGGATCAGATGATTAAGACAAACAGTAGGGGCACAGCAATAGTCACAGCAATGAACTTGGGACAGAACATTACAGAATTCCTCATCCAGGCTTGTACAGACGAAGACAAAAAGACCATATTTTCACATGGGAAGGTAGTCAAAGGAGAGACTTAAACCAGGTGGGGGGGGGTGAAGACAATGACAGGTGATGTTGGTAAATCTTACTGGAATATGATGGATAATCTACTATCTACAATTTACATTACTGAGGTAATTTCTTTCCAAGAGAACAAAATGTTCCAGAAGCAGAATAAATATAGCATGCCATTCATTAACGACACAGACTCAAACAGATGTCTTATTTCTGATTAACACATATCCTCTAAAATTATTCACATGTGCTGCTTCCTGGGATTTTTTCCAAAGAAGAACAGGTGAATGGTGTCTTAGATTAAACAGTTTCACATAACATCCTCTTAGTTCCTGTACTCTCAGGCAAATTTACCAGGCCCTCTTCATTATGTTCCTCCTTATACTTGTAAATAAATCAAAATCAATTAAATCGCTCGTAAAATCTCAGCCTTGCCACAAAAAAAAATTGAAGAATCTTCACCAAAAAGACAATTTACATAATTCTGATAATAGAAATAAGTTAATTATAGCATATAAAAGGTAACTTTCCAATAAAAACAGACAAGCTTGGTAATAGGGCTACTTAAAAATTTTCACTGTTAAAATATTTAATCATTGACACACATTGTTATAAATTTAATGCCTCAGTCAGACAAGTTACACTAAGTACCTAAAGGGTAATTTAATGGCAGTATTTTAGGACAGGTCTCACTATTACACTATGAGATGGAACTCAGGTTTCTCTACCTAGATCATAAATCAAGACAGCCAGTTAAAAGATGCATACTGAATGTCTGATATAACTTTGTCTAATACAACTTTTAAGCTCAACTTTTGTGAGCTTAAAATACTATACTTTGTTAATTGAAAAGATGCTGCATCAATACGAGGTGTCATTCAGAGCCTCAGATCAATACATTTATTTTAGCTCTCTCTACAAACACACCTAACACAGCTAGCACTTTGAGATCTGACAGTAAGCATTTTGTTGTGTGGGCAAAAGCAAAAATCCATTCAAATTGTCCATTTCCCCAATTAAAGTTATTTTTCCTTAGCTAGATGACTGGCTGCGTGAAAGCAGTCTCCTCACCTTTACACAAGGTGAAAATAATCTTCTCTCTCTTGGGCTGGGATTTCCCCAGAAGCTGGAAGGAGTTTGAGCTGTAAGTGGGGCCAGTTTAGAGATCTGCAGCCTTAGTGCTCTAGGAGGGGTAGGCACAAGATGAGAGAAGTGCCAGATCTGCCAGATGGGGTGTCCAAAATGTGCCTTCAGGAACAGAGTTGGGACTGCTTAGCTTGGTATGGGATAACAGAAGCATGCGCAGGCGCTCTCTCATCAACTCATGCCAGCAGAGTTATGCCATTCAACCACTCCTCCTCAAGGCACACAATGAACAGCAGGATCCCTGATCTCTGCAAAGTCCTGCTACACAGAACCCGTTGGAAGCAAATGTGCCAGAGGCTGGCATATTTGTACAGTGTAGCATGCTTAAATCCAGGGATTTCAGACCTAAACTGGTTGCATTTTAACAGTTCAGGTATAGGAAGAGGTGTAGGATTTCCTGTCTTTGAATTTCAAAACCAGCTGTGTCCACAGAAAAGTAGCACTTCCTGACAAGTTGTTTTGTGTTTTGCTTTATTCTCTTCAAATGGGTTAGTCTAATAGTAGTTTATTAAAAGTATCCTTCTTGAGTTTCTTCACGCTGCTGTCAATTTGCTTCCATCCGTTTATAAATAATGCTTCCTATTTATCCTAAGCAGTTTTTATTTTTTCTGGTACAATTGGGGGTGGGAATAGCTTAGTTTACAGTTTCATTTTTGTGCACAGGCTCTGAAAGTAGAATTCAGATATTAAGTAGCAAAATAAAATTTAGAAACTAATAGTAAATAATACTTTGCCACTTGAAACAAGCACAAAATTATTAAAATGTGAAAATAGTTTCAGGAACAGGTGGAATGTTTATTTCCCTTACTTTATTCTGTTAGAATGGGTTGGTCTAATGCTAGTTTAGTAAAAATACCCTTCTTGGGTTTCTTCATGCTGCTCTAGCTGTCAATTTTCTTCCTTCCTATTTATAAATAACACTTCCTATTTATCCTGAACAGCAAATCATTCTGCTCTCCAACCTCACAAGCTGTCAATTGCAAACACTAATATAAAACCTATTCTCTTAGAGCTTTAAAATAAGCATGAAAGATAACTGCAAATTCGCCATAATGCACCTAACAACAGCTCTGCAAAACACTCACGTGAAAATTAACACTCCCAGTACTAAGAAATCTTGACAGAAAACACCTTGGCAGTTGTGACCATGCTGGGGCTGCCACTGCTGCTTCAGCACAGCCCCTGTGAATTCAGTTACAGTGCTAATTCAGAGTGAGGATAAGAGTACCGGGTGTCTGTGCATTAACTCTTACGCCAAGCCACCCATCAGCCTACTACAACAGCAACTACGTGCAGACCAAAGCTCCACCAATGTGCACTGGAACTTGGAGTGCATCAGGTTCCTATGCAAAAGTCAACGTCTTTGATTTTTTTGATATCTCCCTGAAACTTCTCTGAATGGGAACTGTGCTAAGAGTGCAGATCTAAACATGCTGTTCATGTCGCTGCCTAACTCAGTGGGTCAGAGCACAGTGTACGCAGGATGCTGCCCTCCTCTGCTCCCTGGCAGGATGGTGATGGCACCCAGTGTAGCTGCCTCAAACAACACTGACTATTGCCCCAAACAGACCCAGCTGGGACTTCATAATAAACACTTGGTTGAAGAAAAAACACTGGGCAGACAATACTGTAACATAAACCCCTTGAGAATTTATAGAATCACAGAATGCCTCCGGTTGAGAGGGACCTCCAAAGGTCATCTAGTCCAACCACCCCAGCAGTAAGCAGGGACATCCTCAATTAGAACCGGTTGCTCAGAGCCTCATCAAGCTTGACCCTGAATGCCTCCAGGGATGGGGCCTCCACCACCTCCCTGGGCAACCTGTTCCAGTGTTCTACCGTCCTGCTTTGTATTTAATCCCAGCTTTGTATTTATTTGAGCATCTACAATGAATGGGAAAGGGTTACTTGGCTGAACAAGAATCCACCTGGTGAAAAGTTTTAATTAAACTTGCATTGACAAAGTAAAAGCACGGTAAAATAGTTGTGGGGTTTTTTAAATAAAGTTCTAGATCAACCATAAAAGTGACTGTTACAGATTTACAGAAAACAATGACTAGGATGAGCTGGAGCATGATAAATGGTTTTAGTGAAAGTGACCATGTCACTGAGGATTTTTCCCCATGGTGCTCTAAGCAGTGCATGGTTCATGCTCTCATGGCTACCTGGAGACAACCAACAGCCAATGTGGATGCACAGCACCAGCACAGCAACATCCCTGACCAAGCTTTGTTAGCATCATGCCATACAGCCCATGTTTCTGGCAGGCTACATCCCAGAACAAACCTCTCATGACCCAGAAAAGCAGTTTCAAGTAGATCAAAAGTATTTGTGAATACTTTAAATTTAGAAAACAATTCTTGAAAAAAATACGAAATAAGCAAAGCAATTTATCTTTTCAATGTCAAGCTTCTTGTCTCAAAAAATATTTTCAGTCAGAAATTTTGAAATTGAAGTTTATTTAGAATCATAGAATTGTCAGGGTTGGAAGGGACCTTAAAGATCATCTAGTTCCAACCCCCTGCCATGGGCAGGGACACCTCCCACTAGAGCAGGTTGCTCAGAGCCCCATCCAGCCTGGTCTTAAAAACTTCCAAGGATGGGGCTCCCACCACCTCTCTGAGCAACCTGTTCCAGTGTCTCACCACCCTCATGGGGAAGAAATTCTTCCTAATGTCTAACCTGAATCGACCTATCTCTAGCTTTAATCCATTTCTTCTAGACCTATCACTGCCTGACAGCCTAAAAAGTCCCTTCCCAGATTTCCTGTAGGGCCCCTTCAGATACTGGAAGGACACAATGAGGTCTCCATGAAGCCTTACTTTTTGCCAGCTAAACCAATCAAAAGAAACCACACCAAAACAATTCTTCATGTTTTATTTTGGGTGACGGGTGAAGAGAAGAAAACCAATGGTGGTTAAGAACATAAATTTTGGGGGTTATTTTTCTGGTTCAGTCAGAAAACTGGAAAAAAAAAAAGCTCAATTTACAGTTTGATTTTTGAGTTTCATTTTTGATCACAGGCTCGGAAAGTAGAATTCAGATATTAAGTAGCAAAATAAAGCTTAGAAACTAATAGTAAATAAGACTTTGCTGTTAAAGGCAAGCACAAAATGATTAAAACGCGAAAAAAGTTACAGAACAGGTTAAGTGTTTATTTGCCTTCTCCATCCCACTTATAATACATACCATGATAAGAGATTGTTTTCGTCCCTTGTTTCAATTTTTACTATAGTAGAAGGCATCTGAATGTTAATAACCGCAGTATGCACTGAACCACAGTGCTGTATAGAATTGGTTTGACCTTTTCAATATTCTACATTTTGAAGGACTCACCCTTTCAGCAATGTACCAGGTTCCCCATTTACAACCTCACCAGCCGTGAGGGAATGTCCAGTGAGAACTGAAAGACCCTGTGCAAATAAACTCCAAGAAAAAGATAAGCTACTGAAGAAGGAACAACCAATCCATTCCTGTGACAAAGATGAAAGAAGATTGGAAAATGTCAGAAAACTAATTCATTCTCTTGAGAAAGTCAGCAAGGGAAAAAACATGTCTTATTAGACTCCTCTGCTTGTAAAACTCCTAGACCTGGCTTGGGTGCTCCACAAAACCCACAGATTTCGCAGCCTTTTGAAAAATCTACTTGTGAATCAGCCAGGTTTATGACAACATTCAAGGATTTTAGGTTACTGCTCAAGAAAAATGAAGTATGACAAAGAACCCCCAAATATTCTTGATTTGGACTGTTTTTAACAGTGCATACTTGAGGTGGACCTGGAAGACCCTCCTCTGAGACTGGGACTGGGGCTGTCATGGTGCCCTTTCCAATGCACAAAGTGCTCACTGATAGGGAAACTAACTGCAGGAGGCAATCCTACCAAGTAGTAGCAATGTCATTGTCACCTGGTACATTTGAAGGCAAAGGTCCAATTAGTCTTTTGTAAGCAACAGAAGGCACAAAAATGTTTCTCCCTCTGCCATGTCCCCAGTTCTCACAGACACAAAGCATATGCCTTAGTACAAAGGGAGATAAAGTTTCAGGTGACAACTTGTAACCTGGTGAAGCCAACAAGATCGGTTCACATCTAAGTAACATTGACTTACTTTCAGAAGCAACTGAAGCAGATCAGGATCAGCGCTTAGCACTGTTAAACCCAGCACTAACTATAAAGAAACATAAAGGGTATAAGAAGGGTGGTTATATGTAAGGGCTGGCAACCCATTTCTATTTTACATGCAGTAGCCATTGACTCAAGCAGGGGAATTGCTAGGAACAGTGACCTTACCAACACAGCTCTCTCTTTCCCTGGCAGGTGCCCAGACATGGGGTTACAGAACCATTTTCTCACTGTTTTATGTATATCTGTGAATATTAAATTCTCTTCTTTGCCTTGGCACAGCTTCAAAGCCAAGGAGTCCCCATTCCAACCATTTCTTCTCATTAGCAGAGCTGACACATAATGCCCACATGCTGAAAAGTTAATTAATCTCTCCAGAAGGTGTAAGAATTTTGCATCTCTAAAACACTTATTTATGCTCCTTTCTCTGTTTCCTGCGATTAAAGAGAGGTGGTGCTGCAGGGGTGATCAGGTCTTATAAGGAAGAAATATGGACTCCTGCCTTCAGATCCCATTTTTATTTGAAGAAACTGGCAAATTCTCATTTAAAATCATGACGGAAGTATTTTCATGAATGAAAGTGAGGCCAAGGACTAATGTGCCAACAGGTACAGATTTCACGAAAGCAGTTCACAAGCTAATGAAGAAAATACATGTTTTGACTCACCTTAACATTACAACTCTTTATTTGCTATACCTATAAGAAATACTCAAAAGGTCATGGAATCCCAGTACCATAACAGTATATAAGTTTTGCTCTTTTTACATGCTGTTCAGTGCTCAATGGATTAGTATCTTCCTTTCAAGTGGTAATTTCTATGCCAATAGAAAGTACCCATAAAGGTTTATGAGATCTCAAGCTGAGACCTTTTCAAGATTTCAAAATTTAAATAAAGTTACGTGATTATTATTGCATTTGAGCAACATGACTAAGACCACTCACTGACTGAGGAAGTCAGCGTGTGAGAGCAGTCAGGGAAGAAAAAATCCTGTTGCCTGTATGGGAGGACAGGTAAAGTCTGTTCACATGTTTCTTGCTGAGTTAAATAACGGTGGCCCTTCCACCTAAGTAAGGCACAACCACGCAAAGTATCACTGGGTGACACATCATGATAAATAAGCATTACAAGTGCAAAGTTGTCCCTCCTTTCCCGCACATATTATAATCACTTAAATCCACAATTCATTATGCTTTTGACACAGTCCATGCCTGCCCCGCAAATATGTGAATAGTATCTACTGATGTAAAAAGTGCCTGATTTGACAAACGACACGTGACTTTATCCTGACAAGACCACAAAAGCCCCAATTCCAATAACAATTCAAAATTGCCCAAATACCCTTTACCACAAGCACCTAAAGAAAAACCCACATATCTGATAATGCTCATATTTGTCAGTTCCTGTACTTGCACATTAAGATATTGATACTTTTTAACTTTTTCCAGTGATGATGGATGGTCTCATACACATACATTCACTACAAGTGCTTGATTCCTCTTTAAAAATATCAGATTTGCTTTATACTAAAAATTCATTTGCTCATCCCTTAATAAAGGTTCCTGGAACACTATCCAGTCCTTCCACTGTATTATCAAGAGTGCCTTCCACCCTTCTTCTCTCTTAGGGACAACCAAAGAACTGGCCATCTACAGATACTGTTGCCTGTCTCCTTCCTCTCAAGCCTGCATGTTCACTGGACAGTTAGCTAAGCCCTCACTAACACCTTCTGGAACATTCTCACTCTGGGTTTTTGTGGGCATGCTTCCATATGTAGCTGTGACAGTGATTCAGGTCATTATTCATGCACCTTCTGGGAGCTCCCTGTCTTTGCTATTGTACCTTGTACTAGTCAAACTCGGTATAAGAGCCAAACTGTTCAGCTCATCCCAATGAATCACATCCACAACATGCCCTTAACACTGTTCTGAAAAGAGCTGTAATTCATTATACAGCTTCACCGTCTAGTATTGTTAATATTTAAAATCTAGGCTTCAGTGTATAGCTGGGTACCATGTGGAAATGAAGGATTTTCATCACCAGCTGACAAACTGTCCCAAAGTTCACGCCCTTCTACCTGAGATGGCCTGTTCTCAGCACTTAATTTACACATCTCTCAACTCACTTTTATAAAATACTGCCACTCTCACATTTCTCCTTTTTGTTAACAATGATTACGCTTATTTGCATCTTGATTGCAGTCAACTTTATGTTACAAAACATTTAAGTAACCTCCAGTAGAGTCTTTATTTTTTTTTCCAGCCTTCCTGCAGTTCTGTACAACTGTCCATCTTGCTTTTATTTTCTGCTCTTGCTCTCCATAGCTTGACAAACAAGACTCTCAAGAGCTGTGTCCTAACAAAAGGCCCTAAGTGCAATCAAATCTGAATGAAAAGGGGAAAAAAACCCAACAACTACACAGCCTTCAGCACAGGATTGTCATCCCTCTTCCTGCCTTCTGAAAGAGTGGGTTCTGATCGCTCTCCTCTCTCTTCTCATACTGCTGCTTGCCTCTTTGCAGTCCTTTCTCTTTAAAACGTGCATCTGAGCCCCTGCTCATGGATTAATTTCTTTTAAGCTGGGTCTGTGACTTCTTCCTGCTGATGTAGTAATTTTAATTACTTTTTCTCGCTTATTTGCACAATCTGTGACCATCACCATCATTAATGCATATATGCAGAGGTAAGTGTCCACAAAGATGCTCTATTTCACAGCAGACCTTTTTTCCTGTGAATATTTTTGGTCTTAAAGAATATCTCGATCTTTGAGGAAGATGCAATTCAGACTGCCATGTTTTTCAGTCAATCAATACCAAAATCAATATGACACTATGGAGGAAAGAGCCAAATGGCATATGAAAATAGACTGAATATCAGATTTGTCTCATTCCTGAACTCACTGATTTATAAAACCTGTAATGAATACAACATCACAGACAGGGCAAAGTATTTTGATAGCTGCTCTACTTCATGCCAGTCCACATAAACTTTGTGGCTCCAGCCCACTAAATAAAAAAAAATTTAAAAAGAAATGCAATTTAGAAACTGTTAATACAGAACTGATCTGATCAGAAACATCATTCTGCTGGAAGAAATGCACTTTCTGTATGCCAACAACCATTAATGAAACCAAAACCCCCTTTCCAACCTGAGGTAAGAGAGGAGTAACGAGTCTAAATTATTCTTATTTGTTTTTCTTCTTAAATATAAATCAATTTATTAGTGCAGTCTTAAGGTGTATTTAAATATATGAACATTTGTCTCTTTCTGTTGGTGTCTGGGTGATTTTACTTTTCAGCTCAGTTCTTCTACCTAACTGCACTGTCTGAAGCCAGCAGCCTGTTCTCACAGGCAGTGTCTGCTTCTGGCAGTGGTAACAGCCCATGGTTAGAGTTACTGCCAAGGGTTGGTGTGCAGACCAAGGCCACTGCTGGATCCTGTGTGCCACATTGGGGGGTGCAGAAAGTGAAAGGCTGCACCCGCAGGAAAGAACAGACAGGACAGGTGAACCTAAACTGAGCAACAAGGGATTCCATCCCATATACATGATATTCAATATAAAGCTGAGGGATCATGAGGGTCTCTCCCTCTCTTTGCCCTCTTGGACAACTTTGCTCAGATCCTCTTCTGATTTCCAGCTCCTGTCTGCTGCTGTGCCCTGTCTGTGCCTCTCCTGATGCTCGTTCCAGAACATCAGTAGTGATGGTGACAGAATTACCATCAGGGAGGGGTTAGGTTCTGGTTTTGTATGTATTTGCATATATTCCATTTATTATTATTATTACTTTATTTTTCATTAAAGCTGTTCTAGTTTCCTTTTCTAATCACTAAGTCTCTCTCCCTTATTCCCTTTCTCTTCCCCTCTGGGGAGGGAGAGGGGTTAACAAAGAGCATCTGCTATAGGTCTAAGGGGCCACCATGACCCTAAACCACGAAAGCTGGAAATCATTTTCTAATTCCAAATCTGACTAACAAACTGAGACCATTGCAGACTACTGCAATTCACTTCTGTATGTAGATGGAAACAACCCAAGGCTTCATTCTTTCATGGCTAAGGTTCATCGCATTTATCCTTTGCTCCACCAAAGTAAAAGCAGAAAATGCTAATGAAGTACTTTTGAAGAAGTCAGACTCAGGAAGCTTTTTGTACTCTAGCACATGCCACTGTCACCATCCTACAGTCAACGTACAAAGACAAACAGAAAGAGACTCCCTAAAGACATGTTACATTTTTTTCAGTGTGTCATTTTAACTAATTCAAGAAGCCTAATTGACTTTTCCAGACCAGTTTATTCTTTATTAGCAATTTCATACCATGCCAGGTATGAGTTTGTTCAAAAAGATAAATTGAGATGTCAACGTGTTTTCCAATTTTGAGAGTGTAAATTCTAAATACTTACTGAGCAGATTTAGAAACTTGACGTATACATCTGTGTTTGATTTATTTGCTAACATTGTTGGTACATTTTCCTTATACTTTATATTAACGTATTGAGCATCCTCCCTCACTCTTTTTTCTTTCCACATTTCTTTGTCCTGCCAAGGCTAGGTCTAAGACATCTCATCTGTAAAGTCTCAGGCAGCGGTCAAGAAAATGAATGTTTCCTCTCCCTTCCCTGCCCTGTGCTAAGCCCTGACGGTTTTGTGTATCTCAAGATAAGCAGAATATACTTCAGCAAATCAGCTTTGCACAGTATCCATATTAAACTTGGAAGGAAATCTTCCTTAGACCTTTGTTTTTCAGGGGCTTGGGTAGAGTTCATCACTTTTTAGACTAGTCTAGACATTGCTTTATAATGCATTAAACTAAGTGAACACTCTTCTTGGTGTTTCAATTTTATAAAAAAATCCAGCAGCTAGATTTCAAATGTGAAGACATTAATTTTTCAACCCACTAAATAATCCTAAATTTAATTTGCAGTAACTCACTAGGAGCCAGAAAGTCAATCTGCCATTTAAGGTAACCATAAATAGGAGGAGAAGCACAGCAAAGTGACTGCAATGTGATCTGCTGTTTGAGTTGGTTCATCAGCCGGTCCCATAGCAGCATCACAGTGTGAGTGAGAGTCATGTCCTCATGTAAGCTGTGCCTTCTGGGCATGCCACTCTGGGCCTACTTTACCTGAGTAGCCAGCAAGGCCACAACAGGATGTCACTCAAAGCTAAGACTTCATTTTAATCTCTGCAGATTAACATATGACTCGGGATGTGTTGGAGTGGCACAACTGTGATATGAACAGCTCCAGTACAACAGAAATGATCAAATGTAACAAAAGAAAAAGAGAAGGGAACCTACTAATTTTTCTTTTAGCGTTAACACAAATAAATGACACCTTTCTCAAGGACAGATTACCAGCTCAAAACCAAATCTTCCAGGTATACTTACTTAAAGAAGCTTCATCTGTAATAAAATAAAACCGATATCTTGAACATTTAGGTCATGCATATTTTTAACAGTTGGAACTCCTGTAAATAGGATGTGTGTTTGATATTCTAATCAGTTTATTAATGGAAGCTATCTGTTCTAAATTTATTTGCTTAACTACACAAAATATTTAAACAAACTATTTAGTTGCTTGCATCAACTGCTGAAGAAATGACATAATATCCTTTTGAACTCTATAACACAAAAAGAGTGTTACTGAAGCAAGCTCACCATCAATTATTGTCTCAAAATGACATCAGAAAGTATTTCTTCTAGTCTCCAGAACTATCTTTTACATAATCTTCTTTGTAAAAGTTTAAATGTATTTTAAGTAGCACATCAGCAACTCCTACTTCAAACAACTCCAATCACAAGACAGAGAAATACCTTTGGTGGCATACTGAGAGATGAAAAACTTCAGCCTTTGCTAACTTGGATGTGCATACAAACATGAAGAATACTTCTATGGAACATATAGGGTTTTAATAAATGACAGGACACATAACAACACAGATCCTGGAGCACAAAGCACTGAAAACTAGAGATAATGCACTGAAAAGTACAAGCACAGTACTTGCCCTAGCTATTAGCACTGAGGAGATCTAGGCACACAGGGTTTTGATAGAAATAATCCTAAAAGACATTGCCAAAGTCTCTACTTACATATTCAGCTTCAATTTAATTCTTAGACTGAAATCCTGGCACTGAAAGGTCAATAGAACAACTTTCTCTGGCCTCACTACTAACAAAGCTTCCCCCTACATCATTAATCTAGAGTATCATTCATTATCTCTGTAACTCAGAACCTGTCAGGAAATGGGAACAAATCCCACAGACAGTTTTCATAAACTATCTGTTATTTCCATGTTCTTCATTACAGCAACAAATTAAGAATCCACATTATAAGAACACAGTATGCACAAACTGAAGGAGAAAAAAAGACAAAAAGAAAGGGAAAAGAAGCTTCAAATTTGATATTTTTCACTATTATGCAAGTGCTGAGAGAGTAAATGGTTAGGAATATTCAGCAAGCAGTTATCTGTGAAGATTATTTAACGACACGGAGACAAGGAATGAAAAAAAAAAATAGTCCCTCTCCAAACTTTAGACTTAGTATGTGATTTATTTTTTTCTGAACAGAATAATGAAGAATATAGATAAAGATTGTTTGTACAGAGTTTTAAAGACCTCTAGGGCAACATAATGCAGAGTCCCACCCCAAATGGGAAACGACATGCAGCGAGAACACTTCTTTCAGATGGAGCAACTGGGACTCATTAGAAAATAAGTTCTCATCACCCACATCAAACAGATGGTTTTGATGACCATCAGGTCATTATCATCAACAGGAATCACCATGAGACTTTACATAGCTTGGATGTTGTCTCTGTGTTATTATCAGTGACTTCAGGGAGGGGAAACATACTAATTAGTGACAAAGTTTGAGGTTGACACAAACAGTGGTGGAACAGCAAATATCAGTGGATGAATCACTAGTAGAGTGTGTCCTGGATGGCTGAGGACAAGGAAACAGCATGGTTTATGATATATGCAAATATTAAGTCAAACAAAGAACAAAAGTAAAAAAGGATGCCTGGCTTTAAAATGGAGGTTTCTATCTGGAGAAGCAACAGCTTTGAAAACAGCTTGAGACAATTGTTGCGAGACCACAGGATTTCTGTATTTATTGTTAGATGACAGCCAATCCAAAAATTAAAACAAATTTTGCTTAGCTGGAGTCATAATTACCTTAAACCTAAATAGTCTACCTTTAGATTCTTCAGTTTGTCATGTCTGTTTTATCCTTTTTCTAAAGTTAAGTCAATCTCAAAATGCAAATGGCATTTTATAAAAATCCTTACCCTTACACCTCATCCTATCACTTTTTTTTTCATCTGAACTATTCACTAAATTTATCCTGGACTTGTAAATAGTTTTAGTGCCCTAAACTTTCTCCATCTAATTAATAATGTTTTCAGATAGAAAATGCTGCTGGCACTATTCATTCACTTAGTCTATTGAAGTGAAGGTGAGCATATGGGGACCAAAATATAGGTCTAAGATGAGAAAAAGAGCTTCAAGAATTGGCTCTTGAGTCTAGAGGAGCAGCTGATGCACTCTCATAAAAATGTCAGAGAAGAGCAGACAACAACATTAATGTAATGGAGTTGCTGGGAATGGCTTTCTTTCCTCCACAGCACACATCTGTTTAAGAACACACAGCAATCACTTCACTTGTACTTGAATTCACCAACACAAAAGCTGTGGGTGACTTGAGATCTGCCCCTGCTTGTTCCTTTGTTTTCTTTTTTTTCTCTGCTCTTCTATTTTCCTGTGTCCAATTTCCTATACGAACAGAAGCATTCTTTTCTTCTCGTTCCCTACTGCTTTCGTACGCTATTGAGTCTATTACTTGATTATTGTACTTTCTGTTCCCCATGTAACAGTTTCTTGTATTCCTAGTATGCAGCTCTTTTCTTAGGATCCTCCTCTGCACTGCTCCTCCTTTCTTGCAAAGTTAATTTCCTCCTCTCTTCCCTCCTGATACCACTCCATTCAACTTTTGTTCTTCTTCCTTGCTCAACCATGCTCACTTTCTAAGGGTCTTACTGTTCACAGGAAGGACTGAACAAGAAGCTGCCTTTTTGTCTCTTCTCCTGGCTTGCCTGCCCTTTAGCTGCTTCCTGACATGCTCCATTTTCACCTTCACTATGCAGTCCCCAGAGAGGGAAATAGCAAACCTGACCAGGTATCCTCTGAATTATGAATGCCTTCGTAGTCAAGTTTTGATATACCTGAGATTTGAGTTTCAGAAATGCTGAAAGTCCCTTTGTTCCTCTAAGCAAGCACTCAGCTTCTTGACTGTATAAGAACAAAAAAAAGAGGAAGAAAATGATTTGTTTCTATGAGTGAAACACAATTACTGGTGTATGAAATATAGCCGTAGCAATGTGGGGTTTTTTGTCATATGCTTATGAACTGGCACTTGCTCATGGCCGAAGAAATATATCATTTAGGCAAAAAGATGAGGCATTCTAAGCATTGGTCCCAACTTCTTTCTTAGGGCTTGCCAGCAAACCAGGAGCAAAGGACACGATCTGTGCACAGAGAAAGAAGCCAATTCCTTCTTTGCAGCCACTTCACCTCAGTCAGCAGACACAATGTGTTCTCACAAGAGTCTCCTTCAGTTCCCTTCACATCTTGCCTTGAGGATTACTGTCACTGGGCTAGATGTTGCCAAGGACAAAGTAAAAGCAAGATGGTATTTTGAACAGCAAAGCTGTCATGGAGGACTTGCTAAGTGAGTCACACTGAGGCAAATCTTATTAGAAGCTGGAATTATTTAAGAAAGCTACTACATCCCAACCATAGGACATAAGTACAGAAGAACATGAGAAAAAAAAGCTAAATTTTGAAATCAAGAGTATGCATAACAATTTAGAAGATGTAGGTGGGATAGGAAAATCCTTTCTATTTCTTCTCCATTCCAACTCTGCAGTAGAAAAAAGGTTTGGAGGCATCATGTGGTCACATCTATGGCGAAGAAAACATTGCTGTCACAAGTCGTAAGTATCACAATCTGTATTGAAAGAAACAGTTTAAATTTATTTCTGCTTGGTGATTCTGTTAGGCACTCTGTTTTAGCATCCAGAGGCTTTAACTGAGATGGAATCTAGCTGCATTAAGTATGTATTAACACAGAGAGAGCACCTAACTCATGGACCTTAAAGAGCCCAAAACTGTCTCATGGATGGAAAAAAACACAGTATGAAGAACTCTAGAGTGGTTGGTTGCAGAGTAGAACCACAGGACAGGCAAACAAAATGTGTTAAGAATCTACATTTCACCATGACATACCATTTGGTTTGTGAGATGTCTGTACAACCATACAAAGAGACTTCAAAGCTATCTGCTCACACTGAGTGATTTTCAATGCTAACTACTTTGTCATGTTTGTAAAACCAAATTTCACCTGCAGTATTAACCCTCCTCCTGCAGAGAGAGACACGATCAGAAAAAATACCCCAAACCTGCTTAAAAGCAGTGAATCACCTGGAAAGGACACAAAACTATGAAACTGGAAAAATCAACTAAAGGCTGCCTCAACTTCCCATGGAAAATGGTAATTCAGCTTAATAGGCTTTATTAATGATTTCTTTTGGAATTTAGAATTATGCTTTAAATTTTTTATTACAAGAAATACAGAGAAGTCAGATCTGCAGGTAGTAAGAATTCACAGATAGAAAGTATCCATTTTTCAATTCATTTAGTAGCTTGTGTCTCAGATCTCCTAAAACTGTTATGACTTTCTCATCGCTGACAGCTCTGGGACAAAAATGTGCTATTATCATTTGAAAATCCTGCTGATAGCACAAGATGTCCAATGCAAGACAGTCAATACAAAATCTGCAAAAAAAAGTTTGGGCATTTTCTGTACATCATAAATATATTTGAAATGCTCCCTTGAAGGTTTGATGTATCAACCATTACATTGAAAGCTCTGTGATCTGAAGCATTGTAGGACACTAACTCAGGTGCATTCTCCATTAAAAAAAAAGCCATCAGCAACACTTTAGTGTTGGAGAATCTGTGGCATCACAGAGGGATAGGGTTAGGAGTGACTCTGATACACAATCTAAGTCATTTTTCCACCGAGAATCAGCTATCCTGCATCTTTTTCTGACTTACCTGTAAGAACTGGCCGTGATATCTGCAAAGAAATCTAACTTCTAAGGTACACAGATATATTATGACCTAGATCTAACTATATGAACTCAATCTGACTGCACAAACCTATCTGAAAGCCAACCAACTTTTGCCATCTGCATATTTATTAGCAAAGCCATCATGCTTTATTCAAAAAGATGAATATAGATGGTAGGTAGCATTAAGAACAGATCTCTTATAGGGAAGTCATGCATCATTCAGTCACACACATTATAACAGTACAAATTTACTGTCTCAGTACCATTACTTTCATCACCTAAACTTGTAATCACTTGAAAACTTACCTTGCATTTGTGAGACAACATTTTTTTCCATAAAACTTTTGATTGGCATTAATTATGCTCTCCTGCTGTTTCAAAGGAGAATTTCAACATTAAAATATTGGTACTTTCTATTTTGAATATCTGTTTCATCCAGTTGCACAGCAGTGATCTGAAACCCTACTATGCCAATGAAGATCTGGATGCAAAAACAAAATTCATTGTGTATAACCAGCAATATTCACCAAGACTTAACAGTAGGGGCTGAGCGGTCATAATGACACATCATCTAAATACATTCTGTAGATTCATTCTTGCAGTTTTCCCTAACCAATGCACAAATATATTTTAAAATATACCTATTTGAAAAAAGATGCTGTTAAATTCTCTGCCACTCTTTTGCAGGCAAATTGTAAGGAATTTGCTGCTATTGTTCTTCTATGAAGTGAATTGTAATGACTAGAGAAGAGGTCTCTGACAGATGCTGCTGCTGTAACATCTCTACAGCTCAACATTTTAACTATCACAAGTCCACTTACTTTACAACACAGCTGCTGCAGACACTTGGGACTGCTCTGAGGCACTAATTCAGCTTTTGTCTGACACTCGCCTGAGGTAGGCTTCTAACGATGGTTTTTCCTCAAAAAAAAATCCATCAGGTAATACTTACCAAGTTACTCAAACTACTACAGACAATCTGAAGGGGCTTTTAAAAAGGGTTCAAGTGCTCCAACGCCGATATAATTTGATTTTTAACAGGAAGACTAGAAAAGCAATAATTTTAAATTACTCTAGCTTGACCCAAGTCCAGGAGTGGATTTGCTGAGGTCAGGTCAGGGGAGGAAGGGTGAAGGAACAGGGGAGGAAGAATAGGGACCAGGCAGTAGTAGCTCTTCCGTGATCACTGCTGCTGCAGGGCAGTGCAGACTCAGCCGCAGAGCCCGGGAACAGCCACACCACTTGATGCCCACCCCACCACGACTACACCATCCATTACGAACACACTGGCCAGCAAACTGTCCCTGACACAGGAGAGAACACAGGTCCCTGAGGCTGCCCAAAGGGGAGTTTGGATCAAGTGTACCAAAAGAAATGCTAAGGAAAACAGAGAGTAATAAGAAGTTAACAGTCTGTTTGAATACACAATTCATCCCTTGTGGCATCTATGAAAGCAAGAAAAGCATGGAAGAAAAAAAGATGAGCTATGGGCTAATATACAGAGTACTGCATATAGGCTTACACTCAGAAAAGGAAACACCCTGAAAGACAAAAAAGTCTTCCTTTCCAAAGGAAAATACTTCACATGTTTTGTTTCTGTCATCTCCTTTTTCTTTAAGGAAAAGTATTTTATTATGTTTATGAATTTGAGAGTTCTGCAATACTTCAAGTATGTGGAAAACCATCTTGCACTCCTTATCATGCAAAGCATCATTATTCTCTTGACTGAACAACTTATGTGATTGTTACTGAGCTTCTAAAAACTTCTGGTCTCTTACCCAGGGTTTCTTGAAGAAAAAGTCAGATGTTTGGCAGTGGCTTGTGTCCAACCGCCTCTTCTGTCAGTCATACTCCTCTCACATTTATCACATCCCTGCCATTCTTTCCACAGCCACCACCATTTTCCTCTTGTCCTCAGCAAAACACACTACTACATACTGTCTCTTCCCTTCCTGCATATGCAGAAGTTTGTCTTTATACCCTTGCCAAAGACACACCACCACAGTCGTCAGTGGCTGCTTGGCTTTTGTTAAGCCCACCATTTAATTAGACTGAACTGTAATAGAAAAGAGCAAAGTTTATTCATTATTCTTACTATACCCTAGACAAGTAAAAAAAAAATGAAATCAATACTAATGGTGGAAAAGCTTTCTGTAGAATACTAAAAATATCAGTGTATGCCAATATTTTTCAATCCACCCATACAAATTAAGAGGAAAAAAAGTTGGATGTGCCCAACATTCACATGTGGCCAGGCAGTTGATACCGAGTAAATTCAAAGGTTTCTACAGCTACTTTATTAAAATTCAGGTGTTAAAACACTTCTCTGTAGCTGAGACCAGAATGCTTGTTAGAGTCCTTGTTACAGTATCCGTTTATAACATACATATGATACAAATGGCCAGATGCAGATGAGCCATACCAGTAACTTGCCTTGAGTGCAGGTGTATCTGGGTTGCATTAGATTCAGCAGATCAAAATTAAGAAAAACGTTCCCACTTACATTCTTCGCAACAAATCTGACAAACATTACCTAGATGAATCAATTAGAATGACATATAGAATGACTACTCTATGATTCTATAATTAGCGGGAGAGGGCAACACCAATAGAATAGCCATACATACAGTCAGTTACAGATGGTTCATGTCAAAATGAAGACCACGTAGTTTTAATAAAAAGAAATACCAGCAGATCTCACTAAAATAAGGAATAGGATTAGAATTCAAAATCTTGAGAAACAGTTTGAAAATTAGGTTAAAAAAGAACTGCAAAATTCTACATCTGAAAAAGAACAATAATCTGAAGAAATATGCACTGACGAGCAACTGTCAAGAAAGCACTTTTGCAGAAAAGAACCTGTCATTAGTCTTAACACTGAATTGAACAGGAGTCAACAGTTTTGTTCCTTCATAAAAAAGGAAGATACATTCAATGGAATATAACTCACAGTACCTGTTAGCTAATTCTTCCACTGCAGTCAGGATTGATAAGTAAATCAGTGCTGTGTCTTACTTTATGCTCTGCACATCCAGAGCAACTGAGCAGAGTCCAAACAAACCAACGAACATGAGAAAAATCTAGACATCATGTCCTATGTGGAAAGACTAAAAGAAGCAGAGTTGCTTACTCTCGAGAAGAAAAAAAGTCACAGGGGAATGATAACTGTGTGCATACCCAACTGCAAGGAGAAAATGGCAAAGATGAATCATCTTTTCTCCACATTCAAGAGCATAGAACAAGAACAGGCTAACATCAAAGACAGAAAGAAAACTGCTGGTTAGATCCTGGATTCGTATTTTTAACCACCAAGACAGCAAAGTACTAGAATAGATATGCTGGGGAAACTGTAGAGATTTCTGTCATTCTCTCAGGGATGACAAAGGCTGAGCAGGTCTGGCATTGAGGTGATTGAAAATTTCTTCTTTTTGGGTACTGCTTTTCTGCAGCTGTATGAATCTCTACATCAAAAGATGTGCAAAAGTAAGGTGCTTGCAGGACAAGAAATCTGACAAATACTCCTAGGATCCATAGCAATGTAAGAGGTTTGGGATTTTTTTTTAATTTATTTGTTTCTTTTTCACTTTGCCTAGTTTTCTGCCTCTACGGGGCAATTTTTCACAGCTCAGTCTAGAAATTACACAAGACCAAAGGCATGTCATATCAGTGTCTATACTGTTTTAACACAGACTCTGCAGTTCTGCTTTCCAGAGACGTAGTAGGTTTTCAGAAAAGTACTTTAAAAAAGACAGTATTTGCTAATAAAATGTAATGGCAAAGATTCATTCTCATGTTTATACATTAAATCATGGAAAAGACAGCTACATATGGCATCCAAGAGAACTGAATAAATTAAGTTTCTTGTTTTGACATATTTTTGGTGTGAATAGAAAGAACCAGTATTTTTACAGGAAATAATCTGAAGTCAGGAGCTACCCACTGCAAAGAACTCAATCCTGCTATCCTTGCATTCCTAGTGCCTCCTTTGAAGCTTCCATTCACCTTTGAAATTCCTATATCAAAGCAAAGTTTGTATCTTAAAAGACCTTCTTCAATTATTCTGAAACTTAGTTAATAGACTCACCCTCTTCTTCCATCAACCCAGCACAGACACTGGCAATACAGTGGCACAGCAGGAGTTTAGGGGTTGCTGCAACAGAATTACTATTCTAATGATGATTACTTTGCTGTTATGTCTGTTAACAAAATGAACGTTTGGAGAGGCCGATGATCCTTGAAATTTGTTGTTTCACTGTTATCAGAGTTATCAGAATGATTTCTGAGTGTGGGGGTCATTTCTCGCTACTACTCATATACATATGCCTGAAGTTAAATGCAGAAGAAAAAAAGTCAGTTAGAAATTTCAATAAGCTATGATGTCTTGGTTGAGAGAAGACAGGAGACAGTGAGACATGGATATTCAGAATCAAGTGCTTCTCAAATCTCTCACCTTCAAAACAAACACAATCTTAAAGTACCGCTTGAAGTATTGGAACTAAGTTAAAAGCAAAACTGTTTAGTGTCATAACACAGAGTAAAGTGGTAACACACAGCGTGTTTATTGGAAGGCCACCATCAGCCTCTGGGATAGAGCTTCTCCCTGCTCTGGATGCCCAGTATACTCTGTCCCACATCTCCATGGGACTCCTTCTACCTGAGATCATTTTCTACTCTCCATTAATTTCCTGCTATAGCACTGATCCTCCAAGCTACACATCTGCACATTCAGAACCTTGCTGCACACCTCTGTTGATGGCAGCAGAGCCTGAATGCAGCATTCAGAACTACCATTTGATGCTGCCATCTCCCTGCTGGAAACAATTCTGCTCATACTCAGACTTCTTGTTTTCAACGATTGAGGTGTTTCTTTCTTTTCCTAAGCCCCAGGAGAAGTCCCATGGGGGATCTTTACAGTGCCACAGCACGTGTGAAGACGGCTATGGCAACCTCAGCAACTGGCAGCCTCGTTGGCATTTGGCATAGCAGTGAACTGCCTGTTCATACATTTTGGCAAAGCAGTGACAATTGGAGTGGACCAAATATTCCCTCTGAGACTGCTCTGCAGTTCCCTGCCCTATTGATACAACAGGTTAAGAGGAAGAGAGGGAAGACCTCCTGCTGTGTGAGAAACATTTGGGCCTGGGAAAAATAAGGGAAAGGAGGAAACATATAAAGGGCCAGAGATTCCAGTGTAGATTACCACACGGAGGAAAACTTGGGCTGATTAAGAAGTAGCTTTTTCCTGCGTGTCTATGAAGTTGGGAAAGGAAGTGTGGGGGGAGAAATTTCTGCTTAATCTGGAAAAGGTGTCTTTGCCCATCATCAAAATGCCATTCATTGACATACTGTGAAGGCAACTCCTCTGAGCAAGAGTGGAGATTAAACAAATTACTAGGTGACCACACCTAGCCAGCAGGAGATATTTCTCACAACTGAAAGGGCTGGGCCACACATGTGTTTGACACTGATGGCAATCTCTGACTGCCACAGCAGTACTAGTGCTGGGCTACCATGGTGGTCAGGATCTAGACCCAGGGGAAAGAGAAACAAACAGCATGCTGAGACAAGCACAGTCTTACCCGGAAAAGACCATGCTCTCATATCTAAACTTTCAGAATGTTCTGACCATATTCTGGTACCTAAAGACTCAGAAGGCTGTGCATCTCTCTCAGGGCAGGGTCTCAGGCAAGCAGAGTGTAGAGAAAGATGTAGGTGTTGGTTTTACCTCTGAGCAGAAAGTGGACTGTGATTCTGTCTTCAGTGTGGAAAGGTGTGAGATGTTCCTTACCATAAACACTGTAACTGGGCTGTTGCACTTGCCTTTTCACAAGCAAGGCTTGCAGAATAGGCAGAGGTCTTAGAAGGAGGGAGTAACAGCAGACAGCACTGAAATCAATCGCTGTATGTAAGCAGAGAAGGTGTGAGAGTTAGTGCCTCTGGCAGTCAGGGGCTTGCCTGAACACTTGAGATGGACTGAACTACAAAAGAGGCTAAATAGAGAGAAGAGTTGCCCAAGAAAGTCCTGCTTGCAGATTTCTAAGGGTTTTCAGTATTACCTGGAAGAGGAGGAAGGACAGCCCTCACAAGTGGGCTGATGATTAATTAGACAAGACAAATCCCAGCCTTAGAGCTGTAATGAAGAGAGGTATCTAACACCTTGCCCATACACTTGACACTTCCAATGGTACTTCATGCTGACAGGCCACAGGCTCGATAGCTGTTTGCAGAGCAAACATCAATACAGATTATCACCCACCAAGAACTGCCATGCAATACTAGTAAATACAGCATCCTCATTTCTGGCCTCAGGGAGAAACAAACTTCTAAAAAATCCTATCTTGTTGAATTTTTAAGAACAGATGTAAATTAAAGCTATATACGCAGCTGATAATTACAAAACAGGAAGTGTGAAAAACCTTAACGCTGACATAAAGGCAAAAATTAAGATTGTGATGATGGGAAGAAAATATTTCAATACAGAGCAGAGGTAGCAAGTGTGATTCTTGAATCCTGAAGAGCTCAAGGATATTCCAAACTGTCTTAATAGTGTACATGTGATGACAGATAAGGAAAATTTTCCAGAATGCAGTGGAAGCTGTAGCCTGTAAAATAATGTGTCCACAGTGAGATACTGCTAGATTTTTTTCCTGAACATTAAAAAAATAGTTAATACACTATTGTAAAAGAGATAAGGTACAGTTCAATCCCAGTCTCTTCTTCTCATTGCCTACATCAGCTGACTTCCTGGAGTGCTCCATCTTTAAGTACACTTGTAGAGAATCCTGTTGAAGACTTAAGAGCCCTCAGTACCATCTTTTCATCCTTTTACCCTGATGCCTGCTTTTAGGCATCTGCAGCAAAGTCACATGCTTGAACTAAAATGCCATCTCTCTGCTCCTACTGTTTTGCAGCTTTACCCTTCTCGGTATTCAGATGTCTATTCATTTCTCACTTAGACTTTTCTGATTTAGAATCTGAAGTGCATTTTGAATTTTACAATTACATCAGTCAACAAGCAAATAAACCAAGATGGGAATTAAGGCCATAAATGATGTGTGAAGCACCACTATGTGCAACTACTTAGCCTGAAACTCCTGGTGGGTGACCCCAAACCTTGGAACATTAAGCCACAACATCCTGGAAACAAAGGTGTGGCCAAGCATATGGATCAGGTGCCTGCTCTCTGATTTATGTGCCACGTGCATGTTCTCCCACTGATGTGCCCTCTTCCCCATCTCTTCCCTCTGTGTCACTGATGGTTTCTTCTCACTCCTTCAAGCCACTTCTGGAACTTATTTATCTCTCCTCTCCTTTTCCTTTCTTACTGATGCTGTATGTAAGAGCTCCAAAAGAACAGGGAAGGAAAAACATTGAGATTGGAAAAAGAGGCAGAGAGAGGTACCAAAATGATGTGTGGGAGAAAAGAACCTGGTTAATTCTTCTCTGATGAAGTAACAGGATCAGAAGCAAGTTTAGGAAAGGGCTTCCTGGACTCACTTCTGTCACACTGCTTCAAGACTGCCAGCCCTGCAGAAGAAAGCACAGCAGTAGCTACTCAGCTGCAAGAGGCCCTATATTTTCACTGTCTGTTTAGAATGTAATTTATTGCTCTGGCCTAAAAGGAACCATTACACTATCTAATCCCTGATTGCAGAAATATCCGCAGGTGCTCAGGGCAAGGCTAGGCTGTATGAAGCTCAGGACTCAGTAGAAGGGCATGTAATTTTTTCAGGTTTTGACTGTTACACTCACAGTGCTGATTGGCTATTAATCTTAAAAGCAATCCATCATTCTCATGCTTATTGACTAAAAAAAAATTAGTGTACCAGACAGTGACATTGTTACTGACCTTGGGATTTCTGTTGTGGTTGCCAAGAAGGCAAAATAAGTCACACACACCTACAGCTGTTTTGTCTGAAAGCCTAACTTGTCTCCCATGTTTTCTTTCAAGATTTTAATTTTTCATAACGCGGAAGAAGAATTAGTGTGGCTGGCACAGCACAATCAGAGCAGCTACAATCCCCTTGCTGTATTTCCAGGTGAGTATTCCTGTGAACTTCTACTACCTTAAATGAATGGAATTGCCAGCTGTGTTAGAGATCTTTATCTCTAAGGAATGCTGCTTTTATTGGAAGAGCTGAGCAAAAAGAGCTCTCTTATGAATCTAAGAGTGGAGATTAGACTTGTTGCCTTTAGATTAAACCTCTCCTAATTAACCTTCCAATTAACCTCACATCACTCCTTTGAATAAGACTGTAAATACTAATGATACTACATTCCCTTTTATCAAAGAACAGCTTTTGCTAGATAGAATTATGATATATGACCATAGTCTACAGAGAATTGTATTAGCAAGAGTTTTAAACTCTGCCATTAGTCATCAGGATGAACAGAGAAGGCATAGCTGCTATGACAAGCATATAAAACAAAGTATGAAATTTTATCATCACTTTTCTTCTGCAGAGAACCAAACTCTCAGATGCAGGATCACTTAAGATACCAGCTGCATTTGCCAGGTTTAAAGAAAACTTGACTTGAAAACTATGCCTTGAGAAATTAAGGAAACAAACCAAAACCTAACCAACCAGGTATCCATAAAGCAGGAATCAATGGATCTACAACAACCAAGCAAGGTCCTGGTTGAAATCTTCCTCTCACTTGCGTGAGGAGGAACAGTTCTACTCCAGTGGACTTCTTGTATGACTCCTATTATGCTGGCATACCACCTTCTCCTATTTCCCTCCTCAACCAGAACAACACCTATCTTCTTGCCTTCTCAAATACTGTTTTTGCATGTGTGAAAAGTTCCTTCACTTAGAGACAATGTTCTGCTGAATGCGTAGGTGGTGAGAACAGAAATTGTTTAAAAACCATAAAAAGCTTTGCGTGAAATTTCTGTTTATAAACTGCAACTTAATCAGCACTGATTTTCCTTTCCACACTTTTTTGGCTTTGTATTTGAAGGATTTCACTGTTATATGACCTTGCTGAGTAACTCAGAAATCTTTCTTGTTAACTAGTTTCCACAGAGCAACGGTGATTGCCAGAGAGGCAAAAGAAACTGGGGCAGATTATCTAGGCACTAACAGGACCATCTCCTGCTCAGCCTGCACAGACAACTGCCAGAAAAGCAGGTCCAGCTCTATGTTCTTCCTGATAGACAAACAGGACTTGGCCAAGGCAGTCTGTCCCACCTTCCCAAAGAAATCACGAACAGCCAGTCATGCCTTCACTGACACTGAGCTACTTCATCCTTTGAGAATTTGTATTCCTCCACTGGAAGGCTTGATGGAAACACAGGAAGACCTTTCGTGCCAGATTCTTGTTAAGGCAACAAACCCTTTCTAACTTTATTGGCCAAACCAAGAGCATGCACCCCATTTGAGCACTCTCGTCAAAGTTTCTCTGTTTCTCTTCACTGTAGCTGCTCTTCAGGCTGCAGCAAGATGCAAGCCGTGGTTCCCCAGTTCCCTTCTTGAAGGTATCCCTGCGCTCTCAGGTATAAATCTTCCCTTGAGGAGCCTCCTTTCTCCTTCCACCACCTCACCGACTTCATTTATAGCTGTCCTTTAGGTTCCTAGCAACTGAAAAGTGTCCATTTTATTTATATGCAAATGTGTCTCCCATGTGTCACAACAGCCTTTTCCCAAAAGATTTCAGTTTGCATTCGTCTATTTTAATATGTATTTGTACATATGCTTCACTCCTATTCCAGGACCAGAACTAGAAATGCCAAACTAGGAGAAGAAGTATGTCTCATTAAAATCAATCTCACTGCAGTGTTTTCAGATTACTTTCTAAAGCAAAAGGAACTAGTAGTGCACATGTCTACAGAAGAATTTCAGTAATACTCACGCTCCAGGAAAAGATAACAATTTTAAATTACCTGATTTTTTTGGGCAGCACTCTAGAAACAAGTAACTTGATTTCACTTTCTGACACAATAATTTGAAATGTATGAATGTTTTTTATTTCTTTTCCCTGGCCTACAATTCACACCATGAAAGAGGTGATGCTAGCACACATTACCGTGCTACCACAGTATGATATCAAGAACATACACATATATGTACATAGAAATAACCACCCTTACACAGGCACCGTGATTTCTGAATACTAGGATAAAGCTGAGAATGACAAACAAGAAAGAGGAATAAGAAAATATATGCTTTACTATGAAATATGATCTCCATTTTTTAGTTTCTCTGCTGTAGAAGAAAAGTTCGATACCCACAGCAGCCTCAAGTTCTCTGATAAATTTGTGTCTCTGGACTGAGTTCTGAACAACAGGGTGACATTGAACAACAACACAGCACTATTAAAACTGTCACAACAGCTTGAAATGCAGAATTTTCCAGGAACACATGTAGTTCACCTGACAGAAACAGCTATCATGGGGAGGTAAAATATTTGAGAAATGAAAAGAATACCTGCAGTTAAACAACCTTCCTTAGCCCTGTGCTCAGCACTGGTTCTTAATGTAGATACAGAAAAGCTGTTCTCTCATGCTGCTCATTAGTGGGAACTCCCCTCTGACTCATTGTCTATCGGCCATCAATGGGAAACAATAATAATAAAAGACCATGAGTGTGAACTCAGCTATTTCTGTATTTGTCATTTTCAGGATAATGTGTTTATTTAGACTCCAATTTTCCATAAGTAAATTATATCCATATTGCTGAGCTTTCCAGACCAAACTGTCTTACGGTATAGAAAAAGCATGACATTTTGTCTGTACATGACTGCAGGCTTGCATGTTGCTCTTGGGTACAGCAATGCACCTCTCAAAGAGGACCTCTGAGGTGCTGAGCAGGATTTGACCAGCCAAAACCTGCCAGGCTGCCTGAATCCCAGCCTAGGGACATTAGCAGGGATTAGGATGGAATTCAAGGCCGTAACTTCAAAGTATGTCCATAAATATTTAAATTTGCTCTTTCAAGTTCTGGCAATTAAATAAAATGGCCAGAAGTAAAAGAAAGTTTGTATTTGTGTACTTTAAGAACATTTTAGTTCCCAGAATCAGAGCTTGGCAAGGAGCTCCAAACATTACCTACTCAAGATGCAAACAAGCATCCTATCAGTCTAACACTTGCAGTGTATCAAGCAAGAGGGTTGAATGTTCTCTGAGAACAGAAGCAAGTGCACTGTTAACAGCCAAAGGGAAAAAAAGCAAACAACTCCAGTATTTATTACAGAAGAAAAACTGAGCAATCATTTCATATTATATATCTAATTAGTTACCAAACTTTTCATAGGGGAAGATTTTTGTCATTCACCAGAATTCAGATAACTTGGGGTATTTTAAAAATTCGCAAAAGCAAATACAGAAAAATACCCAACAGTTCAATAGGAGAGAGGTTCTTCAGGATGCCACTGTAACCATGTTCAGAATTCTGCGTATCCTGCAGTACAGAGACTAAGTCCTGGGTCTTGCTTCTCAGAATCACAGATTATCAAAACAAGGCTCTCCAATGCATTATTTAGCTCAGGAGCCTGCCCTTCTGAAACTCAGGATATGCTTCTGTATGTAGAAAAAAAACATTTACCCAAGCTGTGTAAGACTGTGCACAATGTCACCTCCTGCCAGTATTTCAGGTTAGTCTTTGTTTCAGTCTTGGAGTTCTCTTACAAGACTACTGTCTGTGTTAAATTCTCTCAGTCTTCCTTACTGAGAGTACTCTTACATTTCTTTGTAGGTTGTTTCAAAACTTGAACTACCTTTTGAGCTGAAGGCTTCATCGCTTCTCAGACCAATGTACTGTTTGTGCTTAACAGATAAATGATGACCAAAGGTTGCCACTTAACCAGAGTACGTGAGCAAAGATCTTACTGTAAACCGAAAGCACTGCAGGCAAATTTAGATTGGACTATGGACTCCACTATTTAAACAGTTTTCATACATTTTATGCATTATTTTTATGGCTGTTCATTACCTGGACTTACTTTTGCTTAATGTCAGTAGAGGATAGGATTGCTAAGACAGTATTACTGCAAACAGAACTCCTGTGGTCAAGACCAAACAAAAAAGAAATAGTTCTTCTCCTCCTGCAGCATGTATTGTAAACATATATAGCACAGCCAATGTGATACTCAAGAGAAAAAGCTAATGATTTTGCCTCAATTTCAAACAAATAAGGAGAATTCTAACGTTGCTTTCTACACAAACAAAAAGGAAAAGAGAGAAGGTGGCCAGCAATTTCCGGGCTTTTATTTCCACTCTGCAATACCGGCCAGTCCTCAGACCATGTAATTCTTGATGCTTCCCTTTAAACTATTTTTAATGGCTTCCTGATAAATCAGATACTTCTGAAAGTAAGATTTTCTGTAAGACTAAATAAACAACAAAAGAAACTGAAAAAGACAGACGCCCCCCACAGCCCTCCTCCCAATAAAACAAGTAATGCTCTAGTATCCAAAGCTAAAATATAGTAGAAATTTAATATATAAGGAAGCATCGTGTGTTCTTATGAATCTTTGGCATTATCTACTAACTTGTTTAGGATACAAAGGAATACTTCTTTATTGAAAGAAATGTGAACTGCCTTAGAGTTTACCACCTTTGAACTCCTTTTAAGTTTTTATCACTAAGCCCATGTTCTTCCATTCTGATGCTCAAATCCATATTCATCTTGCAAAACAGCTTCTGGGCTATTGCCAAGTGAATCAGGGCATCACCTCTGCTAATTCACAGCAATGCCTGCAGTTAGTGTCTGAATCCACCACTGAATCTACCAGTCCTGTATCCCACCTCAGTGCTTTAACCCAAAGACCATCTACTCCCTCTACCTTTGGTGAGCAGAATGTACCTAATCATTAAGCAGGTGTCTGAGCACTAAGAAAGGGGGGAAGGAAAAGGCCTGTGAGCTGGATCAGAAATAGGCCTCTTAACATCTATTACCTCCCACAGTCTTTGGAGTCGAGTCAGGAATCCCAGCAGTGAACAGGCATACAGATATCAGCAAGGTTTCACATCCTCACAGCTCTGGATGGTTCTCAGTTCTGTTTCACATCAGCACTTTCTGTGAGGAACTGTTTGGAGAGAGAAGAAGAAGAAAAGAAGTTATTAAAAAAATCCCAAAACAAAACAGAGGCTGGTCATGTAGAGAGAGAGCAAAGATGATGGCCAGACAACATGGACTGAGCTGCATTACCTCGTGGGTATACAGCTCTCATACCACACAAAGAATATCTGCAATGTGTGCAGCAGACCAGGCTGAACCAGTCCGGCTGTGAACACACCAGCCAGGGACAGAACGACTTAAATAATTACTGAAGGAAGATCCACAGTCCCTGCAGGCAACATTATTGCCTAACACCAATGAATCATCTTGGAGGAGAAAAAGGGGGAGTTACTCTGTGCAATTAACTGCTATTATAGAAAATCACATCTTCCCAGTTTAAAATATAATTCATTCTACATTAGTGTAGTGAGTCTGGCTGAGCTGCTTTTCCCCATGCAGCCCTCATGCTGCAGCACTGGGAGCTGGAGGGTGTTGGTAACACACCCGTGTTATGACTGCCGGTGCTCACACGGCACCAGAGGCTGGGGGGCAGGATGGGGGAGAGGATACAGCCAACCTGAGCTGACCAGTGGATATTCCATACCATATGACATCAGCTCAACTATAAAGGGAGAGGACAGGAGGAGGATGGGGAGGCATTCTGCTTTGTCCTCCAAGCGGCTGCTATGTGTTCCTTAAGCCCTGCTTCCTGGACTGGGCCCGACATCACCTGAGGACAGGAAGTAGAGAATAACATCTTGTCTATCATAACCCACACCCCTGTGCTTTGTGTCTTATTCTCTCCCTGCGTGCTGTGCTGAAGGGGGTCGGGGGGAGTGATAGAAGGGCTTGGTGGGCACCTGGTGCCGTGCCAAGGTCAACCCACCACAATTAGGTATAGATACAAACAGCTTGGAGAGGAAAACTAACACATTATAGACATAGATATATAAAGCATAGACTAAAATATTTTGATCTACAGCACCCTAGTACTTTACCTTTCTCCCCTCATCCCCATCTTCTCCTTAATGACAAGCTTCATTACTATGAAATAACTAGAGCAGTTCTTCTGGTCACCTGTAAGCCTTCCAGCCCAGGAGGTTTGTTTTCCACTATTTTATCTTCCTACCATAATTTGGGCTAGTGGAAAACAAAAACAAACCAGAATTCAACAACAGGTTCTCAGCATGAGGTCAGTACTCTCAATAGCACTGTTAGGTGATCCTTTGCCACCAGAATAACAATATAATAAGGAAAATAAAGTAATGAAAATATTTGAGGGAGAACCTGAGAACAACATCCAGGCAATAAGGTTAGCTTATTATTTCATGTGAATACACAACAAAATACTGCAAACTCTCCCATCCATAATTTGCTGTTACCTTTCTCGTCTATTTATATAATGCCTTAACACCGTATTAAATACTCACTAGGTAGAGCTCTACTGAAGGCTGACAAAGTCTGCTTTGAAACAACCAGTTCTGTCAAAGTATGGACCTGAAGTTAGAATAGTAGGAATCAGTCCAAGCTGTAGTCTTGCGTGACTCCTGTCACACAAGGGACTGGAACTTACTGCAAGTAAGCACTGAATATAGTAGAATCATAGAACCGTTTTGGTTGGAAGAGCCCTTCAAGATCATTGAGTCCAACTGTTAACCCAGCACTGCCAGGTCACCACTAAACCATGTCCATCAGCACCACATCTACATGGCTTTGAAACCACTGGAGAAATGGGGACACCACCACTGTCCTGGGCAGCCTGGGCCTTCCTGTGAAGAAATTCTCCCTCATGTCCAACCTAAACCTCCCCTGGCACAACTTGAGGCTGTTTTCTCCTGTCCTAACTCTTGATCCTTGTGAGAAGACACCGAGGCCCACTTGGCTCCAACCTCATTTCTGTGAGCTGTTGAGAGCAAGATCTCCCCTGAACCTCCTTTTCTCCTGGCTGAACAACTCCAGGTCCCGCAGCCGCTCCTCACAAGATTCATGCTCTAGAACCTTCCCCATATTCCCATGCTCCATCCCCTCAATGTCCTTCCTGGAGTGAGGGGCCCAAAACTGAATCCAGGATTCAAGGTGCAGCCTCCCCAGTGCTGCGTACAAGGGGACGATCCCTGCTCTAGACCAGCTGGCTACACTCTTGCTGATCCTAGCCAGCATGCTGGTGGCCTTCTTGGACACTGGGCACATGCTGGCTCATCTTCAGCTGCCTGTTGACTAACATCCCCAGGTCCTTTTCCACTAGGCACTTTCCAGCCACTCTGCTCCATCCTGGAGCATTGCAGAGGGTTGTGACGGAAAGGCAGGACCAGCACTCGGCCTTGTTGAACCCCATCCCATTGGCCTTGGGCCATTGATCTAGCCTGGCCAAACCCCATTGTAGAGCCTCCTAACCCTCTAGCAGATCAACACTCCTGCTCAACTTTGTGTCATCTGCAAACTTATGAGGATGCATGCAAAGGAAGATCTCACTAGGGGCTGTGGCTTTTGGGGGGATATCCAAGTTGGCAGCACCACAGCGAGAAGGAAAGGGACAGAATGTAATGGGGCCAGTGTGGGTGTCTGCACCACGACTGAAGAAAGGAAACTGTCCTCCTCTCAGCAGATGAGGACGGGGCTTAAGGTTCAGATGTAATGAGCATCTACCGCACAAACAGAATCCAAGAGGTGCTCTGGATACTCTGCCCATCTGCACACCAGGACATACACACTGTAGCCAGCACCCTCCAGATATATGAATATTTCATCATTATATGTATTTTTAATCAAAACATCTTAAAGTCCAGTAGAATTTCCAATTTATATATTCCAATCCTTAGATGCCTTCATTACTAAATAGTTTATACGACACAGACCTTACACAAAAAAAATCAAGATTGTAATGATTTACATGGATTTCTATGATGATGAAGAATAACAAGGATAAGCTGTGTATCTTATAACTCTGTACCAAAATGCAGTTCACCATTTTATAGAGACAATTATAAGTGAAAGAGTTTTCATAAACAGGAGACATAGTGAATAATTTGTATCGACTAGACCATTCCAGCGTTCCCCTTATATTCAAAATCATACTGGAATAAAGAAGAAAAACAGAAACAAAAGCAAAACTTTAGGGTGTCTGTGATAAACAGATACTTTTAGACAGATATTTCACCAGACAAAAGCCTTGACTTTCACACCACCACTCTGCCTAAGGTTGTACAGATGATCACTTTGGAGAGAAAAGTCACAGCACCAGCCTGCCATGTCAACATAGAAAACACACCTAGTCCTTCCTCATATATTTCTGTATTACTCACGTGTTAATTCAGATTAAGTACTTGACAACTCTTAACTCCATTCTCCAGGACAACTACATCAAACAAATTAAAAGAGAACTCCACATGACTGCTGTATTAATCTTTCTTCTTATATTTTTTTTTTTTTTTTTTAGAAATGGAATAAAAGGGCTACTATGTGCATAGACAAACTAATTTCAGTTCTAGTGTGGAAGGAGGAAAGGCTTCATAAGTTAAAAATTTAATGCTGAAGGCAGAATCAATGACAAAGATTAAGGAAGATTTTTGGGTTGGTCTTTTTTAGTTCTGTTTTTGTGGATTTTTTTCCCTGTTTTTTACTAGATGTAAGGTAGTGTCCCTTGACATATTGGGAATATGAGAAATTTATCCAACAAACAACTGCAGTGGATTAAAGTGGCTGGAAATTACTCTGGGAGAGAAAAAAATATTTTAAATTTCCTAAAGGTCCTTCAGATATTTTCAAACCTCTCTTCTCTTTAAAATTAACAAATAAATAATTTAAACTAACTGAAAATTAACTGGCAGTTCTGGAATCTTGTAGTGAAGGGCTCTGGAAAAGTGAAAATACTGTATCTGACTTTAAAGACCACAACGCCTCCCCTGTCTTGTAGAATAGGTGAGAGACTATCAGCAAAGCTTCCAAAAGTGCTGCTCCCTGTCTGATTTCCTTGGAGTTGAGCATTCAGTCTCTTTCATGGAAGGCAAAGGCCTTTTTTTAAATCCCAAAAAGTAGTTATTTAACACTATGTAAGTTACTTAATTCAAGCTCTCTGGATTAAATATTTCAAGGAAAAATACTCACACTGAAAATTAAACTGGTCCATAGCAGCCTCTGTATGCATGCCAGTTGTTAATTTTTATCCTAGACTGAGGATGACAACTGCTTTCATTCTGCGTATCAATTTCCACTGCATTTATGGAAGATAATAATTAATTCAATTAAATCAAAAAAAGCTTAGAGAACCCTGTGAACTTGGCTTCTGAAGTATTCAGCAACTTGATATATCAGTTTACTTAGGGGGTTTCTATTATACTTGACAGCGTTGAAAAGTGTATTGTAAAACATAAGTCTCAGTTAACAGCAATGTGCTGCACACTGTGATAAAAAAGGAAGGCAATTTTTGTAAGGAAAAAAAAAAACCCCTATGAGCTCTACCGAGTTGCATTAAGGTACTTTGAGGCTGATAAGAGCAGCTGTGCAGCAGCTGTACAGTCAGTGGCTTGCAAGATCGATCCAAAACTGTGCTCACAGTAATCAATTCCCAATGCAACTGCTATGTCAAAGCTGGCAGCAAAGGGAAAAGAGGCACTTGTGGGGCTGGACACTAGGCTGTGAACAGGAACAAGACAAAAAGCTCCAAAGTTTGGCTTTTGCAAACACATATATCTGAGTAGACGTATAAAACCAGACAAACATAAAGAACTAAAAAAAAAAAAAAAATCTCTGAAACACACTATCAAATAGTAAAAAAAATCTTTACTTTCTAGTAAGTATTTGTCTTCTAATAGCTTCCTTGAAGCCTGCCTGGACTGTCATTAGCCAAGACACACCACTGGAGAGGCATGTCATTAAAACACTCCTGCTGTGATACCAATCTCCCTCATGGGAGAACTCTGGCTGGGAAACTCTCCCTACTACTACTATCTACTACATTAGTACTGAAGAGAAAAAGCAAATTCTTTGATGTTATTAAAAATATATATATATAAAAGGTTTTTCTTCCCCTTGTAATTTTTTTTCTTATGGGATGATTCCTATATGTAATCCAAAGCCTTCACAGCATATTTTCCCTCAAAGAATGGATTAAGTTAGTAACTACTGCTGACACAAAAGGTATGTTTGTCTGGCATATAAAAAACAAACATTTGAGTTCCTGCTCTGTCCTCTTCAATATTTCACATCCCAAAGATGTGCCCTACTAAGCAGGCCAGGGGCTTTTGCTCACATACTTGGATCCCTCCTTCTTAGAAAGTGTTTCAAAGGGATTTTTTTCTGTAAAGAAACAAATTATTTGGAAATCTCATTAACACTGATAAAAAGATAACTCATCAGACTTATTTACTTCACCCCACACACACAAAATTATTCTAGATTGTAAGCCACAAATCTGAGTATCAGTATCCATTTTACTGACAATTTGCATGGCAGGCATCACTCCTCCTGTTCGATGTGAACATTTACTACCTTATCTCAGAGGCAGACAGGCCCTGGTTTGATATCTGGAATTTTTCAAAGTCTTCATCTCATCACTTTTTCATGTCTAGCTTTTCTACTTCATCTCCCTGGAAAGCCCATAGGTGAAAACACACAGCTAGGGAGAACCAGAGGGAATGCAGACTGTCTAGAAATGGGCAGCAAAGCTGGTGAGAGGTCTGGAGAGCATGTCTTACAAGGAGCAGCTGAAGGGAACAGGGGTTGTTTAGTCTGGAGAAGAAGAGAGGAGACCTTACTGTTCTCTACAACTACCTGAAAGGAGGTTGTAGTGAGGTGGGTGTTCATCTCTTCTCCAAGTAACTAGCAATAGAATGAGAGGTAATGGGCTTAAGTTGTGCCAGGGGAGGTTTAGATTAGACATTAGGAAAAATTTCTATACTGAAAGAATCATTCAGCATTGGAACAGATTGCCCAGGGAGGTGGTGGAGTCACCATCCCTGGAGGTGTTAAAAAAATATGCAGTTGTGGCACTTCAGGACATGGTTTAGTGGTTATGATAATGTTAGGTAGATGTTCAGACAGATGTTCAGGTCTTTTCCAACCTTAATGATTCTTTGATTTTGTGATTCTGTAAATCCAGAAACTTTCACATAGTGTCTGGAGAATGTTTTCATAAAGTCACTCTCTTGCTGTCTGCCCTCTCAGACCTTGGCTTTAAAGGAGACCAGTGAAACACTTTCAGAAGTCTAGGAATTACAGCTGGATTAAAAAAAAAAAAACAAAAAACCAACTGATCACAGAATCAACAGTAATATGAGTTTTATAATACTACAAACTTCATTCTTTAGCCTCTAGTAATGCTTTTCTGTTCCACACATACTAATTAGAGGGACAACTCATCCTATCTTCCACTGCTGAGTTTGTCTCTATTGCAAGAGCTAGCTATCTTTTTCTGATCAAATTTGTCTCAGTCAGCACTTGGGCTTTAAGTTTGTCACTGTTTTGTCTAATGAGGAGACAGCGCTACCCAAAGCTCATTTGCTTTTTCCAGATATAATCAACTGGTCTAATAAAAAATACTCAGTAACTTGTCCTATAAGTCTTGCATCTTTCAGCCCTCAAGGCAAACACAAGCTCACTTGCAACAGTTTCTTACTGCAGCACACTTTTCTTTCAGTATCAGATGGAATTACTTCATTCAGTCTGTTCTGAGGTTTGCTGCAATGATGAGAAGTCCGCTGATTTCATTAGCAAATGGTCATATTTAGTACGCAAGTTTTATTTTCTATGTTTACTTCACTTGTTGAGCAATGTCTTTATGTTTATATAACATATGTAAGAGCCCCTTTTCCATGATGGAAAGCTGCTCTGATGTGGGTGCCTTATAATTATTTGATTTGATGCCCATTTTATGCACCCTTACTGAAACCAGATTTTTTTCCTAGGGCTCTTTGCAAAATCCATAAAGTATGAAATAAGGCTCACTCCATGCAGGAGCCCTATGGCCTGGGAAGAATTCTGTTCCTAAGACTGGTGTCCTATTTTCACATGCGATTTCTTTTTGCTGTATATGTGGTATAGTGACGGCTTTTTATGCAAAGATTTGTGATAAAAATATCCAATCCCAGTCATACTAGGAATGAACAGCTGGCAAATATGGTAAGCAAATGTGTTACTTCAGAGACAGGAGTAGGCTTCTTGAAATCATTTGAATTATCTATCAGTCTTCTTGTTCGGATGCAAAGAGTGCAACTCCACTACCCGATGGTAAAGAGCTGTTGGGAGGAGAGAAGCAGCAAGTGAAAAGAATAAGCACTACTGAGAGACTTCCAAAGCCCTGGTTAAACTGTTATACCAGGGAAGAAGAAATTTTCTCACTATGTCACTGGCTCTTTCAAGGAGCCACTGGTTAGAGGACCCTAGAAGAGATTCTCTAAGCAAAAAGTATATAATAGTTTGAAGGGTACTCCAGGTATGGTGGGTCTGTTGAATTGTGGCTCTGGTTGGACACAAGGTACTGTGCTAAGTATCTTGCTGGTATGAACTGTATGGTGGTGCTCATGTTTCTGTGAATATATTTAATATAATGTCTTTCAGAACTGGATACACAGTATTGCGACACTGAAGTGTTCAAGTTCTGCAGCTCAGGAGGTTCTTTGTCAATGTGGTGATGCTCTTGTAGGATAGAAGGAGCCAAGGGTGGATGGATAGCTCTTGCCAAGATCATAACACAGCATGATGAAAAAACAGAGAATGAACTTGTAGAGAAGAGCCACTTGAGAAAATGGTCTGCACACGCTTTGAAGAAGCCTTAAATTTAGGCCTAGAAAAACTATTTAATGTGGGAAACCAGGATAGTTCTGCAGCATCACATCCTCTTTTTTTTGTTGGCTCACATCCTCTTTGCATCTGTTGAGTGCTCAGTGCAGTGATTTGCCTTTGCACACCTCTGTAGAGGACTTGAGGTCACAACCGTACTATAGTCCCCTAAATGCTAAGTTTCCTTATCAATTGGTTATCACTACCACCAGATAAAGTGGCATGTGATCAACTTAGTGTGTTATGCACAGGCTGTGCTACCTACCAACATTCAGTGAAATAACTCATGTCAGCACTGGAATAAGTACTGGATGAGCTACATCCAGTCTCTTCTTCCTGTCTGTCTCCTATGTTGAAGAAGAAAGTACATAGTCTCCTCTCTGCCTGTGATGCCATGTTTTTACCTGCCCATAAGTATCAAACATGTTGTTATATAACATTTGTGATTAAATTGGCTTTTACACACAAGGAGATAAAGCATACAAAAAAAAAAAAAAGATCTGCATTACATATTTTCAAGAAATTTTGCAAATGATAAAAATATTAAAAAATTGTTCTGTCTAGGGGCAGAAAAGAAACAATAAGTGTTACAGTCTGAAAATCAAGCCAAACCACCTCATCTGTCAGTAATAAATAATGGAAAAAGAAAGGAGGAAAGAGGAAGGGGGAGGAAAAAAAAAAAAAGAAAATAAAAAGAAGAACGAAAGTATGAAAGTTCTGGATAAGCAAGATCTTCAAAACATACAAACGTGAGCATGAAAGAGAGGAGATGTTTGTCGTTAGCAGCATAACATGTATTTTATGAACTAGAACTTATCTACAGAGTTCTCCAAAGAATACCTATAGTCCACACACATTTTCCACAAATAAATTCTGTAACTGAAGATTGCCTTCTCTTTTAATGCATGACATGGAGGTAAGTCATCTAAACATGAATGAAGTCAAAGATTCTTTTAGTATATGTTACAGCAGTTCAGACTGTAATGGAAAGTCCGGGTTATGCATTTACTTTTTAGCTGTACTGGATACATGACTGCCTTCTTGAGTGGCAATCACAAATTATTACCAAAGGGCACCATAAATGGCATTCAGATTTCAGTGACTGAGCTCATTATGACATTTAGAGCACTTGCCACTTACTGTGAGTTTTGCTGATTGCCGCTTATCCACAGATTACAAATACTGCAGAGTACCTTAGACAACCAGAGCTATTTTCTTCTAATTCTACTTATCTCAACTGACACTTCACCTTGTAGGTAATTCGACTGTAGTCAGAAGACTTACATGGAAAAGCCAGGGAAAAACTGGAAGTCAGCTTAAGTTAGGTGTGACATCAACTGCCCCACCACACACAAAAGCTGAGGACAATTTACATGAAAGGTTATTCTGGAAATGCTTCAGACTTCTTGAAGGACTCAAAGTCCAAACTATCCCATTTTGTCACTACTGGAATCCAGTAAGACATTTCAAACCTTCTCACCACAGAAGTACCAAGGAGAATTGAACAGAATTACATCTCCTTGTAGGCACAGACACAAAAGAGGGAAGGGCTGGAGCTAAGGCCTTGCTGCAGGGTTGTAGTTCTATTCCAGGGCAATTCTGAAAATGTTGATACTTTCCATTGCAGATTAGCAATTAAATGTTCTAAATATCCTTTAAAAGATGTAAAATTCTGGAGAAATTAGTTTTTGCAGTCTAAAACCTAACCTGTTGATATCTTTCCATTTATAGTTTAAAAAAGTGACTGTACAGGTGTTCTGGTTGGGTGTGGAAAAGCCACATCAGATCCTTCCTTGCTGATTAAGCATCACTACAAGTGAAGTCAAATCATAGTGGTTTGGACTGGAGGGGACCTTAAAGATCATCTAACTCCACACTCACCTAGACCAGGTTGCTCAGAGCTCTGTCCAATCTGGTCTTGAACATATGCTGATAGGAGTATTCACCAATTACAAAATCAACCAAGTGGCATCTCAGAAATGGTTCTGTTCCACAGAGCTGGTTTTATTTAAGTCCCTGGCAATGCTGGTTTGTAAGCAGTGCTCTGTGGGTGTTTGAGAAAGAGGCAAATACCTTGGCTGAGGTAAGACCCGCTAAGTCAGACACAGGTTTGGTCAGGCCTTGGAGCTTCTGTGAGTAGGAGTTCCCAGGTGAGCAGAAGTCAGCCATCATTTGCACACTAGCACTTCTCATGACAGTGTCATAAACTGCTTTATGTATCAATTGCCAAATTTTTTTCTGTAAAAGGCAAAGTATCTGTAAAATATCCATTTCACTTCCCTGACCTGATTGCTCTTTCTACCAGATTAATCAATGGTAAGAATGCTCTGAATATTCTGTACTGTTTGCGTATGTCCTGCTTGCTCTAGCTTTCATTTCATTTCCCTGCACTGACAGCAAGAAAACACTTCTTAGTGGTAGCTAACACCTCTCAGTTATAAAGCTTCTCAGATAATGAAAATAACTGTTATTGATCCAATGCAAATGATCAGTAGCTTTACAAAGCAGAAAAGCGCTTGAAATCATGTTTACATCCTATGGATTACAATATTTTGAAAACACACAGTAATATAGGAATCAAAGATTTTAAATTACAACTTTGCCTTTAATCTCGGTATTTCTTCCTTCTTCTTTACCTTACCTATCTTCCTTATCTTGCCTTCTTATCTTTGGATTTCACGTAACATCTGGACTAAAACCAACCACATCTGATTCTAAAACAGGATCCTCTATACTCATCTCAGAGATTGTTATAGCTTTAAAAAGCTTGAAAGGTAAAGATTTAGAAATGTCCACATACAGGGAATATGTTAATGTTGTCTAAGAAAAGCATACAAGAATCTTTTGTCTCAAGCATTACAAAGAATCTTGACTTGAAGATAAAGATGACGACACACTGTAAAAGAAGTTGAGTGTTGAATTTCCTTACAAACATCACAGTGTCTGCCTGCTAAGATGTGATCCAATGTTCAAGACCACAGGGGAGGTAAGAAAGTTATAGCTTGTTTTCTTCGCCCAGCTTGGTGTGTATAGTGTGCTTCAGAACACAGTACACGGAGTATCCACACAGGCAGGTAGTCTCACAAAGTTTGAGGTTTATTTTACCTTCACTGGCTGCTGTAGACCTGCTGTCCTAGAAGGTAATGCTATTCCTGATCAACTGCTTTGATTTATTCCAGCTCCACCTTCTATTGCCTTTGTCCACTAGAGTCACAATTCTTTTCTACAGCCTTTAATGCTCCATGCAGATTACCAAGCTGCACCACAAACTGCTTTTTGGATAGACAGTCAGTGCTCCCTCTCTCATGCTCAGACATGTTCTCTGGTCCTGCAAACCTTGCAAAGAACTGCTGTCAGTTCACTGTAGTGTGTTACTATCTGTGTTCAGAGATGAACTTGCACAGCACTCAACTGTATCAAACTGCAGTCCTTACAGCATGGGGCAGGCAGAAGAAACAGAGTTGTTCATTCAGGTTCATGGGCATCATACGTATTCTGCATGTGAAGCTTTTGCCTTTTCACGAATGCTCCTCAGCATCTCTGAGGAGCAGTTGCAATAGCAACTCTCAGCATGGGCCAGTGGTTTTTTTTACACAGACAGAGAAAAACTCTACTGCCAAAGGAACAATGTACAAAATCTCTGGTAAGATCTCTTGCAGAGATTTCCCCATTCCAAGACACTAGCTATGGGGAAGAAATACATCACTCTATTTTGCCTGTGAATGGAAAACTTGTTTGTGTCTTTTAACCACCCAGCTGCTACTTGAAGATATGGAGATACATTCACAGACAAGTTGAGCAATTAACTACCCTGGACAGTTTGCACTATCCTTTCTTTATTCTGAAATCTCATTGCAGTTGTTTGTGGGAGGAAACAGGGTGGTCAAAGTTTGAAGTTCTTCCTGAAGGTATTTATAGTGACAGAGAAAACCTAATTAAAACCTGCTCCTACCATGTTGCCTGCTCCTCTATCACATGATGCAATGATTTACGTTAATAACAGTAGAGTGCAGAGAAGACCTGCTGAGCCTTTAATAAACTTCCTTTTTCCAATCACTTAAAATGTTCTTTAATATTGCAACTGAAGTAATACAAAGCCTGTATAACAGTATACTTGACATTTATGATCTCAGCAATAAATCTTGATTTTCATTTTTACAATGTTTGCTTTTGATTAACTGTAAAAAGTCTACTATAAATACTTTTAGAGCAACAGTGGAATGGTTAATAAGCTACATTCTGCATGATAATACCTTAAATTATAATGGAGTAAATGCCTTAAACCATGTACATTAAATTCAAAGTACTACAAAAAGCCAAATGCTCAAAAGTGCAACTTTCGTTACTATTCTCTTTAGGGAATAATCATGAGGCACCCTGAATTTCTTCTAGCTTTGGCAGCTATTAATACAGTACATAATTCTGTAGAGGTTTTAAGTTACAAGCCCCACTGTTCAAACATAACCAGAGTTTGCAAGGCATCTTAAAGCCCCTTATTTTTCATAGTGGAACACAATTAAGTTAGAATAGCAAGAGATTGTAGTCCAGTCTTGGAAGACTAAGAACCCCCCCCTATTTATTATTTTTGGCATGCCGCAAGTGGAACCCAAGAAGTGTAATTATGCCAGAATTCTGCAGCAGAAAAGATCTGGCAATGGGCTCTGTGAGGTATGCTTTTATCACTTCAGGAAACTGTCTAACCTGCTACTCATGGGTCTTCTTTTGGAAGGGTGCCAAAGCTGAAGGGTAACAGAACTATAATGAACAGCTCCAAATTAAATGATGCTATTGTAATGTGGCATTATTTGGCATAAAAGATTTCATTGCAATTAAGAGAATGGATACATAGCCCACAGCAGGTGGTTGGTGATGTACTAGCACCAGATAAACTGGCCTGCCAACAGAAAAAACGGCAAGAGAACAGACTCCATGTACAGAAGCAGATCTACTATGCAGCACTATAATAAACATAAAGCTGCATTATTAAAGGAGTAACTGAAATTGCAGAGAATTAAAAAAGCTACTGCATAAAACTTTTCAGATGTCTCTGTCTGATGGTGCAGAGGCCAGAACCAGACCTTGTGTAGTGTTCATATCTCATCAGCACCTCACCAAATAGGTACAAAATGCTGGATGTGCCATGATTTGTTATCTGCCCAAGACTTCACTGTTCTGCTAATTACTGCATGCAACTAAAATCAGCATTTTTAGAAGCTCATTTTGCTTGTGATTCTGCCACTTGTAGAGAATCCTGTCATGCTCAACAGTTGAAATAAATCGGACCTTTTAATAGTTTAGAAGAAGAGCAACCAAAAGTCACATTCACAACACTTTCTATTCTCTCCAGTGGTTTTTGGTTTAAATTTTAAGTAATTTTTAACACACAGACAAGTCACTTTTGTTGCTATGTCTTTGCCTTAATTGCTTGTGAACTTGTAACATTTTAATATCAGCCATTATCATCAACATGAGACACGCTGAACAAGAGAAGAATCATGTAATTGTTCGTTACAGTCGAATATAAAGTAAAGAAATCGGACATCTTCCAAAAGCACTAGGCCTGACTATTTCATCTGTGCAGGAACACACAATGCCAATACACTTCACAGCCCTTTTAAAATGCAACTGAAAGCTCTATGCAAACAGGGAGCTCCACTTGTACAAACACATGCTCTGTTCCCTCACCCTGAGGGCTGTACAGACAGGGAACGGCACCGCACAAGGCAGTACAGAAGAGCTTGTGGACAGCAAATCCTTCACAGGATATAAAAATCTATACAGCCACAGGGGACGACTTGTTTGCATGCACAGAAAGCCAAGCAAACAGATAAGGATGCCAAAGGAGTCCATTCAATGCAAATTCTCCAAGAATATGAAAAAGAATGTTTTAAAATTCATATAGATGGACTCAAAGTATTTATGGTGACTCAAGACAATGGTGAAAATGTGCCCAAGCTTTGAGACATTTTCATGCTCTGTATTTTGCTTAGAGATGCTGAATTGTATGAGTAGCTTATTTTTTAATATTGTCTCTCTTCACTGAGATACGTTGCTCTATTCCCCACACAAAACAAAGTTATACTTACCTTTTCTTTCTTCTCTTCATCATGTTTCTACAAGCACAACACTTACCATCACTATCCATAAGCTCTATTCATTTTAGTTTGTCTAATAATCCACCCCCTATTTCAGACCTCCAGGCAGATGTTTCTGGAACCACACATAAGAGATTTTACCAGTATCCCTCTGCAGAGCCTGCTATCAGCTTCCATTTGAAACAGGTTAGGGGAACTCTGTCCTTATCCAGTTTGCAATTCCTACACCTTGGGAAGAATCCATTGGAGAGCAGTAACATAAACACCTGACAAACATCACAGACTCACATCAGTTCAAGTTCTGAAGACAAAGTGGCTTATGTTTATTGCTCAGAACTGAGAGAAAAGAGCTCTTCCCTGTCCTTAAAGAATGTTTATTTTCTAAGTGTTCTAAAAAGAACAACTGACATCTTGATACTGTTTTATCCCACTGCTACCACTAGACATTACCTTCACCATTAGTAACAGACAACATCAAGCAAAAACAAGTATATCTAATAGTACAACAGACTACGAGAGAAGTTAAAATGGCCTAAAGACTGAATTTTCATTAGGAAAACTCATTAGAAAAAGCCAAAGAAGAAACTAAACTAAAGAACAGAATCACAAATAAGTTTCAAGCTCTGTGGTGTTCCAACACTTAGGTAAAATAAACCATAAATATATTTTTAACTATCAAGTCTAGGTGTGCAGAAGCTGGTTCTCACTCTGCTATTTTGGTCGTGCCTCTTCCCAGACCCTGGTTTTGAAACCCTCAAGGGCAAGGCTGCGATAATTTCCTCTAAACCTCTTCACATTCTTGTACCATAAGAGCTCCAGCATTTGAGGAGACTGTGCATCAGAAATGCAGCTACACAGCCCAGAGGGCAGGAGGCGGAAACTTCTTCAGGAAAAGCTCCCCACTGTGGGAGCATAGCCCTGGACAAAATAAAAAATGCAGTTTTAACCATGCCAGCTTCAGATGAGACTGTGAAACCTATGTGTAAAGGACCCAGGAAGGATATTTCAGCTTCATCCTGTCTCCCATTTCTGAATGCTGTGCTTTGGCTTGCCACGTCAGACAAGCAAAGCTTTCAGGACTCCTACTTCCCAACTTTCTCCTGACTTCAGCACCACAGGTCACACTGATGCACTGACAGAGTGTCTTACAAGAGGCACCAAGCCACAGGAATACAGTGGAAATTTGTAGTGGCACAGAAGAGCCTTTTTTAAAAAGCAGGAGCACTACATGTAGAGATACAAACTCATAGGGTAATTTAGGTCAGAAGGCACCTGAGGAGGCCTCTAGTTCAATCTCCTGCTCAATGCAGGGCCAGCACTGGGGTCAGACGAGGCTGCTCAGAGCATCACCCACTCGAATCTTGAGAACCCTGAAGGACATAAAATCCCTCCACCTCCCCAGTTTGTTGTCATGCACCATTATGATGAGAATGCACTCCCCCACCTCTTCCAGTGGTGAAATGGAGTCGGTCACAGAACAGACCTCCCACAGTGCTCTACTTGTCACTGTGGCAACCATTTAAGTTAAAACACTAGTTTAGAATAGGAAAGAAAAGACCAAAGCAGACAGAAGTACTGGCAGTGTAATTCACTGACAGTGCCCCCGGACTGTGCCTTTGCCTGACACATCAAGCCAGCTCACCTATGTCCCTTTTTTCACTTCAAGATCCAATCAAGCTCTGTTCACCCTGGCCAGTATTCAGCAAAAGTCCATAATAAACAGCTGTCAAGTCTTTTGCTGCTCCTCTACAGCAATCTTATTCACATACAGCAATTTGTGGCAGATCATGCTTAAGCCTCTATTTTCTCCAACAAAGAAGAGAATAATATTTTCAAAGTTAATGAAAAGGCATTATGTATATGTTACATACATACACATCATTTCTACATGTAGGTTTCATTAAAATGTAATTTTTTAATCTTTTCTGTAATGCAGAATCACATAACAGGTAGTCCAGTAATGAGAATCCCACCAATATGACTAGAGAGAATTAAAAGAAGTATTGTGCTCACTAAAAGATCCATATTCAACCTCAGTGGACTCAGATATTCTCCCAAAGTAATGCTGGCCATCACTGGTTCATGTTAAAACTAACCTTAAAAAAGAGGGATTATTTCTGGTCCTCCACAGGCCCTGTGCCTGATTCTTCAGGTTGCTCTGCAAACAGCTGCTCTGCTCTGCTTTCAGGAGTGCCTCCGGGGACAGGGGCACGTAACCAGAAGAGCTTCCCCAGCTGTCACTGGTGTCTGTGGGAACTGAAACACATGTGGGATCACGGCTTAGTTTATGACAAGAACCATTACATAGATAAATTCTAGAAGAGAAAGCAATGACAACTTTGTATAAGTAGCAATAATCTCCTTTAATAAAGATAATGCAAATATTTCTTTTAATCAGTCTGTATTCCAACTCCAAATGGAGTTTTAGTCAATAATATCAAAATTACACATTAAAAAAATAAATATATGGTTCCTGAAGGAGAAAGAAATGACTAGATACATTTGTGCATCCTTCACATATCCTCTGTGGCTGCTGGCTGGTTAACCAGTACAAGGAATTTCATTTTCCTCAAGGAGTCAGAACCCTGCTGGGTGAGGAAATTAAGATACAGAGGAAAGGGGGAGACAAATTTTGCTGCATTTTAAACCAAACTTTTCCAGATACAGAGAAATGAACAGCCTGGATATGGGAGAAAAGCTTTATCAGTGATAGAGTTTTAATGGCTTCCATCACTTTTGTTAAGGCATTACTAAAAAGTATTTCTAAGCTCTGATTTACTTTCCCCTGATTTTTTCACTTCTGTCTTTTTACTTATTTACACTCCTAAGAAAGATGAGCCAGAGGACTGCATGGTGCAGAATGAGACAACCAGCCCCACGCATATAATTACAGAGATTGCTGATACTCTTTTAGTAGTGCCATTAGCCACTTGCAATTAGTCCAGTGAATAGGATCTCCCATATTTCCTTCGATCTATGCACCTTCTCCTTGTTGTTCCTATTGCTAAGCTCTAGCAGTGGAGGACCTATGTGATCCTTGTGAAAGGATCCATGTAACATTGCGGATCCTGGAACCAGTCATCTGACCTGTCAAGCTCCCTTATTCCTGTATCATGTCCCATTCCAGCCAAACAAGTCGAATCACCAGGATTTTGGGGTTCGCTCTTTGGGGGTCTACAGAGCAAGCAAAGTAATGATGCAAGCTCTGTGAAGGAGTTTCCAAACAGATTTGCCTGTGTATTTTTGGTGCTTTTGGTAACATAAAAAAATTTCCTCATTCTTCCCTCTGTGACACCCTCCCCACAGTTGCAATCTTACAGAAACAACAGTAAACTTCTCAGTAAGTCAGGACAGTACTAGAGAAACACCTTAAAAGCAAGTTCTTTATAAAGACTTCTCAGCCTGCCTTTTATACAATTTTATTCAGCAACGGTCACTTCACCCTTAAGTGGTATCAAATTGAGGCACCAGAGGCCTATGGTTCCATCTTTGACATTTACTGGTACGGTGAGACCTCTGTGACACCCTTAAATTCATCAGAAAATGTCAGTAATATTAAAATGGTAAAACATGAACATTGGTGATTTCTTGATGATGGAGGTGCCTCTCATCCAGCTACTGTGCTTCTGTATCCTCAGGTTTGTAATTCCTGAGGCTTACCCAGCTTCAGACTCCATGTTTTTAAGATTCTGTAATGCTTATGATTACTAAAGCCAGAGAATAACCAAACCCACTCCTTCCCTTTCCTATAAGCAAACTGACTTTTGCTGCTGCCTTTGCATTGTTCCTGGCATATGCTTCATAAATAGCCACCGTCCACAGAAAGAGCAGCTTGCTGGATGGAAAGCTGGCTCGATCCCAAAAGCGGTCACAACCCAACTTCCTTTTCTCATAAGTGCTATTTATTAAGAAAGCTTACACTTGAGGAGGATGCAGCAGCATTTTACAGTGCTGTTTTCTCAAGCTCAAGAAGATCATTTTGTCCAAGTTTCCAGAATGTTTGCATCTCTCCATCTGCTGCAGCTACTGCTGGCGTCACCAAATACTGACAGTAGGGATCTGCCAATTGCTATTTTTTGTTTTTGTAAAAAACAAACTGTGAGAACACATTGATTTTTTTAAAATGATGTCACAACATTATAAAAAAAAAAAACAAAAAAACCCCACAACAAACCCACTTTGCTTGTATGTCATTCCCTTTGCAAAATATCTCTCTTCTCAAAAGACAAAGAGAATTAAAAAATATCATCTGTTGGTTGCTCAAGGCACCTGGGGATGTATTGCCTTCAGCCTTGAAGTTCTGTTAATCCTGAAAGCCCTCACTGGAGCCAGTTGTGATTCCTCCTGTGCCCGCCTGCCCACCTTGTGGGGATGGGATGTGGATCTGCCACCTCTGTGTCCTTGGTGCAGATCCATCCAGGACTCCTGCAACAATTAGCTCAAAGGCAGACAGCCCTCAGAGTTAGTGTAAATCAAACATGTATCACATAATCTGCTTGAAAGGTGCAATTCATGCCACTCCCCAGCTGTACTGCCTCTTCAGATTGCTTTACTAAAGCCCTTGGAGTCATCCATTCTCTCAGTGCTGGTGACAGAATCTGGAGTGCTGGGGCTGTTCACCTGAACAGTCAATAGGAAAACTAGCTCTGAGCTACACTGCAGACTCTCTTCTGATCCTAGTCAACTATGCCCTACATAACTGCAGCTTACTTTATTATCTCAATATTTTTCTTATTCCTATTTACTGGCTCATCTCTTTCCCTAGTTAAAAATGTTTTACCTTCTCTCATCAGAGACCAGAATGGTAACAAACCCCTTCCTACAAGAGGAGGAAAAACTGCTTTCCAGAACCTGTCTGTAGTGACTGCATACTGAGTAGAACACAACACCAGTTGCTTCCTTTTGTAGTATCTAAGCTCACTGACACCAGACTCTTCTTTTGACTACCTGTTGGGATAACTCAGATCCTTATCTTTTTACTGTATACTGCTACTGAATATGAAGTAGCAGCAATGACTGTCTGAGCATCATTTAAAAAAATAATTATATATCCATTGCAAGAATACAATCCTTTCTTAACCATTTACATGAGAAAAACTGCATGAAATAAACTCTGAATGTCATAATAAGTGATAGCATTTCAGCTATTCCAAGCATTAAAATAAAGTTAAACTTGTGTTTTCAAAATATACACTCTGTCCTAACCAGCAAAATTGCTCTACATTTTGTCTTCACTGAAAACTATCTGAACAACAATCTAATTTGAGGTTGGATGGATGAGCCATCATATGCACACTGGATATACATATGCAAGGCTGTCTCTCATAGTTCATTTTCTGTATAAAAACAACAGTCACTGTGTTTTAAAAGTGAAGAGAGCTTTTTCTGGCATCATTATGCAGAAGTGAAGTGTCTAAATGTCTAGGTAAAAAAAACTCCTAAAAAGGTCTGGTCCCAGGTTCAAGGTTTTGGAATCTTGTTCTTAACAGCAGCAAGATATTACAGCTACTGAGTGAGACTAAGGAAGTATCAGCCTGTTCTGCGACCACTGGTCAGATGGAAAAGGAGGAATCACAGGAAATCCCAGGTAAGCATGCAAGCTCCCATCTGACAAAGCCTGCCATCTATGTTCCAATAGCCCAGTGACTAAGGCAAAGTTGTCCTGCACAAGAGATGCTGCAGCCAAGAAGGCAGTTAATATGTCGTGCTGGAAATCTGGTATCTGGTTTGTCAGAAAAAAACCCAAACCAAAAGTGGAAAAAGGGTGAAGTTCAGCAGTTACACTTTTCATCCATGAACTTCTTCATCAACCACTTCTCATGCCAGGGCAGAGCAGAGATACTGTACAGCAGCCTTCCTTGCAAAACACTTGTCTTTCCTAGGCATTGACACTGCCTTGCTTAGCAGGACCTCAGTCTGAGCCAGAGTCCAGAGGCAATGCTGAAATATTCATGCAAAGAATGAACAGGAGTTGTGCCATTAACTGCTTAAAGGCAATTGCAACAAACACTTACAAAAAAACACATACAAAATCCTGGCCAATTTAAGTGATACAAAGTGTGTGGCTGCAGCAGGCATCATCTCTTTTATTATGTGCTCACAAAAGTCCAGCAAGAACTCAAGGTGCAACACAAAAAGGAATGCCACTGCATATATTAAATAGTGACTTGAAGCCTGTTTTGAGTAAACAAGTGTAGAAGATAAATTAATCTTAATGTGTGCATAGTTTAATTGAAGCATCACAAATAAGCTGAAGAACAATTTTTAACTTGACAAAAAGAGAGGAAGAGAGGCACTTTTTCCAGAGCTGAGAATTTTCTATTAGCGTAGACATGTTCTTGGTAAAAGCAATTTTCCTTCTTTCTCCCACTGAGCCATATTTGTCCCTGTTGCTACTATACTGATTTCAACAAAGCATCATCAGGAGAATCTAATAACAGCGAGTTTGTCGCTACATTTCCCTCAGTAACAAACTGGAGCATGCTGTGTTGCGAGTGAATGCGGTAAAACACTAACAGACAACAATTAGAAAAATGGTAAATCTCACATCTCTTCCCATTCTAGAACTGGCATTTTGGTAAGTCCACATTTTATGCTGGCTGGTCACTGAGGAACTCAGCTGTGTCTCAATTATTTATTCTAGTATAAAGAAGTACTTTTAAAATGTTGGCTCCTCAAACTTGAATGAAAAAGTATCTTAGATGCTATTTTGAAGGCAGAAGATAAATAAAATGGACAGCTGAAGGCTGTGTTCTTCAATATTTTAAGTCATATTAAGGAAGAAACATGGTAATAATCAAGTTTGTAATCTCCCTAGAAGAGTAAATATTTAATTTCTAAACAATCAGGTATTTAGAAAGAGATGAGAAAAAGAATGTAAAAGATGAGTTATCCACGTGGTTTGAAATAAACATTCATACTAACAAAAGCAAAAAAGAAGACAGAATAATTAATGGAAGGCAAAATGGTTTGAAAATACACAAGAATATTACAGCTCTCTCCTTTGTTCCTCTCTCTGAAAGAATTCAAACAGCATCTGTTTACTATAATACTTAATGAGCACCGTAGAGCTTGGGTAATCCCAGCTCAGGTATTTGCACAAAGCACTCCATCTTGCTATAGTTCTTGACTCAGACAGATCCACCCAGAGACTTGCAAATGTGGGAAATCAGTCATGTGCAGCACTCCCTGGATTTCGTGTTTCCCTGGCTCCTCAAGAAGGTTTGCTGAGTTTTGCAGAGCATGCTGCCACAGAATATAAGCAGAGAGTAAAGGAAATGGGTGAAGACACTGGCCTAAGGAGAGTTATGGAAACTAATGATGGGGCCGTAACATGGGAAAGAAACAGCACAGAAAACATTAAGGGAGCCAGAAGGGAAATTAAAGCCTTTCTAGGCTAATGTGAGTTATGAGGGGGCTCCTCGAGGCATAAGTAGACAATTTATCTTCCTGTAAGAAAAATAAAATGAACCTGGGCGTGTAATCTAGCTAATTATGCAATGACTCTATAGACACTGCTTACATAGATAATACTTTTTCTAGGGGTTGTTTCCTCTGCATTTTTCTGCCTCTTTGCCAACAGAAGAGCATTTCAAAATCTTCCCTCAGACTTCATGGTGTACAAGTGAAAGAGAATCATTTGCTACCAACATTATAATCTCAGTGAAAAAAAAAGATATTTCCTCCTTTGATCCTAAAACTTCTCCTTCTCTACCATTCGTCAATTAATGGCTACATCAGCAAGGGACTGTATTAAAGAAACTGATTAGCAGTCCTAGTAATGCCACTACTGTCCAGTTTAATCTTTCCATCATTGGCACCTAAGCAAGGAGTCTTGCTGTTATCATGAAAGTAAATACCAGGTGGCACCTCTTCAAGGCTTTACAGAAAGTAACACCAATCCATAAGAGCTGAACGCTCTCACCAACAGCTACGCTGGGCTGGTTTAGGACTCATGAGAGCAAGACAACTTCTTCCAGAGACATGTTTAGACTCTGTAGCCTGAGTTATATTTATCAACAAGTATAACATCTTTTACTCTGCTTTAGTACTTCGATAGCAGACTACCAGGACACAGTCCAACAACTGATTTCAAATAATCTGCTAAATCACTTAAAGCAAGTTTGCCACCTTCTTGACTAGAACAGAAATATAATTATGTACCTCACAGGTATAAAACACCAGCAAAGGGCTATGACAAAGGACGCTCCTTACATTGGAAAACCAGACAAGCAAGTCAGAAAAGCCTGATGGCCTTCCCAGGCAAACACAGAGTCATAGAACGGTAGGGGTTGGAAGGGACCTCTGGAGATCATTGAGACCAACCCAGCTGCTAACACAGGAACACCTAGTGCAGGCCACACAGGAACAGATACAGCTGGATCTTGAAAGTCTCCAGAGAAGGAGACTCCACAGCCTCTCTGGGCAGCCTGTTCCAGTGCTCTGTCACTCTCACAGGAAAGAAGTTTTTCTTCATGTTGAGCTGGAACTCCTGTGTTTCACCCTGCAGCCATTACCTCTTGTCCTATCACAGAGCACCACTGAAAACAGACTGGCTCCTTCTACTTGACACCCACCCTTCAGATATTTGTAAACATTAATAAGATCCCCTCTCAGTCTTCTCTTCTCCAGGCTAAACAGCCCCAGGGCTCTCAGCCTTTCCTCATAAGAGAGATGTTCCACTCCCTTCATCATCTTTGTAGCTCTCCATTGGGCTCTGTCTAGTATTTCCCTGTCCCTCTTGAACTGGGGAGACCAGAACTGAACACACTGCTCCAAATGTGGTCTCACTAGTGCATAGTAGAGGGGGAGGAGAACCTCCCTCGACCTGCTAGCCACAGTCTTCTTTATGTACCCGAGGATACCACTGGTCTTCTTGGACACAAGGGCACATTGCTGTTCCATGGATATCTTATTGTCCACCAGGACTCCAAGGTCCTTCTCTGTGGAGCTGCTTTCCAGTCAGGTCAACCCCTCACCTGTACTGGTGCGGGGGGTCATTATTCCCCTGGTATAGGGCTCTACACTTATCCTTCTTGAATTTCATAAGTTTTGCCTTTGCCCAGCTCTCCAGTCTGTCCAGATCTGGCTGGATGGCAGCACAGCCTTCTGGTGTGTCAGGCACTCCTCCCAGTTTAGTATCATCAACAAACCTGCTGAGGGCACTCTCCATCCCTTCATCCAGGTCATTGATGAAGATGTTGAGTAAGACTGGGCCCAGTACTGACCCCCGGTGAACACCGCTAGCTACAGGTCACCAACTGGACTCTGCACCACTGAGCATGACCCTCTGAGCTCTAACATTTAGTGAGTTCTCAACCATCTCACTGTCTGCTCTTCTAACCCACACTTCCTGAGCTTACACACAAGGATGTTATGGGAGACAGTGTCAAAAGCCTTGCTGAAGTCAAGGTAGACCACATCCACTGCTCTCCCTGGATCTACCCAGTCAGTCACACCATCATAGAAGGCTATCAGATCAGGGAAACATGACTTCCCTTTGGTAAATCCAAGCTGGCTACTCTTGATAACTTTCTTTTTTTCCATGTGCTTAGAGATGACCTCTAGAATGAGCTGTTTCACCTCCATCATGTTTCCAGTGATAGAGGTGAGGCTGACTGGTCTGTAATTTTCAGGGTCTTCCTTCCTGCCTTTTTTGAAGACTGGAGTGACATTGGCTTTCCTCCAGTCCTCAGGCACCTCTCCCATCAATATCAGAATACAGTTACCTGGTTTGTAAAGTAAGAGAAATCATATTGTTATCTTTCTAGAAAGTGGATGAAAAAGTTGTGATGGGGGAGGACTGAAGTCAATAAGATCACAAGGGTGTTGTGAATCAGGACACCATTCAAATCAATGGACATGAGACTGCAGATAAGAAAAGCAGTCCTAGTCTCCAAGAGGAAAAATAGCTGTATGAGAGCTTCAATAGCCTGAGAGGTGAAAACTTCAGATGATCCCATGTTACCACTCTTCTGGATTAAGTACTTTCTCTCCTTCCTCTTTTCTACACTTCAAAGAGGCTAATGTAATTGATGATCACTGAAAGATGGCTTTCCTATCATTTGCTAAAAGGAGCGAATCTCCTTGAGTGCTTTTGGGGTCACCACTAGAGCAGGGATGTCTAATTGCTAGGAAACCAATTTCAACAGATGTCAATGTATCAGCTTCTTTAGCATTCAACACAAGCTAAATGATGTTTTAGTCAAAGCATTGCTGGTGTCAAGCTGAAAGGGCAGGAAGACTTGTTGTGTGGATAAATGTTTTTTTCATGTGAAATGTCCTGACAAAAAACAGTAAAGTGAGGAAGAGAAGAAAACCTGGAAATTGTTGTGATCATTGTAGTGTCTACAAGGAAAAGCAACTCTATTGACAATAAAGGTTGAGGAACTTGCCACATTGAAGAAGGCCATCTCCAATGAGGTTAAAACAACTGAGGAAAAAGGAATGAGGTATCTTGGTGATGACTTGTCTTTGGTGAAAAAATAGCTTTTGCACCATTTTCCTTTCTGCCAGCTCTAAGAAGACTGATAATGACTATTTCACCAAACTCTGACCTTACAGCCACAGAGGGACACACAACAGTAAGTGGAATCCTGCACAACTTCACACTTCTTGTGCCCTAACTCACTATAGTCGTTAATGATTAAAGAATAGATCCAAGAGCAGACACAAAACCTGAAGCTCCTTGTTGAACTCACTCGAAAAGAGACTATCATGTGCAGGGCACGTGACTGTTATCTACCACACAGAGCAAGTGAGAGCATGTCTGTCCACAGAATTCCTGCACAGAAACCCACCAGCACCATTTCTGTAGTTAACACCCCACTTCTCCACTCTCTTGAAGAAGATACTAGTAGTCAGAAGAAAACTGTATATACAAGAAATTGTATTATAAGGTTGTTCGTAGAATGGTTAGGGCTGGAAGGGACCTCTGAATGTCATCCAGTCCAGCCCCCCTGCAGTGAGCAGGGATACCCTCAACTAGACCAGGCTGCTCAGAGCCTTGTCCAACCTCACCTTGAATATCTCCAGGGATGGGACCTCAACCACCTCCCTGGGCAGCCCATTCCACTGTTCTACCACCCTCAATGTAAAGAATTTTTTCCTGATGTCCAATCTAAATCTACTCTTCTCTAATTTAAACCCATTACCCCTCGTTCTTTCACTACAGGCCCTCGTAAACAGCCCCTGGCTGGAGAGCCTTCCTGTAGCCCCCCTTCAGGTACTGGAAGGTCGCTAGTAGGTCTCTCCAGAGCTTTCTCTTCTCCAGCCTGAACAACCCCAGCTCCCTCAGCCTGTCCTCACAGGAGAGGTGTTCCAGCCCCCTGATCAGCTTTGTGGCCCTTCTCTGGACCCTCTCCATCAGGTCCATGTCTTTCCTGTGTTGAGGGCTCCAGAAATGGACACAGTACTCCAGGTGTGGTCTCACGAGAGCAGCGTAGAGGGACAGAATCACCTCCCTTGACCTGCTGGCCACGCTTCTCTTGATGCAGCCCAGGATGCGATTGGCCCTCCGGGCTGCAAGCGCACACTGTTGGCTCCTGTCCAGCTTCTCATCCACCAACATCCCCAAGTCCTTTTCTGCAGAGCTCCTTTCCAGCACCTCATCTCCCAGCCTGTATTGACAGTGAGGGTTGTTCCGACCCAGGTGCAGGACCCTGCACTGAGTCTTGTTGAACCTCATGAGGTTCACCTGGGCCCACCTCTCCAGCTTATCCAGGTCCCTCTGGATGGCATCCCATCCCTCCAGCCTGTCGACAGCACCACTCAGCTTGGTGCCATCTGTGAACTTGCTGATGGCGCACTCGATCCCGCTGTCAATAGCATTGATGAAAATGTTACACAGTGCAGGTCCCAGTACAGACCCCTGAGGGACACCACAGGTAGTTACAGGGGAAACAAGATTTGTGCCTCTGCTATTTAGATTTATTGTGAGGACAAAGTACTAAAGGTAGGAAGAAAGGAAAGCTTGAGCTGCAAAGCAAAGTGTGCATCTCACTAGTGTGTGTCCTTGTGCCCTGGCACACAAGCTGAGCTTTTCTTAGGCACAACCACATTAAAGCTCAATTAAAGTAAGCACAGGGCTTAGTGAGCTTCCTGAAGAAGTGAGCAGTCACCAGGGTTTTGAGATACTCTCCCAGTCCTCTGGGCTTACTCCAAGGAGAAAGAATCATTAAATGATACCCATTGGTACCTATCCACTCTGAGAACTCACACCATACGCAGAAGCCCTGTACCAATCTTGCATTAAGATAAACAAAGATAGGTTTCTATTAATTCTTTCTTGTTAAAAGATTCCTAGTTTAGGACAATAATATCTTTCTAACACAGAACATGCCCTTCATTAACATTTCTGTGACTTATTTTCAAGCTAGGACAACACAAAGAGGAGAATTTAAAATCGTGTATGCACTGTATTTGGCATCATTGGGGTCACTGGAATAGGACAGCAGATTGTGTAAGGTAATAACTGCTCCTTTTTAGTTTTATTTATTATTGTGAACTCATATTACAGTCTTATCCTTTTTCTAATAGGGAGATGATATGATATATTTTAGAAGTAATCAGTGGCTACTTGCACAGTATTGAAAATCTGGATGTTAAAGATTAAAGGTAACAAGAGTTACACAGAGAAGTTGATTTTAATTTCTCATTTCTCTCTCTATTCTCGTCTTCACTTCCCCCCCTGCCACACACATACTTCTTTGATGGCCACTCTTGTGTTTTCACATAGATAACTTAAAATAATGTTACTGTTACTGTTTATTTCCTGGGCAATTCTCTGTTCACTAAAAGTTTACGCTTTTTTAATCTGTTTATTACACCCTTCCAGCTTTACTTCCTAATCCTCTTTTGTTCTTACTATTTTTGATGTTTTTAAACTGGGAAAGCTGCTATCTTTCTTCCTGCAAGCTTTAAATGAGTTCTTTAATCATATGAGCAGCAATATGTATGCCTGCATGCTGCACTCACCTTCTGAGGAGGCGTCCCTGACAAAGTGCTTAATCCTGATCTCTCTTTTCAACTCTTGCTTACAGAATACTAAAAACTTTAGAAGTAGCTAATAGAAAGAACAGACAGAATTAATCCCTAGCTTTTATATAGTATTCACAGGCACCAGAGAGGTGTACACACACGCACTCTTAAGATTGAATAATTTCACAATAAAGGTAAAAAACTTACTCCTTACTACTTACAAGTTATCAGCCCAAGTGATGCTGCCATGAGCAATGTGTATGTACTACGCCAGTACCTGCTACTCTGCCAAGCCACTCACGCACTCTTTAAGCAATCCTCCCACAACACAGCCACGGCCACTCTCCTGTCCCCACAGCCTAGAGTTAGCCTCATGCATTTGTCCCATTAAATTGAAAAATCATGTCAATAATGTTCACAAAGTAAAACCCAAAAGTTCCCATGTAAGGCCTGATAGGATAATGTTTTATCCTCACTTGGCAGTGGTGAAAAATGGCCATGCAAGCCCATGGAAACTTAGCCTTATGTACCTAAGGAAATACAGTATCTTAATGACATTTTAGAATATGGATATTCTTTATCATGCTAATTCATGAATCTGGTATTGAAGTCTCACAGATGCTACTCAAATTACAGCATCAACCTTGTAATATTGCATGTCTAAGTGACTGAAAACAGCAACGAATATTGTTAAAGTAATTTCAGAGACAAACTAAGTGACAATATTACTACTTCTCAAGATCAGGCTGCATCTGTATAACATTTTTGTATGTTGAGTGTGCCAGATTCACAGGAGATGTGGCCATACTGTTTGTGCTTTCCTTCTGAAGTTAATAAACACAACTGTGAAGAAATGGGAGTGGTTTTTTTCTGCAGTAAAGTCCTGCCACACCAATGTCCAAAAATAATCAAGTGATATTATTCAGTCTCCTTTTCATCTCCAAAAAGATTGGCAATATTAGAGAGGAAAACACAGCTTTAATTAGTCTGGTAACACAAAATGAAAAATACGCTATGGCTCTTACAGATAAATCAAGGGAAAGACACAAATTGCATCTCAGAAAGGGAACAGTAATTTTCTCCTGGATCTCAGACTAGGTAAAATCCATTATACTACTAAAATCCTATAACACAATAGCTACACGCTTGTGATTCAACACTCTGAGAGTATTTCTAAAATACACATAGTGATTTCTTGGTTTGGTGAACATCAGTATGTGTAAGCCTATTAGTTACCGAGGCAAATTTTAGGCTCTATTTACTGTGAAGGACAATCAATCTTAAAATTCACCTTAATGCAATAAATATCACATGGTTCCTAAGTGATTAAAACATGCCCCAAGCACTAGACATTTCTCTAACTCCAAGTTGGCTCAAGTGCTCAGTACTCTTAGAGACCTTGCACGGTACCTGACATTTCCCTCGCCTGACTCTTTTTTACCCATGCACTTGTTCAGTGAAGCTACACTTTACAAGTAGGTATTTCAGAAACCGCTTCTCTGGAAGAGATATTTCAACCTCTTCTTCCCAGCTTAGTGTTTGAAACAGATTCACCAGCGCTGCTTTCTAATGCAAATCCAAATTCCCCTACCTGGAATGTGATTAGCCTGGGCCAGTCTCACCGGGCAGAAACTCTGCAGCCTGAAAAGATACAGAGCAGATACAGAAGGCTTTTGACAGAGAAAATCATGAGGAATTTGTTAAAATGGAAAGCGAAGCAAAATTAATGACAGGATTCAAAATGTAAGCCACATAGCCAGGGCAGGGATGCAGAAAGGCCTGAAAAAGACAAAACTGAACCTGAACTCAGGGTGAACCACACTGTCACAGTGGGGAGAGCACAGAGTGCCTTCACTTTCACAGAAGCGGCTTCGCAGAATCGCTCCAGCTCCAGAGCGCGCTTGGTGCAGCGCAAAGCTACATCTGCAGGATACATATCAACTTTCTCCTGGGGGTTCAGAGAGTTGGAAGCGCAGCGCGTTCTGCTCATCAGCCTGTTAGTGTGCCTGCTTCGAGCAAGAGCAAAAGGTACCCGAGGCGGTTAGCCAGCAGAAGCGCTCCTTGCTCTGCAGCTGCCCTGTGCTGGCAGGAGGCTCCCCACGCCAGCGACACAGCTGGCTAGCACACGGCACCAGGGCTTTGCTCCAAGGGGTCCATTTCTCCCTTCATTATGTTGCGACATTTAAGCCTATGGAGACCTGAGCAATTAGATGTAAAACTGTGAAAGTTCTAAAGCCCTGAAATATGCTCAGGAGATGTGACTGCAGGACTGACAGAACAGCCCCTGTTATAATTTTTCACGTGAGCACTGTTTTGTAGCCTTAAACTGCTCCTCAGCTATACCACAGCACCTGCCTAGAATGGTTTAAGGACACAGAAAACATTTTAAAACCAAACCAAAGTAACTTTATTCATTACATAAATACATTTATAATAAGCGTGGCTCCACCAGGGCTCATAGGAGAGAGAACGGCTCTCATATGGTTCCAATAAAACTACATTATGGAAACAGAAGAGCACAAAGGGAACCAAATGCACATGGCCTACAAATGAACAGTAATAAAATAGCATTATTAAGGCAGTGAATCCAAGCCCTGAAAAAGTTAGGAAATTGCAGAATTCGACTTGTTTGTCTGATGACGATTTGCCACTGCCTCCTGCATATATACAGTCCCAAAGAGTCTTCATGACATGAATATCCCTTTTGTCCTACAAGATCCCTCTGTCTCTCCAGAAAGACAATGCTCCCCAAATACGCAATTCCATATTTTCACCTCTCCTAGAGATCCACTGTGCCACTCTATATCTTATTCACTGCATGATGCTCTGAAGACAGAATTATTCATCTTCGCAAGGGGTTTTGTCTGGCACTCGCAATGTAGTATCCGAGTGCTCCTCAAAAATTAATGACATCTGTTTGCACAACATGCCTGTGATATGATATGATATGATGTGTAAGAAGGACACTTGTTTTGGACTGGACAGCAGTCAGCCTTTTAACAACCTTACCAGCTCCTGCCATGAGGTACTGTCTGTAAAGGGCTGAGAGTGTGACAGACAAGACAAGAGCCTTCAGCCAGGAGAATGCAGAAAAAACATCTGTTAAGGGTGTGGGGCTGTGATAAGAAGGCTGATTTGCTTGATACTTGCTTGAGTTTGAATCCTACCCTGAGCTAAAGAGCAATCCAGCTGGCCTTATAAGCAGGTAGACAGGTTGTTACAGAGTACTGACATCTCATTTTTCACATGTGGAAACTGAAACATACTGAAATAAGGGCAGATAGTAGCCACCGGTGTAGTGTACCCAATTTGGCATCTGGGTCTTGAATTTGGGGAACACCTGCTGTTTCATAAAGCATTATAATATTCAAATTGTAATATCTAAACAGCTCATTTTCAACTGCGAAAGTGTGGCGACTTTGCCCATCAGGCCCCTGAGGTGCAAGGCACGCACCAGGTGAGCAGGGACAAGTGGTTAGTAACCCTCTCTCAGATTTCTCATCTCATGTCTTTGTCAAAGGCTGCAAACACTCCGCTGGCAGCATTCAATGGCCTCGACCAGGAGTCAGCCCTCTAGAAGGCACCCATCAACCTGCTACAGTATCTCCAGGTCATGCACTAGAAAAGCGCAACAAGACTGGAAACTTCAGTCAAAAGAAGGCACTGATCCTGCCAAACAGCAGCAGCTGAGCCTACAGAACCTGATACTAGGAAATGGAATATGACACTGGCTACTGTCACCAAAACAGTTTGCTCTACACTGTCTGCTACAATGGACTAACCATCACCTTAGATTACTATTTGTAAAACTGACATTGAATTAGCTTTCCTTTAAATTAAGTCAAAACACTGGATAGAGACTTCTCCTTCTCATGTCCTGTCCATGAAAATCTTTTCTAACAATTAAATGTTTCTTAATCCGAGTTCCCGGTCATCGTTTTCCGCAGCACAGTGATTAAATACCTTAGTTTGCCTCCATTCTTGTTAAAAATATAAATTTAGCATTGTTTCAGTAATTCTGTAGACATCATTATCTAATATGTACAGGTCAGTTAGTACCACAACCACCCCTGATATCTCCCATGGGTGGAAGATCCCATTCCTTTGCTGAGACACAAACTACAAAAGCACCTCACCATTCTCCATGAACCTGCTATAATAACCCCCCTGTTACAAAGACACCCTTCCTGTTTTAAGGAAATAAAGGAATATTTCAGCCACTGGTGCAGAACTGAAAGCCTCTCATCCTGAGACAGATAAGTCTGATGGTCAGTAGTCAACTGTATTTGGGATCTAACAGGATCCAGGATCCATCTAACAGGATGGATTTAGTCTCTGCTTCCTTAACACTAGCCAACAGACTGAGTACATGCAGAAAGAAAGGTATTAAAGAGAGAGAGAGAGAAGTTCAGAGTAGTCACAGGGTCCCTTGCTTTTCTCCATCTCTCTCAGGGACAAATCCAGTTTCACTCCTGACAACAGCAACACACTCCTGCCTGGATTCACACTCTTTTCCCAGCAAGACGGGAAGACTTCTCTCTGCTGTCTGGGTAATGCAGCCAGTCTCATCACATATTCCCATCAGCTCTCCATTTTGATTTGGGAAATAGTTACTCAGCATAAGGACAGCAAAATTAATTAAAGGTCATGTACTGTATAGTGAAGAGTAATTTTTTTTTTTAAAAGGAAGAGTGCACTTACATCAATGCTTAAATGTCTGCCTTTCTGTACTTGGAGGATGCTTTATTTTTAAAAGAAAGAGAGATGAGTTAAGGCTGGTTATAAAAGCTGCTGTATCCAATTCTTCCCACACAGAGAAAACCAACTGGGATTAACAGTGAGTGTCCACTACTTAACTGACAAAATTGCTTTTATGTACAGGGTAATTTGTAAACATTAATTTCATTGCAGTGAATGGAAACCGAATTTAAGAGTTTTAGAGAGTTTTCTTCCTTTTTTAAATTAAATTTTCCTTTGGGGTCAGTTTAATTTGCTTGTGTTTCCTTTAAATTCAGAGACCAGAGGACTTATATTATGCACTCTAGTCCGCAGAGTCTGTCCGGTTGCTGTGCATATACAGTATACACATACACACACACAACACATATAGTATGTATATATAGTGTGTATATTGAGTTATATATATGTATAGTGTCAAAACTTGATTGAGACAAGAGATGAAAAATAGTCATGCAGGGAAAAATATGAAACTCAGGGAAGAAAACAAAATACAACAAAAAATAACCTTTGTTACTGTGATGAGTTTGTGAAAGCAGATGAAGAACTTATTTGCATAACAATGCTGAAGCAGCTGCCGTAAGATTTACTCTGAATAAATAAGGACCAATAGAAGAGCCACAGAGGCAGGTTTAAGCAAGACATCCCTGTTAAACTGTCTTGTTAAACATAACACCTGGCCTGAAAGCCTTCAGCTTCATTGACAAAAATACTGAGAAAAATCAAAGCCCACCCACCTGGAATAATAAGCAAGAGGACCCAGGGGAGACCGAAGCCAGACAGGCTGGATGAACAGGTGCCTTGAAAAATTACATGTAGGAAATAGGTAAGTGACGGCGAAAAGCAGTGGTGCAGTGTGAGTTACTCTTCCAAACACCTTCATAAAAGCATCGCAGGCAAGGGTGGTTCTATTCATGAAGCGTTTTAATGACAATATCTATATTGTTTTTCTTCTCTCTGTGTGAAGGTCATTTTATTAAACAGCCTAAACTCGCAAACAGATCTTGCATGCAGAGTTTGCTTTTGCTTTTCTTTCCCATCTTCTCATTTTGCGTATAGAAGTGTTAACAGCTGGGTGACTCACTAAGTGGAAATGGATGAGAAAAGTGATCTTTTCTCCTCCATAATACAGAACTGGAGGAGTCGTTTCAGTGCGCTGAAAGGCTAGGTGCTGTTGTAGGCTAACTGTCAGATATCAGTTGTGAGTTCCTAAAAAAGTGCCTAACTTTACGTAGCCACCAAACAACCAGGTCAGTATAGAAGCAAAGCAGCAAACACACACACACCACACACCTCCCCTCAAATAGTCCAAAGGTTGGATGTACCAGGGAAAAAGGAAATATTCTCATTGAAACCCCTTCCGTTGCTTTTGAGGGAATCTGGAAGGGAGTATTAGAAGTAGAACAGGCTTAAATTTTGTATTTTAAATGATAGATTGTTATCTATGCAGGTAACATATTTAAAGGACATTTTGTTCAAAAAAAAAGCTATTAATCAAGAATTCTTATCCTCCTCTGGGAAGACAAGAGAAATAAAAGGTTATTATTTCATAGCCCCCAGACATCTGGAGAGGAATGCATACAGTGTTAAAAGTACCTGAGGCAGTTGGCTGTGTGCAATGTTTCTTTATCCAATATTAGACACAGTAGGACGTGAAACAGCTAATTGTCCTGGGCAGAGGACTTGAATGTTGATATATTTTCAAAAGGAGGACACAGCAGGAAATACATACCTTTTTATACTTGAAACAGTGGCATGAACTTGAACCTGAAGCACCTGGGGTTCCTGGGCTTTTTGGGTATGTAATGCAGTAATGAGATGGTTATTACATGTCAGGAATTATCGCTTAGGAGTTAAGTAAAAAGCAAGATTTTGATTCTGTGTAGAATTTAAAAAAAAAAAAAAAGAATGGACAAAGAACAGTTTCCTGACACCTTTGTTGCACCAGAATCCTCTCCCTCTCCCTCTCCTCTGTCTCAGGTGTGGAATTATGACCAATCCTCCCTGGATGAAACACTGCTGAAGAGGTAAACCAGCCTTTCTGCACGCATTAATTCCCCTTTTGAGAGGGAACGCAGGACAGCGAGCACTTTAGGAGAAACTTCTGTTTACAAGTTCTAATAGCTTTGCACACAAAAAAAAATTCTTTCATAAGACATCTCAACCACTTCTAATGTATTCTTACTTTTTCAAATATCAAGAAAACGTAGTGACAGCCGCTGCGAAGCAGCCAAGGAGATAGCTCTCTCCCTGTGATTGAGTTATTATATATTCCATTAGATAGCGTTGCTCAGCTGAGCTTCTGAAGGTGGAAGGTAAGATTAAAGAGGATGAAAGTCTTTTTACTAATTAAAGTGATGCACTGCTAATTGTAAAGGCGATCAAATATTGGTTCAGCCTTAGCAGTGCTTCTGCTTACTGTTAATAGGTATGAGTGCATTGTGTAAAGATGAGGGCACTGCCCAGCAGAGCAGAGGCTGTATGCAAAGTCACAGCCTCACTGCTCACCTTGTTTAAGATCAGATTTGTGCAGACTGACAAGACAAAGACTTATGAGAAAAACTGTGCAACAAGTGCAAAGAGACTATGGTATTGAACCCGAAAAACAAAACTGTTCATTGCTTGCACAGTGTAACAAGGCAGTTTGTAAGCAGTATGCTTATTTATTGTAAAGGCTGCAGCTAAGCCAATGATTTTTGGTTTACTTGGAGTTCACATTCTCACTTTCATCAGAGTTATCTTGCCAAATATGTTCCCAGGCTTATTTTAATTTAGGATTTGACACTAGCGATTGCGTTTTTTTTCCCTCAAAGGATGAATTAGTTCACAGTAAAAGATGCATATTAGGCAATTTATTATGCTAATGACTTGCAGAAAAAAAAGCCAAATTACCTTGATGGTGGATTATATTGAACAATAAAAAAACACACTCGTAGTAATACTCAGTGAACACATAGTTTAGCTGTAGTTAGCTACAGGAAGCTTCCTGGTAATAGTATCCACATTAGAGACAAACAGACATGCATTAGCAGTAACCACATTCATAGTGAAACAATGCAGACAGATCTCACTCCCATGTATAATTATGTCTCATTACCCTTCAGTAGGAATTTTTAGCTCAGCTTGGGAGCAAAGCTTCTGTGATGATGGCATATGGTGCATGTGCTGGCATTTCCCACCTGATTATTTTAAAATATATCATCTGATTTCAATCAAACTGAAAGACATTGAGACTCAAAAGACACTGAAGCCTGCAAAATTTTATGCAAATAGGGAGACAGGTAGAAGGAAAAGCTGACATTAATGCTCCGCATTGATATAGAAGCTGGCCCGAAACTATGAATCCAAAGGAAACAAGCGTCCTGAATTGCTCATTACATGCTTTGAAGTGTGAAACGTTTCCTACCCCATGCTGTGTGCCCAGCCACTTTCACTGACCTCCCTGAGAACTGGGGACATAGGCATTTCAGGCCATAGGACTACTAATTAACTGGAAAAGCAAGGAAGATAGTTGCTGCAGTGTCCTATACACCATTAAGCTTATAGAGGGTAATAATAGAGGTTAAGAGAAACATTTTCAATGCAACCCTGAAATGACAGACAGATTAACACACCTAACTTCAGTAAAAGCAAGATTATACAAAAAATTTAGATGAGACAATCAAAATTATTCTTTCAAGTTGGATCAATAACAAGATTCAATCACAAAAAAAAAGCTGTTCTGTGATAATGGCAGGAGATAAAATAATCAGTGTTAAGTGAGCAAGAACATAAAGAAATCAATGTAATTTGAGAAAAAATAGAAAGTACCCTGAATACTAATCCTGTACCAACTATATCAAAGAGCTGAATAATCTAAATCTGAGGGAAGCAGCTCACAAACACTTTTCCAGATTCTCCAGCACTAAGAAACAGCAGTAGCAGTGTCAAAAGGCTACAGTGCAATGAGTTTTGACCACACCTAACTACAAAATAAACACAGGCCCTTTTTAGCAGATGATTAGGGGAATTATTACCAGTAAGAATAAAAGCAAATGCCGCTTATGAATCTGGTCAGTTTAGATTTCTCAATGCACATAACTGTATATTTTTTTCTCCAGTCACTGCAACTGTTACCTAGTACCTCTGAGTTAATGGCTCTGGCATAAAGACTGTGCTTATTTTCAAGTGACTAATTAAGTGCTTTGTCTTTTCACTTACATAATCTGCACTGCTGAAATTAAACTTTTATATATTCGTTATACGTTTCCCTGTTTGGGGTAAACAAAGATCTGATCAAAGCCTGAACCTTCCTCCGGTGGTTACAGTGCACACACACAGACCACGGATAGGCAAGGCCATTGCAAAAAACCCAAGGGCAATGGTCTGGAGTTGGGTTAGTGACAAAGGTTTGTGTTAGCACTGAAAGTTCAGCAGCACTGTAAAAGCATCAAAAGATGGAGCTGCAATGTATCGCTTCTGAACTAGCATATTACGAAAATGAGTGCTTACAGTGTGTTCTGTAGAAGGAAAAACTTTATCTGCTATAAAAACTATAGCTTTTCTACATGATTAAATTCTGAAGCTTCTTTTCAGCATTTAACAAGCTGTGAAAGTTGTGTGCAGTGTTGGATTTACAGCACCAGTGTTTTTGTACTCCAATGTAACGACAAAGATATAACATAAATGAAACACCATCTTCTCTTCCTCTGTATCATTGTTCTGTGCTTTGCTAAAGTATGCCATATGAAAAAAATCCCTTGTATAAATAGTTACCTAGGATCAATTTAAAGTTCAACATCAGTTCATAGGAAGAACTACCTATTTCTTTAATTGTGAGTTCAGAGGGTTAACTTTTTCACTGTCTGAATATGAGTACAAACCTTTCCACATGAACACACCAGTGTTCACAGGGAAGGAACTTGTCCAGTTAGCACATGTACCTGTCATTTATACCTGGAGATTTTGCCATTATGGGCAAAACACACCCAGTTTGAGAACACCCAAAGAATTATATTCTGGTCTAGACAAGACCTCAGTTTTGACAAAGCCTGATTTTCTGCTTTATGGTAAAAAAAAAAAAAATTAATTGACAATTTCTTGATTTCCCTGAATCTACTCCATACCTCCATTTCACTACATGATCTAGTTACCTGTGAAATGATGAATAATTTTATTATTCATGGATGTATGCATGTCATTCATATGAAAAACCACAACACAGGCTGAAGTATATATTGCAAGGAAAAAAACCACAAATGTTTAAAAAATTCAATCAAACCCCACAAAAATACTAAGAGGAAGCTGTGACTAAGACAACAGGCACAGATTCAAGCCCTCAGCTTCCTGCTCTCAACGCTGCATGACATAAAGCATGTCATTTGAGCATGTCGAGCCCGATTTCCCATCTCTAAAGCAAAACCAACAGCACAAAGATGGCACAAGTCTATGTAGAAAGATTATTTTAAAACCAGTTTCCTTTTCCACTGGTTTCCATGGCAAATTAGCATCTCCCTTAGCTAATGGTGCTCATTTTGGTAAGCCAGGCAAGCCCAGTGAAAAAGACATGAAAGTTTAGGCAACTATAATTTTTCTGTGTACAAAAAGCAAGTTTGACAGGGCAGGATGGGGAAAAGGCAGATGGCTGCGGCCATTCCCTGCCCTGGCACATGCCTGCAAGGGGTGGTAAGCCTCTCTCACACCTCCTCGCTCATCATCATTTCTACACCGTCTGGCACTTGTCTCTTCCTCACCTCAGATGTGCTGCTTGCGGCCCACAGCTCCTTGCCCTTCCCTACAGCCCTTATTTCCAGCAGTGGAGGAGGAAGTTCTCTTCCCATGCTGAGTGAGGCCATTGTGACTTAGCAGTTTTTAACAGTCCCACAGCCACTATCGTGAGTCAGCGCTTACCCAGAAAGAGGGTTCACTTGCATATTCAGATGAATTTCACTTCTTTCCATAGGCAGATCCATTCTGTCTTTCTTTAGCCGACTATAAATTAAACAGTCATTCAAAATTACTCACTCAGACATGCTTATTGCAGAATGGAAAGGGCAACTCAGCTCACCTGACTTAGAGAACACCATTTTAATGCGGGATTGCTGTCCTTTAGAAAAGTTACCCTTCCACTGCCTAGGGAGGCTGCCTAGAGATTTATTTAAGACTGTATGTTTAATGCAGATGATGTGGAATACTAAATTATTTTATGGCCCTGTATTTATTGTTCTTTTGTGTCAGCAACAAACATATTTACTCTTAGGCAACTAAGGAAAAGATTATTCAATTAAATGTACAGGGCTGGATAAAGTAGAAAGTTCAGTTATGATGGCACTTCAAAGCAGGCACACAGTGCTATCAGAAACAATGGTCCAGAGTTTTGGTACCAAAGCTCTGCTTAAATGTACATGTAAGGAAGAAGGGGCAGAAACATAATTACTATTCTGAATACAGCATCTGCTAAGAAAGTAAGAAGACAAGATCAGCTGTACTTAGTAAGGCTGTGGGCCATCTAACCCAGTGGCACATTTATAGAGACCTTGGGAGGTATCTTCATTTTAAGGAAAAAATACACCTGTCCTGCCTGTCCATCTGTAGTTCCACTCAGATCTTGCTCCATCCTCCTTTTAGAGGAGGGTTATTCAATTTAGGAACACCCATAAATAGTTTGATACAGGTAGATCTGTGTTAAGAAGTTCTACTGACAGGTAAAAAAATAGTAATATGGCACGCTGTCCATTTAGCATGTCGATGATGCCACAGTTACCACTGCTGAATTTGTATTTTTAATATAAAACAAGTCCTTTATATCACACATGCAGCCAGATCTTCACAGGGCAACACATAGATCAAGCAAGCATTTTGAAGGCAAAAGTCTTCAAAGACAGACAAACATCCAAGCATTTATCCTACAATTTTGGTCATGGCAACAACTGCTGATGGTTTGAATTCTCTAAGCTTTTTCCTCTTGTCACCACTGGGACCAGGGAAACAGGGAGGTACCAAAAGAAGACTGGGAGGCTTTGCAATGCATCCCCTTCAGTAGGGTTGATTGGTGTGCTGTGTATTGTCACATGGCGGGATGCTGACACATCCCCATGGCTGCACAGCGGCTTTCACCTCTCCAGCATTTAATTCAGAGCACAATCCACCTGAATCCGAGAGGTCCTTCTGCTGAAAATGAAAGATGACATTTTCATGAAATCAAACAAACCTGGGGATGGCAGATGGTGTGTGTATGTGCAGGGAGAGTGGTGGAGGAAAGAGTGTGTGATTTAAAAAACGTATCTGCCCCAAATACAGTGCAAACTACAATAACATTGCAAGTATGGGTAAAGAAAGTATTGAAAAAAATAAAACCAAAACCAAACAGAAGCGAAGGAAATAATCTTGTGACAAAGGTGGAAGGAGGACGCTGGAGTGTAATCAGTGGGATTAGACTATAACTCTATGGATCCAGCAAGCAAAAAAGAATCAGATAGTCAGGCAAAATGGAGCACCCAGGGACTATACACTTTGCATTTCATATCCATCAGAGAGAACGTGCAAAAAATCTCCATGCAGATTTACAGCAAAGCCATCAGCAGGACAAGTTAGAGTTGATAAGCCCAGAGGCAGCAGTCATCAGGTGACATGTATGCCTGGTGAAAAGCCTACCTCAGATACATTGTCTTCCCCTCTCTCTATTTAAATGACCACTCCCATTTAAGCAGATGAAACCCATTGACTGTCATAACGTCCAGGCACACTCAAAAATACTGACACTGTGCAAAGATCCTGGCAGTTAAGCTGAAATTGTCTGATCATGTTATATAACTACAGCAAATCCATCACTGTCTTGGAGATCACCATAGAAACAGGCTAACAACTCTCAGTGCAGGAGGATCTCAGCTTGGAAAGATGTTGATGTGACTGGTCAAACACACGGAGCTCCCTCCCTCATTTCCAGCACTATGGACTCCCAGCGCTCGCTTGCTCTCAGCCTTTTGGCTGCAGGACTGGGTGGAGGATTTCCTACTCCACAGAGCAGCACGTAAGACACTGAATCATTTTCTACCAAAGATAATAGGCTCTATTCCAAATTAAAGACCGCAAAAGAAAAACAGCTAACTTGCTATTTCTGTAAGAAAAAAAGACTGCTTTAACTATCTGAATTGCCAAACAGTGGGGTCCCTGTGCACTTGAAGGTACAGCGGATGCTGCCATTACCTCTCTTTTAGTGCTGCCTGGTACATCTTCCCAATGACCTGGCCCACGAGAATAGACAGAAACTACACAACTTACGAGGCGTAAGGCTAGAATTGCTCTGCTGGCGATGGGGAATAAAGGGTGAAATAAAAGCTTAATGTCATTCAAGGGAACACGTACTTCCCAGGGACTTCTTACAGCCCCTCCATTTCTTTATTTTTTTGGTACCGAACAAGAAATTTTTCTGTGGGCTTTGTTCTTTGATGAAGCATCTTCCTGGACAAGTACGCACTTTTCAGTGGCCTTCACATCATGTGAAGTAGGAAATATATGCGTTTCCACATAATTCTTCAATTTAATACACAACAAACAAACAGATTGAATTAATAATTCATAAATACTCATTGTATTTGAATGGAGTATTCAACCATTCCCCTGGTCGTTGACCAGAAAATATACTCCTCAGCTTAAAGTACTTCTCTAAATTTTGATTTGATGATAGCAAATCTTTTAATCACTCTCTTGTAATTTTAAAACTGCAACTTAAAACCATTCAAACCTTTCAAAAAGAACTGACATTTAGTAAAAAAAAAATGATTAATTTATTTGCACTGCAGTAAACACTCATATACTCAGTTTATCTCAAGCTTAAAGATTTCTTAGCCAAAGCTTGTCGTAAAGTGCATTCAGTGTAAATATGTATTTACAGACTAATTATGTCTCAGTGCAATTTAAACTCCAGTGAAACACACAAAATTATTAATGGGTGGTGCTAGTGCTAAAACACAGTCAATTTTGTTCTGTTTCATGTTATTGTCTGTGTGTCAATATGCGACCGTAAGCTCAGTTTAATTATATTTCACACTATACCTCTGGCATGTTTATTTTCTGTACATTTAGTTCTGTAGTCCCAAACCTAAGTGCTTTTCACAATAGTTACTAATCCATGATGTAAACTATAGCAGAGGTCCACAGAATTCTTCAGCTTTTTTCCACATCATTCTATTATATCCTATGATAATGTTTAATGATATATTAATTTTATAATGCAAATACAGTGGCATATTTTACTTAAATATTTTGCTATGTTTCACTTCTTTTAGTGAATTAAAGTCATTCAGGGATGCCTAGGGTTGAAAAACCTACATTCTCTGGAAATGAGAACTTAAGATGTGGCTTCAGCTGGAGAAACCTTTGGGGAAATCATAACGTAAGCAGGTGACTTTCAGTGTTTATATAATAAACCACTACTACAAAACAAGAACTCTGATTTTTTTTTTCAGTACTGTGTCTAATTTTCACAGATAACAAACGCTCCTGGATTCACTGCTCATTATTCCTAAGTGCTTTGGAAATACAAAGCAAGCTGAAGCAGAGAAAAAATATCTCCCCATATGAACCATTCCTATGCACAGCCATGCTGAATGACAGCTGATACTACTGGTTCTTCGTTTCATACTGCAAGGGTATTTAGAACCTAACAGTACACTAAAAACAGGTATATCTCCCCAGCTCTCTGAGCAAACCTGTACAGGGCTCCAAACAGTGTGTGGAAAAGCAAACAAGTACGAGATTCAGAGCTGCAGGTCTACAGACGTGGTTGGGTAGGAAGGGGGTATTTCTGAAAGCCTACTGATCTTCATCCATTTCATCAGCAAGCCCAAAGTTCAGCAATTTAGAACCAAGTTCAATAACTAAACATACACATTTCACTGCTAAATAAAAAGTATTCTTTAAGAAGATGCAAAGGGCAATCTCTACTCCTCTAACATATAATACTTACAAAAACAGCAATACTAAAATCCAACAGGCAGATAAATATTACCGAACAAAAGCCCAACCTCAATAAACACATTCAGGAACATGATTTTGCTTTTTGCCTTTAGAGATTTTTAATGTGAAACAAAATAAATCAACCATATGGACACAAACCTATCCTTGTCATTGTTCCTCACAGCTCAGAAAAAGGTGTCAGTATGGTTGTATATAGTACTGCTCTGAGCATTCACTATAGCAGGTATGATGAAACCACGTGGGCTACCTTGGCTTCATCTGAAACAGGAGACCAGGTCATCTGTCCTGCAACTCCTGCCTTGCTCATCCTTTTTATAATGGGTGGCTCTGGCATAAATGAAGAACAGACAATAGGTTGGACACATCCTTTTGGATCCTTTCTCAAGTGCTCTACATCTTTTATCTTCTGCGTGACCAAGACAGTGCAACTGGTAATAAAATGCAAATACCCCATTGTCATATAATGAAATGCACCCATGCACTTCTAGTTCATCATTGGGGCACCTTCTGTGTCCCCTGACACAACCAGAAGCAAGAGGAGATTTAGGCAGTTTTGCCTAATGAAGGGCAATCCTCCTGTCACATGAACAAAACTATCCATAATTGTATGACTTAATGCATTCTTCACAACTGACAAGAAAATGCATTTTTGGTAGGACAAAACCCTTGCAAACATGTGGCACAGGAAAAATTTGCAGCTTCTTTGAGAAACAATCTCCTTTCTGGAGGGTATAGTGACGTGGAAAAAATGGTAACAATGAGAGAAAAGGGCGAAATAGTTAATTGGTAATGACAACTTGTGTAATAGTTCCTATACAGAAAGATGGAAAAGAAGTATTTGGCAAGCAAGTTACAGTCTGCCGCATTCAGTTTGATTCTCCACATGTCTTAATAGACATGACTATGAATATTATTACTATACATAAAAATTACACTAGTCTTATCCTAAGAAGAGCAACAGCATTCCACTATAATGTTCAGCTCTCACCCTATCAGCTGGTTTCACAAGCTGACTGTATGTACTCTAATGAAATAGGTCTTCAATTCATCTTACTTTACTTGTCCTCAATTAGACTGAATTATGACTGATTCTTCTAATACAGAGTTTTCTTTTCTTTCATTCCATTTAAGACCAAACTTGCAAGGAGTGCTCGCAAGCAATTCAAAACATCACATCAGCTTTGCTGTTCTCTGGATCTTTTCAGAATTATTTGGGGGTTTTTTTTAGCATTGAATTCACGTTCCAAACAAAGGCTTGTGACTGTCATGGAGAGAAAAAAAAAAGTCTTAACTTTTTCTGCATTGCTTTCCATTTCCCTAATGAACTGAAGATCTAATTTTTACTTTTTCTTTTTTTTTTGTTTTTTTTTTTTTATAACTGTTGACATATGCTTGAGAGTTTTTTACTTTGCTAGTTTACCAGTGCTAATGAGAATTTCTTTTTCTCAGAGGAACCAGAAAGTTTAAAGCTCAGCAGCATGAGAAGTTCGGATTGTTTTTGCCAGCTCACATTACCTTTAAATTTATGCAAGCTGAATCTCGCATGCCAAGTTTTAAAAATTAGTCTAGAGTCTCTCACAGTAGCCTATTGTTTTCACAAACTGAAAAGTTTATGGGCCAAACTGTTGAAAATTTCCTCTGGATTTGTTTTCCGCTTTGGGACTACAAAAAGCATCTGCAGATATCAACCACTTTGTTTCAAAATCAGTGTGCCTACCTTTGTGTGTGGTAACCGTGAGAAAACATGGAGCTGTAACCAAGGGCAAGAAGCTGTAACATTAGCAAGCCATAACCCACCTTCAAACATGTCATCCCTTCAAAGCACAAGCATAGTTCAGGAAGGGATAACAACATTAAAGGAAGCTTTTTCATTGGCATTATCAGGTTGTCTCACTTCTTTTGTTTGAATGAACTCTTTTTGGAAAGCTTTTGTTTTCTCTATCTTAATAGCTACATCCAGATGAGAGGAGTAAGGAAAGAATGCATCACCACAGCCCTCAACGACACAACTGATTGATTTGTCCCTGCTCCTAACTCTAGACTGTTTCAGCCACCTCTGCACAATGTCTGGCCAAATTCAGGTGTAAGTTTCTTGTGGATCGTTCCCAAAAGATAGCATGGGCAGGAATGTGTGAGGTTTAATTCCCTTTGCTCTGCACAGTCATCCAATACAATCTGCACACCCTAAAACTCCTTCAAGTGTTCAAACCATACAATAGAGCAGGCAGCGAGCGCTCTTGGCATCGTGTTGTAAGAATGCTCTGGCAGACTGCAACATATACCTTGCAGTCTTAAAGATGCTGAACTGAAACACATAAAATAATAGTTCTTATTATTACCTTGGAAGCCCATGGGGAGAGCCAGGGTGAAAATGTGCAGTGCGGATGTGGGCAGTCTGCTCTAGAATCTACTTCCCCTACATAGCACAGATCCAAACCAGTTCATGCCTGACAGCCCCACATCCAGAAATTGGTCCCTCATCTGTTCAAATCTGCTACAGCTAGTATCTGCACAGGAACTCTTTTTTATGTCAAAAACAACAAAAAAAAAAAGACTGCTATTGGAAAAAATCTTCTTTGAAAAAAACCCAATAATTTTCCCGTGATAAAGAAATAATCCAAATAACTCCTTCACAGAAATTCTTTTAAGACTGAAACTAGAGTTTGACAGTGACTCACGAGAATGTATTTTGACATTTATGAAAACATTAAGCATTTATCTCTCGATACATTTTAGGGATATAAGCATTCTCCTAAACAAAGGTAAAAGTCTATTATTTATATACATTAATGTATTTTTATATGGGAAAGCTGCAGTTCTCTTTTAAATTGGAGCATTAAAATGTCTAGATTAGAATAATAAAAAATATTTAAGCCATTCAAAACATCGTGGAAGCCAGGAATAGTTGCTAGTTTTAGATGAAGAACCAGGGTGAATATTATTTTCTTGAACACATTCAGCAAAGCATCTAATTTACACTGCCCGTGCTCCTTCACATCATTAAGTCCACCAGTTGCACATGCATCTTTGCCATCTTCTTGAGAAAATGCCCCTAGTATGGTCCAGCTTCTCAAACAACTGGGGACTACTACAGATTACAATGAATGATGAAAGGTAGCAGTGAAAGGGTTACCTTTTCTTAAGTTATTCATGCCAAGAAGGTAATTTTCTGTACAAAGAAGCCTTGCAATCAGTCATTTATAATTGGACATAAAACCTGAATAAAAGACAGTCATGGTTAAGGTTTTCTCTCATACATTATGGATTTCTCATTCTTTTTCTTTCACCAGTTTCTTGTAATGCTGTTCTCAGTTTGCATCATAAAACTGTGGTGGTGTTCAGTGTTGACTTGACTGGCATTTTACTCTAAGTGTGCCCATTTTTCTGTCCGGTTTGGATTCGGAAAATGAGTTCAGAAAGAATGGTACTGGATGAGCCAGGTTGGCTGTGCTGCTTGACATTCATTGCTCATGCATTGCAACGCCCTGAGATCTCCCCCTGTTACAAGTCTCAGGCCCTCAGGACACCTCTACAAGACTCTGCTTCACCTGTACATTTGCTGTCATCTCTGTTGCTTCTGATAATGCATATAATTTCTTAAATAAATCTAACAGTGAATTTGTAATTTGAATAATGTAAGAATAACACTCTGCAGGGTAGGATTTGCACAGGGGTTTTTTTTATGCAAATATCTGTAAGTGTTTAAGACTTCAAACACTTGCATATTTTAGGTTACCATTTTTTTTCTCTTAATCAATATTTTCTGCTGGACTATTTAGAGATCATCTACAAGCATCTTTGTTTACAGAGCAAGTTAATTAAGACAATCAATACAGCAGGGCATAGGGGTGAGACTTCTTTATCTGCTCCAAACACATACAAGAGTCTCCTGGTATCAAATAGTATGACATGGTTGAAAACCAAGGCAAGTTTCTTGACAAAACAGTTAAGGTTCATGAACCTTCCATACAAACCTCCAGCAAATTTTCAGTAACCTTGAGCTGATGTAATATTTCCCTTAAAGCAATGTGAAAACAGTTACACTGAATCCCTTCAAACTACAACTATATGAATAAAAGTTCACCTGCAGTTAAGAATATTCCAGGTTAATGTAAAAAACCACACATAAGAAAGAGTAGATTTGCCCATCCTACCCCCTCCTACCCCAATCCCTTTTTTATCTCAGTTCCATGCATTTCAAAAACAGCAATAAAAACTTGGAAAGAAAAGCCCTGATGAACATGGAAACTTTGACACTCTCCATAGGACTAATGACATCTAGGTCATGCACAAACCCTTGGTTCAAATGGCCCCTGAAGGCTGTGGAGGAAGGATTTAAACTCTGGTTTTCTGCTTCCCAGCCAGGTGCCCTAATTCCCTGGCTACAGTTTGCACTGGAGCAGGACACTCAATTTGTCTTATCAAAGTTGCTCCAAGATGAAGCAGGGGAAAAACAGGTGTAGTAATGACTGCACTGCATGAGAGCCAACACACCCAATTAAGAGACTGATATCTTGATTACAGCCCCCTGTTCCACTGACTAATCATTTACAGATACTTAGAGCAATTGGTAAACAAACAAAGAAATAAAATAATGATACTAGGGGAATTCGCAGTGAGTATTTATAGCTCAGTCTGACACCGCTAACAAAACTAGAGAAAACATTATTGATCGCTGATTCATTCAGGGCTTTATTGCATACACCAAACACAAAACCAACGCCAGACACCGTGAACCTGCTAATGGCAATTTTCTTAAAGCACTTTGCCACTTGCTGCAGTGTATCTTATTTGTAGTGTGATGGTAACACATACTGGATATACACTTAGTTGATTAGTGTATGTTGGAAATGCAGGCTTGTACTTCTCCTGACTCTCTGAAGGTACCTTACATTGGTACCTGTTCAGACTGGAGAGTAACTGTTGGAGGACATGGTGAAGTGCAGAAAAATGCTCTGCTCCAAGGAAACTGTGTGAGCATCCTTCAATTACAGCAATGCTACTTGACAGGCCAGTAACACCTCTTAGGATTTCAAGCCAAACAATATCATTAGCTTCTCTGGCAGAAATTATCAGCAGTAACATTTCTCTCAGCTTCACAATACAATTAAGGTGGGAGGCCCCAGAATGGTCGAAGAAACATTCTCTTTAAAGAGGCATAGGCAAAGACCCCACAGGAGTAATGCTGTCTCTAAAAGCTTCCTTAATATGCAAAAAAGGAGAAGTATTTCCATAATGCTGCAGGCGATACTGGTCTCTACAGTTCAGGGGAATTCACTGTGAAGAATAAGGATTGTAGGCAGCCATCTAAAGCCACATATAAAAACAACTGACACAAGTCTGGGGTGCAAACCCCATTTTTCTTTTAAACTAAGAAAGCTCAACATTGTTTAAGCTGAGCATACAGAAAAACAAGACAAATGAGGTGCTGATACTGAAAACTCAGTAAATAACTTCATTTGTTTACTGATAAAACAAAATGACACCTAAAAGACAACTCCATTATCATTTGCTGAGGATTTGGAAATCAATTTTTTAGTGTTTTCCCCAATGTGAATAAAGCTTTACCTGCTCCTGTCCTTATCTGTTATAAAGGACTTTTCATCTACAGTGAGGGCAACATAAGGAACAGCTCCCTTGCAGTTTGTGGTACTTGCTATCATTGAAACCTCTCATGAGAATCCTTTATAAAACTAGAAAGTGAGCCAAGGGAGCTCATAATAAATATAGACTAGCAAAGCCCTTTCATAAATGGATGAATGAATAAGTGACAAACTTGTTATAGTAAATACAAAATATTTGAATACCGAATGCTTAGCCTGAAAGCAATTCCAACAGAAATATTTTATTTTGCTACCACAGGTCATACTTAATCTCAAGTAATCAAAAAGAGGCTAACAGTGTGGGAAACTGGAACCACTTTTTATAGATCCTCACAGATGTCTAGATACCATCTTAACATAATTGTAAAACCAAGATTTTCTTTTTTCCTTTTTTTTTTTTTGTTTGATTGACTGCTTTTCAAGTTGTGAATGGGCATATCTTAATTAATCCCAAAATGATTTTTGAGATGGTGACACACTGGTTAGAATCCTGCTCAACTAATGTCTGATTTCAGTGCACTAAAATGACAAATGTTTGGTCTGATGACTTCTAGTTGTACAGGGAATTACTAGTCGTTCCACCACAGTATCTGAATTATTGAATTCTATTTATCTAGAAAGAAACAGTATGGGTTCAGACTGTAGTGTTGTTTCACTACCAATAATCATAATGAAAAAAAGAAGTTAAACTAAGCAAAATATTTGTCCTTGAACTAAAAGCCATGTAAACCAAATACTGTCCATGCTCCCTCATCATGCAGCCCTCTACTCAGCAGCCACTCCATGCATGTGATGAGAGGCACACGTAGACTCACAGAGCATACAACGGGAGAGAACACTCCGATGCAACCCCACGAAGAAATACGTATCCCACAGGAGTATCTCAAACCCTGACTTTTCTAAATAGGAGAACACTCTATCCTTTGCTTAATCACCACTTTTCTATTGTTTAAGCACAAATAAAGATGTTTCAGTTGGTCTATAACCCATTCAATGCTGCTACAGGCAGGATGCCTTACCTGTTACTGAGGGCCTCCGAGGCCCCAGGAAGGTAAGAAGCCCTAAAGGCTAGCAGCACTGAAGGCTAATTTTATTGTTATTAGAACCTGAAAGCAGCTGGCTTTCCCAGAGAAATAATAAGCCTTTTCTTGCATTTAATATTTAAAATGTGATTTAAATGTTAATAATTAATGCCAAACTACTTTTAATTTCTACCCGTGAAAGCATACGCTGCAGTCTATTCCATCTCCAGTGGGAAGAAAACTGTGGGCACTGTAGTCTTTTGTTATTAAAGCATTACAGTAGCAGTATGAGTCTGTACAAATGCTAATTTGTCATGATTTTCTTGTAGGATAATATTTACAGTATTTCTGAGTCTATGTATGTGATCAGCATTTTGTACCCACTTGACAATTTTATCCAAACAGCTGCTTTCATGCTTCATGTTCACAAAGGCCTGATTCTTTCAGTGCTGATACGGCATGAAGACTAATACCACTGCAGCCCACTGCTGGTGTTATGGACCCATCACATTTACTGTTCACAGTCACCCTGGCAACTTCCACAATGTTTTGTCTTTATGACAGATATACACCATAGCAGCTCAGAGTATAAGAAAGCCTTTGGGCAGGCCAAGAGGGCCAAGATCTTTAGTTAACAATGGTCAGCACTGGTTTTCTGGTTTTTTTTAAATCAACACTTTAAGAGTATCAAAGCAGTATTCTAGAAAAGTAGTACATGAGAGGAAGGAAGGGGAAGGCAGAGAAATCATTAAAAAGAAAGTCATAAAGAGCCATGGCAAAAGGCTCTACTGCATCACGCATTGGCTTTCTCTGCTCCTTCCCTCTCCTGAAATCCAATGGAGCTGAAAACAGTTTGCCCATCCAGTAGAGAAACAGAGAAGTTGACACAGGAAAAAAATAAAGGAAAAAAACCAACCTGCACAGATAAAGCTACCAGAGAAAAATGATTTAAAAAACCTAGAGCTTTCAGAAACACGTAGCTATTTTAATATAGCATAAAAGAAACTGGCAAAATACATTTCAAAGAGCATAAAAGAGGAAAAAAGAAAACTCATCTAGCACTATCATAAAAAGTGAAACAAAAATGTTCATTCTAACACCCAAATTTATACTTTTACAAAAGAGAGATGAAAGGACACAATCACGTGTATTTTAGAATAAGCTATTTCAGTATATATATAATGTATTTGAAAATGAGTGTCTCTGCAACTACAAGGGATGGAACATAGGGGCTGCCTGAAATAGGCCAGCTACCTCGCCTATTTCCCCGCTTTGTGACTGGACCAATAACAACCAAAATGACTTCTAGGGAATGGTTGTCTATCCTGTTCCTAAAAATCTTGATGAAGACTTTTTCTCAATGAGGAGGTAATGAATATCTAACCCACTCCTTAGTAAGCCTATTCTAGTGTTACATTACTCTTTGTCTCTCAGAGTTTTTTCCCAAAGTCAAACTTGTATTGTGTTTGCTGTGCTTTCAGCCCTTGATCAGTAATCTGACATAGCATGGGCACTGAGAACAGATTATATCATTTCATGGCTTGTAATGGCTTTCTTGGCCCAATCCTGACTAAACAAACCACTCTTCTAAACTTGTTGCTGTTCTACTCACTCTCCTTTACTTTGTCAAAATTCCCCATTACAAAAATTAACCTATACCAATCGCCAGAAAACACCAGAATATGTGGAAAGATATTAGAAGTAAGCATCAGCAGAAATTCTGTTCAGGGGTGCAGGCAACTGCAGAAAACGTGTTCCCGACACTGCATTCATCAAACAGATAAAGTGATGCTTCACAACATGAGTTGGAGCAAAAATCTGATCAGTCTCCCAAAGCTTTGCCAGGATTGTAAACTTGTTGTGAAACCAGCTAGCATGTAACATAAGAGCCTCTGTGCCACTTAAAGAGACCGTGCTAGCTGATAGGTGGAAGATGAAGGGTTCCTTCCTACATCCTGAGAACCTCACTGCAGACACACCAGCAACACAGCATCAGACATCAACCTTGTTCTGGCTAATTGATTATCTTTTTGCTGGAAATGACATGAGGGTTGACTGGTGGTTTATTTCCTGTCATTTGTATTTCAAAACACAGCCTTTAAACAAATCGTCCTCCTCACACATCCAGCAAGGCAGAGGGAGTGACAAAATAAAGGTGTGGGAAAGCAGTTTCACAGCATTATTAAACAGAGCATGTAACCCTTCAAGACTGCTTTGTATGCAACTACATCACACACCATAGGACAAATCAGTAATTTCCATCTCTAAGAAGAAATGTATCTCTAACCCAACATTTACCTCAATAAAGGATAATACTGCAGCTACACAACTGTGAAGTCAACATGCCATAAATCACTACTAGAGCTTTCCCTTTCAAAGAGAAATAATATTTTTTCTATAAACTAAGAGATACACAGGCTTAATGGATGAATCATACTTATCTGTTGACTTAAAATAATTTCAAGTATGTCAGAGATCCTAGAAGGTAAAATCTGACACCATGTGCTGTACAGAATCATTTAATATTGACAGAAGTCTTGAAATATTTATGTTTGAGTAAAAGATGAGAAGGTTCGATGAAGTATCTGAAGTCAGATGTAACGCCCAACCTTGTTACAGGTTTTGAAGTTCTCTGCACGCTGAGGAACACATTTTCATCTGCAGCCTCTTGCTCAGTAGAAATAACTAGAAGAAACTTAAACTAATTACCGCAAGTGAGCTTGGATCTCTGTTCCAGGTATAACCTTATGCCACTTCTACCACTGCTTGTAAGTTATGCCTCAGTTCTGACACCAATGAGAGGTGTTCTGGACTCACTGTCTTTGCATGATAAGACTGACAAAGCCACAGGGAAACTTGCATTTTTGGAAGACCATGGGTTGGAGTAAAAAGCTTTCCCAAATATCAGCAGTAGCCTTCTATTCAATGTAATTTAACAGCAAAATCCACAAAGCATTTCTCCAGCTTGTGAAAATTCAGTATATAAATGAGTATAAAATACCACCCACTTCTTCTGTGGCAGAGTAATATAGACATGGAGTTTGAAAGGAAAAATGCATAGTCAAGTTTGTCCCCAGTGTTCAGATATCTGTCATGGCACTTGAAGTTAACAGCCTGGCTCCCATTTTTTTGGTTCAGCACATCACCTATACCACCCAACCTGAGACAGGCAGACAAGAAGATATAGGATGGAAATATGAGGTTTAACTAACCAATCTCTCTTTGGAAAGAAAGGCACCGTCATGACAAACACAGGTATGAAGGGGAACTTGCCTTCTACAGTAACTTACAGAGAATTACCCTGAAAGGAATAACAAAGAAACATTTCAGCATTGTACAGCTCCAATTCAATGCAATTTGGAGCATTATGGCAGACTTTATTCTTGTCAAAATTATTAATCATTAAACCTGTATATCAGTCAGGCCAGTTTCAGCACTAAAATATTGCCTTGGGCAACTTTCTTACACAAGGAAAGGAACAAGCTCATCTAGCACTGGATTTTATAGCTAGGGAAATGAAACAAGAAATGGGGGTAGGAGAAAAAAAAAAACCAAACAAAAACCAAATTTTCAGGTATCCTGTAGGTCAAAAGATCTGTGCAGAATTGGTCTGTGTACTGAAATGAGTCCTCTCTAAAGTCACAGGTAAGAATCAGCCACACAGTGAGGGTGGGAAATACATTATAAATGTGGTCTTTAATGCATGAATAAATATGCCACCCTAGATACTGCAGATATATACACCGTAATTTCATTATGACAAAGAATAAAGCCAAATGTCATCCAATGTTAGGACAAGAGGCAATGGGAGTAAGTTGGAGCACAAGAGGTTTAGGATAAACATAAGGAAAAACTTTTTCATGGTGAGGGTGACAGAGCACTGGAACGGGCTGCCCAGGGGGGTTGTGGAATCTCCTTCTCTGGAGGCGTTCAAGACCCACCTGGACACATTCCTGTGTGACTTGGTCTAGGCGATCCTGCTCTGGCAGGGGGGTTAGACTAGATGATCTCTCTAGGTCCCTTTCAACCCCTAACATTCTATGATTCTATGATTCAAATGCATCAAAAGACCTTAGAAAAGTCAAGTCTGAAGAGGACCCAAAGACTGAATGTAAAGATTGCCCCAGAGAGTCCTCACAAAAGTAAATGCTGACTACATGCAAAATACCTGGTGCTTTAGGAATGCTTTCTCGGGTAAAATTGCAGGTTGGTGGCTCTGTGTGAAGGAAGAGATGTGTTTATATTCTTTATAAAAGGTTGTTTCTTCCTCTTCTTCCTCTTCTTCCCTCTCTTTCAAGAAGGATTCTGTCTATTCTGCCTTCGATCCTGATCCATGTGTTCCTGAATCCAGTACCAGAATCCAGCTCCTGAACCCAATTCCTGTCTGCTGCTGAGTCCAGTCTGGGACCTCCCCAGTGCCTGTTCCACAGCATCAGTGGTGACAGTGACATAACTGCCATCGGGGGAGTTCGATACTAGTTTTCTGTATGTTTGCTTATGTTCCATTTCAGTATTTTCACTTTCATTAAAGGTGTTTTAGTTTTCTTTTCTAATCCATAACTCTCTCTCCCTTACTCCCTTTCTCTTCTCCTTTGGGGAAGGAGGGGGTTTAACAGAGAGCATCTGTTATAAGTTTAGCGGACTGCCCTGACCCTAAATGGTGACAGATGTTAGGCCAGACACAAAACAGAATATTCTCTTGACTCAGCAGGTTTGGCACCTTGGCACAAGCACATTGCACTGTCTCGGAGCATTCCAGCTCCCAAGGACAACAGTATGGGGAGTGTTACTGCTCAGAGATTTTTGTGTGCATGAACACTCAGTGTTTGCATAACAAATGTCTCCTTCCTCTCTCTGACACAACCCTGTAATAATGATCTATGCCTTAACTTTTTGTCATCTGAGCACTTTTTTTCTCACTTCTTCCCTTGACACAGTTATTTCTGGTGTAGCCATAGTCAAACCAACAGAACAAGACAGGCTTAGTGGCATCCACAAAATCAACACACAGACATTTAAAATAATTTAACTTGTACAATGGTGCATGGATCTGTTTGGTGATTTATGATAACCACATATCATAAGTGATGATCTACCAAGTTCTGTGGCCACATTCTTTCATAACACAGAAACATAATTTCCCTGTATTTTCTTGCTAGGATATCAATCACAAGCAATGATTTCACCAGGGATGTTTCAAGTTACCTGACCTGAAAGACAGTATTTCTATATGTTGCCATGATCATAACACCTGAGAATCTCAGAAAAAATATAATGAACAGTCTCTGAAGTATACGCTTTATCTTAAAGACAGAGATCTCAGTTACAGAGAGCTTAAGGGTGGATTTAATTTCACTGAATATTACCACGTAAGAGCTAGGCATCTACCCCAAGCCAATCATTAAAGCTTTTAAAAAAGCTAATGAAGGGAATGGACTTCCAAAGATCGCTTAATTACATTCCAAAATGCTGGACAGAGGTAGGATGAACTACCTGCTGGAAGTAAATCAGTCTGTATGATCACTCAGAAGGCCTAAATTCAAGTTTAGGCTTCATTCCTTTCTTCTGCATACTTAGACTACAATTGTTCACCTATTTCAGGACATCTAAGCTGACTTTTCCACATATGAAGCATGTGGAAAATGTTCTTCCTTCCTCCAGGAAGGCCTGCAGTCATATGCAGGTACCTCAAAGGGAGAGGACCTCTGCTGATCACAATCCAGCCTACAAAATTTTCTGTTAAAGCCCTTAGGATAAAAATTGTAGACAAAGAAAATTGTAAGGTGCTGCATGACTTGCATTTTTAAAGAATTCCACTCTTTTCCACTGGATAAATGGATGACTTGGCTACTTAGAAAACGTGCAGGTGTCAGCCTGACTGCTACCCAGGTATTCTGTGGTATGTCAGCAGCTGTCAGGATGCTTAATGTTGACATTATCTACACATGACAGCTTCAACAATGAAATGTTACCTGGGGAAGGAGACACCATGTACATCTGTTCATCAATCCTGCTGAACAACAGGAAGCCTCAGAAATGGTGATGGAACTCAAGAATAACCTGAGTGCACAACACAGGCCTGTTCTGGATTTCCCAGCTCTCATCAGACTCAACAGATTTTGCACCATGTCCAGTATGGAAGAATGAAAAGCACAGAAAAGCTCATGCATACGTATTTTATCAAAGTTGGAGGTTTTTCTCACACCTTCGGCTTTAGCAGTGCAGTTTGTTGATGAGTAAAGTATACTATTCAAAAGTTTACTAGTTTTCTTCCTATTAAATCACAGTCCTCCCTGTCTCTCTTTGTTCTCCCTGATTATTTTTGTTATCATGCTTTTTCCAGTTATAGCTCTCCAAATTTGCATAATAAGTTTTCTCTCCTACTCTTTTTCTAGAAACTTTCCTGCCCTTATTAATACATAACAATGAAACAATGACATGCCTCAACCTTTGGAAAGTGAATTTAAAGCATTCTGTGCAAGTCATAAAATTTAGCTCACTCGTGTACTTAAAAGCTTGAACTCTCTGTGTGTGAGAGGCAGACACATTTGTTAAATGTTTTTCCAGTAACTATAGTCTTAGTTACTATTATACCATGTAATTAGGAAATTGTAAGCTAGAAGACATTTGTAGAGTAAGGTACTTGTTTATTAATTTGTCCATCTCACACATGCATCTAAAAGTAATGGGGATTTGAATCATCTGCTAGCAGCAAGTATACTGAATAAGAAATGTTCTTTCTTCCCCTATCATATCTCACTACCTGCCACATCTTTCTATTGCCTTTTCCTCTTAACTAGGCTGCAGACCAAAGTGTAAAGATAACTTTTGGCACTACTTTCTAGACAATTTTCAGAGGCTCTAATCCATTTTGTCAATCCATTTCCCAAAGAAGCCCTATCTCCTGTTCTTCAGAGCACACCTAAAAGTTTTGGCTTCATGATGCCAACACAATTCAGATGCTGAAGAGGAAGGAAGGAAGAGTGGCCAGAGATATGCTCATACTTCATTAGCACTGTGGAGTTTTGTGATAACCTGGAATGTGAAGGGTTTAACTGCATGCATTAACTAACCGGAAAGAAGTGAAGCTGTCATGGACCGACCACTATCTGAAATTCATGTTGCTGTTGTCAATTGCTTTCTCTCTTATAGAAATGAAGATCAGAGAATAAAGGTCTATTAAAAATAGATGAGGAGAGTTATGCAATCTCTGATAAGAAATCAAAAGGAAGACTGTGTGCATGCTTTCTTTTTATACACGTAAAGTATGATTCAACACATTTAATCTTGCTTTTGTAACAGTCAACAATACTTTGATTGGTAATTAGATGAGGTTGTATTAAATACATGCAGTGGAATATTAAGTCTTTAATTGGAAGTCTTCCATAAAAGGACATTTTTAATATTCCCTCCCTTAGAGATTGAATTTTTATCAGCTAAAGCAAATAACACACAGCTGAATGAAATTAGTGTGCTGCTCATGAAGAAAATCTAACCTGAAACAGCTTTTCAGAGAGCTTAAGCAATGCCTTGCCATCAACTGACTGAAACCAATTGAACACGATTCACAAACTTTTACATTGACTTTTTTGTATGTCCATTTGCAGTGCACAAGTTACAAACATCTCCAGACACCCTGGCATTTTCTTAAACCCAAATGACAAAACGCATGATCCACAAAGAAACAACTGCAATGGCAGTGTTCCTCCTTTACTCCACATACTCTGAAACACCAGGTTCAGGGACAAAAAAAATCAGGATTTGCAACACTCTAAAAATGCTCAGGTTTGTATTATTTCCTGGACTGTGGTGAAAGCTGAATCCTAGAGATGTATCCTGCACAAAAATGGCTCAGTCTCTATGTCCAGCATTAAAAGAAAATTTTCCGCCTGCTGATTTCAGTTCTTTTAACGGGATGCTAGGAAAAAGCCAGTATTTGAAGTATCCACACCAAAGCTATGTAGAGCTTTAAAAAACATACGTTGAATTATATCTTGAAGTGATTAAGGAAAGTAGTATGTTCTGTGGCCTTTACTCTGGACCAGGGTTAATCTATTAGTCCAGTTCTGGGGTGGCTGGCTGCAACATGAGGCACCTCTACATTTTGTACTTAGAATAGATTTCCCAGTGATGTTTGCAACATATCTATATTAAACCACATTCCATAGGTAAACAGTTTATACTTCATAGTTGGCTGTCACGGTACTCCAATCATAACTAGGTAGAGATCAATTTAGTAAACGGAGGATGTTGTAGAAAGAATACAAACTTTGATAATGTAAATTTTAAGGCTGACATTGACACACTGATAGTTTCACAACCCTAGAAGTGTACGATCAGGATTTATCAAAACCAAAACCTTACACATGCTGGGTTTTGTCTCTGTTTTCTTGTATAAATCTGTAGGAAACAGCAAGTCAGACTCTTTACAATACTTAATGCACCTCAATATGAAAAGAAGATAAAGAAGAAAGCAACAAACAATGAGCAAGACCTTCTGCATAAATTTTGTGTACCTAATCAAACTCGCAGCTATCACATCTACTACTCTAAAGGCAACTGCCAGCCCCTGAGACCTCTGCAGTTCTGATGACAAGAAACTGGATAGAAGCACCACGAACAGATCACTTCCTACTTGCACTACCTCTTATACTCTTTATTTAAGGCACTTCAGAGGAGACAGAGCCTCAGTTAAATCAAATACACCCAGCTCTATAGAGCTTGGAAGAAATGAAAAGTCATTCTCTGTTGGTCTGCTCCCTTCTATATACATTACATTCACTTGAAAATTGCAAAGGAATAAAAAAAATAGAATAGCAGATGATGTGAATTAAATCCCACTGTATTACAAGAACAAGGCTAATTCTTTTTCAGATCAATGCTATCACATACACACAGAGAAAAGGTACTCCCAGCACATACTGGGACATACTTAAATTTTCCAGGAGTGTTTTGTCTTACAGATACATTATGATTAAATGAATCCAAATAGACTACAAGGCCCTTAAGTAATAAGAAATCTTAGTCCCATACAGCAGCCACAACTTTTCCAAGAATTTTTCAAGCTTTTTCCACAAACAGCATTTCTTACACTTTTTGGATGATAGCATAGTGCATGGGGGATGTAGATATTCATCAGGTGGTGTTCAACTTGAAGTGAAAGTTTCCCCCACAGATGACATCTATGAAAACTATATAGGCTTTGGGGGGCTTCCCCCCCCTTAAACAGTCAAGATAAACTGTATTCTGTCACAGCTGGAAGCTGAGTCCCAGCAGATCTCTTATCTGCACCTAGTGTGACTATTTTTAAGCCAACAATGAATCACCAGCAGGAGGACAAGACAATACACTGAAGTGCACGTTCTAAGTAGTTGAACTATAGAACAATCTCTGTTCAGTAATTTGGTTATTTCTGGAAGAAATGAACCACATGAGTAGCAGGTGCATATGCTAATAGAACAACTTTGTGTTTTAATTAAGCAGTGTTTCCCTACAGAGTAATTACATATGTTGTTTACTCACAACTTTTTTAAAGACTATTAAAAAACCCTGTAATCACTTTCTTTCACAAGCTACAAATACAAGATCTCAAGAACTTAAAAAAAAAAAAAAAAAGAAAAAGTAGCAAACACATTTAGTAGATCCTATACATATACAAAATAAACACTTGCTAGGTGCAATTTCATAAAGGAGCTTCTATAACAGATGGTGTTATCTGAACTCCCATCAAAAACTGTTTTGTCTCAGATAATGCCACTGATTCTACTGAGTATAACATGTGATGAGAAGTTTTACATTGACTACTATGGCCATCAGAAAACTAATCTAACCCAGTAGATATTGTAAAGTACTATTTGATATAGGAACTACCGAGCCTAAAGAAGAAGATAGATTTAATGAGACATCAACTTCCTAAACTTAAACAACAAATACAGAATTTCCTCAAAGGATTTACAACCTCTAGACCCTCTGACTACCTTGCATCACTTCAAATGTGGTCTAAGACAAGATCTCCTGCTGCACAACCGGCCTCACTTCTGGCCTGAGTCCCCCACAGCTACAGCTGCTACTGATATTTTTCAGAGATTAATCAATTATTCTGTACTATTCAGTACTAGTTTCTGGTAGGGAAAAACATTATTATGTTAGCAATATTAAGTTAATATTACAGAACTGAAAATAGTAATGCAGTCAAAATACACGTGCTATTTCTTTATGTATATTCACTGATTTATTATTGGGCTTTGCCTATTCACTCCAGCTAAAGAGAGAGACTTTTGGGGGAAACAAGTTAATTTGCAGGCAGTAGAAACCCTTAGACCTGAAGGTGATTTGGGCAAATGTAACACTGACATCTAGAAACACAGACACAAATAGCCAAATTCAGAAACACTATGTGTTGATGCAACTCCGTTAAGGTCTCTTCTCCAAACTGTGCTCAAACACCACTTCTGAGCTTCCTCCAAAGAACTCTCTTGGCATGAAAGACTGGTATAGGTCCTGCCTTTGGAAAAGAAACTTGTTTCACGCTTAAAAAGAATAATGCACAATAAGTGATGTTTAACAGAAAGAACTTTAGTCAGGTTTTTTACATCCTTCTTCATGCAAAATTATACAAATTCATATTCTGTTGCATCTCTCTTAAATGTAACTCCACTAGAGAGACATATTTCCCAGAAAACAAAGATGCGAAGTCATCCTTATACTACAGGAGAGATGTGTCAAGTATATGTCACATAGCTATTAAATTGAAAAATGGAACTCGCAGGAAAATCTAAGCTGTTTTTGAGAGCTAAAAGCCTCATTTTCACTTGCTTCTCTTGTGCAGGCATAACTTTCTTGTAATATTTCAATAAGGATTTTTTTTTTCCCCAAGGTTCTCTCTGTCCATTGTCCATGTCAGATTTGTGATTTTCTGTCAGCGTAGCACTTCTGTTGCATCGTGGAAAAGCTATTTCAGCAACTTTCTCAAAAATGAGGAGTATATATAAATCAGGGTTTGTAAAGAATAGTTAGCAAATACAGCTTACAGTCCAGATGCTAGTCTGTCTGTAATCTAAAAAATAAATTAAAAAAAAAAAATGTATTCAAAGTACCTAATTTGTCTTGAAACAGCCATAGATCAGGAAAGCAGACCAAGATCTCTCCCTCAAAGCAAAGGGTTTGTTGTAGAAGCACACTTATAAAAACCCATCTAGTCTGAATCTATCTCGCCCAATTACTTTCCCAGTTCCTCGAACTAACAAAGTAGCCAACAAGAAAACCTACTGTGAGAGAGAATAGTAATTATATTGGCAGGAATTGGCACAGTATGTATTTTTGCTAGAATTAATCAGAGCCATGATGAAGACTTGCCGTACCTGCACAAGCGTTAATGCATTTGAAATCTGTATTTTCTTTATTGCTTTCTAACATGAGTGACTATTGCTTGCGGTTTACTTGCTCTGTATATTTGAATCTTAAACCAGATTACTCAAAATACAGGAGATGTTAATACCAAACCTTTTGAAATCACAATGAACTTCACAGGAGGCTTTCAGTCCAAGGAGTCTACAAATAAACAGCAGGGAGGAAAAATCACCACTTTAGAAAGTAATATTAGAAAGACCCTAACAATCACAATATACTATTCAGAACATTATCAAAACATAAGATACACCATGCAGAATAACCACGACCAACTATCTGTGGTCCAACTGTGTAAGAGATGGAACAGGAGTTTGAGAAGAGTATTACTTTTAGGTTTATTATATGCTTTATCAGTAAACATCAAGCAAAATTGCTTGAACATTATCTCATGTTCCTCTCTGCTCTTCTTCTTTTTCTACTTGACACTCATATATTTTTACAGCTAATTCTCCTGTCAATGCTTCTCAAAATTTCAGATTTGAACTCAATAACTTTTCAATTAGAATTTTATAAATTAAGTGATCCTCATATTCCATGATCAATACTAAGTGCCAAAAGATGCAGAATATTAATCAAGAGGAAGCCAGGCACCACACAGAATATCTCAGAAAACTTACTCATGAAGTAATGAATTTTGCCCAACATCAATTATTGTTCTACATGAGCTTTACAGTCTAGTAATACAGAAGATCTAACAGAATTGCAGGAAGAACTCCTTTTGCCTTTATAATCTCCAGCTGAGGACAGCTAAGTTACTTCATTTTGCTCTGAAAGCTGGTAAGTGAAAAAGAAAACACATACCTCTGATTCCAGATGAAATTAGTTTATTTTCAACAGAAATGTTATTTCTGTTGAATGTGAAATAGATGAACAAGTGTTACACACTTTTGCTTGTGTCTTTCATATTTAGCCTCCCAGAGCAATGCCATCAATTCTCAAGGGGATTCAGATAGATGACATTTGAAGAAATTATATGACACTGACTTTTTTTCTTCCTAAACTAAGACTAAATTATGTAAGAACATTAAGATTGTAAAAGTAGGATTTTTGACAAACTGAGAACTTACAGAAATACTCTTATTTTTATGCCTTGAAAAAAACTCCTGTATCAGCTACAAACAACCAAGACATTAAAGAAAATGCCCTTAGAAGGAAATTTAGCCTTTATTATGGAAGAACTCTCAACTTACTACAGTCTTAATACACGCATAGATATGATGAGACATATGAAGCAAATATAAATTTAGTTCCAAACAAAAATTCACTGAAGAAGAAACAGAAGAGTGAAGCATGACATTGAATGTGTACCTGAATGGCTACCTGCTCAGAAAATGCCTCTGAGCAAGATACCTAATATCCTACTTCTGCAAGGTTATCAGGTTTGCTTCCCTATTAGAAAAGAAAGTTGTAAATCTGATAGAACTCACTGTGCACTTGCTGTGGAAAACCACCAAATTCAATCTTCCCCCCCCCCCCCCCCCCCCAGTATTTACTTGGAATATATCTCTGACAAGTTTAGCAGGTAATCCTCCTCCTCTTATTCCTACCAAGTCACTTAAACATTACAAACAAGTACATTATTACACATACTGGTGAAAATATTCAGAATTTCAATGCTGCACTGCTCAGTAGGAAATTCACTGTGCATAGACTGGGGTTTTATGATCCCCCAAGTCCAAATTTACAAAGCCCAATGATGCCACTAAGAAATACACGAGCTTGCTGGTGGTGGATTTTTACTTCATGAAACACAACTCCTTCCTCTTGCCGTTTGGATGACATATGCTACACTGGTTTTGCTGGAAAAAATCATTTCTTGAAGTACACAGGGTTTGTCATACCAGCCTTATGGATTTTCTTGCAATCATATTTTGAGAGTATTATCTTATCTGTGCTAAAATAGCAGTCAGAATTTATTGGTGGAAGAAGGTCTGAAAAACCTTTCTAGCAGAAATAGATATATTCCAGCTGAAGACCTTTACTATTACTCAGATTTTTGGAATCAGATAGATGCAATTTCATTTATTGAGTGTTTTCCCTGTGTTTTGCTGCAGGATAACATCACGAACAAACCAAAACTGATTTATAATTTAATTCACATGGAAACAAAATGCATTTAGAAATCTTACTTTATGATTTGAGTCCAGGTAACTTCAGAAGCCTCAAGACATGCTGGTAAGAAATGATTGCTGTGGTATGTGGCAGTATTTGATAATAGAATCTATCATAGGGATTCCTTTGTGTAGCTTCTTTTGGCTTTTATGGTTTTTAAATTTGCAAGAAAACCGAGTGATGAAAAACTCATTTGAGAATATTCTTTCTCTCATCTGAGTTGAAAACATGATCTGAGTAAACCTTTGAAACATGGCCTAGCAAAAACCACAACTGGCGTTTACCTTAGGCAATACTGCTTCAGGTCACTGCATTTACAGCAGGTCACTGACAACAGTTAACAATATGCTGCCGGACTAAGGTGCGCAAACAAAATACCCTTCCAATATAACTCCCAAGAACAGTGCAACATGAAAGCTAGGCTCCTTCACAGACCTTTTGGGAACTGCATCAAAGAGAAGGACATGAAATGTGAGAAACGGGGAACAAAAGTCCTTTTCACAACTCTTTCTTGCTATCAAACAGTACACTACAGGCTGTAAGTTAAAGAACATCAGTGGTTGTTCTACCTTGCAGCATCTTCCCCACAGATACTTGTAGTGTCTCTGCAATTAGAACAGAAAAGGCAAACAACATTTTCCTCAACCCTCCATTCTGCAATTAGCATGTCCTTATAAGAAGGATGACAACGGGTTCCACACAGTCTGTTTCATCCTGAAGGATAAGCACACAGATCCCAACACTCTCAACTCCAGCCTTGGGAGAGGCACTCAGCCAAACCACAGGTTTGCTCTACAAGGTGATAGGCTGATATGCCCAGCAAGTCAGACCATGTCAGAACAGTTGAATGTCCCCTGGTGATAGCTCTGTGCTGATTATAAGGGAATGCAGACTGCTGATTTAGAACAACCCTCTACCTTCTAAATGGCTATAGAGAAGTGGCAAAAAACTCACAGTATTAGGGAAGAGGGTCAGTTCAATCCAAAAGCTACACCAGTAGCTAGTAAACACAACCCATGAGAAGATAAGAGAGAGCAAGTCCAAGAGGAGGAAGAGAGAAGCGAATCAGACCATCAGAAGCAGCCGAGAAGTGGCTGCATGAAGATACGACATTACACTGTAACTTGCTGCCATGCAAAAGACACATCTATTCTAGCATTTGGAACTGATAAAGGGGAAGCAGATCCAACTGCAGACCTTTGTGGTATTGCTTATTTTTTCTCTCTTCCTCAATATCTCAGGACTGGAGCTGGAACACTGCATCCTCCTTCTTCATAACCTGTGAGCATCTGGGGAGCAGCTGCAATGATACAGGGCAGTGCTCGCAGGGCTCCAGCAGATGCCAACTCACAGAGAGCTGGAAGGACTGAGTGGAAATTGGCAGTACCCAGAGCTGGAGTGGAGGACTGCATCTGATACAAGAGGCCATTGTAACCTACTGTTGAGCTACAGGAGAGGTGATTTTCCATACTGCTGAAAAGCTAGACGCTGTAGGAAGCAGACCTCTTGTAACAGTACCTGAGAGCAGGATTCATCTCTGTAATCACCCAGCTTAAGCCAGTCATCCGGAGTCCTGCTGTAATTGATGGAAAGAGATAAATACCACCAGAGGTGATTCAACCCACCAATTTTAGATAATTACCTTAGCATGATATAAGCCATTCTCTGGTGGTGCCTATTCTTTTCTATTGATTATTGAGCCAGCCCAGAGCACTTGCCAAGGCCAGCTGTTACATGATAATTACGTTAGGTGAGATTGAACAAGCAATTAAAGAAAACAAACCGGGGACTTGTCTAGTTTAGGAATTGGTCCCAGAGCCTTTTCAGAGATGTAGGAGGTATTGCCAAAGATATCTCACAAAGATTTCTTCTTGCTGAAATAACTTCCATATTTTCTTTTTCCTTGTAGAAAAGCAGAAGCGTGGTCATAGTAAAGGCATTCCTACATACTTCTTCAAAAGATACAGAAACTGAGACAGATGACAGAGGAAACAGAAAATGTTTATGCACCAACACCTGACACCGCACTGCCAGGATGTCTCTGAAAAACTTTTGCAGGGCTTTCCACAATGCTCACCTTTTTTTAGAATCTGCCCTTACAATATGCAATTTGTGTATTTATTCAAGGAAGATAGAAGGAGAGAGAAAAAATACTGGATTCAAGACTTGTAAACAAGCACTTCATGGGATGCCAGCTAGTCACTAAATGTTCATGCCTTTGCATTTCTAAAGCTTCAGGTGGTATTTAAGTCATGGCAGAAGCTTTTCATTCTTGAGAGGGGAGTCTTCTGGGGGAGAAGGGTAGTCTCCTCTATCTGAAGTAAAAACAAACACGAGAAAACAGTAGAAACATAAAACTGCTGTGTCCATGAACTTAATGTAACAAATAAACATAATTTCATATCTAAAACTCAACCTTTTCCACTTGTGTTTACATTCAGACACATACACATACTTGCATATTCTCTGCATAGGTTCTACAGCAGTTACAACCTAAGGGTTCAATAACAGAACTGACACTCAAGGTTGAAAGGGTGATCTTAAGAAGTCACCTTCTCCAGCCAGCCCACTCCTGCAGGCCACTCTGCCCATTGTCATTACAGTTGCACTAATTCCAAGCTCTCCTGTTGCAATTTCATCCCAACATTTCCTATCCTGTCTGCAGCGAACATGCAGAAGAATATTTTGTTACCTCTCCTCTGCAGCAATTCTTCCCTTAGTATCTCCCCTCTATGGACACCCCTTTGGGGGAAGAGAGAAGGTGCCTAGCCAGTGAATTTCTCTCTCTTCACTAATAAAAGAACACTCTGGATAGATAATGTCATAATTTATATTTAAGAACTGCTATCCAGTACAGATAAAGTTATTCTGGTATTGAGTAAACCTGTTTTGCCTGTATAACTGATAAATGTTAACTAAGTATATTCTGTAAATGAAGGCCTGTAAAACTTTTTTGGTTGTTTCATTTTCTAATCCAAATTTTACCTAATTATGTTCTTAATTACTCTAGCTCTGCCTCATTGCAGCAACTACTTGCAATGAAGTTGATGCCACAAGAGATGGTCAATTTTTGATTCAGAGTGAAGCAACTGCTACTTACAAACAACTGCCCAAGGAAGTGAATCATGTATCAAACTCACCCAGCCCACTCAACGGCACTCGTGTTTTCCTATATTCTCCAAAGTCTGTATTAAAATTATGGATATGCCTGTACATATGTGTATTGAGCTTGATTACTTAACTCATGATTTTCAGGTAAGAAGGATAGGTTGTGCAGTGAAATTTCCTGAGGTGTCACCTGGAAATAGCACATGGAGTCATTTAAAGCAAGCCATTTTTCTCTCTTGTGCTCATTTGGTACCAAATGTAATAATTTTCTACATTTTGTCACACAGCTGTGCCCTGAAATTCAACTCTTTCCTATTGCTGTGAATTCATCTTCCACATGCCTGTATCTAATATATGAGAAATGTAAAACAGTTTTAGTTTTGTTAGGGCCTGTTACAAACACAGGGGCTGAGGCATTATGTTCAAGAAACAAACAAAACACAAAAAAACCCAAAACAAAAAAAAAGGGGGGGGGGAACCTGTTGTACAATACATAAAAGAAAGAAAAGCAGGGGAAAAGGCAAAACAAAAGAATTGATCATATATTAAAGATCTATTAAACCAAATATGGCAGCACTCCAGCAATACGCAGTAGTTTGAGCAGAACTTTAAATACATGAGTTGCCAAACAGAAGAGCTTAAGTGACTTGCTGGACAGAGAACTAAATAAGCCAGATGTATTATTTCATTTCAAACCTAATTTTTTCCATTAGGCCTTCCTGTAAAATATTCTAGATCATGAGTCCATAGAAGTCAGCATTGATTTTTCTATCAATGAAAAGCAAGTGAGAAAACACGCAGTGAAATGACAGCGATCATCCAAATGATTCATGAGCTATGCATTGATTTCAGTTATTTATAAACTATTTCACTGTTTTTTTCTGGAATGACTTTGTTCCAAGTCCTTATTGCGGGCCACCTGACTGCTATGAACATCATGAAAAAAATCTGTCTAAATCACTGCTAAAGTAGCAGAAGTCATGCCTGAGAACAGAAAGCATCATCACTTCATCAACAAACTTCTTCTCATCCTTTGATGATGTCCCTCTTTTAATTTTCTACCCTGCTTCCATAAAGCATATACTTCTTACTCCTCTATGCTGAGCATAGCAGACGATGGGCTGACAGCGTTCTCCCTCGGAAAACTCCATTAAAAAAGCATTAAGATTGTGACATAGAACAATAAAAACAGTGGAGAGCTCAGTTCCTGGAGAAATGTACCATATGTCCTCTCACACTTACCCAACACAACTGATTATGCAGTTGGGGTGCTTAATTATGCTGAGGTATTGAAAAATGTAGATATGCAAGGATAGACTGGGAATTCAGAGATTAAAACAGGGATTATTCATACAGTTATTATTATTATGTGTCAGATGCATGAATAAAAGCAGGATAATCTGTGATCTATTTAAAACAAAAAATATAAAACTGTATTTTGTAATATTAAAATTACATGTATAGTGAGACAATACTTAATACTATTATTTCAGTGAGGAATAGGCACTTTTTTTTCCTCATTTTCCCTTTCCTCTCCACTTCGCTGCCTATTCATTTCACTAAAAGAGCATATATTCCACAAAATCTGCAACTTCCAGAACATTCTTTGGTGAAAGGAACTTCAGTGGACACTGGCTGTTCAGATGCTGACTGACCTATTTGAAAAACTGCATCACTCTTGAAAAATGCAAACACCACAACCCTTAGCAACCTACGTCTTTCATCAAAATTCTGCCTTACTGTGGCCTGCTTGCTGAGGCAAGCAGCTTGTGACTGTGCTTACAGGACGCTTTTGAGAACTGATTGGAAATCTGGGCTCTAATGGTCACAGTCTGAATTTCTCCTCCTTTTAGCATAATAGTTAGTAAAGTTGGAAAAACATGGATCGTAAATAAATCCTGCAATGAAGCAAGTCCTCCTTTTGGTCTTAGAGATGGCTTTGTTCTACTTTTTTGTCTTAAGAAATTGCTACAAACATCAGTAAAGGATTGTTGAGCTACACATTTGCTTCTGATCCTGCTGCTGTGGAGGAAGGATTCTTCAATTCAAAATGAAACAAATTGGTTAAAGCTGATGTAGTGGGTCTGGCTGGGCTGCTTTTCCCCATCCAGCCCTCATGCT